>OY856341.1:2400000-3600000 GCA_963693475.1 Ectropis crepuscularia
TGTGAAATGCTAACGCATTTCTAGATGGCCATGCTATGATGGTCAGGCCACGCCTTTCGGTACACCCGTGTAGTTTCCAAAGTAAGCTATCAAATTCTGAGTTATAAGTTTTCACTTCTTTCGGCAGTTCCTATGACTGCCAAATCTTTTTTTTGTTTTTCTTCTGCCGCGAAATTTTTAAAGTGAAAACTTCTTTAGACGCGCCTAGACAGATTTGTAAAATATATGTGCAAATTGATTACTAGCGTCACGTTCGGGTATTATAAGAAATCTTCGGGTAAACTCGGGTCCTTGGCGATTAGGCATCTAGAAATGCGTCAACCAATGGGAAATGCTGAAAGGGCGTGGCCACGACATCATGGCATGGCTATCTAGAAATGCGAGAGCCAATGGGAAATGCTGACGCATTTCTAGATGGCCATGCCATGATGGCGAGGCCACGCCCTCCGGTTACCCTCGTGTAGTTTCCAAGGTACGAGTAAGCTATCAAATTCTTAGTTATAAGTTTTCACTTCTATCGGCAGTTCCTATGACTGCCAATTTTTGAATTGGAAACTTCTTTAGGCGCGCTATAGACAGAATTTTCGTGGGCTGTGAAATGGATTCATCAATCGTCACGCTTGGATATGATAATGGATCAGATCGGATCGGATATGAAATCTTCGGGTAAACTCGGTAAAAACGGCCAGGTAGGTACCAGGGTAACAGAAACAGTAAAGAGTTTCGATTACCTACCTCCAACAGCCCAGCGTTTATCTCCAGATACCAGGACAACAGAAATATAAGAGTTGCGTTTTTTTTTTTTGTTTTAAATAAAGAGTGACGAGACGAGCAGGACATGTGCCTGATGGTAAGCAACATGCCTGCCACATAACAGCACAGCGACACGCAGCTATTGGAACATGAAGAGTCCAAATCATTACCTAGCACTGCACTGCGCTCGTCACCCAGAGATCTAAGTTGTTATATCTCTAAGCCCTGTAATTTCTCTAGAAACATTGCCCTTCAAACCGGAACACAGTAATGTTTGCACATTACTGCTTGGCGGTAGAATAATTGGCAAAGGTGTGGTACTTCCCCAGGCGGACTCTGCTAAGAGTCCTACCACTAAAAAAAAAGCGTTTGCCCCTAGGTACCAGTACCAGGGCAACAGAAACAGTAAAGAGTTGCAATATTCTGTATAATAACGTTGATATAAAACTAGATGGCGCAACCATCGATTTAGCTGGCGGTATTGAAATTATGCGAATGTACATAGACCTACGAATTACGATGGTTTATTAACAAATAATATGTCTTCTGCCAAGGTGCTAAATAAATTAGACAATTCAATTAAAAGTGAAAACATTTGAGTCACAAGTTTTCACTTCTATCGGCAGTTCCTATGACTGCCAATTTTTTTTTTACTTAGTTGATAAACCTTCACTTTAAGTATTTACTATAGTTGGTCTGAGTTCACATAATTATGATTAGTTTTGTCAAAACTAACCTCAAAATGTTTTTTTTTATGTAGAGGTGACGAGACGAGCAGGACATGTGCCTGATGGTAAGCAACATGCCTGCCACATAACAGCACAGTGGCACGCAGATATTGGAACATGAAGAGTCCAAATCATTATCTAGCACTGCACTGCGCTCGTCACCCAGAGATCAAAGTTGTTATATCTCTAAGCCCTGTAATGTTTGTGGGTAGATTCAATTTTGAAGTGAAAACTTCTTTTGGCGCACCACAGACAGGTTTTTTGTCGGCTGTGAATTGAATTCTAGCGTCACGCTCGGGAAAGCTAAGAAACCTTCGCGTGAACTCGGGGCCATGGCCACGCTCTCTGGTTTCACCCGCGTAGTTTGCAAAGTACTTAAGATTTCAAATTCTGAGTTAAAAGTTTTTACTTGTAACGGTAGTTCGTATGACTGTAATTTTTCTTGCCTAGCAATTCTAAACCAGTCGGATTGATCCGGCACGGAATTTCATCTCTCGGTCTGTGTCTTATCCACAGACTAAGTAGAGAGATACAAGTAGAGAGATACTCTCAGACGGACATGTCGGGAACAAGGAACATTGGTCTATGGTTACTAGACTAAATTCACTTTATCTGTGCTGAAAATGATATGGCGCCATTTTTTTAAATTAAACAAACTGCATCAACACAGGTCTAATTTGCCAACTCGTGCATTCGCGCCAGTAGCAGTAGGTAGGTATATACATCATACATTATTTAATTTTTTACGCCTAAAAGGAACCAGTTTCTATAAGAAAAATATAGCGCAAATTGGCTTGATACATTTATTTCTTCTTGAACAATTGCTTTTAAAAATGTTTTGAGCCGTAGGTACCAATAAACTTTCTGTTATTTAATTTTAACTACGATAGTGCGAGTCCAATGTTAGAGTCGGAAATCATCTTGATGAAGTTCCAACAACAGTTTTTTAGCAAAAGAATCACCACTTCACAGGATATAAGTAATATTTGGAGTGTTTTTCTTTCCAATGTGGAAACGTATGTAACAGACGTATTTTCCGACGTAACTGCAGCCACACAGCAGTACAATACACTTGTTATAAATCTTAGGTCAAAAGGTGCGAAAAGAACATTTGCACCTAATAACGAACAAAAATACACGAAAATGTAAACAATAATAATTATAGTGAATCCAACCATTTATTATCTTTTTGGCAGATCTAATTTGTCAGTTATAGTGTTGTGACCAAGTATAAACAGGTACATCGATACTAGCATTTTGCAACGGTCTGGTTATTAAATTGAAATTAAATAAAATTAAAGATTATTTTGGCAAATAAGAACATGACATTTTGTCGGGTTGCCTGCGAAAAATCAGTCCCAAAGTCCGATTGCCGAATTTTTAAAAGTAAAACATTGCTGCGAGCTTGGCTAATATCTCGGAAACTATAAACTTTAGGGCAAAAATTGTTGAGGTCGTTATTGTAGAAAATAATATTTTGCATCTTTTGTGGCCGGAAAACTTTTCTGTGACATGTAGCGTTTACGATTTATGGCTCATTTAATTAAGGGGGCGCCTAAAGCCAGAAAACGAAAAAAGGACATTTTCGACGCCGCTCACTGAAGTTAAGAAACTAAAAACTATGACAAAAAAAATATTGACGTGCGGGACAATCAAGAAGAAGCACAATAACCGAATAGAATTTTTAAAATAGATCAGAGTTTTTTACAATAAAAAAATAAAAATGACACCGAAAAAACCCGTTTTAATTCGAGTACTCGAAATTATCAGCGATGACCCCACATTATTTTTTGTTAATAAAATTCCTATTTGTACGTTCTAGTAAAGTAACCGAACACTTTTTTTAATTTATGTTTAGTTATTGAGTAATTAAATAAAACTTGGTCAAAAATGGACTCATGATTAAATTTTGATTTTTCCTCCAAACTGTGTCATGCTATTCTCGACTTTATGTACATCACATTAAGAAACGCGTCGCGCGGGTGAAATCTGATTTTTTCCTGGCTTTAGGCGCACTCTTAACCAGTTTTTCTATTGCAGCCGATAACTCTTGAAATATTAGATTAATCAATAAAACGCATCAGACCTTTTTTAAAGGCTTGTTTATTTCCTACAACTTTCGTTTAATTTTTTTTTCTTAAGTTCATACGTTTTGAGTTAGAAGAAGCTTAAATTCAGTTATTCTGCCAAAAACATTATAAATTAATGAATTGTAGTAAAATGAACAATTGTTTTATTTGTGGCTATGTTAGACGACAAAAACTCTGTACTTGTAAGAAAAAACAGATACTGAGTCTAATGAAAGCCAGCATTAGACGAAGCGAGAGAGAATAGAAAGAAAACTATAAGATAAATAATTAACGGATTCAAAATATCCATTTCAAACTATACAAATACATACTATACATTTGAACTATACAACAATGACGTTTAAAGTGGTGGCTCTCTACTAGCCAACTAATATTATAAAAGACTATAAAAAGATAGAAACTCTTTATTATCCACAATATAATACTTAAACAACAGGGACTTATCCTAGAACTAGTGAACCAAGTGGCGACATTATCGCTAATAGCGATCTCTTCCAGGCAACCGAAATACCATGAGTAAATACTATGTTATGTCTAGCACAAACCCCAGGATATGCCATAAATGGCGAAAAATGCCCATACCCAGCCTTCTGGCTCGTTCCCACCACTAGAACTCGAGGAAAGGCCGTGGCCCGCCGTGCTGGTCCGCTGTACATGTCGCTGAAAGATGTCATCACATTAACATCTTCACGAGTATTGATAATACCCTATACATTTCCGAGAATAAGGGTAGATTTGTTACCTTTTTTAAATGTTACAGACCGAATACACATAAGTATTGTTGCGGTGGTAGTATAATCATAGAAAACGAAGATAATTTGTGTGCTATCACATATTACTAGTCCCTATCTAAGAAAACCCGAATAAATTTCGAGTCATTTTAAATAAATTTTACTTATAGCAGTTGCTTAACATCCTGTTATTGAAAAATTAGATATGTCCAGTCTATTGAAACAGTGCTATAGACACACAACTAGTAGACGTAGATCAGGTACAGCAGTAACCTTTGGGTGACCGACTGATGAGACATTATTAAGCCAAATATGGAAATATTTTAACACATTAAGCATATCAGGTTAATTTATTTAGAAATTAACGAAAATGGTACATCATGTTCTTCAAAGTTTACATCAGACATAAATAAACTTTGTTAATTTACCTAACTACAAAATGTTATTTAACACTTTATTTTAATAAATATTAAAATGTTTCAGTCATCATAACCTTGTTCTTTTTTGGATATACACCAGGAGATAAACACGTCTTCAAGTAATGCTGTATGTTTTCCTGAGGCGCATCAATATAACGGTTTTACATAAAAATAAATCCGATAGTATGTGCCGAGAACGGAAAACACCCGTGTAAAAATAGTTCATAAACAATATCGATATCTCAATCGTAACTTCGTAACATCACTATGTTGATAGCCATAGAACGTAATTTTTTAAAAACGTTTGTTATTTTATGGAATTTATAAAAAAACTACTGCACTTATGGACTCATTTTGTGAAAGATGATTATTATACGGGATCAAGGAGCAAATTTAAGCAGTTGTCATATTTTTAAAACCTCGCATTTAAAAGTAAACTTTTGCGTAACATGACGCAATTACGTTCTATTGGTGCTGTCAAAAAGAGGATAAACGGTTGGATCTACTATATTTTGATCAACACACAAACGTCATATTGACCATAGATAAATACTATAATTTTATGAAAAAAGTATACCAATAGTGTCGTAGAGATGCCCGATAATGTGAAAAATTTTACGTAATATCGAAACTAAGTCAAATATCGATACCTATTACAAAATTTGGGCTATGAGATGGGTTTCACATTTTGAAATGTCTCTCTGTGTGTGGGTTATTTATTTATTTTGTATGCTGTAAAAAGTCTAAATTTTGCTTTTGACCTATGTGTAATTACTGTTTATTACTCAGTGAATGAAACTATTCCATAAAAAACATTGAATCACTTGGCCAATTTTCTTTCCTGCAGCCCTTACTTACCTTTGATCTCTATGTTTTTGCTTGAGCATGGTTAAAAAAAAAATAGCAGTCATAGGAAATGCCGATAGAAGTGAAAACGTATAACTCAGAATAGGGAATATGCATGTAGTTTAAATTGGCTTGATATTTTTTTCGTAGTATCTTTAATGTCCGGCCATTATGCCTAAATCATTATTTTATCATTTAGTTAGTTATTAATTGCAAAAAATATTAATTCAAAAGTGCAAAATAGGCGAGGGAAATTCAAATTTGCGAAACGCATCACTATTGGTCGAAACAAAAGTGACGTCACATGACATGTTATCTGATTTAACGGTGTCGATATTCGTACTGCGCTAGTAGTGTTTGAGAGAAAGGTCGTGTTTATTTGTATTTATTGTAGTGTTTTGCATTAGCTTGTGTAATTTTAGCATTCTGGTGATATTAGGGATCATCTAGGATTATGACTAAAAGTGGTTTTGTCAAAGCATATTCGGACAATCTACCGAAAATAGATGTATTCATGATGACGGCATATATTGCATCAAAGCCAGATTTTATGTTCGCTGAGGTCAGAGGTGTAAAAGCTGCAAGGTAATTATTAAAAGACAATAATTATAATCTATTACGTAGGTTTTTATGCAAAAGCTTATGCAATCAGCCGTAGGTAAGTACCTAAAAATAATATTGGAACATGGAAACTGCTGATCTACTGCCTATATTATAATAATTTATAACTAACACATTTATTCATATTCATTAAGTTTATTACGTTAAATAATTTAGTCGTGAATTTTTAACAACAATAAATCATGTTGAATTTGACAAACATTTTTTTTATCTGTATCTGTAACAAGTAAGCATACTTGTTACAGATCTTGGTAGCGATTCTAAATCCATTCGGTTGCATCCGACACGGAATCTCATCTCTCGGTCTCTGTCATGCTAAACAGATAAGACAAAGACCGAGATTCGAGATTCCGTGTCGGATGCAACCGAATGGATTTAGAATCGCTACCCTGAGCGAGAATCATAAGGTGAATAGATAAGATCGGCAGTAGACTATGTTCAAGCTTGAAATTCATAAAAGGAAAGGAAATTTACAGTGCACCTAAGGCTCTGCAGCCTTGTGCCAAAAACATCAAATACTGAAAGTTTCTTGTCTGTAGTAAAAAATAATTGTAAGATTTGTTTAAAAATGATTGTAAGTGACACAGATAATCGCGTAATCAAGTTTTATAAAGAGTGAAACAATGTTGAATAGGTACTTGAATGTTGATAAGTTATCGCTGGTCTAGTCGGGAGAACGGCGACTGCCGATCCGGAGACCCTAGGTTCAAAATCACGGACACTACTGTTTTTTCGAAGTCATGTGCGTAATGCCACTAACTTCAAACGGTGAAGGAAAACATCGTAAGGAAACCGACGTGTACCTAGAATCTTTCGAAGTCATGTGTCATCCACCAACTTGCACTGGGCCAGCGTGGTGGATTATGGCCTTGACTCTCTCCTTGCGAGAGAAGGCCCCGAATCCCAGCAGTAGGAACATTTAGTGGGCTGTTTATGTGTACATGTGAAAAGATACTTCATCTCTTCTCATTACTTTACACCATTGCTTTCGTGTTTTCGCATATCATGGAACAGCAAAAAACATTTTATCGGATGTACTTCTCATAGTGATTTTGCACTTTGGTACAAGGCGATACCTATAAAATGTTTTTTTAGCTTTTCCCATCGTTTTAATAGCTAGCACAACTCAAAAATCGGTACATAGTAACTGCAACACTTCTAGACTTGTAGTAAACAAACACAGAGCATGGCCCGTGACGTCATGCCAGGCGCGGGAAAGATGGCGGCGTTCAAACAGGTAAAATTTTATCGATGTTTTCAATATTATTTTTAAAATCAATGTGAACATTTGCAAGAGTATTTATATTTTTTATTGTGTTATAATAATGTAATAAGTGAATTAAAAATATAAAAAAAAATCATGCATATTCCCTATTTGATAGATAGCTTACTTTGTAAGCTACGCGGGTGAAATCGGAAGGCGTCGCGGAAGAAATGCTCACGCATATCTAGATGGCCAGTGGGAAATGCTAACGCATTTCTAGTAGTGGTAGGACTCTTGGTAGAGTCCGCTTGGGGAAGTACCATACTTTTACCAGTTATTCTACCGCCAAGCAGTAATGTGCAAACCTTACTGCGTTCCGGTTTGAAGGGCAATGTTTCCAGAGAAATTACAGGGCTTAGAGATATAACATCTTAGATCTCTGGGTGACGAGCGCAGTGCAGTGCTAAGTAATGATTTTGACTCTTCATGTTCCAATAGCTGCGTGTCACTGTGCTGTTATGCGGCAGGTATGTTGCTGTTTGTGTGTGTGTGTACCATCAGGCACATGTCCTGCTCGTCTCGTCACTCTTTATTTAAAAAAAATAAAATTGTTTGTCTGTAAAGTCGGTTTACTGACGATAGAACGTGACAACGTCTTAAGAAAATAGTGATGGAATGGTAGCATTTTTCAAAAGAAAATTTTAATTTGATTTGTTTAATAGATTTGTATGTAAAAACTAATTAGTAGAATTTAGTAATTTTCAATCAAAACAATGCAAAAAAGCTTTTAGATGCCGGGGATCGAACCCGGGGCATATCACATGCAAAGCGAACGCTCTACCACTGAGCTACATCCCCGCTTGAACTACTGGTCGAAATAATTAATACAACTGTAACAAACATGCGGCGAGGTAACGACCGACGGTAACGTTACATGACGTCATGTTTTGTGGGCGTGCAGCCGGCTTCATCGAATTATAAGACGTTATCACGTCAAAAAAAATGTTTGTCTGTAAAGTCGGTTTACTGACGATAGAACGTGACACCGTCTTAAGAAAATACTGATGGAATGGTAGCATTTTTCAAAAGAAAATTTTAATTTCATTTGTTTAATAGATTTGTATGTAAAAAGTAATCAGTAGAATTTAGTCATTTTCAATCAAAACAATGCAAAAAAGCTTTTATATGCCGGGTGTTCCGTATAATCGGGCAACATTATATCGGCCATCGAAATATAGCGGATCTATAGTTGACAGCCGGCTGTCACTTGTACATTGTCTCTGGTCGCGGGAACGGCATGACATGAGTTTTTTTTTGTGGTTAAAACTGGTGTTTTTCGGGATAAAAGCTTTAATATTGTGCGGGAACACGTTATTAACATTAATTGTGACTACTGGATTAGTGCTGGACTATTAATTGTGAAGTGGCTGCTGGATTGGCCGCTTCTACAACGCCGGACCGTTGCTTGTGCTGGGACGGGAGATCGTCTACGGAACTGTCTGGTTTGGTGTCCACATATTCCCTTTTCTGACCCCGTTCCTTCTTCCTGTCAGACCAAACTGGGCTTTGGACGACGCCGGGAACCCTACGTAAGTAATTTTAAGTAACTTTGCAATTAGGGGGTAAACATTAAAATCGGTATAAAAGCAAAATAATAATGTTCTAGACTTGCTATGGGCCCCAAGTCGGTATTTCTGGCATAAATACTATACATTTTTTGGTAGACAGAGCGCGGTGAGCCGTAAATACCCCTTTTTTGTTTTTAGTTTTCTGGGAAAATGTATCGGGTAGGCCAGATATTTGGGGGTTCCCAGTTTATAATTTCTCCCCAAACTGTCGGGAAATTAGTATTAAGTGGTATCCGGTTTAATAGGTTGCGGATATATTTGTTGTGACATTGTCCGAACTTTAGGTTGGTTTAAATTTAAATTTAAAATGGCTTCGGATTTGGCCAACCAGCTCCGGTGGTTTGAATCCTTGCAAGGATTGGTCGGCAGGAGAGACCGGGAGGAGGCGCTATTAAACAGGGCAGAACACCTCGACAGGCGCCTGGAGATCGCTGAGAGGAGCACAGGATCGCTGCGGGATGCAAGGCCGCCTCCACCTGAGGAGCAGATGGAGAGGATCGACGCGGACATGCGGCGCATCCTGGATTTGTACGACGAGATCTCCGAAGGGGTTCGCCAGCTGGAGAGGTCTCGTCAGGGAAGGGCGAACTCGGGACCCGTCATCAGGAATGCGGGTTCGGGTGTAGTGGGACGCCTTCCCACCCTGGACTTGCCCAGGTTTACAGGTAACCTGCGGGAGTGGAGCGGCTTCCGGAGCATGTTCGCCTCTCTCGTAGATTCACGCACCGACTTGACGAGGGCGGAGAAACTGGCGTATCTCCGCACGTCACTGGAGGGTGAGGCACTCTCCCTGATCCAGCACCTGGAGCTGGACGACGACAACTTCGGCACGGCGATGGAGTTGCTGGAGACGAGGTTCCAAAACCCTCGGCTCCTCGCCGACGCTCACGTGTCCCAAATACTGGGGCTGCCGAAGGTGACTGAGAGGTCTCAGTTGAGGCCGCTAATCCTCACGCCCGTGAAGGTGGCGTACAACGCCTTGCGCAGCTTGGGACTGCCAGTAGAACACTGGTCATTTCTGCTGGTCCACATCCTGCTGGGCAAGGTACCGCTGGAATTGCGCGCACGGTTCGAGCGGGAAAGGGGCCTTCACGCCGACCCGAAGGTCTTCCCCACGTTCGAGGAGCTACTTCAGGTCCTGGAGTGGGAGGCGAGGATGGTCGAGGCGGCGCCGCAGGAGGCGCAGCCCGCCGCTTCAGCTCGTGGCCCTGCCGGAACAGGACCGCGACCTACCAATTCCCGCACTCAGGGTGGGGTAAAGCGGACGGCGACGGTGACGAGTGCGTCGGAGCAGGAGTGCCCGAACTGTGGCCAGCTTCACGCGCTGGTGCAGTGTCCGGCCCTGCTTGCGAGGACGACTTCCGACCGACGAGGCATCGTTCGGAGGTTGCGTCGGTGCTACGGGTGCCTGGGGGGTCATTTGTTCAATGACTGCCCCACGGCACGGCCGTGTCCTGGGTGTGGGGGACCACACCACCAGCTCTTGTGCGTCAGGAGCGATGGTGCTGGTCGACAGCCCTCAGGGAGGGGGCCCTCCACGGGCGGGGGCGCTCCCACGCCGAGCCACGCATTGTACAACAATGAAGTGGCTACAGCGTGGAGCACACCCCCTCCACCCCAACCCACGGCAGCACCGGGCAGCCCAACAAGGGGGGTCCTACACGTGGCTCGGTCACCGACCTCACAGCCCGCGCGGACGCGGGTGAACTGGAGAGGTGGAGGGGTGATACCGGAGTCACCACGGGGGCCACCTCCCCAGCGTTATCCTTCTCCGCCGCTGGATCCGCGATTAATGCAATGGAGGGCGTACACGCCTCCCCTCCATGAACATCCGAGGCTGGATTACCACCCGCCCTACTTTCAGTATGGCAGGGCAGCTGGATATGCCCCCCCTCCGATGGCCCTTATGACTCGGCAGCCATACTGGGCTGGGCCCTGTAGTCCGACGGGTTCGGACGGGCCTCGGAGGGATTGACTAGCCTCCGTTCCCTTGGCACAGGATCAACCGGTGGTCCTGCTGCCCACCCTCTGGTTAAGGGTTTGGGGTCCAAGAGGCGACTACGTCCGGATACGAGCGCTCTTGGACACAGGGTCCCAGGGGTGTATTCTGACAACCCGGGTTGCTCATCGCCTGGGCCTGGCTAGGTTTCCGTCACCGACTCCGTTGCGAGGAGTCGGGAACACAGAGGTGAGGTTGGCTGGACAGACCCGCCTCTCCTTCTCGTCCGTACATTCCTATTCGGAAAGGATTGCGGTCAGGGCCACCGTCATGGATTCGGTTGTCGGTTGGCTTCCTCAGGCGGACATAGATCCGGATCTTTTGTCCTGTACTAAGGGTCTCAGGTTGGCGGATCCCCGCTTCGGGATGGCGGGTCCGGTAGATCTTTTGTTGGGTTCTGATGTACTGGGTTACATCATGAACGGGAAGCCTAGACTGTTGGACCAGTCTTCGCTGATGGCGCTGCCCACCATCTACGGGAACGCCATTTTGGGAATGGTGGATGAGTGGCAGCAGTCGAATCAGGCTTCTTTTACGGGAACGGCCCTCGCTCAGATCATGCAGAGGTTCTGGGAGATCGAAGAGCCGCTTACCGTGTCTCGGCTGGATCCCGAGCACGTGGAGTGTGAGAACTTTTATCAGGCTCACACTCGGAGAATGGTTTCTGGGCGATTGGAGACTAGGCTGCCTTTCCGGGATAACCCCCCGCGTCTGGGCCAGTCTCGATCATTGGCCGAGAAAAGGCTCAGGTCCATGGAGCGACGCATGGCTCGAGATCCTGTACTTCGGGAAAAGTACATCGAGTTCATGAGGGAGTATGAGGCACTGGGCCACATGTCTCCGGCTCGCGACGACTGGTCGACCATGGACCACTACTTTTTGCCTCATCACGCTGTTTTGAAAGCGTCGACAGGCAAACTCAGGACGGTGTTCGATGGATCCGCTCCGACTTCGACAGGAGTGTCACTGAACCAGTGCCTCCACGCTGGACCGAAGTTACATCGGGATATTGTAGACATCATCCTGAATTTCCGTAGGCATCAGGTGGTGTTGGGAGCGGACATCCGTATGATGTTCCGACAAACGGTCATACACCCCGAGGACAGGAGGTTCCAGTTGATCCTCTGGCGGGAAAGTCCTCAGGACCCTATGATGGTGTATGAGTTGAACACCAACACCTATGGGTTGAGATCAAGCCCCTTCATTGCGATCCGCTCACTGCTGGAGTTGGCGGAGCAAGAACGGGCTCGGTACCCACGTGCAGCCGCAGTTCTGGAACGCGACCTGTACGTGGACGACGTTTGCACTGGTGCGCAGACGGTGGAGGAAGCTCTGTTGCTCCAGGATGAGCTTACAGAGCTTCTCGCATCTGGAGGCTATGAGCTTCGGAAATGGCTCTCTAACGACCCCAACGTCCTGGCTGGTATCCCGGACGATCACCAGCAGGATCCGGGGCTCTTCGAGGAAGGTGACGATCCGCACGGGATTGCGGTTCTGGGCATGCAGTATCAACCGGTTGCTGACATCTTCACCTTTCGGGTGGCACTGGAAGCCACACGCGCGTGGACAAAACGGACGGTTTTGTCCACCATCGCCAGGATGTTTGATCCAAACGGTTGGATCAGTCCGGTTCTGTTCGCAGCCAAGTGTCTGTTACAGCGACTTTGGACTCTGAAGGTCTCATGGGACGACCCCCTGGTTGGAGACTCGCTTAACATTTGGCTTCGTTTAATATCTGACCTCGAAACGGTCAATCGAGTGGCGTTGCCCCGTCGCATTCTGCCACCAGGCTGTAGCCGGATCAGCCTGCACGGGTTCTGTGATGCGTCCGAGCTGGGCTATGCCGCATCTGTGTACTTGCGTACAGTTGACGCTGGAGGCCACGTCAATGTCACGCTCTTATTGGGGATGAGCAAGGTAACTCCTATCAGGACACGACTCACTATTCCGAAACTGGAATTGAGCGGAGCCACATTACTTGCTCGGCTGCTTAAGCACGTATATCAGGAACTGTCCACCTCGATAGACATCCGGAAGGTCTATGCGTGGTCAGACAGTCAGGTCGTACTTGCCTGGTTACGAGCAGCCCCTCACACCTTGGAGACTTTTGTGGGAAATCGGGTTTCCCAAATCCAAAACATTGGACTGGACATGGTTTGGAGACATGTCCCGGGTGAGTTGAACCCCGCTGACTGTGCTTCGCGCGGCTGTTCCGCGCCGGAGCTAGTTGATCACCCCTTATGGTGGGGTCCGGACTGGCTGCGGGAGCCAGAAGCTTCCTGGCCAGCTCTCGGCGCGGACTCGGAGCGAGCGGAGCTGCCCGGAGTCCGCGTGCATGCGATTGTGGCGGAAGTGCCCCCATACTCTGACTGGTTGACGGGTCGTTACAGCAAGCTGGATAAGTTGTTGGGGGTAACTAGCTGGATTAAACGCTTCATCCACAACTGTCGTCACCCTCGTCAGAGGAGGAGTGACCAGATCGCCACTGTGGAGGAGCGTCGGAGTTCCTTGCTGCACCTCATTCGGCTGGTGCAGGGTGAGAGGTGTCCGACGGAACTTGAGGCGCTGCGCTGCGGACGCGCTCGCTTGAAGGGTGCGGTCGCCAAGTTGAACCCTTTCACAGATCAGGATGGTCTTCTGCGCGTAGGAGGTCGGCTCCGGAAAGCCAACCTGCCGTACGGCAGCAGGCACCCCCTGTTGCTACCTAAAGGAGGTCCTCTGGTGGACCTGCTGATCTCCGATCGGCATATCGGTAACGCGCACGCTGGATGTGGCGCGCTTCTCGCTGTGTTGCAGCGTGAATTCTGGATCTTGTCGGCTCGCAGGGCGGTCCGAAAGGTGCTGTTTAGATGTGTCCCTTGTTATAGGCTCAAGGCGTCTACCATGCAGCCCATGATGGGAGATCTTCCTCCGGATAGGATTTCTCCCTCGAGGCCGTTCGACGGGGTCGGAACGGACTTCGCTGGGCCCTTCTCGGTCAAGTCATCGACGTTGCGTAACGCCAAGGTCGTTAAAGCCTACCTGTGCGTCTTTGTGTGTTTGGCCACCAAAGCAGTCCACCTGGAGCTGGTCTCTGCGCTGTCTACGGAGGCCTTTGTCGCGGCGCTGGATCGCTTTGTAGCGCGAAGAGGAGTACCCTCTTTAATACGTTCGGACAATGGCACAAACTATCGAGGAGCGGCGAATTATTTACGCGAAGTTTATAATTTTTTTAATTCTGGTAATAATAGTTTAAGTCTGGCTCTCGCCCAGCGGGGAATCAGCTGGCAATTTAGTGTGCCGGCCTGTCCTCACTGGGGAGGAATTTTTGAGGCTGCGGTGAAGTCTGCTAAAACCCATCTCCGCCGTGTCATCGGGGAGACCGTGTTAACTTGGGAAGAGTTAGTCACGGTACTATGCCGCGTGGAGGCAGTGCTTAATTCCCGTCCTCTCTGTCCAATCTCGCCTGACCCTAACGATCTAGAAGTCTTGACGCCGGGTCACTTCTTGATCGGTCAGCCTTTAACCGCGTTGCCGGAGTATCCCTGGAAGGATGAGCGCTCCGGACGCCTGTCCCGTTTTCAGTTATTGCAGCAAATAAGTCAAGACTTCTGGAGGCGCTGGTCGGCCGAGTACTTGCATCTGTTGCAACAACGGGTAAAATGGACAGATAGGACGGAGGCCCATCGGGAAGGGGACTTAGTATTATTAAAAGAGGCAAATTTGGCCCCCCTACTCTGGCGTAGGGGACGTATTTTAAAATTGATATCTGGTACTGATGGCACACCCCGCGTGGCGGAGATTCTGGTTTCTGGTTCCAGACTTCAGCGCGCGGTGTCCTCTCTGGCACGCTTGCCTCTTTATTAGATATACGTATTTTTCATGGTTAAAAATTTATTTAATTTTATTGCTATTTTTGGTAAAGTTTTTTTTTTTTCTTTTTGGTTTGATTTCCACTTTCGGGTCAAAGTTGGGAATTTCGTTTTATTTGGGGTCCGGATACTACTAAATACTGGTTTCTAAAATTGAGCTGGAGTTCAATTGGTCGGGGGTTTTGTTCCGTATAATCGGGCAACATTATATCGGCCATCGAAATATAGCGGATCTATAGTTGACAGCCGGCTGTCACTTGTACATTGTCTCTGGTCGCGGGAACGGCATGACATGAGTTTTTTTTTGTGGTTAAAACTGGTGTTTTTCGGGATAAAAGCTTTAATATTGTGCGGGAACACGTTATTAACATTAATTGTGACTACTGGATTAGTGCTGGACTATTAATTGTGAAGTGGCTGCTGGATTGGCCGCTTCTACAACGCCGGACCGTTGCTTGTGCTGGGACGGGAGATCGTCTACGGAACTGTCTGGTTTGGTGTCCACATATTCCCTTTTCTGACCCCGTTCCTTCTTCCTGTCAGACCAAACTGGGCTTTGGACGACGCCGGGAACCCTACGTAAGTAATTTTAAGTAACTTTGCAATTAGGGGGTAAACATTAAAATCGGTATAAAAGCAAAATAATAATGTTCTAGACTTGCTATGGGCCCCAAGTCGGTATTTCTGGCATAAATACTATACACCGGGGATCGAACCCGGGGCATTTCACATGCAAAGCGAACGCTCTACCACTGAGCTACATCCCCGCTTGATCTACTGGTCGAAATAATTAATACAACTGTAACAAACATGCGGCGAGGAAACGACCGACGGTAACGACCGACGGTAACGCGGTACATGACGTCATGTTTTGTGGGCGCGCAGCCGGCTTCATCGAATTATAAGACGTTATCACGTCAAAAAAACATGGCCAGTGGCCATGGTACCGAGTTTAGCCGAAGATTTTTTATCATTTGCGAGCGTAACGTTAGAATTCAATTCAAAAAGAAAGCCCACGAAATATCTGTCTGTGGTGAGCCAAAAGTTTTCATATCAAAAATGACGACAAAAACACGGTTGAAGACAATGTGACAAATTTTAAATTTACAACCATAGAACAGACCGCGTTAAAAAAACACGCGATAGTGTTTCAATACTATGAATACTATGAATTTGATCTAGTGACAATGATAATCGATAAACCGATACCGTCCAATTTATAGGTATCCCTAAAGTGGAATTTTGTAATTCACAGACTAAGTACCTATAACTCTTTTAAAATTATACAAGGAGTGACGTTGGCATGAAATCAAATTGTGACTACTGAAGTAAAGCGCGGGGAGCAGAAGTGTCACCTTTGTTAGTCTGGTTGTCAAACTCAAATGACATAGCGAAAAGAAAAAAAAAATGACATAAGATTTGTATGAGGTTTACCCCCCGTTGTCTTATCTGCATCACTTGAGCCCCAACAGGCCAAATTTGGGCAAAACCGGTTTTGAGACTTTAAAACCTTATTTTTTCATGATAAACATACTCGATTATTAGTTTATTTTGATGCCTAAGAGATAGGTGATAATATTTATCAGTACATTGTCGTTTACAGACACACAAAATTTGGTTTCATTTTTTAGTTATGATTTTTTGTGTGACGTCACGACGCCGGCCGCGTGGCGAGTCGGGCTTATTAAATGACAGAGACAAGGATTATCATTACGAATTTGAGCTGTTCGGATAGCGTTTACAATCACTACCCAGGGGACCCAGGGTAGGGATTTTAAATGCAAAATGAGGCATTTTCCGACGAGACAAAAATAGTTACACCGTACACACTAGACGGCGATACTGTAGATTCAGCAAGATCTGTCTCTACCATAGACTCTCAAAAGTGTAATCACAATGAAATGAGGAATGAGATAATGGGGAGGGGCCCATTTTCAGGGAAAAAGTGTAATCTAAATTATTTGTGATAATTTATAATTTTAGAAGTTTCGCAAACACATCAATTATTTGGGATAAATTATAACTTGCTTCTTAGCTCAGCTAATTAGTTTTGGTGTGTCTACCTTCTATAAAACCAAAATGTATGAAGAAATGTTATACTTACTAAAAAAAAAAATGTTTGTCTGTAAAGTCGTTTTACTGACGATAGAACGTGACAACGTCTTAAGAAAATACTGATGGAATGGTAGCATTTTTCAAAAGAAAATTTTAATTTCATTTGTTTAATAGATTTGTATGTAAAAAGTAATCAGTAGAATTTAGTCATTTTCAATCAAAACAATGCAAAAAAGCTTTTAGATGCCGGGGATCGAACCCGGGGCATTTCACACGCAAGGCGAACGCTCTACCACTGAGCTACATCCCCGCTTGAACTACTGGTCGAAATAATTAATACAACTGTAACAAACATGCGGCGAGGTAACGACCGACGGTAACGACCGACGGTAACGCGGTAACGGTACATGACGTCATGTTTTTTGGGCGTGCAGCCGGCTTCATAATTCGATGAAGCCGGCTGTACGCCCGCAAAACATGACGTCATGTAACGTTACCGCCATAGATTAGATAATATTTACCGCCGTTACCTCGCCTTATTACTTTTCGCACCATCTAGTGAGTGAAATCTGTATTACGTTCAAGGAGTCTGTCCATGTTTTAGAAAAGCGACGATATGAAGTTAAGAACTTGTGCTTGTACAATGATGTACCCAGAGATGGCGCTTTGAACAGCTTTTCAAAAAGCTTCAGAATGTTTTACCTAGATGGCGCTTAACACAAATACTAGTTGTTGTCACGTTCAACTATCGTCAGTAAACCGACAGACTTTACAGACAACCATATTTTTTTTTAAATATAGAGTGACGAGACGAGCAGGTCATGTGCCTGATGGTAAGCAACATGCCTGCCCCATAACAACACAGTGACACGCAGCTATTGGAACATGAAGATTCCAAATCATTACCTAGCACTGCACTGCGCTCGTCAGCCAGAGATCTAAGTTGTTATATCTCTAAGCCCTGTAAATTTCTCTGGAAACATTGCCCTTCAGACCGGAACACAGTAATGTTTGTACATTACTGATTGGCGGTAGAATATTTGGCAAAGGTGTGGTCCTTCCCCAGGCGGACTCTGCCAAGAGTCCTACCACTACATCTTGTTGTGTCCCAGCAAGAGTCGCTATTTATATAATTGTTTTCGGTAAGTGAGGCTTCTGTACTAATATTTATTCTGTGGTTGAAGGACTATTATTATCCAAGGCCAATAATAAATTTAAAAAAATATGTCTTATCTTTTATCAGGTTTACGAATTTCTTTTGAAATTTGCGAAAGGACAATGCCCACGTCCCATACATTGAAAAACCTGGCCAACTTTTTTTGATTCTGAAAGTGTATAGAGATGAATAGTATCTAATTAGGATTGTTAATGCTTCTATAAACGTCTACTGTTGGTGTTTTTCATTTCCTAAATACCAAAAATGAGTTACAGTTAAACGAAAAGTAAGGTTATGTTTACTGTCAAAATATTTTAGAATTATGTTTTCTTTTGGATTAGAACAGAAAAGAAAAGAAAGAACTATGGTATTGTCTTTCAAAACATATTTCTTATGAGAATAAATAGGAATAATAGTACTTCTAACTACCAACTGATTACCATAAAATACATCTCGGATGGAATTATCATAGGCTACATAAGGCTACTAACTAAGTGCAGTGCATGTTCTAATAATTTATGACACTGTCTTGTTATATGTTAGGCACATGTCTCACTCATCCTATCATTGTTGACTAAAAAAAATACTTAAATCAGTGTAGATAATACTGTTCACCGATATCTTTCTACTGAAACTATGTTCAAACCAATGCAATAAAGGAGAGAGGATAAATAAAATATATTGTTTGCGATTATATTATATATATATTTCTCATTTGATAATAATGTTAAACAATATTTAATAGCCCAAAACTACTACATAGCCAAAATACCCTGCTCGTGGATTTATGTGGTCCTGCTGTCTGGCCATCCTAGAAATCTCACGAAGAACTCTGCAATGCAAGTACAGCAATACTGAAAGATGGCCTCTGCTGGCTGTCCTTATCATTTTCAATTAAAATATACATGTTATATATATTCTATTTGCTTCAGCAGTAGTCAGCTTGTGTCTGTCTTCTTTAAGCAACTCAGGGTTTTAAAATTGGTAATTGCAAATGTTTTGTAGCAAGTTAGCGCTCTCCCCGAATTTCCTGTAGAGTATGAATACTTCATTTGCATAGAAATATTGTCACAGAAGGGAATATCTTCATTGTGATATAAATATTTCATTATTTTGGTATTCAAGACAGTGGCCTTAGGAGGTCCATAACAATCAAGCGTTTCCATCAGACAACACAAGGATATATATGGTTTTATGTAATTATTACCACAATTATGTAAGTAATAAGGAGCACTGAATCACATAATTCCCAGTTTTGTTAAAACCAATTTAAACAAGAAGAAAACCAAAGTTAGGAAGAAAACCATGCATTTTGCTTGTTTACTTTTTTTTGATTTGTCAATTTGACATTGATATTTGACCAATTTGGATTTGGTGAAAATTGCATGCCACCTTTTTCCTCGTTTACATTACCAAAAAAAGCTTTGATAGTTTCTTTGTCGCCGTATTTATATATATCGTTATTTAAATATGTAAAAGTAGTAAATAAACGACATTGTGAAAGAAATTGATATACATAATATCCATTTTCAATTTCAATCTAACGCGGATCACTAAAACGAAACGCAGGTACCGTTTCGTTATTGCAATATTTTACAAGTCAGCTTTGTTGGTAAATGGTAGGTTTAATTTAAACAAATGCAAATTATTTTATTTTGGAATGTTAGAAAGTTATATAACTTCGCACTCGAGTACAACAAAAAATCACCAATTTTTTAATATATAACTCATATGTCTACACGACAACTATTTTAGCGGGTCAAAAATGGGCATTGTCCTTTGTATGTTTTGATCACAGACTAGGTAGAGAGATACTCTGTTTTGATCACAGACTAGGTAGAGAGATCTTTGATAGAGTTTTCATTCGAATAATATGCGGTGAAAGACCTACAAGCGCCTCCTATGGTCGTTTTATTAAACCATATTTTTTTCCTCGTCGGAAAACACCCCATTTACGGGTTTGCAATGTTGCGATCCTACTGATAGATTTTTAGGACCATCACAATTCGTTTACATTTGTTAGTAATATCCTCCACCTAAGAAAGGTTCAGAGAATCGCTTATAGTTAAATTAAATATAGATAGTATAAACGTTTTGAAAGTAAAGTTTTTCATTGTGCATTTTTTTTTAAGTTTAGAGGTGCTACCAGTACATCATCACTCGCTCAAGGTCGCGCGGTTTTAGCCTACAGCTAGACCGTCCCTCCCAGGGAACAAGTGCCAGTCGGTTGTCGGACGCACGGCTGAGCGCTCGCGCAATACGTTTCCCGCGCATATTGTTATTAGAGATTTATGTCGACAACCCTCCGCGCTAGACAGGGACATAGTTACGCGTTAGAAAGAGCGCAAATGTTTATTTTAAAATCGCGCCAGGAATTGCGAGCTGAATTGAAT
The DNA here is from genome assembly GCA_963693475.1 of Ectropis crepuscularia. Lineage (NCBI taxonomy): Eukaryota > Metazoa > Arthropoda > Insecta > Lepidoptera > Geometridae > Ectropis > Ectropis crepuscularia. The sequence goes on from OY856341.1 coordinate 2,420,475, forward strand.
TTTGTTGTGTCCCAGCAAGAGTCGGTATTTATATAATTGTTTTCGGTAAGTGAGGCTTTTGTACTAATATTTATTCTGTGGTGCTACGGCGATATTATAATATTTAACCTGGTCACACTGAAACGGATAGTGGGGGCGAGCGGCGAGCGTCTAATCCAAAATCCACAAAATAGTGATCTGTGTCCACACTGTCCACATCCACAATCCACCACACACACCACCAAAGTGACCAAACCATTGACCACGTGACCAGTGATCTGTGCATCTGTGATCCAATGACCCAAACCTAAACTACACCGATATCCGATATCCAACAAGCTGACAAACTTCAAACACATTGAACAAGAGGACAGCGCAAGAGCAGCATCTTTTCTTAGTACATGTACGTACAGTTTTATACAGTTATTGACATTTATAATATTAGTAGGATTACATTAATTTGTGGTTTATATTATAAAAATTATTTGAATTGCAACATTACTCAGCCTCAGATTTAGTGGTCACTGAGAAAACCAGGTAGTATTAGTGGGCTTTTTAGATGTGTATCACAACCTTCAAAGCTTCAAACTGTTGCTAACAATGCACAGCTTCAGATTTAGCAGTCTAAGACACAAATAGGAATAGGGGAAACCAGGGGTCAGCGGACCTCTTAGACTTGTACTCGGCCCCAAATATATCAATATCAAACTTAAATAAGCTATGCAACAGGTAGCGGTAGCTATTACGCTATTAGGGGAGATTGGCAGATTGCAGACCGCTTCGGGGGCATCCCCAATCTGTTCAGAGTCGCGATTCTGAAACCATTCGGTTGCATCCGACACGGAATCTCATCTCACGGTCTTTGTTTTATCTGTTTAGCATGACAATGACCGAGTGATGAGATTCCGTCTCGGATGCAACCGAATGGTTTCAGAAACGCTACCCAGTTCAGTTTCAGTCCCGTTATTAGAGGATTAATCAGTACATCATTTTGGTATTTTTGGTTTCATAATGTTGTTATTTCCACGGTATTTGATTTGTTGTTTTAGATTTGCTGATGTTCGAGTAAAGAAAATGTATTTAAATAAACAGATTTTCTAATTACATTGACAAACCACCAATATATTCATAAATATATTGGTGGCCAATTCATACATATAAATATAATGAATAACACAACATGACAAATGTATAAGTAAATATACCGAACCAGTAACCTAAACATTTTATAATTCTTATCATAAATGATATAAAATTGGATTTTCGAAACGTACGTAGGTACGCTCATATCTTTTGAATGACTGCACCAAATTGGATGATTCTTTGTTTTATGTATTTGTTATTGTCGGGACAATGTTTGTGGCAGAAAATTAGGACAAAATAACGAAAGAATATGGTGGTACCATGGACGTATAAAAAAGTCGGACGTAGTCTCGCTAAAACCAAAACTGTGTCTATCTAATCGGCCACTTAATATGCACGTGTGCGCTGTCACATACAGGCTGACACGCACACATCAGTGACTCATTACACGCGCAACGTGTGTATATGTGTGCGTGTCAGCCTATCAGTGACAACCTGACAACGCACACGTGCAAATGTGGCCGACTCTAGCGACACAGTTTTTGTTTTAGCGACACTACGTCCGACTTTTTATACGTCCATGGGTGGTATGAAGTTCGCCGGGTTAGCTAGTTTGGATAAAATCGTTTGTGGACTGTAATGTTTCAATGTAAAAATAAAATAACCATTGCGACACGGTACTACTATCTAAGATGCACTATACAGTATGCCAACTTCATACAAGCATTGATGAAGCGCGAGCTATACCTACGCGCCTCGATCTCGGTATGCGCTCGGCCGGGCCTCGGCGCTTAGTTTGCGGTATGCAGACAGTTGCGACTGTGCCGCAATGACGAACGGTGTATTTTGTTTTAATGAAGAGTGACGAGACTAGCAGGACATGTGCCTGATGGTAAGCAACATGCCTGCCACATTACAGCACAGTAACACGCAGCTATTGGAACATGAAGAGTCCAAAGCATTACCTAGCACTGCACTGCGCTCGTCATCCAGAGATCTAAGTTGTTATATCTCTAAGCCCTGTAATTTCTCTGGAAACAATGCCCTTCAAACCGGAACACAGTAATGTTTGCACATTACTGCTTGGCTGTATATTTTGTATTGATTTTTTAACAATTACAACTTAAACTCATTTTTACCAAAAAAAGAGTATAAGTACATATTTAATACGACGAGTAGGAGCCATATATTAGTATGTGGATATACATATATGTATAAACTTTAAAATTTCAAATTAAAAGTAATTAAATTAAAAAAAAAACATATTAAAAGTTTTAGACGTCAGTGGCATACTAGCAGAAATCGACAAGACAAAATGGCTCTGAACAAAGCGCAGAAAGAGTTAAAGAAAATGCTTAGAGAAAACGAAAATAAAACATTGCAACACAAATTACAGACGTTATGCCCATACAGAGCAGAAGATTACTCACTCTGGAAAATGACCAAAACACTAAAAAGGCCGACAAAACATATACTTAGCTCCACTCAGAAAATCCGATGGCAATTGGTCCAAAAAACCTGAGGAAAAGGCTGAATTGTTTGCAGAGTTTTTAAAAGATGTGTTTAAACCCAATGAACCTGATACTATGAACACAGAAGAAGAAATCGATAAAATATTATGTAGCGACCAACAAATGTCCCTGCCACTAAAACTAGTCACTCCAACAGAAGTCAGGAGAACTATTATAACACATCTAAAGCTGAAAAAGGCCCCGGGTTTTGATCTAATAACAGCAGAAGTTCTAAGACAACTTCCAAAAAAAGTAATAGTTTTGCTGACGATTCTCTTCAATGCCATACAGAGACTCCAATATTTTCCGAACCTGTGGAAAGTAACCACTATTAATATGATTCCCAAACCGGGGAAACCGCCCACAGAAGTGTCATCATACAGGCCTATAAGTCTACTGCCGTTACTATCAAAAGTCTTTGAGAAACTGCTACTTAAACGTCTGATACCAGTTCTTGACCAAACAAAAAGTAATACCAGGGTAGCGATTCTGAAACCATTCGGTTGCATCCGACACGGAATCTCATCTCTCGGTCTTTGTCTTATCTGTTTAGCATGACAAAGACCGAGAGATGAGATTCCGTGTCGGCTGCAACCGAATGGTTTCAGAATCGCTACCCAGATCACCAATTTGGCTTTCGTGCACACCATGGAACGACGGAACAAATACACAGAGTAGCCCACACAATACGACAGACATTGGAGAAGAAAGAATATTGCTCAGCTGTATTGCTTGACATCCAACAGGCCTTTGACCGGGTTTGGCACAAAGGTCTTTTGTACAAGCTTAAAATGCACCTTCCAAATACTGCGTATATGATTTTAAAGTCCTATTTAGAACAACGCGAATTCCAAGTCAAATATGGTGACTGTTGTTCTTCCATTTACCAAATAGAAGCAGGAGTGCCTCAGGGTTCTGTGCTAGGTCCTGTTCTATACACAATATTTACCGCTGATCTACCCATTGCCGAAGAAGTGACAACCGCAACCTACGTAGATGATACTGCTATTCTCTCCTGTAATAAAGACCCTAACACAGCTTCTACACAGCTCCAGCAACACCTCAATAGAGTTGAACTATGGCTGAAAAAATGGAGAACAAGCGCCAGTCCTTCAAAATCAATTCATATAACCTTTACTCTAAAGAAAGGCGATTGCCCCCATGTGACACTTAATGGAGTTGTGTTGCAAAAAAACTCTACAGTCAAATATCTGGGTATGCATCTGGATAGAAAACTTACCTGGCGAGATCATATAAAATCCAAAAGGGAACAGGCCAATAAAAAGTTCACAGATATGTACTGGCTACTGGGTAGACAATCGTCATTGAGCTTGGAAAACAAACTTCTCTTATACAAATGCATCATAAAACCGATATGGACATATGGCATAAAGCTGTGGGGATCAACAAGTTACTCCAACACAGAAATACTCCAGCGCTTCCAAAACAAGTTTCAAAGACTCTGATCAATGCCCCATGGTTTACTCGGAATACTGAAGTACACTCTTGTACTTGCAAATTCCTACAATCAAAGAGGAAATAAAGAGGTCTTCAATGACCTATAAACAGAGATTAATGAGACATAAAAACAATTTAACTGCAAAGTGTTGCAAAATGCTAAATACAAATGACAGCGTATTCCGGCTGAAAAGATCAAGATTAGCTTCAATAAAAATCTTTGGCTTCAATCTAATCTGTCGCAAATGGGAGATGACGTATCACAGGATGCGCACATCTCGATATTCATACTACAATACCATAAAATTGTATTATAGCCTCAGGGCTGATTGCAAATGGATGAAAGAAAGAAAAAAAAATCTCTGTCGAAGCGCAAATATCGCAAATTTATAAGACCGATTTGTTATTTAAACATATTTTTTGGTTTTTAACTAAAGCTACTTACCTACTAAGAAAAAAATAACACGCATTTTTTTAGAACACTTCCTGTTCAATTTACAAGGATAATTGTTTTTATAAAAAGTATCTTTACAATCACAAAACTAAATGTAAACGCAAAATAGGCAATAAAATTGTAATTAAAATGCTGGACGTGGGCAGCCCTGTCGCATATTTACGTACCGCGCGGCTGTAGGCATTGATTTTAAAGATACGGCCGAGTCAAAATACTGTATACTGTATTGATAATGTTACCGTCATTACCTTGATTACGTTGATGTAGGATTCAGTGGTATTCCTGAAAATATATGAAACATTCCGCATCCGCAATAGCTAACTACATATAAGTATTTACTGTTGAGGGGATTCCCCGGAATTTAAAACATGGATGAAGAGTTAAAGAGGGCTGCCAATGTAAAGAAACATAATTGCTAGAAAAATCCGAAACAAATCACCAAACCACTTAATTCTCTGAAACCATTCGGAAATCGTTGCATTTCGGTATGAGGTGCTTTCGGAATGCAAAAATACATGTCCAAAAATATCAAAAAGTCTTGATAGAGATTCAAATTTTGTTACAGAAATTTGAAAACAGATATTTAGGGGTCATTTTCATATAGGCACCTTAAATTGGGTGCCTATTAAAACGCAAAATTTTTTGTTCCTAATTTACTTTGTCATAATGAATGTAGCATAATGTATAGTGTCATAATGCAACTTTCGCATAATCATTTTATGGCGTTATGTATTTAAGCATAACAATCTATCGTACTACATTTAATTCGACTATTGATGAGACGCGTAATAGTTTTTGGGCATTTTTTTTTTGTTCTAAATTTTTTAAGGTGCCGTTTAAATCGCATACTTTTTTTTCTAATTTACTTTGTCATAATGAAATTGAAATGTTTGGAGATTTTAATGTCAGAATCACGTTGGTACGTCTGAACGCATCGGGTTGATATTTGGAACACAAGTAGATTATAGTCTGGAAAAACGGAAACGGGAAATACTTGAGTAAAACCGCGGGCCACTGCTAGTTTATGATATTACTACGATGGCAATGATTGGATGTTGGTTGCTCAATCACGTTGTAAAGTATAAATGGATCTTGTTGAAATTTGTAACACGGTTATATTACAGTCTCGAAAAAAATATGGGTTACTTTTAATCCCGGGAAAATAACAGGAACGGGACCTGTGCGGATAAAATCCCGTGGCGCTGTATTACGACATAATCTTGTGTATTTATGGTTTTTATTTGATAAATACAGCGATAATTGCGGTTGGCAATATTTTGGCATTTTTTTCCCCAAGCGTTGGCAGGATTTGGCAGGAATTCACCCGCAGTATGGCAGGATCTATGATTTAGAGATGGTCACACTGGTTATATCTTGTCGATTTTAAAATTTCCTGCGAGCGCGTGTCACCAGGTCCCTAGACGGGGCCTCTAGGCGTCGAGCGTAACCATGGCAACAGTCGTTTTTCAAACGGTTGCATACATCGCTTGCTGTAGGTACACGTTTGTGTACCACAGAAACATGCGCAGAATCGTTAGCAGTTTGTATGGAGTTAAACTCGCATGCAAAGGATGCGGAAAGAAATTAATTAATCCTGGCGAATCTAATTAGGATAATCGGATGCTTCGATCAAATTATTGCATTGTCAGCGACTTTTGATAGGTGTACAAAGTTTGAATCAAATCTAATCGTACAAAGTAGGACAAAATCGAGCTCAAAGGGGTCGGTTACATAGGTGAAGCTAATAAAAGCGTGTTAAAATCGTTATGCCTACATTACTACCTACATTACGAATAATAAATACTGTTGTCAATGTTACACCCACATTTCACACTCTCACGTCTTTTATTTAAATAATGCTGCTACAGTCCGCTCTCTGCTCTTGCCTTTTAGTTAGGCGTTTAAAATTGATGCCGTTGGTCATTATGTTTAAGTATTGTTATGCTTTTCTCAATGTGTGCCTTTAATTAAACATTATGCTAAGTTTTCTTTATGCTCTATAAATATGGTTATGCATTTAATTATTATGCTAAGTTATCGTTATGCTATATATGGTTATGTTAGTTAAGCTTAGGCGAAACAGTTATGCGTTTAGTTGTTATGGTAAATTATGATTAGTCCTAAAAACGTTAGGCCTAGTTAAATTAGTACAAAAATTGTTATGGTACCACATATAGACCCCCTTAAATGATGGTAGAGGCGATTACTGGTATTATCTTGTTTTAAATGTACCTAGCCCACAATAATTATACATTAATGTCTATCTCTTAGGGATAACCCACAATAACCTTTTTTATTCGTATATTTCAACGAAGTATTACAAAGTTTATTATAATACTAACTATATTACTACTACTTATACTACTACTACAATTACTACTACTACTAATTATATTATTTACTTATAATATTTTTATATTATATACATATAGCTCATTTGGTAATTTAGAATCAGTATTGCACCCGTGCGAAGCCGGGGCGGGTCGCTAGTTAAAGATAAGATAAAATAGTGTCTATTTCGATTAATGTTCTTCATAAATATGATGACATAACTCCGAGCGAAGCCGGAACGGGCGTTAGTCGTTAGTAGCCATAAAATTAAGGTTTAAAGTGTAATACGGAACAAACAAAATGGCCGATCGTGTAGCATGTTTGACAATGTTTGACAAAAACAATATAAATTAATTTCGTTGTATATGTATTTGTTGAAAAATGTGATAAAATTTAAATTCACAATTATTTGTTGAAATCAATATGTTAAATCTTCGATTTATTCAGAAGTTAAACATTAAAGGTTCGTGTATTTATTAGCTTTTTATCTGACAGTTCGTTCAACTCTGAACGTTTCGCGCGTTGTTTATTTATGGGACATTTTCGGCGGGAAAGCCAGTCGATCTGGTGATCGGTGGGATATTTAATCTGATTATTCTGTATTACAGCCTATATTTGGCGCAAAATGAGTTCTAACGTTGTTAAACCATTCACTGTTTTCGTCGAGGGTAATATTGGCAGCGGAAAAACCACTTTTCTGGAACATTTTCGACAATTCGAAGACATTACGTTGTTGACGGAGCCTGTTGAGGAGTGGCGCGATCTCAAAGGATGGAATCTGTTAGTGAGTACTCTGGTCCTCATTCTTTCTATATACTTAGTTTAAAAAACGCCTATTTCAACGTTTTAGTGTTATTTTTCAGTAACATAACCAAACAAGTCAAGTCAAGTCATTGACTGTAAAATCATGGCAATTAGTCGGTTACTTAGATTTTTTTGTCTTATTTAAATCTATGCGAATGTCCTGTACTCCTGTATATGCCCGAGACTTCACACATAGAATGCAGAGTTAGACAGTGATTATTCTATCTATATCTACTTATCTTACTTATCTCTATATATTCTATCTTACTTACGATGTTCAGCAAGAAACATTCAAATTTCCAATCATCAAAAATGTTAATATTTAGTAAAAATCTAAATAGTATTAGAAAGATGAAGTAATAGTAGCATGAAGGTTTCCTAACACGATTTTCCTTGTTTGTTGTTGTTCCAATTTTAATAATTTCCGCAGGAATTAATGTACAAGGAGCCATCGAAATGGGCGATGGCCTTCCAATCCTACGTCTCACTGACAATGCTGGATATGCATCGACGACCAGCCACAACTCCTGTGAAGCTGATGGAAAGATCCATATTCAGTGCCCGCTACTGTTTTGTGGAACACATGATGAGGAATGGGACTATACATCCAGCAGAGTTTGCAGTCCTAGACGAATGGTTCAGGTTCATTAACCACCAAATACCTATTGATGCGGATCTCATTGGTAAGTGTATGAAATTAAATTATGATTTACTGGAACAATACTGGTACAATCACGACAAAATTATAGATTAAACATTAAATATAGATTAAAGACAAAATGCCATAAGTCATCCTTTCATACTTTTATTTGCTTTCATTTGAAAACCAATTTTTATATATAGTACCTCCATTGTAACTTTTTTGTTTTTCAATATTATTGAACTGACATATGAGAATGAAACAAAGGCTAGCTAGAACTGCTAACCGGAAATGCTATCTTGATTATAAAGAGTTGGTGGTTACTAATAAATATAGTTAGGCAAGAATGATAATTTATTTATACCTAACTGAACAAGTAACTGCATTGTTATCAATATGACCTACTTGTGATTTTTTTACAATATGTACTTGTTTATGTTTCACTTGCACCTGATTTTGAGATATTTGACACTAGCAACCCACTTCATGTGCCCACTCAGGGTCTTCTCTGAAAAGGAGAGTCAATAATGCACTCACCCAACATTCTGCATGCGTTCGAAGGACAACATTCTTAGAACATGCCAGTTCCCTCATGATGTTTTCCTTCACCTTGTATGTCTGTACTAGAACAATACTTATAGGCAGGATTTGTACCTGTCTTCACTATTGTGAATTGTATGTTCTCATTAATAGACCACAATTCTTCTAAAAAAAATCGAGATACAAAGCGAGCTTAATTGAAAATTGGAAAGTAGTATATGTGTTATTCCAGACTATAATGTGTTCCAAATTTCATCCCGTTTCATTCAGATATGCTCTAAAATAATTAAGCAACAAAAATCCAAACATAATCAGGATAAACATATTTTGGCAGATACACAAGATTAAAATAAGTTAAATACAAAACTACTATTTGGCATCAGATCTAGCCAAGAAGCCTTTTAAGTCAAAATCTATATACGGTAATGTATATAAATGTATAATCGATCATATTTTATTAGTTTATGTTTTATATGGTTTTATTTCAGAGTAGGGTACTTAGAGAATGAATAATAGTAATCTTATCATCCCAAACAATTTTAGTGCTGCCAAATCTTTAACTGATTTTAAATATATCCTCTGTATATAGCTAACTGTATACCTATAATTTATTAATCCTAATTATCTAGAAATTGTAGATATTATGAATATTTACAATAAAACGATCTAATAGATTATTTTACAAGGCCTTCTTTTCAAAAAAAATTCATAGATAAATTTACTGGAAACATGGCCCTTCAAACCGAAACCCAGTGTGGTTTTCAAATGACTGCTGAGTCCTGCCAGACTTTGCTATGAGTCCTGCCACTACTAGAAGTGAAGACTACAAAAGTACAACTAAAGAAGTGCAACAAGTTTTTCTGTAGTGGTAGAAGTAACACACCTTTGCCAGTTATTCTACCGCCAAGCATTGAAAACATTACTGTGTTCCAGTTTGAAGGGCAATGCCCTGTAATTTCAAAGGAAATGTCCAGTGCAATAGGGTACCGGACTGGGTCAAAAATACACCATCCTAATTAGTTAGTCCGTCAGCTAGATAATGGAAAAATATTGGACACGTATTTTTTGTTTTTTTTCATAATATTAAAAATCGTCAAAGACCATCAAACTTCGAGAGTGGGGGGTCGCGACGTCACTCGTGAGTAAAAATCGTACTTACAAGAGACGTCACACGAAACTTCGAAGCGCTGTATCTTCGTCATTTTTTGTTTGTGAAACAAAAGAAAAAATATGTGTACAATATTTTTTGGCAATCTAACTAATGGGCTACTTAGTTTTTTTGAGGATTGTACCCTATTACAGGACATACATCTTATATCTGATGACCACTGTGCAGTGCTAGGTAATGATTTGGACTCTTCATGTTCCATTTGCTACAAAATATTCCTGACAGCAAACTCTTTCAATTGATACCCATACCATGGGGGTGGATTTCAAACAGCCAGTCCGCAATCTTGGGGAGGCCGCCATATTGGATTTGTAATGACGTTTCTTAGCTATTCATGTGTTGTCATCAGAACTCAGAACGTGTGCAAAATTTCATCCTAATGGAAGACCGGGAAGTGGTTCAAATTAAGATTACAAGATTTTCTAACATTCATAGTTACAAGTGAAGCTAATAAAAGCGTGTTGAAAACTAGTGCTTGAAGACTACAAAGTGCAACTTGCCTCTAGCTTATCAATACATTTTTTGAATTCCAGTGTACCTGAAGGCGACCCCGTCTCGTGTGTACGAGCGGATCAAGAAGCGTGCGCGCTCGGAGGAGCAGTGTGTACCCCTGTCCTACATCGAGGAGCTGCACACACTACACGAGGACTGGCTCATCAACCGGGTGCACGGGGAGTGCCCCGCTCCTGTTAGTATATCCAAAAATATGATTGTTTGCTTCGATATAAATTAATGTGCCCTCCCAAACTTCAGGTGCATGGAATTATGTTCGGAAAAGTGAGCTCACTCTTTCCGTTTTAGTCGATTGTAGGAAGCTGTGAACGCTGGACGTTTATACCTATTGCTGTTCATAGTCAACAACCGAAATTACTAGAACCGCAACATACCTCGCTGCTGGCGATTCTAGGGGTCAAGTAGATTGGTGGTTGTATACCACTCAGGCTACACACAGAGACGCAGTTTGTTCAATTTCAATGTGCTCAGGGCACATCTTTTGGTTTATATCGACGTTTTTCTGATAATTTTAGTATGAAAACTAACGTGGTTATTACACATTTTAATAAATACACGGCTAAACGAGCTGCGAACACGCGCCCGCACTCGCCTTGAAGAAGATCGCCGGACGCGATCGAAACTCGAGTCGGACTGTTCTGACTTTATTATACGTGAGTTACCTGTGTATTTATTTTAAGATTTTCTGATAATTTTAACCCCAACCCAAAAATTGTGAAGGTGTATGTCTGTGGCATCGTAGCTCAGGAACGGAGGAACCAATTTGGATTTGTTTGGTTGAAAGATAAATTAATAATATTTTGTAGTGGGCTCTTTGCAGAGTCCTCCTGGGGAAGTACCATACCTTTGTCAGTTATTCTACCGCCGAGCAGTAATTTGAAAACGTCATTGTGTTCCAGTTTGCAGGGCAATGTTTCCAGTAAAATTACAGGGCGTAGGGATAAAATATCTTAAATCTCTGGGTAACGAGCGCAGAGATTCTCTGGGTCATGATTTGAACGCTTCATGCTCCAATTGCTATATGTCACTTTGCTGTTATGGGCAGTATACTCAAATATGTCCTGCTCGTCTTGTTACTCAATACTCTAAAGAAAATGAGAGAGTTTATAGTTTTTCTAATGTTTGAACTTCTATAATTTCAGGTTCTAGTGCTGGATGCTGACTTGGATCTCTCGGAAATAACTGAAGAGTACAAGAAGAGTGAACACCAAATACTGAGGAAGGCCGTGGACGTCGTGATGAGGTCGCCGGTCAAACACAGCCCAAAGAAACCGATCAGTGCATCGCCAATCAAGATTATACCACAACGGAGAGTATTATAATATTGACACACACCTTTCTAGCTAAAGGTTTAAATTATTTAACTTTGCTTTGATCTTTTTTTTTATTATAAATCTGACTTAAATGACGGTACCTACAAATTAGACTGTAAAGGTACACATTTTCTATGATTTCTGCAAATACTAAATTGTATTTTATTGATTTGTGTACTCAAAGTGGTGAGTGTATTTGCAGTTGTAAAGGGAATGAAGTGAATGAGTTTTCGTGGTTTAAGGATAATGTGGATAACATACTGGAGGAATGAGTCTTTCGTAACCATAGGTTGGTTAGGTATAATGCGACGGAGATGATGCAATGCTTCGTAATTTAAGCTCATTGATAACAAACTGGAGGAATGAGTCTTTTGTAACCGACCTATTTAATGTGACGGAGATGATGCAAAGCTGCTTATTAAAATCTTAATTTTAAAAGGACCAAAATCCAAGTAATTTTTTGTGCAATATGATCCAAAGTAAATTAGTACACTTTGTACATTATGTATCAACTGCTTACACTTACCACTTGCTTCGAGAGTACACACCGTTAATTCATGACCTTTGTTTTACTTGTAGAAGTAAAATCAAAAGCTCAGAGCATGAGAATAGTTGAAAATTACTTGTATTTGTGTAGATCACAAAATAAATATGTTAGATAAGTGATTTTGTGCCTCCAAAGCAAGCCTCCATAATATATTTGACCTTTTAAAGGTTTATTCCATGTGACAGGAAGTGTTTCATTTCCAAAATGATAATTGTAGATAGAAATGAATAATTTCAAATGATCATTGAATAGCAAATCAATTGTTATTGAAAGTTATTTTAAATATGATATAAAATATCATACAAAAAGACTAAAGAAATTATCATCAAGATTTCTCTTACATTCTGTACAATATGATATCATTAACTTTACATAACATTTATGTTAATTAAGGTTTCACAAAATATCTCATATTTCATTTGGTATTTATAAGATTAGAATAAATAGTAATATAATTTTATGATGTATTTTAGTTTACGCCAATAATTTTTACCTATCTTGAGTCCAAATCTTAGAATATCCTTCCATAGTAAAATTATTAACTATCTATGTTTACAACTCATCATTTCTTGCTCAGTCAGTCATTCAAATCAAGAAACAATCATCTAGGTTTTCTAGATTCTCATGTAGAGTATGTTAATGTGGAAATAAATTTCTATGGTTATTTGGACTCCACTGAGGATTAAAGATATACAATATTCATCAGTTTCCAAATTTGTACTCAAAATTGTTTGACAAACCTTTTTTTTGACTAAGCTTGCATTTAAAATCAGAAACCAACCACAGAATTATCTGACTCGTCTCAACTGTTAAGAAATTTGAAATGTTGTATAAATGTGTTGGTGTATATTGCAAATGAAGGCATTGTTTATAATGAATATGTAAGTTAAGAATGCTACTGAGACTCCAAGACTTGGGTATTACAAATTAATTTAAATCTCTGATCCTGTAATATTTTCTGTAACCCAAAGACGATTAATTTTTCTGTAACCCATAGACGATTAATCTTGCACTAACATGTTACTTGTGGTGTTTTGTGCATTTCAGTCTGCCAGTGTTCATCCGAGCCAACCCAACTTTTAATTCCACTGTGGGACTAAGGCTCTGGAATATAAGCTTCACTGGTGAACATGTCATTGATTCAGTGGTGATAATTCCAGTTAATTCTTCCAAACAAATTTCAACCACAGTTCTTGCAACTTCTGATGAACATTAGTGCCACAACACTCTAGCTCAGCTTCTCTTGGTCAAATTAAATTCTGTTCCTTAAAAAAAAGTCGCTCTGGTGAAGTCTGCTGAGCGACTTGTATGATGAATACAGACATTTTTTTGTTCTGTGTCAAGCAATCAGCTGTCTAGTTCCAATAGTGCAAGCTTTGCTTAGTTTGTGGTTCGACGTTTGTGAGTCATTTGAGAAATATTCAAAGTCTCTTTCTACAAAACTTCACTTCTGAATCTGACCTCGGGGCTCCTATTGATAAAGGAGAAGATTTAAAGTCTCTGGTACCGATAAATCCACTATCTCAGTAACATTCCTAATGTAAATCAATACTGTAAATGGTCACTGAGTGCAAATGGTTCTTTTACCTACCCAATAATTGCATTTATTTCATTTTAATTTACACTTATTATTAATTGTGGTATATTTATCTCGGTTAAATAGTGGACCGTGTCTCAATATTTCATTTCATTTTAATTATAGTTGCTTTGTCTAATCTCAGTGAAAACTTTATTGTATCTTATAAGAAAGTCTTAATATAAAGCGCTTCTGTGTTCATAACTAAACAAATAGTTTTATTATTGTCGTTTTTTTAGTTTACATTTTTCCTTTACCTTTTCAGTAATATCAGAAGTACCTATTGCTGAAACTGGCGACCTTCTCTCACGAGAATAGAGGCCGTAATTCACCAACCTCGCCATGGATTGGGATGGCGGATGACACATAACCTTGAAAGATGTCATTCTTGGAAGGAGCAGGTTGCCTCACGATGTTTTCCGATACTGGTTTTAAAACAGTGGTTACGACAAAAAATTATATTTGCTCTTGGAAAAACACTCTAGAGTTGGAGGCGCGATTTGAACAGCCTAGGTATGTCCCCACAATTATGATATCAGACGTTCTCACCCTAGGTCACAATGACTTCAAATATTTCAGCAGATAATAATACCACCACCAACTAGATTTGCCAAATTACTGTATCATACCTACTATATTGTGCTGACTGTGCTGTTGAAATAATAAACGTTTACCAGTACAATATAGTCAAATTTATAAATATAGTTAGACTAGCGGCCCGTTCCGGCTTCGCTCCGATCATAACATTCATAACCTAGACACTGTCTGCAGCGCCATCTGCCGGGCTTATTTATGAATCTTAACCATCCTTGAATCCACACAACACACTGTTTTTGTGTGTACACACAAAAAAACAAATCGGTCCCGCGGTTTAGGAGGAGTTCACTGTCAAATTATTAAATGGCTAAAATGGATATTAAAATAGGGGTTGGTGATAAAAGGGTAAACATTTAGATTTATAAACATTATTTATAAACACAACACATTATAAAAAAATAAAAACAAAAACATTGACCAAAAATAAAAAACACAAAAATGTTTGGGGTGAACAACCCTTATCTATACTAATATTATAAAGCTGAAGAGTTTGTTTGTTTGAACGCTAGGAAACTACTGGACCGATACGAAAGATTATTTTTTTGTTGGATACTCCATTTATAGAGGAAGGCTATAGGGTATATAACATTACGCTACTATCAATAGGTACGGAGTATGAGTGAAGAATGTAAAGAAAACGGGGAAAAATATTTCTCTTCGAGAGCTTTAGTTCCGTGAATTTAAATTCTCTTTAGTTGCTGAAGTCTGTGACGGCGCGTGTCTACATTTGAAGTTTGTGTCATTTGAAGTAATCAAATTTGTTCTACAACAATGCATTGTTGCTTATTTACGTATTTTTAGGGTTCCGTAAAACGTAATAAAGTGGCCAGCAATGAATATTTTAGTATGGATTTTCCTCAAATAGACGCGGGTGAAACCGCGGGGCACAGCTAGTGAAAAATATATAGGTTCTCAGACCTACTGAATATGCATATAAAATTTGGTAAAAATCAGTAAAGCCGTTTCGGAGGAGTAAGGTAACTAACACTGTGACACGAGAATTTTATATATAAGATTTAACAAGTTCCCGTGTCTCGGAACTACGATGAAACGTGCTTGCCTAGAAGAAACCGATTCACTCTATGACTTCAGAACACCAAGATTGTAACTATTGGCGAAGTACCTAACTATTTTCTGATCTGTGCTATTGGGGAACACCTACCTACTTTGACGACTTTTACTTACGATTGAACGGGTGTTGAACGGTATTCGACTGGTGCGATGAGATCTGTGAGATGTGGGAATTAATTTACATTCTCTTTGGTGGGAATGTGCAAGCTACCTACTGTGTCTGAGCTACAAATCGGTTCGGCGCGCCATCTATACAGGGGCGCCGTAAGCGGGCGTCCAAGGCGTGCGCAATTTACATTCTCTTTGGTGTGCGCCGTACGCGGGCGGCACGCCTAGGGGGGCGGCAAATCGCGCGCCTAATCACGTAATTCAAAATTAAAAGTTATCAGAAACTATTTAGGATCTACAATGATCCAGCAAAGGTTAAATTATTTAGCTATACAGGCTAGCCTAGCCCGTGTACTAGAGCAGCTATTTGGTCAAACAGCTAGACAAATGACTTGGACTGGGGTTGATGGATCCTGGAGATCCATCACCTCCAGAAACCATCACCCCTTTACCCATTGGTAATGTATCCTGAAGGTGGTGGCTCCTGGGAGTGATGGTTTCTGGAGGTAAAAATGGATCCTGGAGGTGAGGGTTCCTTGGGGGTTGGGGTGATGGATCCTGGAGTTGATGGTTCCGAGGGTTGAACGATACTGAAGGTGATGGATCCTGGAATTGATGGTTCCTGAAAGTCATGGATGCTAGTGGTGAAAGATCCTGGAGGCAATGGATCCTGGGGATGATGGTTACCGGAGGTGATGGATCCTGATTAAAACCTCAATTAGATTTTTTAATTAAAATTAAAATAGGATTAAATTCTTAATTTCCTTAAAAACGCGTAGGAAGAAGGGGCGCCGCGTCGCTTTGTATCCGGAACTCTGGGTGGTCGTCCTACCGCGCCCTCACCGTTACTACTGATATTTGACTTAGCCTGCTCATTTAAATTAGATCCACTGTCTGCCACCTAATGTCGAAACTCCCTAATCTGACAAAATGGCGACGGCAAACAACAAATTTGATGATTATTTTTTCAATTTTACTGTGATTTTTTGTACGTGGAGGAAATGCATTTACGTATAACCTTCCACCTGGGGGAGACGGTCGGATTCCACACCATGGGTGGACATGGTGTCTATTTTTTTAACTTTTATAGGTTTACACTTGACCGCCATCTCGCCTGATGTTAAGCGACGATGCGGTCTACGATGGAGTGTGTTTACCTAGAAGAAACCGATTCACTCTCAATTTGTCTACCGATTATCTCTGCCATCAGTGGAACCCCGTGGAGGATCACGGGGTTCCACTGATGGCTGGACTCGGGACTGCTCTCGCATTCTTCCGCGAAACCGCGGACCGCCCTCCTATGGGGCACAACCCCGACACTGACGCACTTGAACCCAGGATACGCCTTGACCACCTCAGAGACCAACCACTAAGTGGGTCATACGCCCCCGCGTCTGGACACTTGGTCCCACCGCGTTTGCCATCTAACGCTGTCAGCTGTCACCCCATCAATGCCCGGTGGGCAGGGAGAGCGACGCACGGTAACACCAACGGTGCTCTTCTGCTGCGGCATCTACCCTACAGCCGCGATGTCCATCCCGCAAAATCGCCGCCTGCCTTAGTTGCACCGGTGCGGAATTATGTGTAGTTGTGTAGCCAATAAATGGCAGTCTAATGGCCTCAAAATTAAAAAACAAATACATCATTTCGTCTAACTACCCCAGCGAGCAACACGGAAGGGAGTAGGCATACACAGCGTTTCCCCTCTGTCAAAGGGGAGCCTATTAGAACGCATAACTTTTTGTTCCTAATTTACTTTGTCATAATGAATGTAGCATAATGTATAGTGTCATAATGCAACTTTCGCATAATCATCTTTTGGCGTCATGTGTTTTAAGCATAACAATCTATTGTACTACGTTTAATTCGACTATTGATGAGACGCATAATAGTTTTTAGGCATTTTTTTATTTGTTCTATTTTTTTTGAAGGTGCCGATTAAATCGCATATTTTTTTTCCTCAATTTACTTTGTCATAATTAATGTAGCATAACATATAGTGTCATAATGTAACTTTTGCATAATCGTTTTTTGGCGTTATGTATTTTAATCATAAAAATCTATTGTACTACATTCAATTCGACTGTTGCTCAGACGCATTTAGTTTTTTTATAATTATTTGTTGTGCTACGTAATAATTAACCAGGTTATATAGGGTCCAGATCCGACTCGGAGCATCCCGACCACACCCCGGACACTCGGCCTAAACTTCAAACAAACGGTGAAGTCGACATACCTACACTCACACAACTACGCATATGTCGTTCGAACACATTTACGCATGTGTGCGTGTCATCTAGGGTTACTAAATTATTTTATGGAATCGCTGTGACCCGTGAGTTTACCTGCCTGTGGCTTACAATCTTACCTAGTTAGTGTTCGATCTTTAATGTAGGTAAATATAACTTTCATCAACAATCAGAAGGGAGAAGATTTAAAACAAAATAGGAGATAATAAAGGTACCATGTACGAATTGATTTTTAGTTAAGTACACTTACCCAAAGAGAAAACTTTATTCTGATAATATATTAATTAATCACTCCACATATCGCGTACTTATTTCATTATAGGTAGGCTAGTCACAGAACTTATATAATAGAATAGCTTAACACAGTTTATTTATAAAAATGATTCAATCTTTGTAGAAATTCTTATGAAATTAAAAATCTCTTATTCTTGTTTCGTATAATAGACGAAAAATTTGGTACCATTTTGTAAAATAATACAGCATCATGGTCGTATTCTCATAGAAAATTATCGTCCGATATAATAACCCTTCGTTGAGTCCGCCTCGCGTCCGCGAGGGGGAGGAAGCTTGAAATTGGCGGGGGGTGGGGAGTGTCCGTTCTATCTATATTATCTATTCTATGCCCCGACTCCACCTAGTCTTGTCGCTACTACCCCTAGAGTGTATTTAAAAACTGCGGGAGCCAGAAGCTCAAGGGAGGTCCTGGGTGGAGCGATATGGAGAAGCGACACTCAGGGCTGACCGCAGAGCTTCTGGCGGGAGCCCACCCGGAGTCAAAAAGTGCACCATATTATGTCTTCGGTGTATGTAGGTTCTTAAGTCCTAAAAACGTTATTGCCACGTAAAACGTATTGCCGTTGATCATTATGTTAGTTAGGCGTTTAAAGTTTATGCCGTTGATCATTATGTTAGTTAGGCGTTTAAAGTTTATGCCGTTGATCATTATGTTTAAGTATTGTTATGCTTTTCTCAATGTGTGCCTTTAAACATTATGCTATTTATAGTTATGCGTCGAAACATTATACTAAGTTATCTGTATGCTATATATGGCTATGCGTTTAAACATTATGCTAAGTTATCGTTATGTCATATATGATTATGCTAGTTAACATTATGCGAAGACAGTTATGCGTTTAGTTGTTATGGTAAATTATCGTCAGTCCTAAAAACGTTATGCCTAGCTAAAATAGGACAAAAAATGTTATGCCACCCCATATAGACACCTGTCAAAGTACAAGTCCGCGTGGACCATGGAGTTTGATAATATACTGTGGCGTGAGGGCGGGGCTAGATTTGTGAATGGTGCTTTATTTTTTATGTGTTAGTGATTTGGTTGTGTGAGTATGATCGGCAATGGATCGGTACAGGTATGTTTTGTATGTAATAGTGCGGCTTTACGCTAGTGTGCAACTTTCCCCTCCCGCAAGAAATGACAGAAAGATTTGAACAATATTTTTTAGCTAAGGCTACTCCCTTCCGTGTTGCTCGCTGAACTACCCTCATGGATTTTTTTTTTGAATGGACAAATTTTGTTTTGTGGTACATACTACACTTCATTAAAAAAATATTTGTCCATCTGTCATTACAATGACAATCTGACAGTATAGTTTATAGTTGTCATTGTCATGCTTATTTATCGTTGTCAGATGTTTACAATATATCTAGGACTGGTTTTTAGGTCAATTTTAAAATAATTTTATTAATAATATCTTATCATTTACAACAAACTAGTGCAATACATTTGTTAAATCAATTGAATAATTAAAAATTGTGGTGATGAGTTGCTGTGGTAATGACATACTTTTTAATTCGGTCGCACACGAAATTGTGTCTAGTAATATAAGCCAATTTTCGTATATTATTGATATTGTGCGTGAGAATTGGGGTTTCTTTGGTGCTATTTTGATTGGGGCAGCGGTTGTGGTTGTAACTCGTCGGTTCGGTGTCAAGTTCCAGCAGCGTGCCGGTTAATAACTCGCTTTTGAAAGTAAAAGTAATGTCGGCTGGCGTAACCCAGTAGACTTCGTCGCTCTAAGGTATGTTCGTATTTAATATGAATTTTCTTCTTTGTCCTATTACATACTGTATAGAAGAATATGTAATACATATATTAATGTGTTCGCCGTATGTTTTCCTTAGTAACTCCAGTTGTTAGGAAATCCTTGACCTGGAGCAGCAGGGTCAACCAGTGCTGCATCATAACTTAATGTGCCATTATATTCTGTACATAATATAAATACTACTAGTGTGCCATAATATTTTCTACAGAATAAAAATGAATGCTACCAATGTTGTTAGTGCAAATGTGATCATTTACAATATTTTTATTCTGTCCATTCATATCACATCCAATGAATGATGTGGATGGATGAAAGTGAAGAAATTATTTCCAAAAAAAAGATTTTTGTGGAGCAGCAGCTTGTCTTCCAGTAAGTAATACCATTGTGATTTTTTTATTAATTCTTGTCAAGATTTATTTTTCGTTCTTTTGCTGTGATGTAGGCTTTTTTAAAAACAAATAAGTGTCAGCTTGAAAACTTTGGGAACCAAAGGAAGGAAGAAATTGTAATTTTTTTCTAGGCCTGAAAATTCTAATTGTTTTCGATTGTCACATTTGTTATTGTTTATGATTTATTTAGCTAGTAACCTAATTAGAACTTATCAGCTTTAACAAACAAAAAAGGTATTTATTATAAACAGCAAATAATTTTATTTATATTTTTTGCCTTGTAGGAACTTTGTTCCCAGTGTTTAATTACTATATGTTGGACCGTAAACAGGGAGAGTGTGCTAGCGAATAGTATTTTTTTTATCTGGATGAAATGTTCATATGTTTAACTCAGGGTTATGAGAGACTTGGCACCTCTAGTGGTGCTGTTGGTACGTTGCTAGCGGGTTCCATCGTAACAATATTAAAACCTCCACTGGGTTTCAACTCCATGTATTGCTTACCATTTCTATCATGGCTTGTTTGTTCTGTCATTTTATATTATAAAAGAAAATTTACAAAATTATTGCATATCATTTTTTTAGATGTGGTTTCGAAATTAATAATACATATTTACAAATAGCATAATTGTTCTTAATTGATAATGCTATTTTGGAACAGTACTATTACAGAGTATATTCATCTTCATCTTTGTGCATATTTAGGATGGATTTGATGTAAGTAATTACTTTAGGGCCATCTGTAACTTCATACACATTTCATGTTTTGATTCACTCCTTTGTCCTTGTCACAGCTCGTGATCCTTGTGAGTCTCTTCACTTTCAAGTGTGATGTCACATAAAATATTTTGAAGTGTTACTTCAAGAAATTATTTAATTTGTACACCAGTTGCTTATTTATTTCGTTTTACGTTATACTGAAATGGGTAGAATTGGGAACTTTTAATTTTTTTATTTAATGATACATTGAAAGGCTACACTTAGCTTCTATTAGGTCCATCATAGACCAAATGGTTCCTTATCAGCAGGAGTAATGGTCTATCATAACCTTAGCAATGTTTTAGCTTATATTTCGTATTTCAAACCTTAAATTCTACTACCATTATAAAAGTGAAACTTTGGGGACATCTGTTGCTCATTGAACATATAGGGTTGGCACACAGACTACACAGTTAGGTTAGGTTAGGTTAGTAATCTGGATTAGCACATACCTAAATAAATTAAAAATACATACATACGGTTTTAAATGCGGCACGTTACCTGCGCTTCTCTTGCTGAGTTGCTGGGGTTGACGACTCTTTGTCATACTATAGAGTGACGAGACAAGCAAGACGTGTGCCTGATGGTAGGCTTACCCATAATAGTCGAGTGCCACGTAAATATTTGGACATGAACAGTCCAAATCACTGCCTAGAGCTCTGCAATGCGCTGCCCACCCAAAGATATTAGATGAATATCTCTTAATCCAGTACATTGCCCTTTACACCGGAACACAGTAATGTTTGCACATTACTGCTTGGCGGTAGAATAACTGGCTGTGTGGTGCATCCCCAGACGTACTCTGTAAATAGCCCTACTACTGCTATTTAGGATGCCTCCCAATCCTTGTCACACTTCGTCTATCTATCTATCTTCCGCCGTTACGTGCGACGAAATATATGAACTACATTTCCTAATATCCCTTCCTTCTTAAAAGCACTAACTGCGACTCGAAAGGGGCCCTACTGTAAGTACGAATTCCCTTCAACGTCCCAGCTGCCAGCCAATGAAAGTGAGCGTGTCGATCGAAGCTAGTTCGCAGCCACTTTACAACCAGTGTTATCTCATTTGACTCGCCCACTTTTTCACTTTCCTCTCGTACAAACGGCCAGAAAGCGTGACGCTTGGTCGTATTCATAATCTTATTTACGCATTCACATCTTTTGAAGACGCGTGGACTGCGTTTGAAGCCGTAGTTCGGTGCAATTACGATGGTGTCGAAAACTATATACTATGAGCCGTGTAACTAGCGAATAGACGAGAAATACTTTGCTTTCGCCAACGAGAAAAACTCTCAAGGGATGTATTTCCAGTGAATTTACAGGGCATAGAGATAAAACATATTATATCTCTGGTTGACGAGCGCAGTGCAGTGCTAGGCAATGATTTTAACTCTTCAAGTTTCAATACCTGCGTGCAACGATGCATGTTGCTTACTATCAGGCGCAAGACTGGACGTCTACTCTCTTTCTACGAAAACGTAATTTCGAAATAAATTCGCGACTTTCCAACTCCGATTCTACTTCGATCCGTCGTTTTGTCCGTTTAAATGTTCTAAGCCTACTTACTCTAATTAGAGTATGCTTAGAACATTTAAACGTCAAACAATGTTGTATCGGACGAAACGAAGTAGAACGAGAGCAGGACGTCTACTCTGTTTCTACGAAAACGAAATTTCGAAAAAAAACTCGCGACTTTCCTACTCTCTTTCTACTTCGTTTCGTCCGATACAACATTGTATGACGTTTAAATGTTCTAGGCATACTCTAATTAGAGTAGGCTTAGAACATTTAAACGGACAAAACGACGGATCGAAGTAGAATAGGAGTTGGAAAATCGCGAGTTTATTTCCAAATTACGTTTTCGTTGAATTAGAGTAGACGTCCAGGAAAGTCGCGAGTTTTTTTTTCGAAATTACGTTTTCGTAGAAATAGAGTAGACGTCCTGGTTCGTCTCGTTACTCTCTATACTATATAACAAAAAAAACATTGTACAAAACCGAAGGAGGACCAATATGCAGTGTAATAATTTTCTTTTCCTAGGAATCCTGCTAATTTATAAATGTCAAAATATATTGTTTGAATGTTTGTTGCTCAATGACGTCGTGATCAGGCATGTTGCTAACCATCAGTCTCAAGACCACCTCGTCTCGTCACTTTATACCATAAAAAGTTAACGTTTTCTGTAGGAGTAAGCAAAACTTACTGAAAAAGTATACAGACTAATTAACTCTAAAAAAATTAAGTTTTTTTCTATAAAAAGTACGTAAAACAATTTGTACCCACGCTATTTAATCTAAATCCTTAGTGACATGTTGTGACGCTTTTTAAATTATCGATTTTTATTTTGACTTATGTAAATGTAACGAAGCGACTTATGTTATGTAGCAAAGTATTCGCAAAGATTTAAGACAGTACAATATTAATCTCATTGAGACTGCATACTTTCATAGTAAATAAAACATATCTAAAAATTGCTAAACAAGGAATACTACAAGGCAAATCATCTATTATAAGCCTCAAAGACAGTAAGTAAGTGAAACAAGGAGACCGAGACAAGATTTTACAAATCAGCACATAATTTTATAAGAAACTTTATTCCGAAACCACAGTTTCAAGAAGCATTACATCTGAGTATTCATGTTCTTCAGATATTGCTCCTATAACTGGTTACGAAGTACACATAGCGCTTCGCAACATGAAATATAACAAAGCTCCAGGTCACGATAACATCACAACTGAAGCATTATGAGTTGGAGAACCAACATTGCTACCGCACATAACAAATCTTTTCAACTCTATTTTGCAAACAGGCGTATTCCCTGATTCTTTCTGTCATTCCAACATTATTCTCATACACAAGAAAGGGGAAAAATCTAGTATCGAGAATTACCGACCAATTAGCCTCGTATCACATTTATACAAAACTTTTATTAAGGTAATTGAAAGTAGACTAGCTGGTACTCTTGACAGACATCAACCTCTAGAACAGGCTGGATTTCGCAAAGGACTCTCTACCACCGACCATTTACACGCAATTAATCAGATTATAGAAAAGCACAATGAATTTAATCTACCCCTCTACTTGGTTTTTGTGGATTACTCAAAAGCATTCGACAGCATCAGCCATAACGCCATTTTCGAAGCATTAAATAATCAAAACGTAAATGAAACCTACATCCATTTATTAAAGAATATTTACCGCAACAGTACAGCTTCCATCAAATTGAATAATACCGAACCATCCTTTCACATCGATAAAGGAGTCAAGCAGGGTGACCCGCTGTCTCCAAAACTATTTACATCTACTTTAGAAGAGAGTTTCCGCACATTGGCGCCAGGCTAGGAGGAAAGAGGCATTCAAATCGAAACCAAGAGGCTAACGAACCTGCGGTTTGCAGGTGACATCGTCCTTTTTTCTTCCTCAGCAACTGATTTGAATCACATGCTACAAGATCTCAGCAGAGCGAGCTCTAACGTCGGACTGAAGATGAATATGTCGAAGACCAAGATTATGACCAACAGCGTAAAACGTAAGATCCTAGTCGATAGCGTTGAGATTGAGTATGTCCATGAGTATGTGTACTTGGGCCAATTAGTCTCTTTCCAGGCGCGACAAGAAGCAAAAGTTTCACGTCGTGTCGAAAACGCTTGGAAGAGCTATTGGTCCATGAAAGAACTCATGATGGGAAATATATCTCTATCCCTAAAACGCAGACTCATAGACATGTGCATTCTCCCTATAAGGAGCACAAACTTGGTCTTTGACTAAAAGTCAAAAGTCCGACCTTTCTGTTTGCCAACGGGCTATGGAGCGCAGTATTCTCGGAGTAAAACTAACGGACCGAATACGAAACACCATACTGCGTTCCAAAACCGGAATAGCCGATGTGACTCAAAAAGCAGCCAATTTGAAGTGGGATTGGGCTGGACATGTTTGCCGCATGTCGGATGATTATTGGGCCAAAACTATCACGCAGTGGAAGCCAGATCGCAAACGACGACGCGGCAGACCAAAAAAACGATGGCAAGACGACCTCAATGAATATCGGCAAGATTGGACTGTGTTAGCCGTTGATAGGGAAAAGTGGAAGGAGGGAGGCCTTTGCCCAACATTGGGACAAGACTGGCACATAATAATAATAACTCTACTGGGACCGCTCTATCATCACGGACAGGACTATTGTCGCCAATAAGCCTGATATCGTGCTGGTAAACCGGTCTCAGCGCCGGGCTGTGATCGTCGATATCACCGTGCCACATGACGAGAACCTCGTGAAAGCCGAGAAGGACAAGCTAAGCAAGTACCTTGACTTGGCTCACGAGGTTACCGCCATGTGGGATGTTGATTCGACGATCATAGTCCCAATAGTCGTGTCGGCAAACGGCCTTATAGCGAAAAGTCTTGACCAACATCTCAACATACTTTCGCTAGACGGTTGGGTTAAGGGTCAGATGCTGAAGGCGGTCATCCTCGACACAGCGCGCATCGTCAGGAGGTTCCTCACTCTGCAGCCCTAACCACCTTGGGCCTAGCTACCTAGCTTGGGCCCTGCCCCGCTGCTGGGGGCACCCTAGTTTTTAAGTTTTTTATAATGTTTATTTTTTATACCTATTGTAAAAAACTTAAAGATATGAGTGAATAATAATAAATGTAATGTAACAATTTGTTGTAGCGTCAATAAATATATCTGTATCTAAACACTTAGAAATGATGTAGGCACTTTGTGATGAATTTGTCAGTCATTGAGAAGGTTATCAGATCGACATTGTTGGCTTGTTGACTGACGCGACGCGACGTAGAACGTATTTTTTCACTTTTCGTAAAAGGATCTTGACTGACTTTTACAATACACATCTAGCACGACAAATTGTAGATCTCTTCTTCTTCGTGGTGATGATGTTCTACAGTACCTATCTATTGTCTAAGAACTTTTTATTTTGAAATATAATCTGTTGCATCCTACCATACACTTTTGTTAGATACTAAACTCCCAATGATGATAAGAAATTAAAAAGAAAACTATACTATCTAGAAGATCTATCGTGAACCTACACGTAGCAGTTTTATTACTATCCACTCCTTATTTCTACGTCCCCGACTTCCTATTCTCAAATATCTTATTCCATCCTACGGTTGTCTAAAAGGGATCGCACTTAATGATAAGGTCGTCCATTGCTACTTTATTCTGTTTAGAGAAGTGTTGTGTACATATTTTGTTGTTTACTTTAAACTGAGTCCAATAAAGAGTTAATTTATCTACTTACCTATTATTGAATACACGATTTATCGTCAAACAAACAAATTTATTGTCTTGTCGTTTTGCTCAACAAAGTTATTAGTGCTACAAACTGTAGTCTGAACATAATGAAGACCACAATAACTTCACACGTCGTACCATCCCGAGTTACCTCACGACTCACGACGGTCATCAGACAAAAACCACGCAGACATCGCGAAACCTAATGACTGAAACTGTAAACCGAGTCCAAAAGAACCACTAAAACTGATGGGTTTGATGCCCTTAACGGCGTAGACTATTTGCAGAACAAAAAGCTCGATCCGCTCGTAAGGGGGTTATTAATTGGGACCATTTGCAAGTGCGTTTGCCCCCAGCGACTGCCATTTCGCTAATGCGATCTTCTTCACCGACGCTTCATCATCATTTGTTCGCGAACTGCGGACTCAATGACGTTTTTTATCGTAATTAGTCAAGTTTTTTTTTCAGCAAACACCGTTGCTTGTTTAATGATTTACGCCCACTTCGAGCTTCTGTTTAGTAAATGAAACAATATCAATTAGGATCTGACTCATTTGAGTTTTGTGTACCTTTAGATACTAATCAGGTTATTGGAGAACTGTTAATGAGATGGATGAACTTTGAAGATCATGTTCCATCGCTGAATTGTGATATCGTCATTCCTGAAAATATTGTTTCTGACTTGTCCAGCTTCTACCGTCATGCGCCATTGCTTATGCCCCACGTTTGACGATTCTCCTGTATGTTTTTCACTAAATCTCATTCGCAATTTATAATCCATCAAAACATTAATTTTCCATCTTACTCAGACTATTATTTTTTTGTAAAATATTGACTGATGGGACGTAAAAAGCAACATGCCTACGTGTAAACAGCACAGTGACATGGAGTTATTACAATGTGTTGAGTCCAAAGTACTGCATAACACTGAACACTGAAAGATGATTTATTTGTTTGCCCTTTAATTTCACCATGTCAAAAACATTGGCCTTCAAACTTGCACATTACTGTTTGTTTGTAGAATATAATAGGCGGACTGTGCAAACTGCAAACAGTTATACGACTACATCCCAACCTGGGGTGTTAGTCGCTATTGCTGATTTCCCAAATATATACCTATTGAGTATTCTTTTGCATTCTCAATTTATTGGGAAAATCCATCAAAACATTAATTTACCAACAATCAGTCCAACAACCAAACCAACCAACAGTAGTCTAAAAACAAGCGATATATTTAGATCAACTAAACGAATATCTAAACCTAACAACAACAATCTTAAGCGGTCACACAGCGGGAACATTCGCGTAGCCAATGATCTAAATTGGCATTGCCCTCCAAATCAGCCCGATTTGAAACGGGCCACTTCTATCAATCAGTACCAATATAAGTCTCAATGGAACTGTGTTTTGTGCAAAAAAAAGAGTCGAGCGATCAGTTTGTCATTTTCAATTTATATCACGTCTATCTGCGGACCTGGAGATGCTTGGAGGACGATGAGGGCGAATCCGTTTTTGTAACTACTCTATTACTATTACTATCTATTGCCGAGTATTATTAGTACCTACTGGTTAGTAAAAGGCGAAAGATTTATTCGTGTTGAAGAGAGACCAGAAACCCCACGCGCACCACTGTCTTATCGAAGTCATGTGCATAATCTAACTTAAAACGGTGCAGGAATACATTGTGAGGAAACCGACATGTAACTAGAATCTTTCGAAGGCATGTGTCATCCACCAACACGCACTTGGCCAGCGTGGTGGCCCCCAGAGTCCCAGCTGTGTTGTTTTGTATTAGTTCTGGTTGGCGGTACAATAACTGGCAAAGATGTGAGATACTTTCCCAAAACAACAATTTTTTGTTTTTTGTTGCCTCTGTTTTGGGGAATTTGGGATTCACGGGGCAGTCGTCTAAGATCTTTGTTGCCTGCGATCGACTAGTAAAGCGTTTTGTTGCACCATTTGTACGTAGCCGCAAGCAAAACCGCCTACGCATTAGCCAGCAACCGAGCCTCTTTATACCTCTTTAATGTTATCCTACTTGTGTACTTTAAGTGTAATTGACCTCTATTTTGCCCTCTCAAATATTTCAAAAGATAACACAGGTACACTTAAAAAACTAGGTTACTAAGTGAAACGATTGATAAATATGCCAATATGTCAATTCGATAAAACTTTGTACTCGTATCAAATTGATTGCTGGTATCAGAATATTTTCACTTTTTCGGCTCGTATCGTGTTTCGTAACGTTTACTAATTTCTTTTATTGATTTCATGATGATGAATAGCATTTTGATAATTGACCAGTGACGGAATCACGCGTGTACTCGCATTATCGGGTATACTGTGGTATAGGAGTTCAAGTTCAAAGTCGAAATTTGTTTATTGGTTGCAATAGTTGACGCCCCACGATCATGTTCTATTTATACTGCTTTTTTGCGCCGCTTGTGGCTCGAAAAAGCGACATCATTTCATGGTTGACGCACCAAAGACCGGCACGAAGAGGTTTTACTCAATTTTCGTAATAAAACCGTTCTAATACGTTGCCAGATTGGGTACCCCCTGATGGACTGAAGAGCCACGCGCAGTCCGATAGAATAAAGAGCAACGTGGTCAGATCATGCTGATTAAAGGTGGTATTATTAGATCATGGATAAAAAACTAATAAGCTAGCAATTTTGCATTGATGTTCATGACTTTAAAAGACTTATTGAGTAGCAAGTGGTCGCCATCTGAGGCAGATTGTCATAGGGCTCTTTATGAAATAAAAAGTGTACGTGTGTATCTGTGTATTGATGTAGTCGCGCAAGAAATTATACTTATTTTTTCTTTTACTTACATAGGTTTATACTTGACCGCCATCTCGCCCGATGTTAAGCGACGATGCGGTCTAGGATGGAGCGTGTTTACCTAGAAAAAAAAATGGTTGTCTGTAAAGTCGGTTTACTGACGATAGTTGAACGTGACAACGTCTTAAGAAAATACTGATTGTGTTAAGCGCCATCTAGGTAAAACATTCTGAAGCTTTTTGAAAAGCTGTTCAAAGCGCCATCTCTGGGTACATCATTGTACTAGCACAAGTTCTTAACTTCATATCGTCGCTTTTCTAAAACATGGACAGACTCCTTGAACGTAATACACATTTCACTCACTAGATGGTGCGAAAAGTAATAAGGCGAGGTAACGGTGGTAAATATTATCTATTCTATGGCGGTAACGTTACATGACGTCATGTTTTGCGGGCGTGCAGCCGGCTTCATCGAATTATAAGACGTTATCACGATCACGTCAAAAACCGATTCACTCTCGATTTAGTTGTGTGGTTTGTAGTGGTAGAACTCTTTGCAGAGTCCGTCTGGGGAAGTACCACACCTTTGCCAGTTATTCTACTGCCGAGCAGCAATTTGTAAATATTACTGTGTTCCGGTTTGAAGGGAAATCTTTTCAGTGAAACTACAGGGCATAGAGATAAAACATCTTATATCTCTGGATGATGAGCGCAGTGCAGTGCAGTGCTACGTAATGATATGGACTCTTCGTGTTCCAATAGCTGCGTGTCGATGTGACAGGCATGTTGCTTACCATCAGGCATATGTCCTGCTCGTCCCGTTACTCTGTACTATAAAGAAAATAGTTCAAAGCATGTAAGCAATAGGCTAAGCAGTAGAGGTAAATTAAGGCAAAAAAAAAATGGCCCAACTAACTTCAGTGTGTCGAATTTGAGTGTCGGTGCGCGCGCGCATCGTAACGATTCACTTTAAAGAGACAGTTGTCAGCCAACTTCATCATGTCTTTTTTTGGCTGTCCGTGTGCTCACCAAAAGTTACTTAGTAACTTCAAAAATAAACATAGATCAAGTAGGTTGTAGTAGAGTAGTTACCGGCCGTGGGTGATGATCGTTCTACAAAATATTAATGAATGAATTCGTTGGTTTCGGGGTCGCTTTGAGGAAAACCTGCGTGAAGTAAGCGGCGGTAAGTAGGTCGATCGTAACTGATTTGATGACTTTATACAAAGGTCGCTAAACTATAACTACGCATATTTTTTTTAACTAGTATATGTTTACACTAGACCGCCATCTCGCTGATGGCAAGCGACGATGCGGTCTTCGATAGAGCGTGCTAGGATCTAGTTAACTAGAAGGAAGCGATCAACGCTCGAGTTGAAGACACCAAGAGTGTAACCGCTAGGAAAAACCCACTCAGGCGACGCATTCCATGGCTTAGACGTTCTTATAAAAAAAAAGTGGAGTCAAACTTTCTCGTTTGAGTTTTCGAAACGTCAACCATGAAACCATGTCGGTTTTTCGAGCTACCGTCACCAGCAGTCCGATAGATGACGATGATATTAGATCATTCAGATCAGTGGCATACTCTCTGAAATGAATCCTATAAATAATTTATTTATATGATTTAATAATGATATGTTCTTTTTGTGTGTTTTTAGTAATAATGTGTCTAATATCTAATATTTTATTTTTGTGTTGTGGCTATTTGCGCACATACGTGCGTGTTGGCTATGCTGTAAGCACATATCAGCAATTGAAATAAATAAGTAAATAAATACGCTAGCAATTTTACAGCGACGTTCCAAACTTTGCAGTCTTGAATGTGGCTATTTGGTTCCAAAGTGGGAAAATAAATAATAAATAAATAAATATTGGTGGACAATTCACACACAACACCATCTGACCCCAAACTAAGCAAAGCTTGTATGATGGCGGCCAGATAGCTGATATAATACTTATATAGTTTTAAATACATACTTATTACACATAGAAAGACCCAGATACAGTGCAAACATTTGAATTCATCACACAAATATTTTCACTAGGTGGGAATCGAACCCACGACCCTCAGCTTCGCAGGCAGAGCTACTACCAACTAAGCCACGAGGCCAGTCGAGGTGTAGAAGAGCTTCGAAACTATGACCTTAAGCTAATAGGACGTTGTCGCAACTGAGGTACCACGGCATTTTTTGTTGACATTTTTAAGTGAAAAAAAAAACACATCTTGCTCAAAGGATTATAATCCCTAAATGGTCGTTGCTTAGGTAATTACCTACTAAGCAACCGAGTCAGTTTTCAACATGTGCAATTTTACAAGTATTCAGGGTGGTTGCCACACAAAACTAGCCGATAGGGATCTTAATTGGCGAGCACTACTTAGCAGATAAACGGGAATGCAGGCCGCTTCGGACTAAATAGGCGGTTAGGTTATAATGCACAATTTCAGCTTATGGCATAGTATAGTCCACTATATTTTATTTAACTACTCTAGATGTGACAGCGGCTTCACACGTTTTTAAGAGTTTTTGAAGTGAAAACTTCTTTAGGCGCGCTATAGACAAAATTTTCGTGGGCTGTGAAATGGATTCATCAATCGTCACGCTTGGATATGATAAAGGATCGGATCGGATCGGATATGAAATCTTCGGGTAAACTCCGTAAAAACGGCCAGGTAGGTACCAGGGCAACAGAAACAGTAAAGAGTTTCGATTACCTACCTCCAACAGCCCAGCGTTTATCTCCAGATACCAGGACAACAGAAATATAAAAGAGTTGCGTTAAAGTTTGCCCCTAGGTACCAGTAGCAGGGCAACAGCAAGTTTTCACTTCTATCGGCAGTTCCTATGACTGCCAATTTTTTTTAAGAGAAAACATATTTTCTCCACATACAAATCAACAGATTTTTCGTGGGCTGTGAATTGAATTCTAGCATCACGCTCGGGAATGATAATAAATTTTCGAGTGAACTCGGGACGCCCTCGGCCACGCCCTTCGGTTTCACCCGCGTAGTTTCCAAATTGAACTATCAAAATCTGAGTTATTAGTTTTCACTTCTATCGGCAGTCCCTATGACTGCTATTTTTTTGAAGTGAAAACTTCCTTTGACGCTCCACAGACACATTTAGTGGGCTGTGAAATCTGCTTGTGAACTCGGGACCATGGCCATGGGCTATCTAGAAATACGTCAGCATTTCTAGATGGCCACGTTCTCCGGTTTCGCTCGCGTAGATTCCAAAGTAAGCTATCAAAATCTGAGTTATAAGTTTGGACTTCTATCGGTAGTCCCAGTGATTGCAATTTGTTTTTATTTATTTCTCGAAATGTTTATTTTTCTCATGTAATTTTCCTAGCCTAAGTTATGTATTAGGACATCAGCTATCTAGTAGTGAAATCCCTGTTATAAACGGTTCAGCCGTTTCGGAGATTAGCCGTAACTAACAGACAGACAAACGGACAGACAGACGGTATAAATGATAAACTCGTATAAATTCTGAAGAGACATTTGTCACTCAACTTCAACATGCCTTTTGTTAGCGATAACTAAAAAACGTGTGCGCGCGCATCGGTAAAGATACACTCTTTTTGTTTCCAATCGCGCAGAAGTATAACTTGAAAAAATAAAAAAGTTTTATGGCATTATTGGGTTCCATCAGTAAACCAGCGGAGGCGCCGGGGCCGCTGATGACCCCGTTTCAAACGGTGCCAGTTTCAGAGCGCCTTAAAACCGCAAACTAACAGGACTATGGAAATCCGATAAAAAATAAGAGAGAAAGTGCTGTCAAACATGTTTTAATACCGAAGCCGCTGAAGCTTTGGGATGGCGGATTACTAATTTCATTTATTTCTTTATCTTCTTTTTGTAGTGGTAGAGCTCTTTGCAGAGTCCGCCTGTGCAAGTACCACATTTTTGCCTGTTATTCCCCCGCCAAGCAGTACTGTGCAAACATTACTGTGTTCCAGCTTGAAGGGCAATATTTCCAGAGAAATTAATGGGCCAAGAGATAAAACATCTTATATCTCCAGTGTGCTGTAAGCAGAGTGCGGTGCGGTGCTAGGTAATGATTTGGACTCTCTTCCAGTCTATCATATATTTTCCAGTACAAGATTTTGAACACCCAAATATGCAACAAAATTATAGTGAATCCATACCCATTTTATCAAGCTCAGGAGTTTAGTTGTTTGAATGCGCCAATCTCAGGAACTACTGAATCTATTTAAAAATTTCCCCTTTGGATAAAAACGTGAACCCTGAGTGCTATCTTATACCTTTAAACGAGCAATTCTTGTACCTATATAAATATGTATATATATATAGAATCTGAATCTCGGAAACGGCTCGACGAATTTTTATGAAATTATGTATGCAGGGGATTTCGGGGACGATAAATCGATCTAACTAGGTCTTATTAAAAAAAAACGCATATTATGCGCGTTTTTAGACTATGAAAAACTGTCACATTAGAATGTGAAGGTAAATTTCGCCGCGTGACGCGACAGCGTAATTAGCTCAGACGGGAAGTCGGGCGCTCATAGCGGTCACGAATTAGTAGCTCCGGGTTCGAATCCAGACGGGGTCTCTTTTTTTTTCAATTCGTTTTTTTTAAGAAAATCTATTTCTTGGAGTCTTTTATCTGTAGGTATCTAAGTATATTTAGTATTTAAATCGAGCAAAGCTCGGTCACCCAGGTACTAAGTAATTATGTAGGTACCACGGGCGAAGCCGGGAAGGACCGCTAGTCACTAGTAAAACCGCACTATTATAACGCCCATACTTTTGTCTAGCGCTGGGAATCTTCAAACGAAGAGTGGATATGCTTCTGGGTAAGCATGTTATAACCTTTAGAGCTAGCTGTCTGGAGCGTGCTTACCTTAAAGAAACTGATTCGCTCTAGATTTGAAGAAACCAAGATTGTAACCATTGACAAAAATGCACTCACGCAACGCAGTCCTCAGCCTAGACGTTCTTATCACAAAAGTAGAGTCAAACCTCTTCGTTCGAATCTTTGGAATGTCAATCATGAAACGATGTCGCTTTTTCGAGCTACAAGCAGTCCGTCAGAAAGAGGGCAAGGTGGTATTAGATCATGTAAATCAGTTGTACATTCTCCGAAATGTATCTGATAAAATCCTGATAACCTAGTACTTTTGCGGCGATGTTCAAGACTTTGAAGTCTTTCTCGATAGAAGGGTGTCGTTTCCTGTGAACTGTTATTTATTTTGAATTGGGATGACGTATGGGTTCAAAAATATACAATTTGCACTACATAATTAGTCCGTCAGGGTAGATTATGGAAAAATATACCTAGGATAAGTATTTTTTGTTCTATCAAATTGTAAAAAATCGACAAAAATGCAGGTCATCAGACTTCCGAAGTGAGGAGTTGTAACGTCACTTTGTAGAAAAAATCGTACCATCTTCGTAATTTTTGTTTAAATTACAATATCTACGTATACAATATTTTAATAATCGAACTGACAAACTAATTAGTTTTGTTAGTCATCCAGTCTATTGTGCTGAGCTATCACCGCTTCCTTTTAGCGTTCTCATGTAAACTGTAAACGTGCGATCACGCAACACGGCACGTGACTGCGTAGCCGAGTTTGTTTGTGATCGCAATGAGGGTAGATTATTCAGTACCCATATGAGATGAGCTCGCTTGCGTCCGAAGCGCTGCTTATGTAAGACTATCTACTCAAAATTCCACATCAATATTAACAGCGACAGCCTGCGTCATGCCTGTATCGCTATCGCGCAAAAAACTTATCGCATGAACATGGCCGTTTTGGGGTTTCGTACCAGTGAGTTTATTTTTTTCTAGAAACGGTAGTTCGAACATAGTTTAAAAGCCTTTTCATCGTTTCTTTGTAGTGGTAGGACTCTTGGCAGAGTCCGCCTGGGGAAGTACCATACCTTGCCAGTTATTCTGCCGCCAAACAGTAGCGTGCAAACATTACTGTGTTCGGGTTTGAAGGGCCATGTTTCCAGAGAAATGACTGGGCTAAGAGATAAAACCTTATATCTCCGGGTGACGAGCGCAGTGCGGTGCGGTGCTAGGTAATGATTTGGATTTGGATTCTTCATGGTCACTGTGCTGTTATGACAAGACGAGAAAGATATGAGCTTGATGATAAGTAACACGCATGCCTATAACTGCGTAGTGCAACGTAGCTATTTAATCTTTAAGCTTTGCAAATCATTGCAATACGCTCGCCGTTCGGAAATATTGGATAATTTATGTGTATACACTGTAATTTCTCTAGTATTTACCCCCACCTCACCTGATGTTAACCGACGATGCGGTCTACGATGGAGCTGACTTAGAAGGCACCAGTTCATTCTAGACTATTCATGTGCACTACAATAGTGTCATTAATTACACGACATTTACCGTTGTTGTAATAGTGGATCAATCTCTGTCTCTATGGTCGCTCCCTCATCACTGAGGATCGTTGTCATCGCTGGAGGTGGATACTCTACACCTGGATTTTGTTATCTGCTTCCACCGATGTCTGGTCATCGCGTCTCCGGGGACCGTGCAAAATTTAGTGGAAAAGTGGAACAATATAACCACCGTAATTAACACGTACAAATCAATGCTTCACTTTTACGCTACTAAAAGATATATCTTGTAACTGCAGTTGAAGCTCGTGCCGTAACGAAAAATGAAGTCTTGGTTCGACAGGTCAATTTCTCACAAGTTTGGTCAATATAATTTTTACGCTAGGATCAATATTTGTTTAAAATATTTGCAAAGTTATACTATCAAGTTTATCAAAAAAATCGTAATGGGTGGAATTTTATTTTCTTCAACTTTCACCATCATTTTTGCTCTAAATTTGAAAATTAACGAGTTTTTTCACAAAAACTTTAAAACAAGATGGCGGCGAATCCTCTACCGGGATTAGTTAGAAAATCGAGATTTATACTTCCAACAACCCTCCCCGACGTTTAAAAAAAATCGCTCCCCGGATTTTTTTCTATTTCAGGCTAGTTTTATAATAATAATAATAAATAAATATTGGTGGACAATTCACACACAACGCCATCTAACCCCAAACTAAGCACAGCTTGTATGATGGCGGCCAGATAGCTGATATAATACTTATATACCTAGTTTTAAATACATACTTATTATACATAGAAACACCCAGACACAGTGCAAACATTTGAATTCATCAGACAAATATTTGTACTGGGTGGGAATCGAACCCACGACCCTCGGCTTCGCGGGCAGAGCTACTACCAACTAAGCCACTAGGCCAGTCTGTTATGTCTGCCCCGACTGGACTAAACTGTCTACTCTAAACTT
The DNA here is from genome assembly GCA_963693475.1 of Ectropis crepuscularia. Lineage (NCBI taxonomy): Eukaryota > Metazoa > Arthropoda > Insecta > Lepidoptera > Geometridae > Ectropis > Ectropis crepuscularia. The sequence goes on from OY856341.1 coordinate 2,456,979, forward strand.
CCAATGCAAAACATGCATTTATAAACACATACGGAACAGATGATACACGAGCCCGCCTCGCACTACGTTGTTTTTCATATTCAAAATGTAAAATTCATTGTTTGATATCTGTTCTCGAATGTTACGAACTGCATTATTGAACTGTTTTTCTAAAAGCACTGAACGGTTAGAAATCAGTCACAAGGATCGCATAAATCCATACACAAACAAATAAAAACAAGAATAAGTTATCAGTATTTATGCTTTACCCGCGATTTCATTTGCTATACAAGAAATCTAGTTATATAGGTGCGCTTAGAAAAATGGAAAGAGTGAATTTTTAACGATGCTGCCGCACACCCACAGTCTAAAAACGACACGATGAAGTCAACAATTGTTTCTTCAGAGTGAATGTTTTCGATGCCCGCGTGCACCGATACCCAAAATTCGACACTTTCAATTTAGTTGCACTTTTTTGACGTGATAACGTCTTATAATTCGATGAAGCCGGCTGCACGCCCGCAAAACATGACGTCATGTAACGTTACCGTGTTACCTCGCCTTATTACTTTTTGCACCATCTAGTGAGTGAAATGTGTATTACGTTCAAGGAGTCTGTCCATGTTTTAGAAAAGCGACGATATGAAGTTAAGAACTTGTGCTAGTACAATGATGTACCCAGAGATGGCGCTTTGAACAGCTTTTCAAAAAGCTTCAGAATCTTTTACCTAGTTGGCGCTTAACACAAATTCCATCAGTATTTTCTTAAGACGTTGTCACGTTCAACTATCGTCAGTAAACCGACTTTACAGATAACCATTTTTTAAAGGGCAATGGCAGTTGGCGTCAAGCCACCTTTACTGTCCGAGCTACCCGAGGCTAGTTTTTCAAGCTAGGATAGCAAGCTAGTGTTAGTAAGCTAGCAAGCTAGTACTTCTAGCTTCGTTTAGATTTTTTTTATATCATAGAGTGACGAGACGAGCAGGTCATGTGCCTGATGGTAAGCAACATGCCTGCCACATAACAGCACAGTAACACGCAGCTATTGGAACATGATAGTCCAAATCATAACCTAGCACTGCACTGCGCTCGTCACCCAGAGATCTAAGATATTATGCCTCTAAGCCCTGTAATTTCTCTGGAATCATTGCCCTTCAAACCGGAACACAGTACTGTTTGCACATTACTGCTTGGCGGTAGAATATTTGGCAAAGGTGTGGTACTTCCCCAGGCGGACTCTGCTAAGAGTCCTACCACTACAAAAAACTAACGTTACGTAGTGTTGTCTACACGAGGCTAGAAGTACTAGCTTGCTGTCCTAGCTTGAAAAACTAGCCGCGTGTAGCTCGGGCATTACAGCCTAGGCAACTTGGGGCTAGCGCAACAAAGAGCATTAGCTGTGCGTATTAAAAAATATAAAAGTAGTAGGTATAACTTTTTGCTTGCGTACACATTTATACACACAATTATTATTTTTTGCATTATAAGGAATCCAGTAGCTCATTACAAAGTTTTCTGTACAAGTTGATTGTTCTAGTGACTCAGTCGGTAGGCAGTCTGCTGTCGTGGTTCGATTGCCGCCCAGAAACAACATTTTCATTTGTTTAATAGATTTGTATGTAAAAAGTAATCAGTAGAATTTAGTCATTTTCAATCAAAACAATGCAAAAAAGCTTTTAGATGCCGGGGATCGAACCCGGGGCATTTCACATGCAAAGCGAACGCTCTACCACTGAGCTACATCCCCGCTTGAACTACTGGTCGAAATAATTAATAAAACTGTAGCAAACATGCGGCGAGGTAACGACCGACGGTAACGACCGACGGTAACGGTACATGACGTCATGTTTTGTGGGCGTTACCTCGCCGCATGTTTGTTACAGTTGTATTAATTATTTCGACCAGTAGTTCAAGCGGGGATGTAGCTCAGTGGTAGAGCGTTCGCTTTGCATGTGAAATGCCCCGGGTTCGATCCCCGGCATCTAAAAGCTTTTTTGCATTGTTTTGATTGAAAATGACTAAATTCTACTGATTACTTTTTACATACAAATCTATTAAACAAATGAAATTAAAAATTTCTTTTGAAAAATGCTACCATTCCATCAGTATTTTCTTAAGACGTTGTCACGTTTTTTGCATTGTTTTGATTGAAAATGACTAAATTCTACTGATTACTTTTTACATAAAAATCTATTAAACCAATGAAATTAAAATTTTCTTTTGAAAAATGCTACCATTCCATCAGTATTTTCCTAAGACGTTGTCACGTTCTATCGTCAGTAAACCGACTTTACAGACAAACATTTTTTTTTGGGCCCAGGATCGTAAAAAATTCTGATGACTCGCCGCTGTAGACGGTAGAGCCTAGAGATGGAGATTGAAACCTGGTGCACCATTTCAGAGATGAGAGCAGAACTGGATGTGAGGTCGCACCCTTTGCTATCAAAGCACAAACCGGGAGTGAAGTACTGCTTTTCTCTTTATAATATAAGCATAGATAAACAAATTTACATTCATAGAGTCTGCCGATACAAGTGAAAACTGTATGATAACTTAGATTTTTAGTATACACAGCAAGAAGAATGCACGATACGTCAGCTGCATAGCTACAAATATATACATACTGCTATCCATCGACATAATATAAGGAGACGGCAGGTCTCCAACAAAACATTACAAATACAAAGCCCCCTGTTCAACTTGCCAAAGTTGTCAAAGTCAAATGACTCTGACAACTGAATCGTAATATCGCGTTAGTAATTGCAATCCGGCGTAATTTTTAGACCGGCCGAATCCGACTGAATTCCAGGGTAGCGTTCTAAACGCAATCCGAATGGTTCAAAATCGGAATGACAATCCCTGTCTCTGTCATGCTAAACAGATAAGACAAAGACCGACAGATGAGATTCCGTGTCAGACTGGTTTATCAAATCGGGATGATTTTCGTTTTTCGGTTCAAAATTAACTGTTAGTAAGTTGGTCAAGTGTGAGTAATGAGTATATATAATAAAGAGTTACAATAATGAAAATTCACGTGTATATAAATTTTGAATTTGATGGTATAATTAACATTTATTGTTTTGAAGTTTAAAATGAACACCAACGTATCGATTCTGAACCCAGTCGGATTGATCACGAATGATCAGAATATTAAAACCTCCCTAGTTAGCAACTTGTTTGGTGACTTTTAAGTAAAAACGATCACTTGGATGTCACGTAATGTTTACGGGGAGTAAATAAATAAATAATAAATAATAAATTCTTTATTTCAGTAATCGGTACATTATATATATGTGTATCCCTAATTTCCCAAACTAGGTGTGAAGCACACCTGTATTTTGGGTAATAGGTCTATTCGCTTTAAATCAATTTATGTACATTCGTCAGTATTAATAAACATGCTAGAGGTAAGTGAGAGGAAGGGTGTTAAAATCTTTATAAATTGCGTTCCCTAATACTTGAACGCTCCCTATTATAAAAATAATAAGATACAATCTGAACATAGTAACCACAGCGACACGACAGTGACTGACACGGCTGAAGGACTAGTATCTACGGCAAAGAATAAATTAATAAAAAGATGGTGATATGAGCCAGACAGTAGCAGCAACTGCTGATTGTTTCTTTCTTGCTCTAGCACACTTGGCAGTTCCGAGTTCATTCATTAACATTTCTTTCATTTACGGGCGTGACGATGAGCTTCATTCACAGCCCACGAAAGATCTATGTTTGGTGTGAGCCAAAAGATGTGTTCACTTAAAAAATTAAATCGATTAAACCGTTCGGGATATAACTCCCGAACTTCCAACCAAAAAAATCAAACCAGTTCATCCGATCGGAAGCTACGATGCTACAGACACATACAGAGATATACATTGACGTATTTTGGTACCGGGTTAATTATGCCGGATCCACCGGAATATTAGATTCGTTTTTCCGGATGGCAATCCCTATCGGATACGTTACGTAGGTACTTGGAATTGAAGTAGAATAAATGATTGTTAATAAAATGCTTTTTAGAGTAATATCGCCCCTAAATTGACAGAGTAATGATGTAATTTCAGAAAATATGATATACCATCTCTCTTTTTTGTTTTTTTGTTTTAATTTTTGTAGGATATTACGACGCAAAACACCATCATAGGGGAGTACGCAATGCGGCCAGTAAGGTGCTAAGTCAGACAACGACTGACGTAAACTTAGCTAACTTGTGGCGTTTTGTCTGTTGTTGAGTGGGGCCGTTTTTGAACGCTGACCTAAAATCCATAGTTTCTAATATCATTGCTGCTATCACTCATATTATATGAGAAGCGAACTCGCAAAATGTTACCCGTCCAAAAACTTACTTCACTGCGTGCCAGTGACTCGAACCCATAACATATTTGAAGTGAAAACTTCTTTTGGCGCGCTACAGAGAGATTATCCGTGGGCTGGGAATTTAATTCTGGCGTCACGCTCGGGAATGATAATAAATCTTCGGGTAAACTCGGGATCTTGACCATTGGCCATACCGTATGGCGATATGGGCAATATGGCCATATAGGCGGGGCCATGACCATAGGACCATAGCCTTCTAGAAATGCGTAAGTTTTAGTTTCCAAAGTAAGGTATCAAATTCTGAGTTATAAGTTTTCACTTCTATCGGCACTGCCAATGACTGCCAATTTTTTCCTACCACAAAATGCTCAAAGCGGATAAATAAGTTTTCACTTCTAAATAAAATTCGAATTCTGGAAATGTCCCTCTAATTTCGACCCTATGGTTAACCTACCGCGTGTGTAATCTCAGTAACGTCGCGGAAACGAAGTGTTGCGTCAACAAAAAAATAAAATAAAAAGACAAACGTAACGAGTTCAAATGGTTGCTTTAAAAGCTATTCAGGAATTCTGTTACACCTACTCTACCTACCAATTACACGTCAGAAGCCGCGTTCGCAATCGATGAGCGAAACGCTAACACGCTCCGGTATAACTAGACATACGCTTGTGAAGAATAAGTTACGGCTGGTCTAGTAAGTTGGGGTGCAGGGCTAGGTAACCTCCACGCGGTGTACCCTGGGGATCAGTCAACAACTTCTCCTAGTGGGATTTTGTTGACTGATTGCTAATATCTAGTCAGGATGTTTGGATGCTTCTGCGTACGCCTCTTCAACGTTTGGAGACGTTGAGGGAGCGTACAAAGAGGCATCTTAAGTCCAGCCATCGTGATGGACTTGAGGGCTCTCTGCGTGTCCCTCTGATTAGCAGAAGGCACAGTGGATGGGCGAGAGTAAGCGGAGTGTCTTGATTTGTGACATGACAACCAGGTGTTGGCTTCATCAAAGGGCTATCCCTGAGGAAGCTATCACCTGGTATGGATAGGCTTAGGTAATAATTGCCTAAGCTGATGTTCTGTGTTTTGTTTTGTTTAGTGTTGTTTTGTATGTGTGGTTATTTCGACGGTTTGCCTCATCCGGGTGCTTCATTTACTTACAAGTAAAGGAGGTGCGCGGCTTGGGTGATCCGTTGTCATAGTCATGATAGTTGGGAGTAATTCTCAAGGTTTGTTGGTTGCTGAGGAGAAGTGTTGGGCTGTGAGATCGGAGCTGTTCTATTCTATGGTACAGCTCCGAGGTCACAGTGAAGCATGGTCATTCGGGCCGTTAAACCATCACAAGGGGACTACACCCCTGTTAAAAAAAAAAAGGAAAAAAAAAACATGAATAAGGTGAATTGTGAAAATAGTCCCCGAGCGGGTACGTCGGCTTCGGCCGGGAAATCCCGTCCTTCTTCGGAAGGCTGCCCTTCGTACTACGGGGTGGGCAACAATCATCAAGAGAGCAGTGAGTCTATATCAAACAAAAAAGATAAGCCTGAAGAGCAAAGGCAAACAAAAAGGAAATATGTGAGAAGAACAAGACAGAGTTTAAGAGAGTCTCAGTCCATGTCTTCTCTTCTATTGGACAATCCCTCAGAGGAAAAAGAGTGCGGGATGAATCAGCGGCACGAATCTCTGGATTCAATTGAAGGAGGAGGGCTGTTTTTGGAAATGGGTTCTAAACGCCAACGTCTTGGGGATGACAACTTAATGTGCAGTGCCGAGGAGCTTGTGTCAAACCTTGCGTCATCTACAAGTAGCCTGAAATCTGTGGGGGCTCAAAGACGAAAATATTTGAAAGAAAAGAGGAACGAGTCGTCTGAAGACCTTCAGAGAGAGTTGGAAGAACGGGCCCTCAATATGTCGGAAAGTAGTAATGTGCTCGCTCAGGCAGCAACATGGGAAGGAAGTGATGAGCAACTTGTAGAAGCGCTAAACCGCAAAGCAGTTGATGAGCTAGCTGTAATTACAAAGGTTGCAGCAAAATCAGGACATTTGAAGGGGACTTTTCAGCGGGCATTAAAGAATTCTGCAGCTTCGCTAAAATCAGTAGTAGATGCTCTCGGTAAAAGAACTGCTTCAGAAGAGACAGTCAAATTGCAAGCCGCTAATGCTCGCTTGGAAAATGAGGTGGTAAATCTGAGGAGTGAATTGACCGATCTCCGAAAAGAACTAGCGCTTATGCGTAACGCTCAGGTCTCTTCGGCTACGCGGCAAATGTCAGCTGAGGAGAGGAAGGCGTCCACATCTGTTTCACAACCGGACGCAGACTGGGCTAACGAATTAACACGTAAAATTATGATACAGATAGGTGGTATGCTAGATGCACGGTTGGAAGGCCTAGAAGACCGCCTCCTACCAGAAAAGCGCCTTCGACCGCCACTTGCGGCTGATAATGGGCAGGCCAAGTCTTTTAAGTCAGCCTTAACGTCGTCGGAGCGGACCCTCACCGGTGGTGCTTCTGTTCCTGAATTCCAGAGTAACAGGAAGGAAAAGGCAATCCCAGGGATTTCAATGAAAAGTTCCATTGGGAAAAAGAAAACAAAGCAGGCATTCAAATCTGCCAGTAATAATCTCGATTTGATTGATATGCAAGCGGCGCTACAGACACCCAGCGAATCTGTTCTTCCAACAGCGAATAAACCACTGGAAGAGACCTGGACACAAGTCAATAGGGGTAAAAGAAAGAAGAAGAAAGTCATCAAGTCTCCTGGAACCGCAAAACCGAGACAGGTTAAATTACGCTTGCCTCGATCGTCGACTGTGATTATCACATTACAACCCGAAGCTGAGGAGAGAGGTGTTACTTATCCTAAAGTTCTAGCGGAATTGAGATCAAAAATTGATCTGGGCAGCTGTGGCATTGTGGGTAGCGGACTTCTTTGCCGTCGAGCAGTTACGGGCGCTCGAAAATTGGAAGTTTCTGGCACTGGAAGTGATGAAAAGGCGGATTCTCTGGCAGAAAAAATCCGAGGGGCTATAAGCCCGGATTTACTGAAGGTCTCCAGACCGACGAAATGTGCAGAAATGCGTGTTTCTGGTCTGGATGACTCAGTAACTGAAGGAGAACTAGCAACAGTCATTGCTCAGCGCGGTGGTTGTCCTGTAGAAACTGTCAAAGTAGGAGAAATCCGACAAGGTTACAGGGGCGCCGGTTCCGCATGGGTCCGTTGCCCAATTTCAGCTGCAAAGAAGCTGCAAGAGGAAGGCCGCCTTCTTGTTGGATGGGTGTCTGCACGAGTACATATTTTGCAAGAAAGGCCATTGCAATGTTTCCGTTGTTTGCAAAGGGGTCACGTACGCGCTCAGTGCACTGCTGAGGTTGATCACAGCCAGGATTGCTATCGCTGTGGCGAAAAAGGGCACAAGGCTAATCACTGTACCGCCACGGCTCGGTGCATGCTGTGTTCAGCTGGAAATAAGCCAGCAGATCATAGAATGGGTAGCAATGCTTGTTTGCCACCCAAGTCAAAAAAAAATGCGCAAGCAATTTCTTCGACTGATGCTGGTCCTTCGGCTCAAACAGGGGATGGGGACGCTATGATAATTAGTGGATAGTCATGGCTCATCGCTTTCTCCAGGCAAATCTTAACCACTCGGCTGCTGCACAGGACCTGCTTATCCAAAGCATGGCCGAGTGGTTGATAGAGGTTGCAGTGGTCTCTGAACCGTACCTTGTGCCATCTCGGGATGGCTGGGTAAGTGACGTGGACGGTTTGGTGACCATTATTTCTTCGGCTAGTGGCCCATCCTTGCAAGTTGTGGCAAGAGGAAGAGGCTGGGTAGCTGTACGATGGACTGAAATTGTGTTAATAGGGATATACTTCTCACCCAACAGACCCCTCTCCGAGTACCAGGCGTTTTTGCACGGTGTGGGCGTAATAATTAGACAAGCTCTACCCAGTCGAGTCCTTATTGCTGGAGACTTTAATGCCAAATCTATAGCGTGGGGATGCTCGTCAACTGATCCTCGAGGGGAAGCTTTAGAGGAGTGGGCATTAAGCCACGATCTCCTTGTAATGAATAATGGGTCGACTGAAACCTGTGTGCGATGGAATGGTGGGTCAATTGTCGATTTGACGTTAACATCTCCGTCTATTGCACACAGAATACAAGGATGGAGAGTGGTGGAGGAAGTTGAGACGGCGTCAGATCATAGATATATTCGATTTGATGTTTCCACTTCTTCTACGACACATGTTCTCCGCCCTGAAAGACGCCGGCCTTTTCGTAGATGGGTACTTAATTCTATGGATAGGGAAGCATTAGAGGAGGCCTCGATCGTTCGCGCTTGGTTGTCCCCAAGACGTGATACAGTAGACGTTGAAGAGGAGGCGGAATGGTTTAGAAACACTATGTCGCAAATTTGTGACGCGAGTATGGTCAGAGCCAAAACAAGGCCTCCTAAACGTCAGGTGTACTGGTGGTCTCAAGAAATAGCTGATATGCGGCACAGCTGCGTAGAAGCTAGACGCCGGTACACCAGACTGCGACGACGGCGGTTAAGGGATCAAGTTGCTGAGGAGCAATCGTACATTATATACCGAGAGCGGCTAAGAAACCTGAGACTGGCCATCAGTAGTTCCAAATCCCGGGCATACAAGGAGCTGTTGGAGGCGCTCAGCTATGACCCTTGGGGGCGCCCTTATAAAGAAGTCAGGCGGAAAATCCGTCCTTGGGCGCCACCATTGACTGAGACTATTGAACCAGAGCTGCTGGAGAATGTCATGACAACGCTGTTTCCAAACCGTGTAATTTTTCAGCCCCCTGTGATGAGGCCTTCTCGAGAGACCCAGGTTGAAATCGGAGATGTACCAACGGTCACAGAAGGTGAACTTTGGAGAGCAGCTCTTAAACTTAAAGCCAAAAACAAGGCTCCTGGTCCAGACGGGATCCCTGGTAAAGTTTGGGCTATTGCTTTGAAGGAGCTTGGGGACCGGTTTCGAAGACTGTTGGATGTCTGTCTTGAAACAGGTAAATTTCCAAGTCTGTGGAAAACGGGAAAGTTGGTACTTCTTCGTAAAGATGGGCGTCCAACGGAATCTCCCTCTGCGTACCGTCCTATTGTGTTGCTGGACGAGGCAGACAAGCTCTTTGAGAGAATTATAGCTGGTCGCCTCATTCAGCATCTGGAAAGGGTTGGTCCCAACTTATCAGACCAACAATATGGTTTTCGAGCCGGTCGATCCACTATTGATGCTGTTAAACGTGTCAAAGCTCTTTCAGACGAGGTGGTCTCCGGTGGTGGCGTGATGGTGGCAGTGTCTCTTGACATTGCCAACGCTTTCAACACGCTACCATGGCCCTGTATAGAGGAGGCACTGAAGTATCATGAAGTGCCTCCATATCTTGGCCGAATCATTGGCTCTTATCTCACCGAGAGATCAGTCTCATACACGGGAAGGGATGGCCGACTCTTGCAGAAAGAGATGTCGTGCGGTGTACCACAGGGTTCGGCTTTAGGGCCGATTCTGTGGGACATCGGTTACGACTGGGTACTAAGGGGAACTCTCAATCCGGGCGCCAGCGTGATCTGTTACGCAGATGACACGCTTATAACTGCGCGGGGCGAGACTTTTGAAGAGGCTGCTCATCTTGCCACAGATTCAGTGGAAAGAAAGATGGCAATGATAGAGATGTTGGGACTCCGGGTGGGGCTGGAAAAATCTGAGATCATGGTTTTCCACGGACCTCGGAAAGCTCCACCAAGGGGTTCTTACATTATTATTAGAGGGGTTCGTATCGAGGTGAAGTCCACAATAAAATATCTTGGACTTCACCTCGACTCAAAGTGGAATTTCCAGGAACACTTTGCTCTACTGGTGCCCAGATTGATGGGGGCTGCAGGTGCTCTGAAGCGCTTGCTGCCTAATCTTGGTGGTCCGAGGGCTGGCAGTCGTCGGCTTTACCTCGGAGTAATACGGTCAATGGCGCTATACGGAGCCCCTATATGGGCGGATGCTCTGACCAACCGATTAGCTACACTTTTAAGGCGGCCGCAAAGAGTGATGGCCATCGGCGTGGTACGCGGATATAGGACGGTCTCCGGTGAAGCGGCGTGTCTTTTGGCCGGATCCCCTCCGTGGGACCTGGAGGCGGAGATCTTAGCGAATATGTATGCATGGCGTTTGGACCTCCGCAACCAGGGACGACGGGTGTCATTGCTGGAGATCGAAGCATGGAAATTCCACGCTCGACGCTCCATGCTAATGGAATGGAAGGAGCGATTGGCCCACCCTAGTGCTGGAAGATGGACTATCGAAGCTGTCCAACCCAACATTGAGAGATGGCTAGACAGGGCACATGGGTCGCTTACCTTCCGGCTTGTGCAGGTGCTTACCGGGCATGGATGCTTCGGTAAGTACTTGTGTCATATAGCCGGAAGAGAACCGACTACTATGTGCCATCATTGCAGCTGCGAAGAGGATACGGCGCAGCATACGTTAGAGGAGTGCTTAGCATGGGAAAATGAGCGTCGAGTCCTTATCTCAGCTGTAGGAAGCGATCTCTCGCTCCCGGCGTTGATTAATTCGATGCTGGAATGCGAGACATCGTGGGAAGCGGCCGTTTCGTTCTGTGAACAGGTCATGTCCCAGAAGGAAATAGCCGAGCGTGAACGAGAGATCTTGTCGGACCTCCCGATGCGGCAACGTCGGCCTGGGCGTCGGAGGAGAATCTTCCACGCCCTCCTCCGACCCCCATGAAAAGGGACTCTGAGCGACGAATCCGGGGGTTCGCCGCTTCACCACTATAGCCCCTGAGACGGTGCGCGCGGGTCACCGCGCGCTACTCAATGAAAGTGGGTGGTACTCAATCCCACCTACATAAAAGGGCGGGTCCTAGAGGACAAGCGCCGCCGGGGCCGCGGTAGAGTGCAAAAGTGTTCTCGTAGTCCCGGCACTACGGCGCATGGATGTAACAGGGTTTTTAGTGGGTAGGACACCATTGGTGAAGAGTCCCACATATCCACTGTGCTCCTTCCGGGGCCGGTGGAATTCATAAAGAATTTTCCCTGAAAAAAAAAAAAAAAAAAAAAATGGTCTAGTAAGTTACGGCTGGTCTAATAAGTAACGGCTGGTCTTGTAAGTTACGGCTGGTCTAGTAAGTTACGGCTGGTCTAGTAAGTTACGGCTGGTCTAGTAAGTTACGGCTGGTCTTGTAAGTTACGGCTGGTCTAGTAAGTTGCGGCTGGTCTTGTAAGTTACGGCTGGTCTTGTAAGTTACGGCTGGTCTAGTAAGTTACGGCTGGTCTAGTAAGTTACGGCTGGTCTAGTAAGTTACGGCTGGTCTTGTAAGTTACGGCTGGTCTAGTAAGTTACGGCTGGTCTAGTAAGTTACGGCTGGTCTAGTAAGTTACGGCTGGTCTAGTAAGTTAGTTAGTCTAGTAAGTTTCGATGGACTAACTTAGATAGTATTCTGGGATAGGGAATACTTTTCATTACGCAAAATGCAGTATTCCTTAGGGAATAATAGTCCTTTTCTAAATTCTCGCGGACGAAGTCCCTGATACCAATGCCTTCAATCTAGCTTTGAGACGTTACTCAGATTAGTTGTTCCCGCGGCATTACCGGCGATCGTATGTAATGTTGTGTAGATTATCCCCGTGTACAACATGTATCACGATTAAGGCCTATAAAACGTTTTTCAAATCGTGAAAGTTTAATAGTTATTTATGACTGAAAGTCAGAGCCGCTACGATGGCTAGTTGCCGGAACCGCCGGGCGCGCCGGGTGCCGGTAGCCGGTAGAGCAGTGGAGCAGTGACGTAAGTGAGCGGAGAATATTCGGCTGTCAGGCTTTTCGGGGCCCCCTCCAGCGCGGTTTGTTTACAGACGACGCCTCCGCGCCTCGGCGTCGGCGGCCGCAGTCGGGCTGCTCGCCGCCTACCTCGCGACACGTCTCACGGCCACCTGTCCTCACCGAACTATCCATTCATAAACGAGCGACAGTCGAGGGCCCGCGAAAAGCGACGCCGGCCGCTTCCCCACAAAAAAAAAAAACATCAACTCGATCAGCGTTTCCCACTATAACATACGCGACCCCAGTGTGTGTGTTACATCGCCGGATCGACCAAATTAGTCGTAAGTAAAAAAAAAACATTGTTTTTAAAACTCGCACTAAACCTGTTTCGACAATTTACGTAATTCAATTAAATGTATGCAAATGTAATTTCGAAATCGTATCTAATATTGTTCCGATCGTCGATGATGTGCTCGATAGTTTTGGGCGCAGTGCCGCACTTGAAGGTCGTGGTTTTATGTCACTTGCGCTCCTTTTCGAAATGTAAAACCGGTTGGGATGTTTTTAAGCTGGTGTAATAAAATTAACATAACGTTGGGTGCGTTCGGTACACGTGCCGAGGCGGGCTCTGGGAGGCTCTCCTGAGGCACAACGCTCCACCTGGCGTGTTATACTTACGGCCCCACTTCGTGCAGGAAACCAATAATAGCCTGTCACAATTTGGAATAATTAACTCTTAAATTTCCGCCGTTTGAACTAATATTAAATACTCTATACAGGACTTCGATCGCGGTCTAAAATATTTTCACTTTTTTGTACTTATTTACGTTTTTAACTAAATTATTTTAGAAGACGACAGTCTTTTGTTGACCACGGCAGTCGTATCGCGGCTGAAATGTCGGTAAAAGTAAAAATAACGCAGGTCGCGATTAAGTCCTGTATATTATTTTCAATATTGAATAACATACGTTTTTATATCATGAAACGGTATTTCACGTGAAGTTCTTTGGAGTAGGTGTAGAGTACTAAAATCGTAAATATATGCCCTTCTTCAGGATGTCCAACCATTATTAGCGTCTTCGATGTTGCAGACACATATAATCGGAGTTTATCTGCTTGCTTTTTCTGTCTTTCTGTATGTCAACTTGCAGTGGCTGCAATTGTTGTTATGGAATGTTAGTTATCAATGTAAATAGGGTGACGATCACTACAACTTCTAAACTATTTCCGAAAACATAGGTACGTACAACATGATTTGTACAGAGTATACTAAAAAAACTCTACTGGACCGATTTCAGAAACTCTTTCACCATTAGAATTCTACATTGTCCCTGAGTAACAGGCTAGCCTATTTCCTATAATAGTTCTTCAACTAGAACGAAGCTGGTAAGATTTAAACAACCACCAAAATATTTTCATACATGCTCATCCTGTCGCTTCTAGTAAATCAGTTTATCTAATTAAATTGACTTACTATCTTCTAAAATACATACTGAGTTTCGAATTCTGTTCTATACGATATAATCTACAGTTATTTCAGAAGATAAATGTTCATCCACGGTGTTAGACAAAGAACAAAAACGCTAATTCATATTTCAAACTGTAACTCGTCACAAAAACTACGTGCACTGTTCATATTTTACATGAACGTTGCGGTGAACCGTGGTTAACATATATTATATACCAACATTATAAAGAAGACAGTATTTTGGTATGTTTGTAAGCCAAAAAGTACTTCACTGATTTTGAAAAAAAAAAACAACATTAAGGCCGGTTTGCATTTTGATTATTGCGAGTGTTATAGTGCGAGTGCGATTGCGAGTGCGAGTGACTGATTACTATGCACTCGCAATAATCAATCGGTGTCCACACGTGTTTGCTACCAATCACTCAACACCTACACTACTCACTCGCACGCGTACTAATCAAAATGAAAACAGGCCTTTAGAATGATACAGTGTAGTGGAATAACGAGACTATTTTGAGTTAATCAAATAATTAATTTTATTTTTGTAGGTTTTGGGTAGATAGTTAAAATGTATACTTCAGTTTTTTACAACAATATTTTCCTGAATGAAAGTATAGGGATTACCTTTGAGCAGGAAGTTAAACGATCGGCATTCCTTTGCAGCAATCGTATTGAAAAAGGTATCGAATGAGAGGCTCGTGGAGGAAAACAGTTCAGGTGACCCGCATACAGCCAATGAACTCGATTCTTAATTCGTTCATCGATTGATTCACTTGTATTAAGTTGACGATTCGTATGTCTCTACTGCATTTATGCTAGCTGTTAAATGGTTTTATGTAGTTTCACTTACTTTTTGATTTTATAATAGTACCTAAAGGTACAAGTTCGCGCGGAGACCGCGACACGAGACCGCGACAGGAGACCGAGACCGGAGACCGCGACAGGCACTTGACACTATGGAATTGTATGGACGCCAGTTCGCGCTGAGACCGCGACAGGAGACCGAGACAGGTCGCGGTCGCGGTCGCGGCGCGAACTGGCGCCCATACAATTCTATAGTGTCAAGTGCCTGTCTTGGTCTCTGGTCGCAGTCTCCGGTCGCGGTCTCGCGTCGCGGTCGCGGCGCGAACTTGTACCTTTATTAAAATTTTACCTCTATCATGGACACGATTGGCACAGGACCGAAGAAGATGGCATGATTATACAGAGTCCTATACCACAGAACAGTGGGATAGAGAAGGCTGTGGATGATAGTTCTGAAATATTACAACTGAAACAAGGTTTTATGTAGTTCTGTTAGCAATACAATTATTTTAGCTCTTACCAAGCTGAGTCAATGTCGTCTATATTTTTCCTAAAACCGTATAACTTTAGTTTTGTTAAAAAAATATGTTTGTTGTTAGTCTCAATAATCTTGGTATCTTCAAATCGAGTGTGTATCGGTTTTTCTTGTTATCCAGGACAACTTTTTATGAAATGAATTCATATATTTGGTCTGCGTGGTATGTGTGCTATTGAGTGTTTTTAAGTCAAAGTCAAAGTTTGGGCTGGATATATTGTATTTATTTAATCTTGTAGGTGCGAAGTTATGAAAATAAATAAATAAAAAATAGTGTTATGTAGCTTAGTTTTAATCACAAGTTACCATTTCCCTGTGATACGTATGTCTCTAAGATCACAATAGAAAACAGACTTTTTGCATTGACCTACAGAAGAATCTTGATATTTTCGTCACCAGTCCGCAGTACTTTTATGATACAATATATATTAAAATAATATTTTTGTCTTGGGTTTGTTCTATTGTATAGCTATGTAAGTATATATACGATTGTGCCTTTTCCAGTATCCTTGTATTGACATTGCGAGATCTTAACTGTTATCGATGCCCGATAACACTCTATCGCTCACTAAATATATAGACAGGGTTACTCGGAACATTCGTACTAAACTGAAAGGGTATAGTTTCACTCGTTATGATCGACTTATTTTTTGTACACTGCCAAACTAATACAAATACAAAAATACAAAATACTTTATTGCAACAATATACTTATGATTGTAATAAGTAATTTTTGTATTTGTACACCGAACTGTCAAAGTAATTGACCACTCCAATAGGCGCGATGGCGGTAAAACGTAAACCTAATAAAAAAAACAACACAAGAAAAAGATACGTATTATGGAATGAGATAAATAAATAAATATTGTACATTCTTTCACAAAACACTATCTAGCCGCCAAACTATGTACATGTTTATGTTTGTACTATGGGAACCAGATAGATGATATACATACATACGTACGTGGTTGTAAAACATACTTAATGTATGAAATAATCATTGTTTATTTGTAAATTTATCATAGAAATATTTATATTGGATGAGAATCGAGCTCTTTTTTCTTCGCAATTTTATTTCCGGATTGATTTCATAGGAATGTTGTGCGTAATGATTATTAGACTACCCTTTCGACGTAGTACAGTTGTTCTGGCAAACCTCGTACTATTTGATTTGTTCGCGTTATCCATCGAGTTGTTTGGACAGCGATCGGTAATGTAGATTCTGTCGTAGATTAGAATGTCAAGGGAGGTTAAAGTAGAACGTCTGTTTATTTACTTTGGCCGATTTTTGGCGGTTTTTAACGTATTGAATCGATACTTACAGAATGACACGCACATTTCCTGTAGGGTTAGGCGTGGCGTCCGGAAGTGAGTTAGTATGAAAAGTAACGCACGTACAGATACTGATATTTTTTTAAATTTTAACTTGAATAGGTTTACACTTGACCGTCATTTCGCCTGATGTTAAGCGACGATGCGGCCTATGATGAAGCGTGCTTACCTAGAAGAAACCAATTCACTCTCGACTTGAAGACACCAAGATTATAACTATTGGGGAAATCCACGGGAAAACCACTCAGGTAGCTCATTCCGCAGGCTAGCCGTTCTTATCACAAAAGTAGAATCAACCCTCTTTGTTCGTGTCTTTGGAACATCAACCATGAAACGATGTCGCTTTTTCGAGCTACGAGCAGTATTATATTAGGTAGTACGCAATGGAAACGCGGGGCTCTGCTAGATTACCACAAACTTAAAAATACTAGGACCCGACATAGTGCTCTACACACGTCTGAAATAAAAAAATAATAATTAATAATTATCTAAACCATTCTCGAATTCACTTGAACATACACAAATAATTTCATTAACACCGGTCTAGTCGTTTAGGAAAAGTGTAATTACAGACACACGCACGCAAGATTTACACTAGATGTAAAAAGATGTCGCGATCTTCTCCTTCACAGTTAAAATTAGTCGTACATTATTCATCGCTTTTGGAAATAAACTCAAGTGTTACTATAGGCTTGGTTCGATTCAGTCAAACGTGTGAAGTCGGCTAGTATCCCCACTGGGCCATCACGGCTTCATATGCATATTTAATTCATTACCATTGTTTTAATTACACGTCCGAGTGGCTACATCGATATTCGTCGATGCCGAACACAGATATGAATCTATCTGTCGTTTTTGTTTTAGGGTCACTTAATTTACGATTTTAAAGTTTTAAATTAATTGGAATAAATTCGTTTTTCTTTTTTCGATCGTTTTAAGCATTAAACGTAGGGTTAAACGGAAAACATCCATGTTACACATTAAAAAAATGATTCTGACTGCCGATATATAAGGGGAAACTTAGAATTGTAGTATTAAACTAGTATTTGTAGTGGTAGGACTCTTAGCAGAATCTGCCTGGGGAAGTACCACACCTTTGGCAGTTATTCTACCGCCAAGCAGTAATGGGCAAACATTACTGTGTTCCGTTTTGAAGGCCAATGTATCCAGAGAAATTACAGGGCTTAGAGATATAACAACTTATATCTCTGGGTGATGAGCGCAGAGCGGTGCTAGGTAATGATTTGGGCTCTTCATGTTCCAATAGCTGCGTGTCACTGTGCTGTTATGTGGCAGGTATGTTATGCCTGCCACATAACAGCACGTTTGCCACAGCACGCCACGTCACTCTATGGTATAATTTTTTTTATAAAAAATGTTGTTTATCATCAGGCACATGTCCTGCACGTCTCGTCACTTATTATTAAAAAAAAACATTAAAGTTGCACGATACGTAATTTGATTTTTTAAACTCAGCTTTCCCACTACTAGGCAAAGGTCTCTTCCAATTCCTTTCACTTAATTCGGCCCTGAGCTTCCAGCATTTTTTTTAAATGTACTTCTTTCCATCTCTTTGGAGAAAGACCCTGGAATCGACTGACCGATGGCGTCCACTCTGCAGAAACCCTGGCTCACCGATCGGGGTACATTCCACTCACATGATCCGTCATGATAATTAACATGGATCATTTGAAGCTAATTGCAAAATGTTCCTTATTATCATTATCACAAGCCCAAATTGTCCCACTGGCCTCGCAAAGTCCTCTCTTTTCTCCTTCTAGATGCCCCAACTGCGGCTTTGATTGACAAATCTTTAAGTCCATTACAGAGTAGACAAAATTTGTGACTTTGAGTTTTTTGACTTTGACCAACCGTCAATTCGATGACCATCTCATTGACGTATTCTATATTTTTTTTGATGGTTTGTTCCATAGCAAAAACAAAAGTATATATAAATAGTTCGTACTACAATAGTTCACGTGTGTGTAAACAAGTATATCACACTCCTTTCTGGGTACCCTGGTTTTCGGTTCTGGCATTAAATTTCATGTTATGTTGTGTTTTGTAAGTCTATGGGTTTCACTCCTCGTCTCCCTTGCCAAGCGACCTCTAGACATTCGACCTTTACCTCCTCGCACACGACGGAATTATTCTTTTTTTTTCGTTTCGATTTTAAGAAAGCCATTTGAATATGTAATTTGAATTTAAAAAAGTAGTTACATCCTAGTGGGAATAACGGCCGACAGCCGTGGGGTCGTAGGTTCGATCCTCGCCCACGGGTTGCTCTTCTGAGTATGTTCTTTACTGTCACATTGTCCGATGACATCCCACTAACATGATAAACGCGAGCGTTTGTAAGAATGTATGTATTTTTGTTACTCGTCTACGCAAATACTACTGAAGGGATTTTAATGTAATTTGGTACATAGATAATGACCTGGAATAATACGTGCGCTGTGTTTTATCCCGAGAACATAAGGGGGTCGTTAAATACGCGGGTGAAACCGTGGGGCGCAGGTAGTACACCATATTTCGAGGACATATTTATGCCATCCGACAAACCGCTCCTTTTCAGCGATCATCGATAACTTTTAAAACTACCTGTAATAATACCTGTTGTTCTCCTCTCAATATTACCTTCAGTGATAGAGCAAATTCAGTGAAAATGACTGACTGACATGATTTTGATAACATACTGAGTAAACGTGACGTCATGTTTGGAGGACACGTGCACTTCGACAACTTTGCATAAATAGGCGACATCATTTCGTAGTTGACGTCCCGAAGACGAACGAAGAGATTTGACTCTACTTTTGTGATAAGAACTGCGGGTTTTTCCTAATGCTTACAATCTTAGTGTCTTCAAATCGAGAGTGAATCAGTTTTTCTTAGGTAAGCACGCTCCATCGTGGACCGCATCGTCGCTTAACATCAGGCGAGATGGTGATCAAGTGTAAACCTATAAATTATAAAAAAACGTGCACATTGCCAGTGCCGTGGATTATGAATATCATCGTCATTATCAGCCTGTATTCGTCCACTGCTAGACATAAGCATCTCCCATAATACGCCACTTAGCCCGATCCTCAGTCTTGCGTATACAACTGCCACCAGCTGCGTTTCGTATGTCGTTACTCCATCTAGTCACTATGATAAAGCCTATTGTGAGAAGAGGTCCCGTTTTCCAGCGGTGGGAACTTTACGTAGGCTGTTTATGCTATACTATAAAGGACTGAGTTAATGTTTCCTTTGTTACGTATCGATCTTAAGAAAACTATTTGAATACATATATAATACGGCTTTGATTATTGTGGCTTCCTTTTGAATTGGTGTAATTGTGTCCGCCGTTGGCTCAAGGTCAGCTCCTAGTTCGGGCGAGTTTGCTGTCGATACGTAGCATATCGAATGGTTATGTAATATTCGACTGATACATAAATAACAAGGCATTTAGAACACGAATTTGTTGAATGATAGGCGTTAAACAAGGTTACCTAAATACTGTTTTTCTATATGATGGATATGCCGGGTACCGTATGACACAGGTTGCCCTAGTGTGGGTACTAGTGTAGGTACACATGTTAAGATACTTTTTGTTATGTGAACAAACTTACTAACTTGTTTTTTTTTTAATTATGTTTTGGAACGAAATAAATAAACTTCATTTCATTATTACTACATACCCTTAGATGTTAGCAGTCGATTCAGGCAGTGTCTGTGGCAATTTTAAGACACTTGACACTTTCTTTGGTGTCCATATGGACCAATACGGGAAGCGCAGAGTTACTAGCTAATCAGTTTTGTCGGATGCATTTCGGGGAGTGTTTATATTTGATCTGCATGCTGTAGTATGTACACCATGACTGTATGTACTCGAAAAATTGTGTGCCGCGTAACTTTGCTATTCCAGGTAATCTGTGTTCCAACCGGTTTTCAACCGAAACCGAATCGAATACTCTCGACGTGATTGAGCAAACATTTAAACTTTAATAATTATACAATTTGCAGGATTAGTAGGATAAGGAAATTATTGGATTTCATATTGGTCCTTTCTCGCTTTTATGCAACGTCTGAGTAACCTCGTAATTTCCATCATAAAAGTGCATTGCTCACTTTCTGCTCGGCCGTACGCGTCGACATCATTGGCCGTCTTCCAGCAGAGGTCTGCGAGATTTGGCACTCGCTGAATGTTAAGTGTGGATGTGTTGCTGTATTTTATATTGATGGCCACGTAATACCGTGAAATAAGATCCTACTAGTGTTATAAATGGGAAAGTTTGTTTGTGACACTTTAAAGCAAACACTCCTGAATCTAACACTATCTATATATCTTGTCGTTAATAGATAAATATTAAATATACTTTATTGAATACCACATGTACAAAAAGTTGAATCAATTTCTACACATAAATCCATCTGTCGCACGCCTTATCGCTAATTCCAGGCAACTTTAGGGTGAAATAATTGATTATCTCCGAAAAAAACCGACTTCAGTCATAGGGACTGCCGATAGAAGTGAAAACTAATAACTTAGAATTTGATAGCTCAGTTTGGAAACTACGCGGGAAAAACTGGAGGGCGCTGCTAGTCTGAAATAAATCTTTACACGACGATGGTAAATAATTCTTCTAAACATGGCCATCTAGTCTAGATGGACATGCTTCTAACTATGGCCATCTAAAAACTGTCAGAAACTCATCTAGAACTCGGGAAATGCGTTAGTATTTCTAGATCGCCATGGTCCCGAGTTCACCCGAAGATTTCCTTCGTTTA
This sequence comes from Ectropis crepuscularia, assembly GCA_963693475.1. NCBI lineage: Eukaryota > Metazoa > Arthropoda > Insecta > Lepidoptera > Geometridae > Ectropis > Ectropis crepuscularia. The sequence continues at coordinate 2,477,962 of OY856341.1, forward strand.
CTAGCGTGACGCTTTAGCTCAATTTACAGCCAACAAAAAATATGAGTGTGGTGTGCGGAAAAAGAAGTTTTCACTTAAGAAAAAAACCCAATAAAACACAGAAACAACTGAAATGAGAACCTCCTTCTTTTTTGAAGTCGGTTCAAAATAAATATCTAAAGTTGTAAAACGGTTTCTCCAGATAACTTTTATGCTTATTAAGAATATTTTTGTAAAAGTATGGCCGGTGTTGTACTTAACTTACGTATACCGAATACGGTCATTGCAATGATTACCTGAATGCCATGTAATGAACTACGGCTTCGGTTACACGGCCGTTGTATTAATCAGGTGAAGCGATCACGCCGCGGCGTGAACGACCGATAACCGACGGCCGAGCTATCTTCGCTCTCGGCTCCAAGTGGACCAAGGACCTTTGCATCGTAGCCCTGCTTACTTTGTGGTGCTGTGACGGGGAGATGGAGTTAACTATGCCGAGGTTCTTAAGTTGGAAGGTTATCAGTTGTATACTCCAATTATTCTGAGATTCCATGGATTTTTTCATGACATGTTTCAGAAATTGTTGTTTTCTTATATGTATACGTGTTTCTAAACATATTTTTATTCTTAACCGTGTATAGGGATGATTTGAATAAACAGTTAAGTATAAAAAATAAAAAAAAAATTGGCAGTCACTGTGGGAATGCCGATAGAAGTGAAAATGTATAACTCAGAATTTGATAGCTCACTTTAGAAACTACGCGGGTGAAACCGGACGGTGGTTTCTTATACATTTTATCGAAATTGGTGTAGCGATTTTTGAAATATGAATAAAAAACTAAAATTTATTTTCATTTATCTGGACGACGTAGTGATAGAGCTTCTAATGAAATTTGGTCGAGTATCTGAATTTAACTTTAAATTAAAGTCAGTTTTTGTATTTTCGGAGTAATTAAATTAAATTCAAATTTGCAACTGCAGTATTCATCATCATCATCTACAGCCCACTAAACGTTCCCACTGCTGGGACTCGGGACCTTCTCTCGCAAGGAGAGAGTTAAGGCCATAATCCACAACGCTGGCCCAGTGCGGGTTGGCGGATGACACATGACTTCGAAAGATTCTAGGTATACATGTCGGTTTCCTCACGATGTTTTCCTTCACCGTTTTAAGTTAGCGGCATTACGCACATGACTTCGAAAAGACAAAAGAACTGCAGTATTACGAAACTAGATATCTTCTCTGTTCTCCCCTTCAATGTCAGCTGTTATCTTTGGTTTTTGTTTGCATAACCACAACATCGCCAGTATCTTGTGTGTTGTTGATGGACAAACACTGAACTTAGCTCTATTGTTTCTCTGAGTCTGCTTGGCGACTGGAAACGCTGCTAATTCCTTCGATTTGACATTTTTTACTAAATTTCCCGGGTTTTCGACGGTGTTATCTTATATCTTTAAACGAGCAATTATTGTATATATACATACATCCATACTTCCATACTAATATTATATATGCGAAAGTAACTCTGTCTGTCTGTCTGTCTGTTACGATTTACCGTCTAAACCAGTCAACCGATTTTGATGAAATTTGGTATACAAATAGAATAGACCCCGAGAAAGGACATAGGCTACTTTTTATTGCGGAGAAAAGGTTGGGGGGTTGAAGAATGTAACAAAAACGGGGGGAAATATGTATATTTGAGAGCTTTAGCTGCGTGTGCCATTCTCCTTGGTGTGCGCTGAAGTCTGTGACAGCACGTGTCACAAATGTTTGAAGACACGTGTCACAAATTTGAAGGTTTGCGTCATTTTAGGTAATCAAATTTGCAATAATGCACTGTTACTTATTTACATTATCAAATTAAAAATAACTCTAATCTTATATTGTGTAGGTAATGTAGTTTATATTAAATTTGTCCGTTGGTTTTTATACCTCTACATTAACATAATCATTCACATACAATCGTATATTGGGAGTACTTGAAGGAAGAACCTCAATTAAACACTAAAAGGGTTTTCTACAATCATGCTCAAGATTATCTGAAGAAGACTGATTACCTGAATAAAGAATCATACTCTAATGAAGAATATATAGAACATTAACGACGCTCTCAATGTCCAAACGCTGGACGTTGGCGAAATTGCCGTCATACCTATTACCGAATGGAAGCCATAAGAAAAAAGAAGAAGAAGAAAAATGCATTGTTTGCGGAGGTATTTTTAAAAACACGATGTTAATATTTATCCTAACAAATACATTATTTATCACAAATAGGTATATATACAATTTTGAGCAAAATTCCCCGTGATATTAATATTTAATTTTAATGAATATTTTAGGTATTTCCTAAAATCGTAGTTTAAAAATAACTCCGTAACAAAATAATAGTGCCCACTTTAGGTATTGTGGGCACGTGGTTCAGTGATGTTTCTTAGCGGTGATCGTTGAATGCGATAGCGGTCCCGGGACTGCTGCCAACCCACGGCTGGAAAAACCTGTATGGGTTTGATCGGTGAGGGTATCATATCCGTACGTAATGTCGATCCCGACATATCCTACTATGTCAATGCCTGACCATGGGCCCCCAGTCTTGCGGTCCAAGCGATCCAGCCAGGGGGGAGTTGCGCGGCGTAGACGGTGCCAGCGCGACTGTGATGTGCCGAGATGTTTGGTGGTATACACCGTGGCCGTAGAGGAGATACCCCGGCTGAAGAGGAATACCGGTATAACGGTGCACCGCGCTCCCTGCCCACTGCAGCCTTGCGTGGTCGCCAACGTATGATGGCGGAGGCAGTGGGGTTGTAGGGGAAAAAGAGTGTCGGTATATCGGTGAGCTGCTGTCCCCGTCCTCTTCAGCCGGATGATGGTATTGTGGCACACGTGTTATTTAGCTCGGGAATCCCGTCGTGCAACCGGCTTGACGTGATATCTATGTGTTACACAATACACCCGTCGTTAACTCTAAACGAGCTGTTCGTATGAGTGTGGATAAATATATTTATTCTATGTCAATCTGATTACTGACGATATCCGTAAAGGTGCAAGTTTGCGCGGAGACCACGGCACGAGACCGTGACAGGAGACCGCGACCGGCACTTGACATTATGGAATTGTATAGGCGCCAGTTCGCACCGAGACCGAGACACATGTCTCGCGACTCGTGTCTCGGTCTCCTGTCGCGGTCTCGGCGCGCACTGGCACCCATACAATTCCATAATGTCAAGTGCATGTCGCGGTCTCCTGTCGCGGTCTTCTCGCGAACCGCTACCTTAAGGCAGCAAGGCAGCAGACAGTGGTTGACGAAGTAAAGCCGAGGATAGGGAATCATGGCTCATGTCCAGCTGTGGACTAGAGTAGGCTGACAATGGTAACGATGATATCAAACTGGAAATGTCAAACCGTCCGATTCTCCCTATCACTTCTACCGTGAACCTGCAGGCTATAGAATTCCCTTCCTCCGACAAGGAAAAATTCAAAAAGGGTATCTTGAATCACCTCCCCGGGCTAGCAAAACGTCGTCTGCATCTATGATGGTGCAGATGTTCACACGTTCATATACTCATCCTATTTAAAAAAAAACGGAAATAATTTTAACGACTTCGATAACACGCTAGGCTGCTCGCGATGTTTTTCTCCACTGTTAGAACTTGATAAAATACTCAGAGATCCATGCAGGGTTTCAAGTATTTCAATCTACGACCTTATTATTATTATTATGCAGTTATTTAATCAGTTTTCTTAATTTCTAAGTTTTTACAATAGGTATAAAAAATATAAACATTATAAAAACTTTAAAACTAGGGTGCCGCCAGCAGCGGGGCAGGGGTCAAGCTACCGGTGGTTAGGGCTGCAGAGTGAGGAACCTCCTGACGATGCGCGCTGTGTCAAGGATGACTGTCTTCTGCATCTGGCCCTTAATCCAACCGTCTAGCGAAAGTATCTTTAGATGTTGGTCGAGACTCTTCGCTATAAGACCGTTTGCCGACACGACTATTGGGACTATGATCGTCGAATCAAATATCCCACATTATTATTATTATATCTTATTGTACCTCAAGGTATACTACAAATGTTGAACATTGCGAATAAAACGATCTAACCATGTACTGGTTAGATGAAAGCGAAATCACATAATTACTTTCATCTGTTCTGAATCGTTTTAAGTGGGACTCGACGACCGACGAGCGACGACCCAGATACCGAGCGTTAGCTTGTAACCAAGCGGCCGTTGGAAACCAGCCTCGAAGCCACGCAGGACCGGCGCAGCTCTGTTACAATGTATAGAGACCTCTTATACAGTCTACTTTTGATATCTTACTTACTAATGTTATAAATACGATTTCGTCTCTGTCGCGGGTCGAACCAGGACGTCTACTCTAATTCAACGAAAACGTAATTTCGAAATAAACTCGCGGCTTTTCAACTCCTATTCTACTTCGATCCGTCGTTTTGTCCGTTTAATTGTTCTAAGCCTACTCTAATTATTTATTTATTTATTTTATTTAAACATACAGTCGCATCTTAATGAGTAGGTAAGCATAATGTTAATAATACTTTACAATACACATAAGACCCTGTGCATGTAGGCTTAGAATGACGTTTAAATGTTCTAAGAATACTCTAATTAGAGTAGGCTTAGAACATTTAAACGTCAAACAATGTTGTATCGGATGAAACGAAGTAGAACGAGAGCAGGAAAGTCGCGAGTTTTTTTCGAAATTACGTTTTCGTAGAAAGAGAGTAGACGTCCTGGATTCGACAGGCCCAAAGGAAGATGGCATGACAAAAAAGAGGTCTATACCCAGTATAAAGAAGGATGTGAATGATGATGATGGTTTGCTACGCATACGCAGTCTGTGTGGTCAATCACATCGTAACGTTTGAACCTTTGAACGGATCGGATTGAAATTTGGAACACAGATAGATTATTGGCTGAAAAAACACATAGGCTTACTTTTAGTGGGAAATTTACGGGAACTACGTGGGTACTTAACACCGCGGGGCGCTGCAATGCTATCTAGCCCATAACTGTGCTATGTGCCATTACTGTGTTCCGGTTTGAAGGGCAATGTTTCCAGAGAAATTACAGGGCTTAGAGATATAACATCTTAGATCTCTGGGTGACGAGCGCAGTGCAGTGCTAGGTGATGATTTGGACTCTTCATGTTCCAATAGCTGCGTGTGGCAGGCATGTTGCTTACCATCAGGCACATGTCCTGCCCGCCTCGTCACTCTGTATTTAAAAAAAAAACTAAGCAAAGCTTGTCTATGGAAGACAGCCAACTGATAAAATACGTAGGTAAATAATTGTAAACACATACTTCTGATATATAGAAACACATAGACGCAACGAATTTGTATTCATCACATAAATACTTGTCCTTGATGATCATGTTTATATACATAGGATGTGATGAAACATGGACTGTTGAAATTATACGCTAGTTATAAATATGTTGTGCTGTTGTGTGGAACTAACAGATATATTTGAATTTTGAAATGAAATAGTGGTGGTCCTCATAATTTCCATTTTTTAAAGCAACTTTGGCTATTGTCTAGCACTGTGTGACGTTGCTATTTGTATAGTCTGGTATAGTTCATAGGCTATCTACTATTTAACGAGCACTGCGCGGGTATACCCGTGGGGCACTGCAAATCAACTATATGTTGCGCTCCTGTGTAGGCTGCAACTGCTGATTCTAAACTGAATTTGCGTAGTGCACCTCTTCTCTTCAAGACATTGTTCGAGATATTCATTTTCCTCAAGTTTCCTTTCACATTCGCGTGTTTCCCGTAGTCGAATCACGCTTCACTCTCGATCGATCTTTTCATACCGAAAGTAAAAGTTTACTTTCGGCATCTCGTACGGATGAAAGTAATCCAGCCGACTAGTTTGTATTAGTTTCGCTCTCGGCTGCATCTACCGCTCTCCGTACCCGCTGGCCTCGTGGCTTAGTTGTTAGCGAGTCTACTCACTATGCAGTAGGTCGTAGGTTCTATTTCCATCCAGGATATGAGCATTTGGGTGATGAATACGGATATTTATTTTATGTCCAAGTGTTTTTATGTCTTATCCCTAATAATATTATGAATGCGAAAGTAACTCTGTCTGTCTGTTGTATGTGTGCTTTATCGTCTAAACTACTGAACCGTATAATATTAAGTTTGATAAAGAGATAATCTTACAGCCTGAGAAAGGATATAATATGCTACTTTTTAATGTGATAATAGAATTGTAAGGGATTGAAGTCTTGAAGGGATTGAAGTGAAGTCTTGTATGAAAGTTTCGTCATTATTGAAGCTAGAAATTTGAAACTTGTATGTAGGATTTTGCTTATATACAAATTAAACTAGTCACCCGTTCCGGTTTCGTTCGGATATTGTCATATAAAGACCATTGTTCGAAATAAAAACTATCTTTCAAGTCGGACCAAATTACACATAAATTACAACTTTCGTGAATAACGGCTGACTGAGAAAAAACATAATGACAACGATTTTTTATATACCTGCTAAGATATGATATTCAAAGTAAGAGAGCCAGGATAGCTGAAACACATCGAAAGTTTAGTGGGCACTTCAAATTCGATGCGAGGTATCGCGATTTCTCAATTTTGCAATTGCGCTGTGTTTAAATTCGTGTCGCATATATTTTAATCAGCCTTTATGTGTGCAAAAAAGCGAAATTGAAGCGCGATTGCGTAGGTTCGGGAGAAAGTTGCGCTGCGCTGGGTGCGCGTGCGCCGGCGCCGGCAGAGGAACGTATCGGTGACGCGCGGGGCGGTATCCGCGGAGCGCTGCGGCGGTCGATAGTGGGACTATTTAGGTGAGGATTTGCATGGAAGCATCGCAAATCGAGTGTTGGAGACATACATTACAAATCTTATACATAAAATTCTCGTGTCACAGTGTTTGTTTCCTTACTCCTCCGAAACGGCTTTACTGATTTTAACCAAATTTTATATGCATATGCTGTATGTATGAGAATCGGCTACTAGCTATTTTTCATACCCCTAAGTGACAAGGGTTGTTCACTAAGGCAAAACAACGTTTGCGGGGTCAGCTAATATTGTTATAAACTAGCACTTAAAAAAAATAGTTTGTTGTGTAAATAACAAAAAATATTCAAGAAACTTAATCACAAGAAAAAGTACATCCAAAAATAAATATAACGAACGAAGGTCACCGTAAAATTGTAAACTCTGTCAAATTATAGATTCTCTTTATTGTGACAAAAAACAAACTGTGAAAGAATTTGTGTAGTTTCTAGGATTAGCGCATAGGTACAAACAAAAAGCCTTCAGACATCAGGTATCGAGATAATTATTATTGTTCTCCAAAAAAAAAACAACCAAACTATGTCAATTTAAAAATGAAACGTCACATGCGAATAAATAAAATACAAAATGAAACCAAATACTTAATAGGTCAACTAAACACACTGCTCCAATGGGACAACGATATTTCGGAGTACTTAAACGAAAATATCATCCATGTATACAATTTTTAGAATTTTTAAACACTGCTCCACAGATCTCGATATGTTTGAAATGAATCCTGATAAATGTACTCTTTGAAATAGCTTCAGGCGACTTCGAGTAATCGAGGAATATAGGTAAAAATGGTTCTCACGAATTGAGAACATCCACCAAAGTCGGTTACAAAAGTTCAAAATGACTCTAGAATAAATCTAATACCTGTATCTGTCATACTTTGCAATAGTTATTTAGTTGTTGCATGCTGGAGAGAGTGCAGTGTAATAATTATGCAATTCAACGAATACTCAAATTGACTACCCGAAGAAATGTAGCACAGTTTAACTAAAGGCGCGATCGCTGTTGAGCTTAAAAGCTCCGTACTCATTCATTGAAAGAGAAATTGGTGCCATCGCTGAATCCGCGCACTGGATCCGCTGGACCGTACGCTCTTTGTCGAAGTAAAAGTGTTCCAAAAAAATTTTAGTCGCGAAATTACATTGCGATTTCGCCGTAACGAGGTCGCAGATGTAGGCCGAGTAACAGCTATCTGTTGCTGATAGTTTTTTTTTGTTATTTGATACATTTAGCATCCGGCAGTCAGAGCTCAGGTCACGGCCATCCTGTCGTTCGGGGTCCCCCAACATAACCATCGCGTGAAACTATTAAATTGGTTTTACGTGGCTCAGGCTCAGGCGTGGAGCAGTCGTGACTCATGTTTTTACGCTCTTTGTGCTACAAAATTGCATGAAATCACCGAAATGCGGTAACTACCTCGATGTATCTCGGTCTATTTACTTGATTATTGTTGTAAACCACACAGTTTTGGCAGAAATTGGTACACCATCTCACAGGTTTTTCCTAGTTTGTGTACTGAAGCAATTCTACCTGTATGTTTGAGATTTACATTTGTTAACTTTACGTATTGTTTTTTAAGCAAATAAATAGATCATGTTTATCATCTGCTGCTTATATCTTATATCAGACTTGTTCCGTTTGTTTGCGGTGATCGATAGGGGATCATTGGAAAGGAAACCTCAGAGTAACCGATACGCTGATATGCTGCAAAGTTCCTGTCCATAAGATGTCACCTGACACCTCGTGTGTGAGTCTCGATGTGGCAACAGGTCCAGACGACGTACAAATCGTCTTGACCAGAGTATCACTTTACAGCGGCTATTTACCGCCACTTTATTCGTTGCCGAGGGTAATTTCAGCATCCCGCCTTTACTGATTGGGGCGAAATTCGGTGAATCAGGCCAAAAGTAATCTGATTTCGTGTGTTTTATTTTAAAATCAGCGTGTTCTGTCTTTTCCAAAATCAATTTAAAATACGTGAAAAACATTTTGGGTACATAATTGTTTTTGTGTTCTTCAAAGTACGTTCATGTTATTAGTAAATGTGTAATAAAGAAGTCATTGAACTTACTACCGGATTCTTCTCGTTCCTATCTCTGGTTCTAGAGATAACCCCTCAAACAGGCACTAAGAATCATCAAAACACTGATGACGACGGGCGTGATATAATACTTAGTTAACCTTACGCTTGATCTTGAACATTATGCGTAAAAATGATATCATGTGGACAAACAAATTATTATGTCTTTCAAACATTCGCTATTTGAACCCGAAAACTAAACTTTTAATGAAAATGTAGATCGTGTTGAAGTCCTGTATAATATTTTTTAAACAAATTGTTAATTTCTTTAACAATCATCATTATCTGCTTAGCTCTATCCATTATTTCCTATCATTCGCCATTCCAGCACTCACTCTCTTTTTATTCATTTCCTCATTAACACAGTCTTTCCATATTTGCTTCAGTCTTCTTCTTTGCGAACATTCACTCTCATACCATTTGATTTTAATTTCTTAATCGATCCCCAAGTATAATTCCGGAAACAGTAAGGCTTGATATTGTCCGGAGTTTCTAGTTTATTTTTTTAAAATAAGAGTAATCAGTGATTTTGATTTCGCAGAATGCTAAATTATTGCACGTTAATTCGCCCAATAACAATTCAATAAAAACTCCCAGTACAATGATACGGAAATAAGAACTAGAATCGATTGTAAAGTTCATTGAAGCCAGCCATTCCACGTATTGTATACCTCCAGTTCATCTCACTCGGCTTTGCGTTTTTACTTCAGTTTCATGGCATTTATTTTTATAGTCCGTTTCCCTTCTACGTGGTCTGGGTTTATCACCTCTGCTTTGTAATATTTCAGTTTAATTTATGTTTTCTTGTCGAAACGGCTCGTGTTCATTAGGAAAGGTTGCAGCTTGGTTTTAATAAGTTTGTGTATCATCTGTGCTAAATCATATTTTATGATCTTCTTTATCTACCAGTATGCAAATCTAGGTAGCTGTTAGGAGCGGAAATCCGACCATTGGGTTGAGTGGTGATTCGTAGGAGAGAGGTGTAGCAGTGGGATGGTCGGATGGTATTACTCTATAATGATGATGTATATTTTAATAAGTGTAATCTAATGTTTTAAATTAAGCAGCGTGCTTACTTTTGTAGTATAAAGCATTATTGTATACTGCTTATATTACAAACGTTAAATGTTGTGAGCGTGTATGGATGTTTCTGACTCTTTCACGCAATAACTCCCGAACGAACGAAATAGTGCATAGATAATAGTCTGAAATAACACATAGGAAGCTGCTAGCTAGTATTGAAATAAATACTCGTATTTCCAGTGAGAATCATTGTGTCGTGAGATCCTTGGGGCCCTTGAGGTTTATAGACACAAGTGTAGTTTTCCATCTCATTCTATTAACATGGCGGAAGTGGCCGCCTGGTTGTTTGACCAGGACACCTTGACACCTGACTAATGTTCGTTCAACTATTCAGCCTTCTAAAACGTGTTTTAGATGGATTAACTAATTCATATTTGTATTGAGAAAACGTGTTTAAATATTAATCGACGCTTTAATCTGTTTATAGCATCACCTTGCCCTTTTTTTTCTATCGGACTGCTCGTAGCTCGAAAAAGCGACATCGTTTCATTGCTGAGGTTCAAAAAAAAAAAGGGGGTTTGACTCCACGTTTATGATAAGAACGCCTAGGCTGTGGAATGAGTTGACTAGTGGGCCTATCCCGGTTAAAATATAAAACAAGCATATTTATACTTACACTAGCTGACCCTGCGCGCGTTGCTACGCCATCTGTCGAAAATTGGTCGTACCAACTCAGATTTAGAACAAATTTGATTAATAAAGATTTATAATGACAAATTCTTAAAAGATATACACATGCTGTCACGGACTTCAGCGCACGTCAACGCACGAAAACGAAATCTCTCAAAGAGGAGTATTTTATCGTTTTTGTTACATTCTTCATTCGTGCTCCGTTCCTATTGATAGTAGCGTAATGTTCTATTATCTATAAATAGCTTTCCTCGATAAATGAACTATCTACCAGAAAAAAAATATCTTTCAATTCGGACCAGTAGTTCCCGAGATCCCAGCGTTCATACAAACAAACTCTTTAGCTTTATAATATTAGTATAGATATGTCTGATTCACCGTCGCGTCGTGACCATCATAGGTTCGAATCCCGCCCGCTCTTCTTGAATATTTAGCAAGTGCAGGTGTACAAGTTTATCATCACCACTGGCTATAACGGTGAAAGAAAGCATCGTGAGGAAACCGACATGTTCCAAGAATCTTTCGAAGTCATGCGTCATTCGCCAACCCGCACCGGGGCAGTGTGTTTGATTAATTCCTTGTCTCTCTCCTCGCGAGAGAAAGGCCCGAGTCCCAGCAGTGGGAACATTTAGTGGGCTGTATACCTACTTACATATGCATACGCATGCTCCTTATATATTAAGAGCATCCCGCGGTATCACTCACGTAGTTTCGGATCTAGTTAAATGTTGTTACCTTGGGTTCCATTCTTCCAGGGATACCTTTTTAGGGTTCCGTAAAACGTAATAACGCAACCCTTATAGATTCGTCATGTCTGTCTGTCCGTCCGTCCGTCCGTATGTCACAGCCACTTTTTGCCGAAACTATGAGAACTACACTGTTTTGGTAAGTAGATGTATTCTGTGAACCGCATTAAGATTTGAACAAAAAAAATTAAAAAAAGAAAAATTAGGGTTGCCCCCCATACTGAGAACTGAAACTAAAATTTTTTTTTCATCAAGCCTACACGTGTGTTTACCTACGGGGTGTCTATCGATAGGTCTTCAAAAATGATGTTGAGGTTTCTAAAATATTTTTTGTCTCCACTGAATAATTTGCGCGAGAGACACTTCCAAGTGGTAAAATGTGTCCCCCCCCCCCCCCCTCTAACTTCTAAAGTAAGAGAATGAAAAAACTAAAAAAAATATATGATGTATATTACCATACAAACTACCAACGAAAATTGGTTTGAACTCGATCTGATGAGTAGTTTTTTTTTAGTACATCACAAATACACTATTATTAAAACTTCGATCAAAGTTACAACGAACTACAAGAACTATGTGTACTATGTATATTTATGTTACTTGCTGCAACGGAACCCTTCATGGGCGAGTCCAACTCGCACTTGGCCACTTTATTTTTAAATTTCACTTTGCAAATTCGTTTGTCGTATGCAAATGTCGCGGCTGTTTGCTTAACGACGGTGTTTTATCGCACAGCGCCAAAACTGAGATACGCGCACACACTTTCACTCGGAGACCTTTACACTTTTTACGATCCGTAATTTTATTGTCAACTTATCTTGTTGCTATGTCTTTGGGGATTATTTTTCTGAGGATTCTGATCGTTAAGACGTGGTAGGGCTAGGGTTACCAACTTTTTTTAGAAGAAATAGAGTATTTCTGATTTCAAAGGAGGTAAATAAAGAGTATGGACTTAAAAAAAGAGTATCATTTATTTTATATTTTTAAAAAGGTATTTTTGTGTACTTTTTGCAGTACATAACAATTTTTCATTGTTTTTAAAAGAATTGTATGAGTCCAAACATTCTAACTACTAAATTTATATAGATCAAGAGCTCATTTTCAATCAATTTCAATAAAGCTCTGTTTCTCTCTTCTCGCCACTTCACATTCATGACCGAAAAGACTCTTTCAGTAAATGCTGAAGTGGCGGGACCAGAGAGTATATAGCCAATAATTTTTTTCAAATAATCAAATTCTCCAGGACACTTTTTAAAAGTAAATTGCCATTTTTCTACAGTGGATTTTTGCATAAAATCTGAGTTATTTAACAATTCAGCTTTTAAAATTTTCAAAATTCAGAATTGGATAAAAGTATTCCAAACAAACAAAAACAAAGTCACAAACAAAACTAACCTCAAAAACTTCTCATAACAACTTGTGACATGACATTGACACGTTTGACGTAATGACATTAGTGGCTGCGTTCACGAACGTCCGAATGTGGTTGGAGGAAATTGGGGATACCAACATATAAACAGTAAATAGTCGACTTTTTTGGTTTTGATTATGGGTTTTTGCATAATATTATATGACTAATAAAAATGTGTAGAAAAAGAGTATTTTAGCGTACTTACTCTATTAGTGTTATAGATTATAGAGTACGCTTACATGATATAGAGTACAATACTCTATTTTAGAGTACGGTTGGCAACCCTAGATAGGGCTCTTTGCAAGTCATCCGGGGGAAGTACCACACCGTTGTCAGTTGGAGAGAAGATAGTTGTGAGAGAAGACTGACCTCGTGGCTTAGTTGGTAGTAGCTGCCTGCGAAGCCGAGGGTCGTGGGTTCGATTCCCACCCAGTGCAAATATTTGTGTGATGAATTCAAATGTTTGCACTGTGTCTGGGTGTTTCTATGTATAATAAGTATGTATTTAAAACTATATAAGTATTATAATATCAGCTATCTGGCCGCCATCACACAAGCTTTGCTTAGTTTGGGGTCAGATGGTGTTGTGTGTGAATTGTCCAACAATATAAAAAAAAAGACCCGGAGTCCCAGCAGTGGGAAGGTTTAGTGGGCTGCTTATTTATTGTATTTCATTTCTCCCTAACGCACCAAAAGAAGTTAAACTTCAAAATGGGCTATCGGAGGAGGCGCAGGGCCCTAGTTCCGTTGTCAGGCCTACAATGAATTCGATGTATAAATTGATATTACCTTCAAATGTGACATCTGTCTCATGACAGATGATTGTTAAACGATTACGGGGCAATGTTTCGTTTCTTCATTTACACGTTCCACTTTGTCCAATGAGCGAGGTGACCAATGTCAAACTGATGGTAGGTACTACAGATTTGTTTGAAACGACCTTGTGCAATGGGCTTCTTACTGCTACTATATGAACTGATATTGTTGACTTGACAACGTCTAATAAATAGATGAACGCCGGCTGCATGCAAGAAAAAGTGTCCCGTCATGTCCCGTTACGGTCATTGTCCCGTTACGCTCATTGTACACTTGCGCCGCATCTATCAATGGTTTGTTATGACGTTGTCACGTTAAACTATCGTCCGTAAACCAACTGACTATACAGACAACCAATATTTTTAGGGTTCCGTAAAACGTAAAAACGGAACCCTTATAGATTCGTCATGTCTGTCTGTCTGTCCGTCCGTATGTCACAGCCACTTTTTGCCGAAATTTTGAGAATTACACTGTTGAAACTTGGTAAGTAGATGTATTCTGTGAAACGCATTAAGATTTTTTCAAAAAAAAAAAAAAATTAGGTTTACCTCCCATACTGAGAACTGAAATTCGAACATTTTTTTTTCATCAAACTTTCACGTGTGGGGTGTCTATCGATAGGTTTTCAAAAATGGTGTTGAGGTTTCTAACATAGTTTTTGTCTACACTGAATAATTTGCGCGAGAGACACTTCCAAAGTGGTAAAATGTGTGTCCCCCCCCCCTCTAACTTCTAAAGTAAGAGAATGAAAAAACTAAAAAAAATATATGATGTACATTATTACCATAAAAACTACCAACGAAAATTGGTTTGAACTCGATCTGATGAGTAGTTTTTTTTAGTACGTCATAAATACCTACACTATTATTAAAACTTCGATCAAAGTTACAATGAACTACAAGAACTATGTGCACTATGTATATTATGTTACTTATTGCAACGGAACCCTTCATGGGCGAGTCCAACTCGCACTTGGCCACTTTTTTTCATCTTTCACGAGTTGAACACATAATTTTTATTTTATACGAGGCTTCTACTTGTTTTAAACTATGACGATTGTACGCTATACTAGTATTTGTTATATTACGGGATATTTGACGTGCTTGAATGGCGAGAGTCCCCGGTATTTCGCGTTATGTTCAGTCATCCGGTAATCTCACACGGATATACCTATACCTAAAATATTCACAAAAAAATTTAAAGAATACCCATGAACGTGCTGTTTCGTGCGCCGAAATATCGAGGACACGCTCCGCTATTTAACTACGATAAATAGATAGATAGATAGAAGCACTTTATGGTTCACAACACAAAAAGAAAAATAAATTAACAAAAACATAAATTCTTAAATCTAGTGAAACCAACGGCAATCAAACAAACGGTAAATATCATAGAAATTGGTTCAGCTATTTATACCGCGAGAAAAATGTATGTACATGATGAGCAGTAATACGTTTGAATATATTTTTGGCTTGTTCTTTAAGTTCAGGCGTGATGGCGGTCAAGCGTAAACTTAATAATGGTAAAAAAGGATCGTTGGGCTCGGCTTAAGCTTGGAATTTGCCAACATAATACAATCAGCAGAGCTACACAGAGCAATAACTCGAGTGCAGATAAGTGCGACATAAAGTTACAATGTTAGCTTTACGGCCGCTAACGCCGCTAGTTGCGGGGTAGTTATCCTCGTTCAGATAATTCATATGCGCCACGTCTGATAGCAGAGTTGGAACTTTCCACTCCATTGGTACATTGGTAGTGGTAGGACTCTTTGCAAAGTCCGCCTGGGAAAATACTTGGAGTCTCCAAATCGAGAGTGCTAATCAGTTTTTTGAAGTGAATATTTTTTTTGGCGCACCATGTACAGGTTTTCCGTGGGCTGTGAGTTAAATTTAAGCGTCATTCGTAAATGAAAGAAATGTTCGGGTAAACTCGGATAATCTAGATAGCCATGGTCATGACCACGCCCTCCGGTTTTACCTACGTAGTTTCCAAAGTGATCTATCAAATTCTGAGTTTTCACTTCTATCTGCAGCCTCTATGACTGCCATTTTGTTTTTCTAGGTAAACACGCTCTATCGTAGACCGCATCGTCGCATCAGGCGAGATAGCGGTCAAGTGTAAGTGCCAGTATCGCCAAGCAGTAATGTGCAAACTGTCTTCCGGTTTGAAGGATGTTTTCAGATAAATTACAGAGCATAGCGATAAATCATCTTAAATCTCTAGGTGAAGAGCGCAGTGTAGTGCTATGTAACGATTTGGACTCTTCGTGTTCCAATAGCTGCGGGACACTGTGCTATTATGGACTGGGGTGTTGCTTACCATCACATCTCCTGATCGTCTCGTCATACTATGTTATAATAAAGTAGCCAAGTGCGAGTTGGACTCGCCCATGAAGGGTTCCGTTCCAGCAAGTAACATAATATACACATAGTTCTTGTAGTTCGTTGTAACTTTGATCGAAGTTTTAATAATAGTGTATTTATGACGTACTAAAAAAAAACTACTCATCAGATCGAGTTCAAACTAATTTTCGTTGGTAGTTTTCATGGTAATGTACATCATATATTTTTTTTAGTTTTTTCATTCTCTTACTTTAGAAGTTAGAGGGGGGGGGGACACACACATTTTACCACTTTGGAAGCGTCTCTCGCGCAAGTTATTCAGTGTAGACAAAAATTATATTAGAAACCTCAACATCATTTTTAAGACCTATCGATAGACACCCCACACGTGAAGGTTTGATGAAAAAAATTTTTTTGAGATTCAGTTCTCAGTATGGGGGGCAACCCTAATTTTTCTTTTTTTTAATTTTTTTTGTTCAAATCTTAATGCGGTTCACAGAATACATCTACTTACCAAGTTTCAACAGTGTAGTTCTCATAGTTTCAGCAAAAAGTGGCTGTGACATACGGACGGACAGACAGACAGACAGACATGACGAATCTATAAGGGTTCCGTTTTTACGTTTTACGGAACCCTAAAAAGGCGTTGAGTTCTTTTGGCAGGAACATCAAGCGTGTCAAGGTGTGCTTCAGCTACTACTAAGATACGAATCTTGATTCTATTGTTTAATAGCCTATAACATCAGGGTCGGAGTTAAGGGATGGTATTCGGGGCTACGGCACAGGGGGCTTTCATAATAGTGTAGCCACCACATTTAAAAAAAAACCTTTGAAGTTCCGACGAGTAAACGCTAGAAAAGCTAGTTTTCTTAAAAAAAAAACGCTTTCCTTAAATGTACGTTATTACTTTATTACGTTACGTACGTTAATACGTTATTCCTTATATGTACGTGTGTTACATTTTAATAGAATTGCATTGCTTGGTTTCACCATAAAATGTTCAATGAAAAGCTCGAATCTGTTCATTTTATTTGGAAATCATTTTATTTGGACATTAGTTTCGAACTTCCATTCCTTAGTAGTCCCGAGGCATTCAGACCTCTAAATAGGATCCTGTTCAATATAAGCCCGATTACTAATGCCTGCGTCATTCTCCATTATTTCATATCGCGCATGGGCGCGCGTTTGACCACAGGTCTGATGGCAGGCGAAGGTGAGATTGAAGATGACGTAAGCTAACTTAGAACATACATAATACTATGTTGATCTTCTGTAAATCATCTAAGTAACCTATTCATGTTCCCGTTGATGCCACTCGGGGCATTCTCTCAAAAGGATAGAGTGAATGCCTTAATCCACCACGCTGCGTAAGTTTTGGTTGGTGGATGATAGATTTGGAAAACGCCAGTTTCTTCCCGATGTTTTCTTATACTGCTAAAGCCAGTGCTGAGCATTTTGTAGTTGTAGCATAAGCATATCAAGCTCACTTTTAATTCCAACTCCTGGAACTTGGGGCTTTCTGTGACAAGGAGAGAGTTAAGGTCATAATCTATTGCGCTGGAACAGTGAGGTTGCATTACCTCGAAATATGTCTTTCTTGGAACGCGCCGCTTTTTTTTTTTAATTTTATGAAAATCTCTCGATGTTTCCCTTCACTGCAAAAACTTGATACATAATACTCAAAAGTTCAGGCGGGAATCGTAACTACGACCACACATTTTAAATGAATATACGGGTAACTTAAGTGATATACTGTCAGTCTAGTCCGACTAAAATTTCGGCTTTCGGTTTTTTACGTGAGTTACCCGTATGTTCATTTAAAATGTGTAATAACCACGTTAGTTTTCATACGACCGAACAATTGATAAATCGGAAATTCTCGCGACTAGGCCACCGCGTCTTCCTTCTGTATATGTATACCTATAATTATAGTTTATAGTGACGAGCGATGTGAATAGCCGCGTTTTTTTGCCAGCGCCGGAGTTCTTGCACCGTATTGTTAAACGACTGTTAATTAATCTTCACCTTTTTAGTATGTCTCGCCATTAATGTCCCGGCTAATGATATGATGCTTTTCTGAAACTGGTTTGTCTTTATCTAAAATGAATGTCCACATCCACATGAAGGGTAATGTGTTGTAGGTACAAAGTATTTATGGTGATAAGATCATTGCAGTAATAAAGTAGATATTACTTAGACTGCGATGTTGATTTAATGGGTTCCGTCTATAAATTCGTTATTTGGTGTTTTGTGGTTTGGCTATGTATGTATTTTAAATGATGTACGAGTATGAATAGGGATCGGGCCGTTATTTTACCGAGATAAAAATTAACTTTTTTTTTTTTTATTTAAATTTTACAGCTCCACAGACTCCGGGGTCCGTGACCTTTGTCAATCGTTTTCTTTTTATTACATGGATCTTGGATTGGAGAAGAAAAGGAAATAGGGAGAGATAAAAATTAACTTATAATGTATTATTCCCGACTATACTTTATCTTTACATTTGTGGTGCGCTAGTTCGTAAGTGTTTTACTGTAATATTTCTGTTTTTGTGTCAATAAAGAGTTATCTATCTATCTATGAAAGTACCTTTCATCCAGATCCCTTCAGTAGTTTTCGCGTGAAAAAGTTACAAACGTCTATATAATACATACCTACTCACAAACTTTCACATAAAGCATAAGCTGCCCAATAAATGTTCCCACCTTTGGGACTCGGAGCCTTCTCTCGCAGGCAGAGAGTCTAGGCCATAATCCACCACGCTAGCCCAGTGACGGATGACAAATGACCTCGAAAGTTTCTGGGAACTTGCCGGTTTTCTCACGATGTTTTCTTTCTTAAGTTAGCGAAGTTACGCACTTGACTTCGAAAAGACAGTCGTGCGCGTGGGAATCGAACCAAGGGCTTCGGATCGGCAGTTGGCGTTCTCCAGACTAGACCAGCCGTAACTTAGACCTGCCGTAACTTCCCCGTGTGAAATAGGTATAAGTCAGAATACCAGGGGGTCTACCGCCCAAGGAAAACGGCCTTAGCTTTGACGTTGCTCTCTCATTCTTTTTCTTGCTTGAAATGATAGAGACATGATTGCCGGGACAGCGAGAAACGCCGAGGGGCGTCTTGCCTGGACTCTGTTTATGTTCGGACACTCGGAAGATTGCATTTGCACGACCGTTCAATGAGTTATTAGCTTAAATCGGACACGCGATCTCTTTTATCTCTTGTTTGGGTTTCGATTTCGATAATCGTTTTGTTTATCGTTATTACGTTTCGTCCTCTTCGAAGGGTTTTAATCTGCGATGCAAAATGATGGGGTTAAACATTTATGCGTCTCTCTGTGTGTGGCTGTATGTGAAATCGTAGCTCCTTAATGAATTTACCGGTTTTGATTTAGTTTTTTTTTGTTGGAAAAGTGAATTAGTTGGAGTTATGTTTCATCAAAATGGGTTCAGTCGTTTCCAAGTTATCAGGACTTTTGTTAGCTGCGGTAAGACTCTTCGACACCTAATGGCTATTTTCTTTAATACCTACTTGCAATACGTGGGTATGACATACATACGTGGGACCTGAGATTTGAAATAATTGCGATGGTGTTTTTTTTTTAATTTTATGCGAATTTGTTTTATATCTCGGTTTTGCGCTTTGTCTTCCTCGAAGGGTTTATTCTGTTGATTGAGTGTATCCTTTTGTTTATAAATCTCTAACTTGATTATAAACTATTCGAATCTGATGGCGGGAAGTTGTGCTTGAAGACATTACGGATTTTTAGCTATCATAGGTGTTTGCTACACTAATGTTATTAGGTACAGGTTATTTTGGGTTCTTAATTATTACTTTTGTTGCGACTTTTTTTAACGACAACGACAAATTATCTTTCCAATCTCATAGAATTAGGAACGTTTTAAAAAAGGATACTTTAAACACCTTCCCGGGTTGGCAAAGGCAAAGAATCGTCTTTAATTTTGCTTAATAAGCGGCGGTTAACATTTACCATCCGATGGGTGGTCTGATTTATCATTCGTTCTGTAAAAAATGTAGTCATCAATTCAAATCATAGCATTGTTTCTGCATATTGAATAAATTGTTGCATCGAGTGGCCATTGTGTGGTTACGTTCCAAATATAACGTATCAACTATCAATTTGTGTTTCACTTTGCTTTTCACCTGGTTTCAGATTCCATCATGTTTTTTTAATAGAGGAACAGAACAAGCTTAACATACGCTTGATAAGTAAGCAGGATTCCTGCCCATAGCAGTACAATATTATGTAGTTATTTTAACATGAAGAGTCCAAATCAGTGACATCAATGCCTGCCACCGCGCTGCGCTCGTCGCTCAGAAAATATAACATTGCTGATGATTTAGGTATGAAAGGTCTGAAATAATATTCAAATTGGAATATATTGCTACTTGGCTGTAGAATAAACTGGCAATAGTGTTGCACTTCCCCAGGCGAAACCTGCAAAGACTGCTACCATTACAGATATGCTTGTGCATATAAATCAATAGTGTCAGCAATGAACAGCTGCTGTTTAGAATTAATACACGTATTAAGGCGAATTAGATTTGCAAATAGAGCCGGCGGTCACGCGAGTGTCTCGTTCTTAGCTGTCGTTGGGCTGGTCTCAAGAACAGTGCTCAATTAAAATACTTACCTGGAACTCGCTCCCAGGAATCTGCAGCAAAAGAATATCAATTTTAAATGCTAATATATTCTTTGCAAAAAAAAACATTCTCTGTGGTACAGATGATTTACTCCATGTTTGCGGGATGTATTTTTAGAACATGTCCATGAGGTGTAAATCTTGTGAAAAATAAATTATCTTTTAGTTCTTATTATCATAATATTATGGAGTTGTGTTTTCTTGTAATTCTTTGTAATGGTAAGTACTTATTAGTCTTTTTATCATAATAAGTTATGAATTATTTATTCATGGTGAATTATAATATTTTTATGTTTAGTTTAATATTAGTTGCTTCTAATGCATTGTCGTTATCTGTCAATGGATCCACATTACAAATGCCGGTTCCCAGCGTCTAAATATGAGGGTGTCTATGCCGGAAATGTTCATTAACGATTGAATGGTTTATTGTAAGTGTATAATTCAAAATATCGTCTTTGTTATTCTATTAAACGTTTATAAATCAGTCTGTACGGTTTTGTGTTTTATTCTACCACATAGTTCTCAGTGCGAGAGTGGTACTGCCAATACTTTAGTTGCCAATAAAAATAAAAGCTCTCGTTCGTCTGGTCGTCCACATTTGTCTTGTAGGTGTGGTCTTTTTTGATTCATTACACAAGCTTCAAATTCTTCGATGGGATTGTACTTACTGCGTTAGTTGTCCACATCGAGACCGTGTCTGTGCGCCTGCGCTGATTTACTGTAATGTTTCTGTCGTCGGCACTCCACGATGTATTTCTTGTTCATTACTGAACCTGCTATTGTAAATTGTACCTTATGACATTCGGGCCGGTTTCAGCTGAAGATTAATGTCGAGTGCGCAGTGTCATCGGCAACAGGTACAGGCTTACCTTGACCGCGCACGTTGTCCTCTCACTTGTACTAGAGTTCTATGATGGGATTCGGATGCGCCCGCGCCGCGACGCCGAACCCCATGCTCTGTATGACTTATGTCCTGAGATCACGCACCCTGTGTTTATTCTCTAGCCCCATGAATTTTGAACAACTGAGCATTTTTATGATTTGACTAGGAGTGCCCCGCGATTTCACCCGCGTAGCACCCAATCCCGTTATTTTCCCGGCATAAAAAGTAGCCTATGTTACTTCGGGTACCTCGAAGAATACGTGTACAAAGTTTCGTGATGATCGGTTTAGTAGTTTTCGCGTGAAAGCGTAACAAACAAACTTACTTTCTCATTTATGATGTCACTAGCAGCGCCCCGCGGTGCTACCCCCGCGTAGTTCCCGTTCCCGTCGTTCCCGTTACTTCCCCGGGATAAAAAGTGCCTATGTGTTTTTCCAAACTATAATCTAGCTGTGTTTCAAATTTCAGCCCGATCCGTTAATACGTTAGGACGTGATTGAGCAACAAACATCCAAACATTGACATTTATAATATTAGTAGGATAGTAGGAAGCAGGATAGGTAATTCATTTTGTTTATAGATTTTTTGTCTTACCAATACTGTGTTGTTTCTACAAAGGCTCAGATGTTTTAGATGAATGAAGCAAAAAGTGACGTGACAACCATGAATAAATAAAATGTTCGACTGCTACGTAAATAGAATTTTAATCCCTGTAGGAGTCCTTGAGTTCCCGAAAATATGGGAGTTGTCGTTTTGTATATATCCATACTGACACGAGCTTGGGGTTTGACGTGGGTTGACGTTAGCGTTATCCTCTTGCTTCTCAAACGTCGTTTTGCAATACCAGTGTAATTGTAAGTGAGGACGCGTTGGGCAGTTTTTTGTGTCCGCATGCGTACATCTTGTGTTGACGTCCGACGCCAATTTGAATATATCATCTTTTTATGGGTTATATTGGGACGTTTTATTCAATTTGCTCCAATGGAAGGTCCGCCGGCGACGCGTGATTCATTGCCACTCAATTTCAATCGCTGTTTAAGATTAAATAAATCGTCAACAATCGTACTTCTTTCCCCTCCCGCTGTCTGCTGCAGTGCGTGCTTTCATGCAATAACGTACTCGACTAAGTGTCATCCAAGCACGACAACATATACTACTACTGACATAAATGTTATGTTATCAGAATCCGATTTTATCAGCCCTAATAACTATTAACCTGCGTGCCTCGCGCTCGGGCTCCTTACAAGTATATTAAGTTTCTGATTTATCGGTCGACGCGTACCCGAGGTGCGGCGAGAGCACGCTCAATCCATAAATCATCAGTTTGGCCACGTACCAAAGCAGGTTCATTTTTCGCGGAATAAAATTATAATGTTCGCGAATTTCCACGCGGAGCGGAGTCGGCGCGGGCGCCGGTGTCGTGACATTTGCGATAAATAGGGCGTCCTGAAGATCGGGCGCGCGGCCGCTAACCCGGCTCGCTCGGCCTATTCGCCGCGTCCCGTTATCACTGGAGCGATAGCGCTCGATAACCGGCCGCTGCACGGGCCCGGCTTATCTCACCATGCAGTCTCCGATGCGCTTCTCACACCGACACTCGTCCAAAATTTGCCCCCGATCGTAACATCCCTAAAAGGCATCCGGCCAATTTGTCGGTCCTATCTCGTATATAGCTTCGCGGAATACGTGGCGCGCGCCGGAGCCGGTGGTCATCGGCCCCCATCGGTGAGTTTCGCAAGTCCAGTTAACCGTATGACTCGATCACATTAATATTCTACGGCTGCAGTTATTGCGAACTTGGCGTTTGTCTTCTTTGGCGCAACCTTCGATTCGACGAGGACTCTTATCGTCTCTAGTTTAAACGTAATCGGTATGAGGAATCATCTGCATCGTTTTGAATAGATTTACCGAAAACGTTAGTTACCCCTCGAAGAGACAAAATGCATTCCTAAGTGCCGAGACGGCACGGAATCCTCGAAGGGCGCGCTCGGCCGGCTTTCATCGTGCGTGAATGTCGTCGGATAAAAAACGGATAGAGGAGGAATAAAAAGTGTCGTGGGGAGTCTGGGGAGCCGGCGAGGGGGCGCGGTGCATCGCGCGGTGCAGCGAGCAGTCGGGCCCCGGCGCGCGGCTCGCGAGCACGCAGCCTCCTCCCGGCCTCCGCACGCCCGGTGCCGTTACCCGGAACTCTCGCGTGCATTCACTCCGCGCTTCCACGCGAAGGGTCGAGATCTAGCGTCACCCGACGACATGACGTGAGTCCGACCGTCCGTTTTCTTACGAATTCGCGATAGAGCATAATGTTGTTTTTCTGTTGTCGCAGGGTCGCAGCAGGCGAGTCGGACGCGCGAGGCGCGGGCGCCGCCGAGGACGCCATGAAGGGCGCCGAGGGCACGCCGGAGGAGCAGGAGCGGCTGGCCGCCGGCAACAACAATGGCTCGCTGGAGTGCAAGCCGGCGCGGCCGCGGGGCGCCTTTCACTCCACGCACATGTTCATGCTGGTGTTCCTCTCGGGCTGGGTGCTGCAGGGGATGTTCCTCACGTACTTCGTGAGCGTGACGACGACGCTGGAGAAGCTTTATAAAGTGGAGTCGAAGACGACGGGGACGTTGCTGGCTGCGACGGAGATCGGGCAGATTTGTACGGCGCTGTTTCTGACGTACCTGGCGGGGCGCGGGCACCGGCCGCGGTGGATCGCCTGCATGATGCTGGTGCTGGCGGTGGGCGTGCTGGGCTGTGTGCTGCCGCACGCGGTGTACGGCACGCGGCTGCTGGACGTGCACCGCGCCGAGCACCGCGCGGGCGCCGCGCCGCTGTGCGATGCCCTGAGAGACACCAACGCGTCGTGCACGGGCGCGCACTTCACCAACGCCGACACGCGCAACAACATCGCGGCCGTGGTCATCCCGTGGCTGTTCGTCTGCCTCCTCGTGGTCGGTGTCGGCCAGACCGGCATCGCCACGCTCGGGATCCCCTACGTGGACGACAACGTGGGCAGCCGCCAGTCGCCTCTCTACATGGGTGAGTCTCTCTACCACTCTACCTTTCCTATACTCGTGTTTTGATAAACAGCCCACTAAATGTTCCCACTGCTGATACTCGGGGCCTTCTCTCCCTACGAAAGAGTCAAGACCATAATTCACCACGCTGGCCCAATGCGACAGTGCGAGTTGGTGGATGGTACATGATCTCAAAAGATTCTAGGTACATGTCGGCTTCCTTACTATGTTTTCATTTACTATTTTCAAGATAGCGCCATTACACATGTAACTTCGAAATGAAAGTGGTGCGCGTGGGATTTGAACCCGGGGCTCCGAATCGGTAGTCGCTGTTCACTCGACTAGAACAGCCGTAACTTGTTCTTACCGTTCTTATGTTCACGTTTGCTTAATACCGAAAATTTCCTCGAATTCAATACAGAATATACATTCACAGAGCCCTTAATGAGGTATATTCAAGACCATAAATTACACGCATTCTTATCCTCCCGATCGAAGAGAAATTTTGTCGAATAACGCAGCGTGAGCGCACAGCCGGTTATATGACACGTAATGCAGCCGGGGGGAAATCAACGGGTCGTTATTGAGTCAAAAACTCAAGGATGCGCATCATCGAACCGCTAGCTGCCCGCTCTGTACCGGACATTCGCTGCCGAGGAAACCAGTAACACGTATCGAAAAACTGTGTAGGGTCTGCGTTACCAATCTAGTCTTCTGGCTAAAACATTGAACCACACTTTTTCAAAACGTCTAACAAAACTACTTAGTTTTCTGTGTGTTTAGTGTAATGCGATTGTAACGCTACGCGGGAATGAAGACTAGTAATGTCGGAGGATTCACCTCCTGTGGCCTGCGGCGTTGTCTCCGTCCCTCTTTTCCTTTGACATCTTTGTAAAACCATGCCCTAGTCATATACATTGTATACGACTAGGGCATTTAGCGGTATGTACTGTCATATGTCACTGTTGGGACTCGGGGCCTTCTCTCGCAATGAGAGCGTGGCCTGGTCATAATCAACCACCCTGGTTATTGCGGATTGGTGACACATGACCTCGAAAGATTCCAGGAAAATGTTGGTTTCCTCACAATATTTTCTTTCACCGTTTTAAGTTAGCAGCACTACTGTTACTGTCGTAAAACCATAATCATTACTGAGTTGCAGTGCAGGCCGCACTTTCGTTGCAATCGCCAGTTGTTTATGAGGCAGGCATACACGCCCAAAGCAATTACCTGATTACAAATCATTGGATTCGTCGAAATTAACAATGCACCGTTGGGGTCATATCTTTCACGTGGAGGAGGATAAAATATACGGGTTTTATACCACGAATAAAATAATGTATTTGGTCGGTCGGATTGCATTATACGAGTATATTGGGTTGTGTGGGAAGGGTGCGGTCGAAAGGATTTCATTGTTGATATCACTTTCTCCAATTTCTCTGTGTCATTGCAGCTTATACATAGATTGCGTAATTTACCCATTTCGGTTTCGCAATATTTAAAACTATTTATCTTATCAATACCAATGTTATAAATAGATAACGGAAATTATTTTAGTTATGTTTACGTGTGAGGTAATCTGGCAAGCCATTGCACCAATATTTAAATGGATATTACCAATTCAAAGGTCTTCGGATGGTATTAGGTTATATATTGTGAATATAAATTAATATATTTAGTGGTAAGACTCTGCAGAGTGCCACATCTTTGCTGGTTCCTCAAGAAGTCATGTACAAACATCACTGTTATGTCTTGAAGGGTTCTTCATCTCTATCATCTCTAAACCTTATAATTTCGACGAGTGCAGTGCAGTGCTAGGGTATGATTTGGACTCTTCATGTACTAAAGAAAAAACTGTTTTTCTTCCTCTGTCTGTCTGTCTGTTTGTTTATACCGACTAATTTCTGCAACGGCTGGACCGATTTGACGGGGCTTTCACTGAAAGATAGCTGATATGGAGTAATAACTTAGGTTACTTTTATTTTACAAAAGAAATAGAGTTTTTTATAAAATAAATAAGTACCTACGACGTTAAAAGTTAAGGTAAGCTGCGCGGTACACCGCGGGGTGCCGATAAACAACGAAAACAAAAGTTTATTTATGGTTAAACGTGCTACAGGGAGCTTAAATTATATATATTTTTAGGAACCAGAAGTGGTTTCATTTTTTTAAAACAACAATTTAACAAATCACACCAGTTTCTATTATCAAATTATAAATTATTACACAAAATCACAGTAATTACTAAAATAATACATCTGTATATCTTAAGCACGTCCAACCCAGACAAGCGTCCCTCCAAAAAGAAGATCAAGATTCCAGAAAAGAAGTTAGGTTCCAAGGAGGCGGCAGCTATCTTCATGAAACCTCTTTAGTTGCGTCACATCATGTTTGGCTCCGCCCTCTGCCTAGGTGAAGTTCCTAACAATATATATATATATATATATAAATCGCGAAGGACTTCTTGCGTCTTTACAAACTACCACCCTGCGGCGTCCACTGAATGTAGTGAGATTTATATATATATATATATATATATATAATTAATAAATATTAATATATAATTCCTCTTCTAATCTATTATTCTGCAACGCCGCACAAAAATCATGCGACAAGGAGAAATGAGGGTTGCAACCTCTTCGACTCTTCGACTCAACCCTCTTCGACTGTACTCAGTTGGACAGCTTACAAGTGAAGGCATAGTGCTGAATCTTATTACTTTATACTCTTCTATCATCCTACATAGGTCTCCTGGTGGTTCATTTACTACGTAAATTTTGTTCACAGGCCTGTAGTCTACTATTTAAAAAAATCTATCACCGATGGATGTGTGCGTGACCCCTGAGCGCTATACATGTACCATGGGCAAAGTAATGTTTACAATATGAATTCAAACCTTAATGTTTTTAAAACTATATTTTTGACAGGTTTCGTTCCCTTACAGATATTAAGAAGCATGAATGCTTGTTTGCCCTTTGCCCAGACTGTAGAGTTGTTTGTGGACAGAAATACTCTCATATACTCTAGAGCAGCCTTTACTCTCATATACCCATACTCTAGAGCAGAGTTTCCCAAAGTGGGAGATAACGCCCCCTTGCGGCCGCTGGAGGCTCAAAGGGTAAGAGACTCAGAAAAAATAATGGGGGCGTCGTGTAGAGGTTTGGAGTCCGTTGTGTACTACCTACTGGGCTCAGATCTCAAATTAACACTTGCGAGTTATAGTAAAAGTCTCGATTAGAATGTATGTTAAATCTTCGCTAATATAGCTCACAGTTATTAATTAATTTTGTTTGAAGTTATAGTGGTTTTATATATGTGAAATAAAGTGGCCAAGTGCGAGTTGGACTCGCCCATGAAGGGTTCCGTTGCAGCAAGTAACATAATATACATAGTACACATAGTTCTTGTAGTTCGTTGTAACTTTGATCGAAGTTTCAATAATAGTGTATTTATGACGTACTAAAAAAAACTACTCATCAGATCGAGTTCAAATTAATTTTCGTTGGTAGTTTACATGGTAGTGTACATCATATATTTTTTTTAGATTTTTCATTCTCTTACTTTAGAAGTTAGAGGGGGGGGGGGGACACACATTTTACCACTTTGGAAGTGTCTCTCGCGCAAATTATTCAGTGTAGACGAAAATTATTTATGATTTTAGACTCTTAGCAGAGTCCGCCTGGGGAAGTACCACACCTTTGCCAAATATTCTACCGCCAAGCAGTAATGTGCAAACGTGTTACTGTGTTCCGGTTTGAAGGGCAATGATTCCAGAGAAATTACAGGGCTTAGAGACATAATATCTTAGATCTCTGGGTGACGAGCGCAGTGCAGTGCTAGGTAATGATTTGGACTATCATGTTCCAATAGCTGTGTGTACCTGTGCTGTTATGTGGCAGGCATCTTGCTTACCATCAGGCACATGACCTGCTCGTCTCGTCACTCTATGCTATAAAAAAAAAAACCTCAACATCATTTTTGAAGACCTATCGATAGACACACCACACGTGTAGGTTTGATGAAAAAAACATTTTTGAGTTTCAGTTCTCAGTATGGGGGGCAACCCTAATCTTTCTTTTTTTTTAATTTTTTTGTTCAAATCTTAATGCGGTTCACAGAATACATCTACTTACCAAGTTTCAACAGTATCGTGCTCATAGTTTCGGCAAAAAGTGGCTGTGACATACGGACGGACAGACAGACAGACAGACAGACAGACATGACGAATCTATAAGGGTTCCGTTTTTACGTTTTACGGAACCCTAAAAATGGGGGCGCAATAGAATAATTTATTCTCTAAGTGGGCAGTAGACAAAATAAGTTTGGGAACCCCTGCTCTAGAGATAATGCTTATTCCTCTGTTGTGTTTACACTCTTACTCTATCTTTGAAGCTACCGCACCGACATCAAACAATGTAAAACTGATGAAAGAAATGTTACTACAAATAGTTTGGACAACCTGTATCCACCTCCTCCATTCATTGATCTTATTGAATCTGACTGAAATTTAAAAAGTAGATATAATTGAGTATTTTTATCTCGAATGCAAAGTTGTTTTTGAAACAGTTGTTTTTTGAACTCTACAAGGATGAAATCGCTTT
This sequence comes from Ectropis crepuscularia, assembly GCA_963693475.1. Classification (NCBI taxonomy): domain Eukaryota; kingdom Metazoa; phylum Arthropoda; class Insecta; order Lepidoptera; family Geometridae; genus Ectropis; species Ectropis crepuscularia. Next base: position 2,507,026 of record OY856341.1, read on the forward strand.
TGTAATATTGAGTCCTACCAATCTTATGCGAAAGTTTCGACGAAGAAGATTATGTATAAAGAAAAGTTTATTTGCGGTTGAACTTAGAATCCTACTAATATTATTAACTAGCAGTGCCCTTATTGGTTTACCCGCGTAGTTCTCATTCCCGTTTCCCGGGGATAAAAAGTAGCCTATGTGTTCTTCCAGACTATAATATATCTTCCAGAATATATATCTAAAGTATTATAGCGTATACCTACGTTCTAACGTGACTGAGTAACAAACATCTAAACATCCAAACATTGACATTTATAATATTAGTAGGATGCGAAAGTTTACATGTTTGGATATTTGTTGCTCAATGACGTCAGAAAGTACGTTCATATAATATGTTCATCGGATCGGGTTGAAATTTGGAACACGATTAGATTATAGTCTCGTATAACACATAATGTATTTGTATCACACGAAAATAAGGGGCACGAGAACTAGGCGGGTAAAACCGGGGAGCGCTGCTAGTAACATGAATATTAGGGATCAAATACAAACAAAAATCTTTATTGATGTTTGCAAGTAAGATAAGATATTACAAAACATTATAAAAGTTGGCCCTTCCACAAAACATCCCTCCCTCCCTTCCTACACAGTGGCCTCTTCCAGAGGCAATATGTCTGGCAAAACAATTCAACATCAACATCAGACGTTAAACGACGCAGACGCAGCAACGCCACGTAACTGAGTTTGAGTGTAGGGGCTGGGAGGTGCGCCGGCGCAGCCCCGCGTCCCACACAAACAACTATTGTTTTTGGCTCCCTCCATACGTCCCGGTACGCACGACGAGTTTATTATATTTTGTGGTTGAGATTACTGAACCAAGACACAAACGACATTTGTTGTTAAATATCGAAATAAGCGCGGTTTTAAATGAACACAGATGTACAAAAGTTCTTGGATATGTAGTGGTAGGACTCTTAGCAGAGTCCGCCTGGGGAAGTACCACACCTTTGCTTGTTATTCTACCGCCAAGCAGTAATGTGCAAACATTACTGTGTTCCGGTTTGAAGGGCAATGTTTCCAGAGAATTTACAGGGCTTAGAGATATTACAACTTAGATCTCTGGGTGACGAGCGCAGTGCAGTGCTAGGTAATGATTTGGACTCTTCATGTTCCAATAGCTGCGTGTTACTGTGCCGTTATGTGGCAGGCGTGTTGCTTACCATCAGGCACATGTCCCGCTCGTCTCGGCACTCTTTATTTAAAAAAAAAATATATATATATATTTACTTTATACCCTTCTATCATCCTACATAGGTCTCCTGGTGGTTCATTTACTACGTAAATTTTGTTCACGGGCCTGTAGTCTATAGATTCAGTAGTTCCCGAGATTACCGCATTTAACCAATCTCTTTAGCTTTATAATATTAGTATTTTTTTTAAACACCCACACACAGAATAAACATCCGTAATCATCACACAAATGCCACCCAAAGTTTATCGTTAGTAAAGGGTTGAAGTTCATAAACATAAATAACAACTTTGACTTTTAGATTAATATTTTCAGATAAAACAGTGCAATCGCTACAGCTATATATAGAGGGAGGTTTTATCGCGATAAGGGTGTTACCCGGACCTTGTGGGGTTGTATCTTGTCTATCATTTGTTTAAAATACCATTTGTAGTTAAGTTGTATAAATAAAATATTGATTTATTTTATTTTTTCCTTATGGATCAAAGGGTTGTTTATTTTTATACTTAACTAGCAGCACCCCGCGGTTTTACCCGCGAAGGTCCCGTTGTTTTTCCGGGATAAAAAGTAGCCTATGTGTTCTTCCAGATTCTATAATCTGTCTGTGTTCCAAATTTCAGCCCGAACCGTTCATACGTTAGGACGTGATTGAGCAACAAACATCCTAATATCGAAACATCCATACATTGACATTTATAATATATGTAGGATTGGAATTTCCCGAAATACGTACTAAATGTGTTTGGAACATAAATCAAGATTTTTTATAGGTTTTTGTTTGACAACCATTTCAGGTGGTAGGAATACGTTTGAAGCGTTTTTTGTCGTATCGTATTTTCTAAACGAATGGACCGATTATAACGCGATCATCTTTATGTGCATGCTGACTTACTCCAGATGATTGTTAGATATAATTTGTTTGGGTAGATATATTTTTATTCTGTTCAGAGGTAGCGTGTGTATTATGTGGATTTTGAATAATGATGAAAAGGAGGGATTTGTACCTTATTCCCATCATGCCTGGAAATACAAGCAGCGATCACATGTTTCTTTTTATTACTAGCCATCTCGCTCAAATCATCATTTTGTAACTAAGGCTAGTTTTATTAAAAAAAAAATGTCAGTCATAGGAACTGCCGATAGAAGTGAAAATTTATACTTAACTCAGAATTTGATAGCTTACTTTAAAAACAACGCTGGTGAAACCGGAAGGCGTTGCCATGCGTCAGCATTTCTAGATGGCCAATGGCCATGGTCCCGAGTTTACCCGAAGATTTCTTATCATTTCCGAGCGTGACGCGCCAAAAGAAGTTTTCACTTCAAAGATAGATAGATATATATTAAATAATATATACTAAAAATATATTTTTGGTTTTAGTTATGTTATGGCGGGAAAAAGTAGCAACAATCTCATTCTATATTATTACATCAATGATTTTTTGATGAATTAAAAAAAAATGGATGTCATAAATGAATAATTAACTGCCAGCTTTAATAAGCACATTAGGTTAGTTAAGCAGGCTTGTTTTCAGTCGCGGCGCTCGGCCTTGCTACGATTTATGTTTTGGAAGCCGAAAATAGAACTCTATTTTAAACGTCTCGAGTAGTTTACCATTCTCCGTACACGAACCGACTTTGTACGTTTACTATCATGGTAATAATATGGACTGAGAAAAATGAAGGGATTAAAGAGAGGCTTTCTTAAAAATGGGATAAGTTATGAAAGTTGTGCATTGTAGTGTGTATAAATGGGAGTATTTGGGGACGGTGGTATGTGCTAGATAAATAGATAAATGCAATGCATGTCACCGAAAAAAATCAATACCTACTGTCATATTATAATCTAAAGAGATTATAAAGTCACAGTAGGTTAGGTTAGTTTGTAATCTGATGTCGTTAGATTATACTAGCAGAGCCCCGCGGTGTTACCCGCGAAGTTCTAGCCTATGTGTTCTTCCAGACTATAATCTATCTGTGTTCCAAATTTCAGCCCGATCCATTCATACGTTAGGACGTGATTGAGCAACAAACATCAGACTTATGTATACCTACATTATACAGACGTTGTAAATAGTTGAAATTTATTGTAAATCGAAACTGTGGTACTGTTTTATTATTAAAATAATAATTTATCTTATACCTTTAAACGAGCAATTCTTGTACCTATATATGTAAATATATATATATAGAATCTGAATCTCGGAAACGGCTCTAACGATTTTCATGAAATTATGTATGCAGGGGGTTTCGGGAACGATAAATCGATCTAACTAGGTTTCATTTTTAAAAAACGCATATTATGCGCGTTTTTAGACAATGAAAAACTGTCACATTTAGACATTAGAATGCGACGGTAAATTTCGCCACGTGACGTGACAGCATAATTGGCTCAGACGGGAAGTCGGGCATTCGTGGCGGTTACGAATTAATAGCTGCGGGTTCGAATCCTCCAGATGGCTTCTCTTTTTTTTTTCAAGTATTCTTTTTTTTTAAGAAAATCTAAGAGTATCTAAGTATTTTTAGTATTTAAACCGAGCAAAGCTCGGTGACCCAGGTACTTAGAATAGTAATCCAACTATATTATAAATGTCATGGTAAATCACGTCGAAACGTGAATTTCACTGAAAACATTGCCCTTGAAACCGGAACACAGTAATGTTTACACATCACTGCTTGGCGGTAGACATACTAGCAAAAGTATAGTAACTCTTCAGGTGCAATTAATGAGTCATACTACAAAAAAAATCTGTCGTATTTACAATGTATTTATTGCATAACACTCATAAGTAAACTATCATCGCATAATATTATGCTGCAAGTATTTAGGTCAGTGTTGTTGTGGCCCACATATTCTCTTTCAATTAATATAATATTTAATTATCAATTGGTCTAATTTGTTTTCCAGTTATGGATCGTTGAACTCGTTTTCTTATCACGGATCTATGAATTAACCCTAATATGTAACTGAACAAACAGATTAATAGCCAATTACATCATTTTAAAGCAAAAAACTTTGTTAAATGTTGGTAATTTTGAAAACTATGTTATTATGTATGGATATACAATACAGAACGGTAGGCAGTGGGTCATCTGAGGCCAAGTGCCAAAGGTAATCTATTTTAGAAGCTTTGATTTGTATATAATTCTATTCAATTTGAACATGTACGTAATAACATATCACTACTATCCTACTAATATACATATATTATATCAATGTTTGGAATCTCTACTGGGACCTGTTTAGCCGTTTCGACATGATTGAGCAACAATCATTCAAACTTGCGTATTTATGATATTAATAGGTTTCTAAACGACCTAAATAGGGTCGTCCGCGTACTTTAGGTCACACGTCAGAAGCGGCTTCAAGAACTGGGTCGCTCATATCACGAATTGGTAATTGGTAATAACCTTTCGAGATCAAATCGTTTCGCCCTGTCTATCAGTGTGGTCTTGTGACGGTTCGGTAAGAACTAGGGCACTGGACACATATTACAAATCAAGGACAGTACAAGCTTAAGTAACCCATTTTGTTCTAGTTGCTGGGGAGCCCTTCTCTCAGCTTCTTGACTTTGCTGCACTGGCTAAATGCAGGTTGGCTGATGACACAATACGAAATGTAGTCATTTGTCAGAGGACAAAAGTTTTCGACATAGATCAACGTATTAGCAAGCTGAAGTGGCAATGGGATTGTCATATCTGTGGTAGAACCGATAACCGATGGGGTAGACGTGTTCTAGAGTGGTGACCACGAATAGGAAAACTTAGCCTAGGACCCCCTGAAACTCGATGGAGTGATGGTAAGACTGTAGGCACTGGTTAGAGAAGAAAAGCAGAGAATAAGGCTGAATGGCGTATCATAGGAGAGGTGTGGACTAGAGTGGGCTGGTGAAGATAGATGACACATGCTTTTGAATGAATGGGAAGTACGTGTATAATAGCAATATTGCCCAGCAATATTTACGTATTAACACAATTTTGAAAGATGTTTTTTCTTGGAACTAGTCTGTGTGTTCACGATGTTTACTTTCGCTAGAATTTTATATACCATATGACGTGATATTGTATCAATGACGTACCGCTTCAATGGCATCATCGTTCCTTGCATCAGTTTCAATAAATGATGATGAAGTCCTAAGTAAAGCTGTCACGATCTGTGCTATTTATTATCTGCTTCATAAGCTTAACCTTGCAGTATTTTGTTTGGAAACAGCAAGTCATGATGGCTGGTTAAATTTGTTTTGTGTAGGTACCTACGCGAAGTTCTGTTGATCAATATGGTGAAATATAATCAAACCTCTGTATTGTTGCTTGGGTTTGTATAGTTGATTCTACTTTACAGCCAAGCAATGGAATACACTGCTCGAGTGAGTCTTTCCGAATGGATATAATCTAGGTGTCTTTAAACTCAAAATTAATTAGTTTCCTTTAAGCTCCATATTAGACTGCATCGTCGCTTTACAAAAAGCGAGATGGTGGTTAAGCCTACTTTGGTAAAAAAAAACAAGAAGTTGTCTTCCCGACATTGCCAACTTTTGTTTTGGCTGCCATATTGCTTACCATCATACCTGTCTTGCTTGTATTGTCAAATATTTTAAAGAAATAAGTGTCACTCCGGGAGTTTCGACAGAAGTGGAAACTTGAACAGTTATCACATACACAAAATATGTACTTACTTACAAATAGGTGTCGGTAACGGTTATAGTGTCGCGAGTTCAATTGTTTTTTCACGTCTCAAATAATAATATTACGCGCCTGAAGCTCGCTCCAAAAATAAATAAACATACAAATTGTACGAGTACCTACAATAATTACATGTTGTATTCGTATCCAAATAGTACAATTTTTAGTGTTACATTGCTGGAATCTATCGAAACAAACAAAAGTAGTGAGACAGTTGATAAGCCGCGAGGAGCCACTGCTATTTCAGGGATACAAGTGTGTCAGTGGGGCGCAGCATCTGGCCTACTTGAGGGAGTCACACGTTGCTTCATTCACATTTGCATACCCTTCCTTGTTTAAGTCCTTTCTATTTATTGTGTTTAAGTCATGTGTTATGTTTTCAATAAACATATATGTCACAGTCAAGTAGCTTAATCACCCGTTCAAACAAACAGCGCCGTTTAACTAGAGTCCTAAATGATATTCAGCCGTATCATTTACAAACACAACATTTAATAAACCCTATCCCCCTGGCTTCGGTCGGAAATTGTTATTATAAAGACCATTAATAGAAATAAAAATCTATCCTATCTCTCAAGTTGGGACCAAATTACACATAAATGCCAACTTTCGTGAAACTCGGTTGACTTGGCGAAGAGTTCACTGGGAATAAACATCATGACACTGGATTTTTATGTCCTAACACGTACTGTCGTGTTCAGTGCATTGAGTCTGGACAGTCAGTTGCAGTCTTGCTGGATGCAATTGCTATTTCAGTGCATCGAGTCCACAATTACTCGTATGTCAGTAGGGCGGGGCGTCTCCGCGACAATTTCAGTTGGAGCGACCAGTTACCACATCGTCACGCACGGGCTTCCTTCTCTCTTTATTGGCCCAATTTCGTCTTGCGTCATTCGCTCAGATTATGAGACTATTTGGACATTGTTTAGATCTATGAGCATGAACTGTCATGTCACTAGGCTCTGTCTGTTATACGATGTATTCCACTTCTTGTGCTTCTTTTGTTCACACGTTATTTTTAGTTTTTGTAGTGGTCCCTACCACTACAAAAAGTGTAGGGAAGGTTTGTAGCGGTAGGGCTCTTTGCAGAGTCCGTGTGGGCAAGTACCACACCTTTACTAGCTTTTCTACTATCAAGCTCCAATTGAAGGCTAATATTTTCAGATAAATTACAGGGCAAACATAAATCATACATCTCCGGGAGACGAACACAGTGCAGTTTTAGGATTTAGACTCCTCACGTTCGAATAACTTCGTGGCGCTGTGCTGTTATCGCCAGGCGTGTTGCTTACCATCAGACACATATCTTCCTTATTCTCTTTCTATGTTATTTAAAATAAACTTCTATACATTTTCTTAAGGTACTATCGTTGAGTAATACGGTAGCTATAATTTCGAAGGTACAATTTGTGGTCTGTTTGTTATGTTTATAAAAACTTGTTATGTTATTTACGTTACCTTTTTCCTTATGGCTCTATTCTTGTGTTCTTCAGGTGATTCATTTTTTTCGCCCGAATCTGAATATTTGCTTAAAATACAACACGGTCGATGCTCTTTTGAACTGTTACAGCCTTGATTTCAGCATTTGAATGCAAATTCCTATTATATTAACAGATTTGGATATTGGTTCTTGGAAATTCATTGGTTAGTTTGTTATGCTTATTTTTCCTAATTAGCAATTTTATACGTCTTCTACCTAATATTGAATAACGTCTGTTGTCGTTTCGTAAGTCTTGGCCTACTGATTTTGGATAATTTAAAATTCATATGTGAAACATTATTTGCGAAACAGTCCAAAGCACTCAAATGTATGGTCACGTTTGTTTCCTGAAAACAAATGTAAAACACCTAGGTGACTTATTGTGGAAATCAAATTATTCAAATTATACTCTCCTTCACTGCAAGAGTCTATTTCCACGGCAAGGGCTTCTTTCGCTGCAAAAGCCTTGTTTCACTGTAAGACATTTTTTTCACTGCTAGTGCCTGATTTCACTGCTAGAACCTTCTTTTACTGCAAGAGTCATCTTTCACAAGGATAAATTCACGGCCATAATACACTCGAAAGCCAAGTGCGGTTTGACGGTTTTCATATAGATATTTAGTCAACCAAAGAACATACGTATAAGAAATATTTAGATGATGTAGAAATGTTGGCGCTACCAAATTAAACATACGGGTATTAATTATAAGGCTAAGAGATAAATAATCTTATATCTACGTGTTACGAGAGCTGTGCTGTGCCGGGTAGGTTTCGGACTCACCAAGGCCAAAACCTTACCATCAGATAACCTTACCTTATCGCATCTTACCGTGATGCTTACCATCAGTCACGTGTCTATCTATACTATATACTTATACTATAATATTATAAAGCTGAAAAGTTTGTTTGTTTGAACGCAAGGATCTCGGGAACTAATGGTCCGAATTTAAAGATTCTTTCTCTGTTGGATAGTCCATTTATCGAGGAAGGCTATAGGCTATTTAACATTACGCTACTGTTAACAGGAGCGGAGCATGAATGAAAAATGTAACAAACACGGGAAAAAATATTGCTTTTTGAGAGCTTTCGTTGCGTGACAGCCTGTGTCTATCTTTTAAAAGGTTGCGTCATTCGAATCTAAGGTAACCAAATATGTTCTAGGTTTGAATTGGTACGATCAATTTTCGATAGTTGGCGTAGCAACGCGCGCACGGAACAGCTAGTCTTAATATAAAAAAAATAGGGTCACGATGTTTGTTCCTGTGAACTTTGCCAATCCAACCAATGTTCACGAAAGTTACGTTTATGAGTACTTTGGTTCAACTTGAGCGATACGATAGTTTTATTTCGATTAATGGGCTTAAGTTGGTAATATCCGAGCGAGACGGAAGCCATGCCTGCCCATAACAACACAGTGACACCACAGTCTATTAAATCATACAGTCGTTCGACGAAGCCGTCTAGACGGGGCAATCGTGCGGGGTGACACGCGGGAAGCGCGCTCCTGCATTGCCTACATTACAATGTTAGTATTGCAGGAGCGCGGCTCCGGGCTGACATATTCCGTATGTTTTAATTTTATTTTGGTGCCACCACGTTTTTTTTTGTTTGCGATAACCCTACCGGTGTCGAGACATTATCGGCGTTTCTCTCAAACTCTCAAGATCAAATGTCGTGTACTACTGGTAGTATTTCTTTATACTGTGGTGACACACAGCTATTATTGGAACACGAAAAGCCCAAATGTTTACCTAGCACCGCATATAGTCATCCGGTGAGCTAAGATGTTTTACCTCTTAGCCCAATTCCTCGCTCATTGCCCTTCAAACCGGAACTTTGTAATGTTTGCACACTACTACTTGGCAGCAGAATAACTGGCAAAGGTGTGGTACTTCCCCAGGCGGACTCTGCTAAGAGACATACCACAACTAATTTTACAATTTATTTATCGTGATTGTAGCAATCGCTCTATATGCCGGCTCTCACAGTCGTACTGCTGAAATATGCGTCGGTTATGCAATTTTTTTGCAATTATCGTATCAAGTATCCGTATCGCAACGATTGCGCCGGTTGTCATAGGTCAGTACGTTTGCATCGCAGATTAGATTACAAACGAAAGTCGATAAGATACCGGCATTCAATATTCTTTATCGTTTCACTTTCGATCGTTTTGTTTTGATACGCCGCGCCGTGAGAATCGCATTATTACAATGTATCAATTAAACTCGAAAGATATAACAATTACGAAGCATTTACGAAAACATATAGCTTAGGAATTTCAGAAAAACATCTGTCGTAGGATCGCTAGCCGTTGCGATAGACGTGTCGAGTGGAGACCATCTATCGACAAATGTAGTGTAGGAACCCCGAGACAAGATGGAGTGACGATGTACATAAGACACCAGCCAATGGTTGTTGAAAATGGCGGCTTTGGTGGCGGGGTGAAAGGAGAGCCCTGTGTACTATAGTGGACTAGAATATGATGCTGGTGTACGGCAATATAACACTAATTGTAGTGGTAGGGTTCTTTGCAAAATCCGCCTGGGGAAGTACCACACCTTTGCCAGTTATTCTACCGCCTAACAAGAGTCAAGAAACGCCAAAAGGAACCACCGCTGGAAAAGAACCGCTGAGCAGTAACTAACTAGGTGTATGCGCATTACTGCTCAGAGGAAGAACAACTGGTGGTACTTCTCCAGACGGACTCTGGAAACAGTTCTACGATAATTTATTTTCTCTGGAAAAAACCGACTTCAATTTAATATTAAAATTCAGACACTCGACTAAATTGCATAGAGGAAGGTATGTGATAAGGGAACACCTTTAAAGTATTTTCTACAATACAGAAAAATAATCATCAAAATCGATTCCCAATTAGTGGAACTGTCGCGTGACATACTCGTACATACATATAAATAAAGTGGCCAAGTGCGAGTTGGACTCGCCCATGGAGGGTTCCGTTGCAGCAAGTAACATAATATACATAGTACACATAGTTCTTGTAGTTCGTTGTAACTTTGATCGAAGTTTTAATAATAGTGTATTTATGACCTAAGACCTATCGATAGACACTCCACACGTGTAGGTTAGATGAAAAAATTTTTGAGTTGCAATACTCAGTATGGGGGGGGGGGGGGCAACCCTAATTTTTTCTTTTTTTTTTAAATTTTATGTACAAATTTTAATGCGGTTCACAGAATACATCTACTTCTAAGTTTCAATAGTGTAGTTCTCATAGTTTCGGCAAAAAGTCGCTGCGATATGCGGACGGACAGACAGACAGACAGGCAGACATGACGAATCTATAAGGGTTCCGTTTTTATATTTTACGGAACCCTAAAAATATCATACAAACGAATTGAGAACCTCCTCCATTTTCGAAGCCGGTTAAAAACAAAACTGATGAACTTACCAGTCCATTGAACTCTTTTAGAAAGTCATTGTTAACTCTGAATTCATCAGTGTCGCGGTATTGACGTGTGTTTGGGCAGGTGGGCAAGCGACACGTCTGTCGTCCGCGCCTATGAATACGTATCCGCATAAAAATTAGTCATTCGCCTGAAACGTAAGACAAATTTGCAACAAAAGTGCCGAGAGCGTTGACCGGCTGTCCCGATTACGAGTTGGTCATTAAAAATATATCGTGACTTGAATACCAACCATCAAGAGAGCCTTTCTTGTGCGAGGCGTATGAATGACTGCCAATTTGTATAATTGCCGATGACGGTGGTTTCCACCTGTCAAATCTAATAATATTATTGTGTGTTGAAATGACAAAAAGATTAGGCACATATGCATATTTTTATTTATTAATATTTTACAGATATGGATATTTTCATTGCACTTCAATAAAACAAAAATTATGTTGGGATAAAAACTAGAAATTCCGTAACAATGGGCGATGCTATCGCTAAAAGAACAAAAAGACAAGGAGAACTGGAGTGTACAAATAAACATTAAATCGATGTAGCCTTGTAAAAACTAATTGTTTGTGAATTACAAATCATTGACTGACGATGGTGGTGCATAAATAACATTTCATGATATATATAACCAATTACCAATAGAATATCAAGTAGAGCAATACTTCATTCAGCTCATCGGACAAAATTGTATTAGTGTTAGGTTCACCAAACGACTTTACCAAGACTTGAACCATTAGTGGTTTTTAACATGCCCCTTAAATATAGCAAGTGACGTAACCCGCATGACTTCCATAGGCAAGGTGTCCGCAACTTATCAGCTTGGACAGCAAACGATTTACTGTGAAAAGTTTTGTAGCGTATAGAGAGGATTCGAAGTATCCTCTATATTTTATTAATTCGTGTTAAAGCTAGTGCGACAGGTGGCGACATTAACGCTAATAGCGATCTCTTCCAGGCGCCCTTAGGATGAAAACAGAAGTTTGAAAAGTTTGACGGGGGCTTTAAACTTTCGAAGACATGTAGAATAGCTCGCTCGCACGATAGATAGATACACTTTATTGAACACACCAAAATAACAATAATTTACAAATTAAAACAGGTTAAACACAAAGTTAGTGTGACAGATGGCGGCCTTATCGCTAATAGCGATCTCTTCCAGGCAACCTTAGGGTGGAAAAAGAAAAGTAGGATCTTAACATGCGGATCTTAGCATAGGTCGGATACTTCCCCAGGCGGATTCTGCAAAGAGTTGTACTCCATATTATTTAAATAGTCTGTATTCGGTACAGCAACGATTATTTATTTTATTACTATTACTTTTGCCAAATGACCTTATTTACTGCACGGTACGTGTAAGGTTATCTCTCCCTGCCCCGGTTTACGTATCTGTTTTGTTTATTCTCCTATCTAAAATAGACGAGCGTGTTTACTGTGATTGCGTATATTTATGAACGAACTTACTATTTATTACCTTGTAAACTTTTATCAAGTCTGCCTGTCTGTCTATTAGTGGCGCTGCTAGCCACTGTCACGGTCTAAACACTGGAGATACTAGAGTTTATTTTACTGTGGGACATTACACTGATTTCAAAGAAATTATCTGGGTTAAACATTGGTTACCTTTTATCCCGTGAAAGTTAGTGGTTATTAAGCAGCTGATTACACCACGTAGTGCAGCTACTCTGTTACTGTAAATACTAACTTGCCCTTTTTCTATTCGATATTTCATTATTGATAATATCCTTAAAAATGAGTCGCCAATATTCCCAGACACATTCCGTGTCCCGATTTGCTTGGCAGACGCTTTAAAACTCCCAAAGTAATGACTTAATTTCACGTACATTCTGATGCTCTATTGTTATATATGTCCGCCAGACAACTATTTCATAACTTTTTACAAGAAGACAGATCGATCTAAGGTGCCAACCATCTCCTAAATTCAATTTTAAGTTCAAATGTACTAATACATGTCTCACTCAGTCTCGCGCTCCTACCCACAGAGGCATTAAAATTGAGTTTAGGGGATGATTGACCGCTTGGATTGGTCTGTATTCTTGTAGCACTGTTAGCGCGCTATATCTTGGACCACATCGTCGCTTAACTTCAGAAGAACTGGCTGTCAAGCGTAAACCTATTATCGATCAAAAACAATAATTATTAAGCCTTGATTTGTAAGAACCATGCAGCGTTAATGACGCTTCGGAACCGGTAGCGAGGTGCGAGTGAGCAACGTAGTGAGCATGATACAGTACGGGGCGATAAAAACTTGCATCGCCGGCCGTTTTGAGAAACGATGCTCAACAACAATTATTTACACTGGTATCGTTAATTACGGGATGTACATATACCGTGGGTTTATGGTGCAAAGAGATCCCGATACTACAATACAGTTTCATGCACGGGCAAGCACACAATAAAAGTAAATTGTAAATGTATAGGTATGATCCTACAGATATTATAAATGCGAAAAATAATGTGGATCATGGCCTTGACTATATCTCTGCGACTCGCAGACTGCGAAGAAGACATGTCAGCGGTAGAAACATTTAGTGGCCTGCTTATGCTTTCGTTAGTTTATGACGAACTAGTAGCGTCACGCGGTTTGGCCCGCGTAGTTCCCGATCCCGTAATTTTCTCGGAATAAAAAGTGGCTTATGTGTTATTCCAGACCATTTTTCTTCCATCTATCTACGTACAAAATTTCATACAAAACCATTCAGTAGTTTTTGCGTGAAGGAGTGACAAACATACATACAATCTTAGAAATGTTCATAATATTAATAGGATTACCCTCAGTCCCACTCTATTGTCACGATCCCTATTGATAGATCATCTCTAACTTACCCTCGACAAATCACACTCACTATATCTCTGCTTTCATTATTTGTAACACAATTTGGACGCGTAAATCTGTTTGTGTAAACCATTATTTATTATGAAAGCGCATGATGATAATAGGAACGTATAAACGTATACCCTGCGCCGGCGCACGCGATCCGCGGCCCGCCGTTTTTTGGCAGACGATGCGCTCGGTTCCGCGAAAGATTACATTTGCTAAGTACCTGATTGTTTCTCGGTCACTCACCCCGCCCCTTTGTTATTTTATTATAACAGATTATATTATTTTAAATATCTGGGACGTCTCCGCGTCTCTCCGCTTTCGCTCATTGTTCTGTGATGTACGTGTTTTAAAAATATTCTCGGCACATTACATCAGGATCTAAGAGCACTTATGGGATATTTACTGTGGGTTCGGGCTTCTCTTAAGCTTGTTCGTTTATCAAAGTTCCGAGTGTATCCGAGTTGAATTATTTGTCTATGCCGTGGAAGCTCTCAAGCGGCATTCCTTAGCGACATGAAGTACCTAAGTTTTGACTTTATCTTGTTTAGATATATTTATAAATTATAGGATAGCAATCTGGAGTAACGTATTTTTCGAATTGCTTAGACACGTTTATTTCAAGGTAGTATTTAATTGAATATAGCAGATTTTAAACAAGGTATAATTGACATCCTATGTGTCCGCCGCATCGCGGTTTGTTCGTATGAGTTGCGAACATTGCAACGCTCGCAACAAACAATGCAGTGGTCGCCGTGAACACCACATCTGTTACAGCGAAGATTGCAACCATTCTCGCGGATATTACACACGTTACAACAAACATGGCAACCGTCGCTGCAAACGTTGCAACCGACGCCAACCATTGCAACCGACACCAACAATTGCAACCGACGCTGCAATCATTGCAGCCGATTAGCGAACATTGCAGCCGTAGCCGCATTAGTTCCCCATTCGACATTCCAGCCGCAATTCATCTTGCGGTAATTTGCAGTGGGGGTTCAACGACTCTCAATTAGCCAGAGCCCTATTGAGTCTTCGTTCTGGACCTATATTCCCCGTGACCAATGAACAAAACGCACTGTAACTTGACCGCAAGACTGACTACGATTATGCGGAATCGTAGTTCAAGTTGTGAGTGACCACGTGTTTGTGTTTTGGTGATCGGGAATCAATGCCCTGCACGGAGTCCGTCTCAATTTGAATAATGGTCGTCCCCGCCTCAGCGATTACGCCCATCGATATTAGCAGCCACAATAATATTTCCACGAATTAAATAAGCTTCCAACACACTAGTTAATCTTTAGTCTTTATACGAGACTATAGACCCGTCCCTACTTCGTCCGGATTGAATAAACTAACAGATATACTTACAAAAGTCGTGAAAAATAGCCATTGAACATCTAGAGTAATATACTATTCGAATGGTGTAAGATTTATAGATATTTGTATCACTCACTCTCGTACAAATGAACAAAACTGGTTAAATCGACGGTTTCCCTGTATAATATTACTAAAGATTGCGGTAACCCTATCTTTGGCAGAGAAAGAGGGAAGGTTATCTAGGTTTAGTTTTAAGATTTCAGACAAAAAATGAGTATGCTAAACTTCCTTCTTTTTATGAGTTTTCCATACCCTATCTATACTAATATTATAAAGCTGAAGAGTTTGTTTGTTTGAACGCAAGGATCTCAAGGTGCAAGAGGTTTCGTTGCGTGACAGCATGTGTCTATCTTTTAAAGGTTGCATCATTAGAACTTAAGGTAATCGAATTTGTTCAAATTTGAATTGGTACGACCAATTTTCGATAGATGGCGTAGCAACGCGCGCACGGTTCAGCTTGTTAGTTAATAAGGAATGGAAAACTGAACTATAAAGTCAAGGAATTTTCTATCTAATATGTTTTTGAAGTGAGACTCTCTCGCCGCTGATTTATGGACAATCTTATGGACTTAGTTACTCGTTTCGTGCGCAGCGGTTTCATCTGAGCGCGCGGGGGAAAATGCACGCGTTCGTTCGCTGCATTACGTGTCGTAACGTAATATTAGTTAACGTTTCGTGTGGACTGCAACTATGTAATATGTTAATACCGAGACGGGTTTCTTGAATATTTTCTTTATTTTATTACCTTTATCTAATCCGAAATTATCTCAACGTCGACGCCCAGTCGGCTGATTTTAAACGACGTTGCTTTCTATTGGAAATGCAGAAAGCAATGCAAATGACTCCGTTGGAGACCACCTGTCTATATACTTTACAAATTATATGTGTATATAGCCGCTGTCGATGCGATGTCATGCAAAAGAGAGGTTCAAAGATATCTCTAGAAAAAATATTTATTTCCGCAGTACGAGACCTGAATAAGTTGAGAAGTCGAAGATGTATGTTTTTCAGAAAAACCATTTTAATGTTTGCCTTTATTCAAAGTTTAATTGAATTTCGTTAATTTTATCGTATTTTTCTTATGATGTAAAAATTAAAATTGATAGATAATTTTATGGTGGTGTTAGTGAGAAACAAAGTGCGAGTGGGACTCCCACACCATTGGTTCCGTACCATTAGCAAATAAACGGTGAAAACCTTTTTGGCTATATATCTAAGAAAAGTTTATCAATAGAGTACAATCCTCAAAAAAACTAAGTAGCCCGTTAGTCAGATTGCCAAAAAATATTGTACACGATTTTTTTCTTTTATTTCACAAACAAAAAATGACGAATATACAGCGCTTCGAAGTTTCGTGTGACGTCACTTGTGAGTACGATTTTTACTCACGAGTAACGTCGCGACCCCCCGCTCTCGAAGTTTGATGGTCTATATCTTTGACGATTTTTAATATTATGAAAAAACAAAAAAATAAAAAAGTGTCCAATATTTTTCCATGATCTAGCTGATGGACTAATTAGGATGGTGTATTTTTGACCCAGTCCGGTACCCCATTGCCATCCTTGCTTGACGTCAACGCCAAATTACGAGCCTAATGGTAAGCAACATGCCTGCCACATAACATCACAGCGACACGCAGCTATTGGAAAATGAAGACTTCAAATCTTTACCTAGCACTGCACTGCGCTCGTCACCCAGAGATATAAACTGTTTTATGCCTATGCCCTGTGATTTCATAGTTTGTAACATGTTCCGTTTGTCCGCAGCGATAACGATCGGCATCCGAGTGATCGGGCCAGCGCTGGGCTTCCTGCTGGGAGCGCTGTGCACGCGAGTGTACGTGGACCCGCTGTGGGACCCGGGCTACGACTCCTCCGACCCGCGCTGGGTGGGCGCCTGGTGGCTCGGTGAGTACACCAAACGACACACACATAAGACAAGTCCAAGAAGCGGCATCGTTTCATGGTTGATGTTCCAAAACGAGGTTTGACTCTACTCTCGTAATCAGAACGTTTAGGCTGTGAAATATGTTGCCTGGGTGAGTTAATCCCGATGGTGTCTCGTCTGCGTATCTGTAAATCGTCAGCGAATAGGTTCTCTTGGTAAGCACGCTCCATCGTAGACAGCATCGTAACATCAAGGGAGACGGCAGTCGGAACGGCTGAATGGATCGAGGTGAAATTTGGAACACAAATTTATTACGAGTACATTACAGTCTGAAATTGCAAATAGGAGAAAAAAAATATCGCGAAAAAATAACACGAACGAGAACTGCGCGGGCTGTAATCTATCTGTATTCCACATTTTGATCCGATCCGTACGTACGTTCCGACGTAATTGAGCAACAAACATTCAAACTTTGGCATTTTTAAATCCTAGTAGGATTATTGATAGGGATATTACAACAAAACTTCTGACAAAATGAAACATCGTCGTCACCTTCGCCGATAGTGAGAGTGATTATTTAATTCGTAACAGCTATTTTTGTTTTTTGCAAACGCCATTAAAGAGCAAGCGTAAATGTTTCAAAAATTACATATTATTATTTTGAACCCATCTGTCACTCATAACTGCCATACAACAACACTTTATTATGAAACAATGTAGCATAGTTTATGCGCATACGCAATGCACATTACATATACATAGTGCACGTAGGATGCATGTAGTTCTAGCTGCACTATACGCCTAGTTTCTTGCGGTGCTATTAATTGTTCGCACCAAGAATAACTTAGCCGCCGACGTAGCCAACTAACAACTAACTCGACAATGTAACGATACGAAACGGACCGTGTTTATGTAAGAAATAATCTTAGTATTCAATGAAATATTCATTTACCGACGTCTCACGTAATGTGGGGTCCTTAGCTTCGTTCGTCCAATTTCAGCTAGATTCTAGTGTGTTTTGTGCGGCTGATTCGCATGATCTAATACCACATTGCTCTTTCTTTCTGTTATTCTGCTCGTAGTTCTAAATTCTAAAAAACGACATCGTTTCATGGTTTGCGTTCTAAAGACTCGAACGAGGAAGTTTGACTCTTCTATCGTAATCAGAACGTTTTGGCTATGAAATGCGTTGTCTGGGTTAGTTTATCCCATGGTGTCTTTAATACTACACGAGCTACACGAGGCTAGTTTTTCAAGCTAGGACTTCTAGCTTCGTGGATACAACTACACGAAGCTAGAAGTAGGTACTAGCTTGCTACCTTAAGGTACAAGTTCGCGCGGAGACCGCGATACGAGACCGCGACCGGAGACCGAGACCGGAGACCGCGACAGGCACTTGACACTATGGAATTGTATGGGCACCAGTTCGCGCCGCGACCGCGACAGGAGACCGAGACCGGTCGCGGTCGCGGTCGCGGCGCGAACTGGCGCCCATACAATTCCATAGTGTCAAGTGCCTGTCTTGGTCTCCGGTCGCGGTCTCCGGTCTCGGTCTCGCGTCGCGGTCGCGGCGCGAACTTGTACCTTTACCAACACTAGCTTGCTATCCCAGCTTGAAAAACTAGCCTCGTGTATCGTGTAGCTCGGGCATAAGTCGTGAGAGAATAGTTTTTCTAGCGCTCCATCGTAGACAGCATCGTAACATCACGGGAGACGGCAGTCAAGTAAGATTCCAATGATTAGGGAGAGTCTGTAAAGGGTGCCATCAAAACAGGAGGTGAACCGGCTCCGGCCAAGATTCCAAGTACGGTACCTGAGTAGGTGTCTTCCTGCGCTCCCGGCATGCCAGCGGCGCGGCGGCCGCATACCGTTAGCGCCCGTGCGAATCCGCGCGAAGAAAGCGCGCGTGACCCGCCTACCAACCCACACACTCACCCTCACATGCTAATCTCCCTATTACCATCCACTTAAAGCACACAATTGACCGATTTTAATTTTCCGAAAATAATAACACACCCATAGAAAACTACCTCGGTCGTGGCTCGACTACCGACGCGACAAATTAGCGAATCCACGCATTGTATCGGTTCCCCGTATTTCCTCATTATAATTCTTTTAGTTTATGAATGAAGCTTTGAATTTTAATAAATCGAAAAACATTTTATTCGTAAGCCGATGACAGTTATCGTCGTATTAAAATTCTTTGTACATTTTATTGAACTGTGAATGAAATTCGTTGAATATTTTGCGCGGTATTACGCCTCGTTTTATTCGCTTGACATTTGGCGGTTTGTGTTGAAATAAGAGGATTTCGCAACGAGTAATGATTGTCTGAGTGGTTCGTGTAGTGTAATGATCGTCATTATAACTTCCCTCGTTGGGTCTGATCGCCACAATTGCTGTAATTGATTCTGGCTGATTCGACGGGGTGTGCGACTGTGCGGATCGACTGCGTAGCTTTACGACGATGTTCAATGTGTTTTGTTTGTTGTATGATGATGTGAGTGTGTGAGAAATGTTCCATTTAGCAAGGGGCGTTTAGTGGCCAGAATTCCATCCAATAAAATATTGTTATGATTGAAAAAACGGGTCTGTTGTCCGCGATGGTTTGACTGACGAGGCGGAGTTTGAAATGAGACTCGCATGCCAAATAGCGCGTCATAGATAAAAATGCTGTTTTTCGTCTTTTTCTATACACAAACCGGGTTTGTAGAAATGCTACGAGCATATTATTTGCTCCACAACTTGGTACGCAACGTACTGCATTACAATGTAATATGTATTGAATAGCAAGTACAAGTGCACCAAAGACGGGATGTGTCATAGTGTTCTGATCTAAATGGATACTGAGAGGTTTTGCTCTGCTCCGTGCATTGTGGCCTAGTTTGGGCGACCCTCATTAGTTGAGAATCGTTAACGTTATGGGAATTTGCTTTGTGGTTTTTTTTTTGTAAAATTCCCATCGATAACATTTCTTCTATATTTGTTTTGACATTAAATAAATGGATTTTGTTAAATAGCTATAGATTAACCGATAACATACAAAAACATGTTATTTGTTGTAAAGCTCTCATTGATTACATAATATTGATACTCTATTTGACATCAAACTATGTTTTTTTTTGTGAAATTCCTATCGATTACATATGAATACATATTTTTATTTCCTTCTATTATATATTCTTCTTAACATTAAACAAATAGTTTTTTTTTGTAAATTTCCAACGATTAAGTACATATCGTTTAAATGAATTCAAGTGTAACTCCTGTATGATGTAGTCAGTCCAGTCCATAGTTTTCATAAACATAACATCAATTCTGTTTTTAACATTAAAAATACCTTTTTTTTTGTAAAACTTCCACCGAAATGTAGTTCAAATATTTAAAAGTCCTTTTTGTAATGTAATCACACTCACTTAGCGGTGCAAGTAAATGTTAACTTATCTCAAAATTCCTATTCTTCAGATAATTAGCGGACAGTGTGTGCCGTACAACTTGAAACATACATTCAAACATAAATGTGTTGTTTTCAGAGGAGACAAACAAATTATGGCGCCTATCTGACATCTAATATAATTTGAATACTTTTTTGTCCAAATTTAAGGTACTACTAAAGCTTGATCAATTATATTCTAACTTTGATTATGCCAATGTTGGTTTACGGATAAGTTAATTCGTTGATGTGGCTATGTTTTTAATACTATTCTTTCTCAGTACTTTGTGCATCATCACATTTAAAATTTAAACACACCAAAGTCACGGATCAATCTGTTATTCACGTGACGTACGTAATTTACGTTTTTTGACGTGACAACGTCTTATAATTCGATGAAGCCGGCTGCACGCCCGCAAAAAATGACGTCATGTGCCGTTAACGCCGTTACCTCGCCGCATGACGTCATGCGGCGTTACCTCGCTCTAAGGCGTAGTTGAAGTTGTCACGTTCAACTATCGTCAGTAAACCGACTTTACAGACAACCATTTTTTTTACTTAAAATGAAGTAAGTAAGAAATTTTGATATTCAATAACAATGTAGAACTGTAAAGCCAGAAACCAACTATCTGGTATGTTTTTTACAACTGTTTTTCTTCAGAAATTTCATTATAAAAGTAACTTATGAAATGAAGATGTATGACTTAAGAACATATATGAATCTCGGTTAAATCATAATAAATTATTTCAGAAATTTCATATCAGATATGGGCATTAATTAATTAATAATTTGATTGTGCATCTGAGCGCAACAATCAATTTAATGTTACAGAATAACACATGTGGCTCACTAAGATTCATTACTTTCGAATTTACTTGTCATTTACTATTGTGAGAAAAAAAATGTGAATAATGTACTTCTACTAATATTATAAATGTTTAGATCCTAATCCGTTCATGCTTTCCGTAATTGAGTGACAAACTTCCGAACATCTAAACTTTCGCATTTATAACATCAATATTCACCATGATGTATTCATGTAGAGTTCCTAAAAGAAATGTTTCGAAGTGTGACATCAAACGGACCACGGAACGTCACTTGACGCTAGATTTTGTATAGATATTGATAGGATTCGTGCCTGTTTGTTGTCGAGGCGAGTATACTAAGCGCGGCGTACGTTCGTGGAGCGTTGAGCGTCGCTCGCTGCATCGCCGCATGCGCGTCTATCTGCTTTCGCTTTCTCGCTGGTCGCTGCGCGCGCGCCGCCGCGCCGCCGTCGCGCCGCCCCTAGCCCGCGTTACACAACCGCGTTACATCAGAGCGCGTCACCGCGGCTAAAATAACGTCGCCGGTCACGGCCAAGGCTGTCCGCTGTAGACAATTATGCCGCGAGTAATGAGGATTTAGTGGGTGGACGCGCGCCCGGACACTCTCACTCTCGAACCGGTCCCGGCTGACCTTCGGCCGGAGACGGTGCGACGGCTCGGCGCGCTCCCTTCCCGATGTCGCTCTGTTTACTAGTTTTTGAACGTTTTAGGAATTTTTCGATTCCGAAGCGTTAACCTCTGATAGCTGGATTGAGAGGCTGTAGTTCAGTTGTGCTAAGGTTATGATAGTTAGAATTTTGAGGCCGCTTTTGCGGCTCCTAAATCAAAATAAAGACCCGGATTCGGTATAGATTCCTCATATGAATTAACTTGATTAGTTTTATTTCCTTCGTGAATATAAATAATCAGTGTAATCATTCAGCTGGTTTGAAATAGCTGATGATTTTGAAAATATCGTCTTATATATTGTATATTTTTAATTCAGCTATTGGGTTCTCATAATACAAGCTCTGCTTAGTTACAAGCAGTTTTAGTGGCAAGCAGAGTTCAGTTTCTCTATTTAACCTATGACATTTAGCCTCAATTGGCCTCTACTGCCTACCGTACTATGGACTAGCGCAGGCGCAGTGCTCTACTGACCTAATCTTACAGATTTTACTTATAGACTACAGACCCGTGAACAAAATTTACGGGTCAAATGAACCACCAGGAGACCTATGATGATAGAAGGGTATAATAAGATCCAGCACTATGCCGTCACTTGTCAGCTGTCCAACTGAGTGCAATTGAACTGGGGGGGTTGCAATCCTCGATCATTTCTCATTGTCGCATTATTTTTGTACGGCGTTGCGGAATAATAGATTAAAAGAGGTATTGAAACTAT
The DNA here is from genome assembly GCA_963693475.1 of Ectropis crepuscularia. Lineage (NCBI taxonomy): Eukaryota > Metazoa > Arthropoda > Insecta > Lepidoptera > Geometridae > Ectropis > Ectropis crepuscularia. Next base: position 2,529,593 of record OY856341.1, read on the forward strand.
AAAAATTATAAATTTTAACTTTTTAATTATTAGTTTGCCGGAAAAATTTACAGAGTACGAGTAATTTACAGAGCAAATTTGGTCATTTGATTAAGTACGGCATTGGTTCCATACAGTTTCAATACCTCTTCTAATCCATTATTTCGCAATGCCGTAAAAAAATCATGCGACAAGGACAAATGGTAGAGGGTTGCAACCCCCCCTCGTCAATCACACTCAGTTGGACAGCTTACAAGTGACGGCATAGTGCTGAATCTTAATACTTTACACCCTTCTATCATCCTACATAGGTCTCCTGGTGGTTCATTTGACCCGTAAATTTTGTTCACGGGCCTGTAGTCTATTACGTATATACATAGAGCATACCTTAAACATTTACATACAAATTACTTACCGATAGAGGACAGTGATTTCAACTCTTCTTTTTATAAGTTATATTTCTTTTGGCGCGTTGGGAAAAAAATATGCGAGTAATTTTTTACGACGCCCACACCGTCACGAAAAACAGACACCCTGAAATTAGCTAGTCAACAAGACATTGTACATAGTTATGTACCTTCTTACCTGAAGTTTCAGGTTAATACTTTATTAAATGCAAGCGCGTTGAATTAATTATCTACTCTATGTTAGAAGTTAGGCTTTTTAATACGAGGTATACTCGTAACGAGAAGAAATATGAAGATCTTGCGTGCGTAAACACACTGCTTTTAAAAATACTGCGAGGCACTTCATGTTTATTGCCAGGCGTGTCACAGTCTAGCGTCCAATTTATCTAGTCTCGTCACTTTATTCAATCAAAAAAAAAAAACTACGTAGATGATTTGAAAGTCGGACTTTGCGCAGTAAGGGCCGGTAGTAAACAATTTGCCGCTCGTACGTTCGGCGGCGTCCGTACCTACAGCGTCTAGCGAACGCCCTTGACTGCGCGCGACCGGGCGACCTTGTGCCCGGCTAACGTTGCGATCTTCGGCCCATCCGAAACGTTCCCATTCTACCGACGATACTTCTCCGTTCCGACAGTAACGTGAGCAATAAACATCACTTTATCTTCCTCCCGCTGGGGCTCGAGGGTTTCTCTCAAAACTAGAGAATCAAGGCCGCATTCCACCACGCTGGCCACGTGTGGATTAATGGATGTTACAACTCTTTGAAAGATATCTTTGTATAGGATAGGAATATGCGAATATGTCGTATTTCTTCACAAAACAACTTCATCAAAGCAACAGATAATGCCAAATTTGTACATCTGTAATTGGTAAAACGCTTAAAGCTGAAACCTTGAACTAATGACCTCACTGTTTTCAGCTATATAGTGGCAGTGAGATCATTAGATATGTTTCTAGTCTTTTTAGTAGCTATTTCGGTGTTCACTACACTAGTATTATCAATTACGGTATATCTGCCGTGTTTTTATGGTTTACCTGTGAACGTGGTGCGTGAACCTGCTTCGAAATATCAGAGACTCATCCTAATTCAAAAATATCCAGTACATGTTTGCTCCTCAGGGAACTCTTCACCAAGTCAACCGATATTCACGAAAGTTGTCATTTTTGCGTAATTTAGTACAACTTGATAGATAGGATAGTTTTTATTCCGATTAATGGTAGTATAATAGTCTTTACTTATAGGACAATATCCGAGCGAAGCCAGAACGGGCCGCTAGTTTATATAACCACGGTAAATATTCCGTAATTAATAGTTATAGTCTATGACCTTAATCTTTCAAATCGGATGTCCTAGTTAGACACTGGACTGGCCAACATTGAAGTGATAGCCTAGTTTCGATCGTAAATAGGATACGGACAACGAAAACAAAATGGTTGTGACACATTTTAACTAAGTAAACGGGCCATACACGTGTGTTAAGGTCGGCTGAATTCGACTTCTTTTTTAACTTTTATAAGTTAACACTTGACCGCCAAATCGCCTGATGTTAAGCGACGATGCGGTCTACGATGAGACGTGCTTACTTAACAATCCGATTCACTCTCTATTAGAAGACACCAAGATTGTAACCACCGGGAAAAACTTAGCCAGGCAACGCATTCCACAACCTTTCTTATCACAAAAGTAGAGTCGAACTTCTTCGCTCGAATCTTTGGAACATCAACCATGAAACGATGTCACTTCGAGCTATGAGCAGTGGGATAAAAAAAGGTCGTAATGAGTCGAGTGCGGTTGCTTAACTTAAGCTGGATTCAGCCAACCTTGCCCCATGTGTGTGACCCGTATCCTAAATTTAAACCGCTCCAACCCTTGCGTTCCCACGTGTAACCGAGTCGTCGGGTCTTATGTTACAGGGATTAGGCTATTATTTTTATTTATAAGACGTTACGCTGAGTCGTAGCGCGTCGGGGAACTTTCACCTCCGCTTTTATAGCGTTCAAAAGTTTCTTGAAGACAAGGATTTCTCGCGATACGTTCCTCCGTTAGAGTAATCCTACTAATATTATAAATGTCAATGTTTGAATGTTTGTTGCTCAATCACGTAACGTATGAACGGATAGGGCTCAAATTTAGAACACAGTTAGGTTATTGTCTGGAAGAAGAAGAACACTGGTGAAACGTGGGGCGCTGCCATTATCATTCTTATTACAAGTTGAAAATAAATAAATCGTTTCTCTTCCAAGTACTTTTTCAAATAACTGTACGAGTGTTTCGTCACGTTTGGCGAAGGAGAACATCGCGGGGAAACCGGCAAGTTCCTAGAACCTTTCGAGATCATGCATCATCCGCCAACCTGCATTGAACCAGCATGGTGGGTTAGAGATTAGTGGTAGATAACTATCTCCTCGGGAGAGTAGGCATCGAGTCCCAGCGTTGGGAACGTTTAGTGGACGGCTTCTGCTGAAAATAAATAATTATTGAACTTGAGCACCAAGCGGCCAAATTTGGGCAAAACCGGTTTTTGGACTCTAAAACCTTATTTTTACATGATATACATACTCGATTATTAGTTTATTTTGATGCATAAGAGATAGGCGATAATATTAATTAGTACATTGTCGTTTACAGACAAACAAAATTTGTTTCATTTTTGAGTAATGAGTTTTTGTGTGACGTCGCGACGCCGGCGGCGTCCCTTTTGGGCTAGATTGGTAAAAGTAAATTTAGCCATGTGAGTCAACCGATACCAAGGTCACTAATATCTCATCGTTAACTCTGTTCTTATTTATATTGTCTTCGTTTGGGAATTCCCTTCGCCGATAACACGAGTACCTACGTCCTACGGTCTCGTAACTCGTACATTCAGAGATAATGTTATGTGCTAGCTATATTATCTATTCTATGGTGCTAGTTCAATAGACGGAGATCCCACACATTTACTTAGTAGATTTCGGGCATTATTTACCTATTTGATGCCTAATGGTGTTTGTTTGGGATTTGGCACATCGCAACTAATTTAAACAAAAAATATATTTGGGATGGAAAATTTGAAACATTTCACGTTTGGTATTTCTTTGCGCATTCTTTAAAATATTGTTATGGAATAGCTATTTCAGCTTAATTTTTAGTTTCATGATAGTTAGATTAAAATCCTATGGCGTATAATGGGATGTACCTCTACATTAAATAATTAATAGATTATTTCGTGGAATCTGATCAAAACCATTTTTTTTACAAATTCACAACAGCATTTTAAAAAAAACTCCTTAATAGGCTTTGACCTTCAAGAAAGGAAGGATTTTCAAAAATAAAATCTAATCAAAACTTTTTTAAATTACATAAGGCTACACAAAAGTGCCTAATTATTAGAATCGAGTTTGAAGTAAAGTTTAATGATTTTATTATTCGTGATTAGTTCCGCTTCATGGTCGCACGCGAAGCATGAAAGGTTTATTCTTGATTCGCGGTTTTTCTCATAAGCAAGTTGTACTTACCTTACGGTCGGCTGCCATATCCTTAACTCACCCGGCACGTTGTGATTCGGAATGTAAAAGTACTACAAATCTCTCCTTCTCTCTCACTCTGGTCGTTGAAGAGAGAAACAGAGTTTTCTTATTTGGAAGCTTCTGAATGTTTCTTAGCGGTCTTGAGGTCTTGACGCTGTTGTTCAAAACAGCAATCAGCTATGTTCGTATGTTCAAAACAGCAATCAGCTATTGCAAAACAGTTGACGGAAATAAAAAATAACTATGGTTCTATTGCTCTGACTTTAATTTGGCTCGAAATTAAAGCGATGGCAATAGCGATGCCATAGCCATTTTCGTAGGCGGAAAACTGTTTTCCTTCTACCGTCTAACTAAAGCGATTTTTAGTTTTTTTTTGTAGTAAAGACAGTACAGAGTGGTGACAAGACGAGCAGGACATGTGCCCAATGGTAAACAACATGCCTGCCCATAACAGCACAATGACACGCAACTATTGGATCATGACCAAATTATTACCTAGCACCGCACTGCGCTCGTCAACCGCTCTTCTACCGCCTAACTAAATCGGCTAACGCTTTGCTAATGCTGTCTCTATCATTTCAAGCTAAAAGAAAAGAGAGATAAACATCAAAGCGATGACATTTTTCGTTCGGCGGTAGACCCCCAGGAGATATAAGTAGTTAAATCTCTTAGACCAATAATTTAGTAGTAGACGCGCTTAAGCCCTGGTCAGGTCCACCGTCACGGGACATGGCCGCCGCCAGTCTGGCACCCGCGGTGATAATGGCCATGGCCGCCGCCAGTCTGGCACCCGCGGTGATAATGGTCATAATTAGAATACTCCATAGAAGGTGCAGCTGATGTGTTCGCTAAACAAAGGAGTACATAAACCGTGTTTGCTCGTTAGCGATTTTTTGCGTCTCCGATGATGTTTATTTCCTTTATATGTTTTTTATTCCCGGGCCTCTTCGAGATACAATGCTGTTATGCTACATCTGGCAGGTTTTACGTAATTAAACAAGTCGCATCGGTTTATCTTATCAGTGAAATATCTATTCTTGGCATAAATAAAATAAGAGGCTTAATTCTTTTGGACCCTCTTCAGTCTTTATATTGTTACTTATTGGTCATGATTTGGATTCTTCATGTTCCAATAGCTGCGTGCCACTGTGCTGTTATGTGGGAGGCATGTTGCTTACCATCAGGCAGATGTCCAGCTCGTCTCGTTACTCTTTATTAAAAAAAAAACGCATAACGTTTTTTAATTAAATTGATTCCTGCTGTTGATCTATTTCTAATCATTAAGAATCCGTATTTTTTAATGTTTATGTTGTTCGTCAGTTTTAGTTAAATTGATTGATTAGGTATAATTTAAGCCCTACTTAGATGAAGCGATAAGACCTTAAATGCATTTATAATTTGGATGATGCAATGTTGTGTAAATTCACAATGACTATACATTATTTTGTACATCTGTTTAGTTTTTATTGTTTGCTATTTTAACGAATTACTTCATGGTGAAAAGTTTTTTCAACTTTTGTATTTTTTTTATCAAAACTGTGGAATACCATTGGAACAGGTTGCCTGTGTATTTACTCGTATTTTGGTAGTTATACCCTTATAACCCTTGTTATACCTCTACACAAACGGGAAATATAACGAGTAAAAGAGAAATTTAACATAGAACTTTTATAATTATTGGCACCTTACGATAAAGGCACATCAGGTGTGTCGCTTGTTGATTGAACTCAATTGTGACACAAACATACTCGAAATACTATCACCATAAGTGACAGCTCTATTGCTGCGAGGAATCGCTTCATTTCAATATCATACATCTCGCCTCTCACAACACATATATATTTTCACAATTGTTAAAAAATTTCGGCTCTTTCGTTTAAGTCGAAAAAAGGTTTTTTTTGTGGAACAGCTTTATATCAGAGATGTGAATATGTGTATGTATCTAATTAGTATAGCGAGTGTTGGAGCCGTGCCCGGCGAGTGAGTGAGTGGTTTACTACTAGCATGATAATTTAATGAAATATTTATGCACAGTTATGTATTTATCATACGTAACGTGTGTGTCGAGGGACAACAATGCGATCAAATTCGTGAAATTTCGATTGTGACTCTGTGGAATTTACAAGACACTAAAATATTTTGTAAATAGCTCGAGCGTGGTGTGTCAATAAATATTAGGATTTTTTTCGGTAAATATGACGACATGTAGATGAATGGGAAAGTGGGAAAATTACGTGGTATTTTTTCGGGGGATTTATTACACTTGCCCTCGGTTGGCTTCTACTGTCTATTGGACTTTGATCTATCATAGAAGACTCAACAAGACCTTCCCCAAACTACTTTTTAACTATACTTACACACATACGTAGAGCATAACAAAAGGCATACGTGAAGCTATCTCAAATCATGCCGGAAAACATTTCATACATATACTCAGTTACTGTACTCGACTAGTAGCCACTACTTTTCTTACGACGACTTGCGCAAGGGCCACCTCAGATGTTATGACCTCTTCTTTGCTGCCATCTATAAATACGTCAGAAACTGTATAACTTGAAGAGAGATTCAATTTTAGTGATAGAAAGCTTGCTTTATGGTGTTCCTTAGATCGTGTCATAAACAACGGTAAGTCACGTAAATTAAATGATGTACCAAAAATCACCTGCCAAATATGGTTATGGATTTGCTTGGCTTTCTCTTTCATTTCGATAAGCTATTTCTACAAAATAAATAACAAATAAACTGTCCTCCAATATTTATTCAAACAAAAAAAATTATTTAATACAATTTAATGAGGGGAAAAAGGTGGTCTATGGCATGAGTGACTTGCTGCGCAGTCGTGGTCGCTTACCAACATTGTGTCCATCGGGGAAAACTTTAGATAAAGAATAAGTAAATAGATCAGGTATCCCGCACGGTTCCTTTGTACCGATCGTAAGCAGATGAGGTGTATGTTAGCTGTGTCAACGTAGTGATGAGCCGCGACAAAAGTATGATACTTCCACAAGAGCGACAAGACAAGAGCGATCAGACCCGTGCTTTCGGTGTAAAGCGTTTGTTCTAACTCCATACGTAGTGTGTTTACTCTTTGGGGAAAACCTACTCAAGCAACGTAATATCTCTTCCGTAAAGGCAATATTAATGATGCGTCTGTTGTCTTCAGGCATGGTGTTCATCGCCAGCTTCATCGTGATCCTGTCGGTGCTGATGTTCTTCTTCCCGAAGCAGATCAAGCCGGAGGCGCTGCCGCCGCCGCCCAAGAAGCCCAAGGAGAGGAGTGAACCGTTCTTCAAAGGTATTTACTACAATAATTAGAAAGACAACATTAAAAAAAGTTTTTTTTAAGCAACTGTGTTCCGGCATAAAGAACAATGTTTTTAGTAAAATTACAGGGCATAGAGATAAAACATCTTATGTCACATGTGAGGTGATATACGTATGTGGTGGGTTATATCTGGGTGACGAGCGCAGTGCAGTGTTAGGTAATGATTTGGACTGTTCATGTTCCAATAGCTGCGTGTCACTGTGTTGTTGTGTGGCAGGCATGTTGCTTACCATCAGGCACATGCCCTGCTCGTCTCGTCATTCTATACTATAAAAAAATTATTTTCCCGTTCTCTACGTACTCAAATCCACTACGTATCACGGGAAATCCGTTAAGTTGGCAACACTGCTAAGAGCATTTAGACTGTAAATGTAAAACCATAAGATTGAAAGTCGAATGACCGAGTGGGGAGGACGGCGTGACAGTCTTCCCTCCCTCTTTTTTTGTGAACATAAGAAAGAGATGCACCATTAGTAACAATCGGTCTCCAGGCCCGCGATAAAAGCTATGCAATAGCTTAAAAGAAAATACTGACAAAGCAACATCAACGCTAAGACCATTTTTAGTTAGCCGGTAGCCCGGTCTGTATTATGCTCATTGCCGCGTCAAATATGAATTTATATCGTATCGATAATTCTATTGCGAAAATATAAAATGTAGCGACGTTTGTTCGGGAATTTTAAAATGATTTCCATGTAGTTTCGCGGTATCTCGCTCGTTTATCTTATTTACATCGCGTTGTCTGTGAAATATCCCGCCTACTGTCTTTTCTTTCATACAGCTACGAATAAAGATACTAAAGAATAAATAATAATTATTCTTAACTTTGTTTTAAGGAACGTTCGCTTCTATACCTATTATAATTAAATAGTGGCCCACCTGACTACGTTCGGGGTTAAACAATCACTCACTCGAGCACATTGAGATTTCTTATAAAATATGGCTATGGCTACGAACATCTAGATAACTGAGAATTTAATCGTTGTTTAATATTTTTTAAGTCAGTTTTCTCGTGGCTACAGTTGTTGTGGCGTAGATTATAATGCGGCTGAGTCCTGCATAAAATAATTTCAGCGTGAGTTTGAACCATGAAAATAATAATAGATAACTTTTTTTAAAAATCATTTATTTATTCGGAAATATATTACAAAGTTCCTTACAACTATTAAAAAAAAAAAATTATACTGGACAATATTGAGACTCTGGATCTGTGAGAGGAAGCTGCTATTTGATACAGTCAATGCTCTCTCAGATCCGCTTATTACTTAAAACTATAGGTTTGGGCTTGACTGCCTTGTTCCCTAAGCGACGATGGAGCGCAATTACTTAGCAGAATCAGATTCACTCGCGATTTTGCATTGGAACTGCGAATGAGTGCCTTTAATGTGGTATGTATCCATAACCGGCGGTGTCAATTTACTATTAGGCGGCTCGTCGCTTGTTTGATTTCATCTTAATAAAAAAAAAATGGCAGTCATAGGAACTGTCGATAGAAGTGAAAACTTGTAACTCAGAATTTGATAGCTTTCTTTGGAAACTACGCGGGTAAAACTGGAGGGCGTGGCCATGAGCATTAATGCGTGACGCTAGAATTCAATTCACAGCCCACGAAAAATCTATATGTGGCACGCCAAAAGAAGTTTTCACTTCAAAAAGTATCTCAACTGAATCCAAAATATAAAAAAACATAAAAAGGTGTGAGGAGTCAATGGACCTCTAGCCGGAACGAAGTCTATGCACGGCTGTAACTATAGCAAACAAATTCGGAAAACAAAGCTTTTTACACTTTTTCCGGTCTGGCTCCCGGTCAGAGCGAGTAACGCGCGATACAGAACATCGTTCCAATATTACACCACCGTCGCCGTCGTCACTGTTACAATTCTGTATTTACTTGTTCGTAGCTCCCCAAATATTTGGCGACGCTACCGTATCCGCGGTTTATAAATGGTTTGTTTATTTGTAACAATCTCTCAGTCTGCCTAATCGTGTTTTGATTAGACCATGTTGTTATAATATAATGTTTGTTGTCTAGTGAGATTAATGTGCGAAATTATTCATATTGAATCCGTTCCTAATGATGAAGTGAATCCACTGTGAATGAATGAAGTACAAATTTTAATCACAGATATTATGTGTATCTTATCCTGTTATCGTATAAATTTTATAAATGTCAATGTTTCGATCTTTGTTGCTCAATCACGCCGTAACGTCTTCCCGGATCGGGCTGAAATTTGGAACATAAATAGATACACGGTTAGATTATAGTCTGCAAGAACACAGGCTAGTTTTCATCCCGGGAAAATATCGGGAACGGTTACTACGCGGGTGAAACCGCGAGAAGCTGCTAGTTAGCAATATAAATAGTTTGATATCACGCTCAAACACTGGTGTATTTTGGAAAGACAACCATAAACTATCAGCTGCCGTAACCCCATAAACCTCGCCTGAACTCGGCGGAGAGTGAGAGTGCTCCTAGGGAGAGTGAAACATGCTTCGAAAGCTTTGAGAGATAACAACCTCGTTACAACGGTTACTGTTCAATAACAATGATTAACATGTCTCAAAAACGTTTTGTTAGTTTACTCGTTCACTGAAGTTTTTGAGGAATTTTCCTATATTTCAATCTAGTATTGGGAAAGAAAAAGTGCGGATAATGTTCAACTTAAAATCTGCGCACTTCTCGTCAATGTATAGTACTTTTACATGAATTTAAAAGTAAAAAAATGTGGGTAGGTACTAACTAGGTAGGTACTCTTGACAATGTTTGGAAAGTTTTCTCTGAAAGATCCAAAATGTTAGCTTTTGTCATAGTAGCGACATTCTCAATCATTCTCAATACATCAAAACCCTCTGGTTGTACTGATTTTTAGATTTCGATGAAGAAAGAAACCATTGCTATGCTAAATTATATTCTGCTGCACTGTTCTGCCTACCCAGTACAGTAGTAAGTAAACAATAACAATGAAGTAAAGATGAGCTATCGTAAAAAGGTACAGGGTTGTTGCGCCGGCTAGTTCGGCATGCCTAGTGTCTGCCTAGTGCCTCTTTCCAAACTATAATAAAATTATTCCCTAAGAATTAACAAGCTATCAGGGAAAGGTCGCTTTTTGTGGTCACAGTGTGCTGTTTGTTGTTTTGGCGTCAATGAAGTGTTATTGTAATGTAAAATACAGACACGGGTGGAAGCAGATAACAAAATACAGATGTAGAGCATCCACATCCAGCGATGACCACGATCCTCAGTCATGACGGAGTTAACATAGAGAGAGTATTGTAAAATTGTAATGTAGTGACCATTTCCATCTCCTTGTTCCTTCTTCTTATAAAAACCTGCATTGACCACGATTGTATCAACGTTCCAGATTTCTTCGCCACGATCAAGCGGCAGCTGACCAACGACATCCTGATGTTGCGCACGGCCAGCTCCGTGCTGCACCTGATGCCCATCAGCGGCGTCTACTCCTTCCTGCCCAAGTACCTGGAGAAGCAGTTCCGGCTTCCGACGCACGACGCCAACCTTGTCTCGGGTGAGCTACTTCTCGGCTTCTCACAGCTAATAGGGTCGTCAATTCTCTTCAACAGATCTGTGCTAAACGGCTTTTATAAAAATGCTAGATTACTGTGGATCTCTAAAAATATCGTCACACAAAGGCGAGAAGTGCGAGAAAGCGATCGCGATCCAGCAATCCAGCATGTTCTAAGAGAGGCAACTGTCTACATGCGTCATTTGTCAGCCTGCACTAGGCCAGCTTGGTGGATTATAGCCTTGACTCTCCTTGTGAGAGAAAGTAACGAGTCCTATCAGGAGGATCATAAAGCAGGCTGGTTATGCTTCTTTATTTAGCTGAAGCTATAAAAAAATTAAAGCATAGATTAGATGATATCTCCTTACCAACGCAGAGCCAGAGATTATCCACATAATAGAGATGATAAAGCCCCCACAGGCCGTAGCTCTAATGTAACGTGACTCGTTCCCCCTTCCAGGTCTGGGCGGGATCCTGGTGATGGGTCTGGGCATCATCACGGCGGGCGTGGTGATCCTGAAGCTGGTGCCCACGGCGCGCCAGGTGGCCGCCTGGACCGCCACCACCGCCGCCATCTACAGCGCCGGTACCCACACAATATCATAACTACTGCTTTCTAACCCCTGGTGGGTCTAACAGACCCGTTACTTCAAAAAAATAAAATACAATATTTCTTCCAATTCTCAAATAAGCCGGCTGCGCTTTTGATTAGCTTCACATTATAGACTATAGGCTATTTTGCCATCACATTTGCAGCCTGCAACGTAGACTTGTTAAAACTAATACGCGATTTTTATAATATTTTTTATGATTTTTTTATAGTTTTACATGAAATAATGGTGGTACAGTAGTTAAAGCAAGATAAATTTAAAGCTTTAACTAGATTCAACTGCACTTTGAATTATTGGAAATATTTGACAAATTAAGTGTGGCATGAAGTTTTGTGATTTAACAAAAAAAAAAGTTTATATTTGTTCCTTTAAATTAGAGGGTTTTCTATTTTAATTATAAAACCTCTTTAAAAAAGTAGACTTTTATTTATTTTACTTTAACACAGAAGACAATATTTAAAACTAACAAATACTTGTTATCAGACATTTTAACACATTTAATGACTCAGAAGAGACAGATTTTGTTTACGGGTCAAACAGACCCCACCAGGCACGCCGTGTGAGCTTTGTCCACGAGACACCCCAAGGGTTAAACTGATCGATGCCTTCCACGGAAGTCGTAGTATCTTCAAAATCGTGATTTTACAGTAGAGCGTTTCAAAGGTAAACATTAATAATACATAAATATTGGTGGATATTTCACACACAACACCATCTGACCCCAAAACTAAGCAAAGCTTGAACTATGGAAGCCAAATAGCTTATTTTACGTCATATAATGCATATAAACACCTAGATACAGTACAAATATTTGTATTCATCACACAAATATTTGGGGATCGAAACCACGACCCCCGGGATCGCAGACAAACTTACTACAAACTTAGTCATTGGATTTAAATTGTCGTTACTTGTTAGGTATATTTTTGTAAAATTTGGGTAATAAAATATGTACATTTTATTACATCAAAAATTACAAAAATATCAAGAAATGTTGATTTAAATGCAAAGTTTTGTGTTTGGAATCGGTAAAAACAACAATTATGGAGATACTACAACTGACGTTGGGCATTGTGATGTTTGATGTGACATTGATAAAAAGTACCATGCGTATAGTACAATGCCCGATTGGGGTACGTTGTGTTACGACTTAATTTTGTATGAAGTCTAATATCTTATTATTTCTATCTGTAACATAATCACTACGTATGCTTAGATCTTTAAAACTACCAAACAGATTTTGATGCGGGTTTTTTAATAGATAGTGTGATTCAAGAGGAAGGTTTTTATGTAGAATACATGCATAGTACAGTAGAGAAATACTGATAATTTTAAAGATTTTTAAATTGATGTCATAAATAAACATGATTTTTGCGCTTAAATTGCAAACGCTGGCTGAACCTACGAGATAGATCAAAATAATGTACTGCGGTATTGTACACCTTAAAAAGGTCTACAAAAAGCTTACTAAGGTATAAATATATCTATCTCTTAGGGATAACCCACAATATCCACTTTTAAATTATTTATTGACTGGCCTCGTGGCTTAGTTGGTAGTAGCTCTGCCTGCGAAGCCGAGGGTCGTGAGTTCGATCCCCACCCAGTGCAATTGTGTGATGGATTCAAATGTTTGCACTATGTCTGGGTGTTTATATGTATAATAAGTATGTATTTAAAACTATATAAGTATTATATCAGCTATCCGGCCGCCATCATACAAGCTTTGCTTAGTTTGGGGTCAGATGGTGTTGTGTATGAATTGTCCACCAATATTTATTTATTAGTATATTTAGTATCAGCATTGCACCCGTGCGAAGCCGAGGCGGGTCGCTAATGAAGTTATAAATTATTGAATTTTGGAGCTTGTTCTCCGCCAGTGCTAATGATGTGATCTGACACCCAGGTATGGTGATCCTGATGTTCGTGAGCTGCCCGGAGGAGCGCTACCGGCTGATCGCGCCGGGCGGGGTGATGGGCGCCGGCGCCGGGCTGGACTGCAGCCCCGGCTGCTACTGCGACGACGTGCAGTTCAGCCCGGTCTGCGGACAGGTAACCAGCCATGCCGCAGATTAGGGGCATCCATTCATTATGGCCTTAACTCTCTTCTTGCGAGAGAAGGCCCCGTGTCCCAGCAGTGGGAACATTTAGTGCGCTGTTGATGATGATGATTGATTCATTACGTGAAGTCCTTTTGACGATTTTTCGATACCCCCTCTTGGTCAGATTATGAGAAGGGAGGGCGTGAGATTTTTTTACGAAAAAACATGACGTGATTTACCGAGATCACCCCCCATATGAGATTTGACTCGACCCCTCCCCCCCTTGAACAACTCACGTGATTAATGGACGCCCCTTACATCATTTTCAACACGCTTGCTCGTAAAGTGGCTCTGTTTTCACCCCAATTAGGCACAAGATGCCACCTTTTTTTAAAACTTTTAGAAGTCATGCCGTTAACTTAAAGCGGCGAAGGAAAAGATCGTGATGGAAGCGACATATACCTAGAGTCTTTCGAGGGCATGTGTCATCCACCAACCCGCACTGGACCAGCGTGGTGGATTATGACCCTTGCAAGAGAAGGCCTCCAGTGGCAACATTTATTGGGCTGTCTATGTTCATGCTTATAGGTTTACACTTGACCGCCATCTCGCCTGATGTTAAGCGACGATGCGGTCTACGATGGAGCGTGCTTACCAAGAAGAAAAACCGGTTCACTCTCAATTTGAAGACACCAAGATTGTAACTATCGGGGAAAACTCACTCGGGCAATGCATTCCAGAACCTAGATATAAAATATTAACTTTTAATTAGAAACTATTAGGCAGATTAGAATATGACAATGAAATACTCATGAACTAGCGCCACATGCCTGCCAAATAACACACACAGTGACACGCAGCTATTGGAACATGAAGAGCCCAAATCATTACCTAGCACTGCACTGCGGCCGTCACCCAGAGGCCTAAAATATTACATCTCTAAGCCGTGTAATTTCTCAAATATTACATCTCTAAGCCGTGTAATTTCTCAAATATTACATCTCTAAGCCGTGTAATTTCTCAAATATTACATCTCTAAGCCGTGTAATTTCTCAAATATTACATCTCTAAGCCGTGTAATTTCTCAAATATTACATCTCTAAGCCGTGTAATTTCTCAAATATTACATCTCTAAGCCGTGTAATTTCTCAAATATTACATCTCTAAGCCGTGTAATTTCTCAAATATTACATCTCTAAGCCGTGTAATTTCTCAAATATTACATCTCTAAGCCGTGTAATTTCTCAAATATTACATTTCTAAGCCGTGTAATTTCTCAAATATTACATCTCTAAGCCGTGTAATTTCTCAAATATTACATCTCTAAGCCGTGTAATTTCTCAAATATTACATCTCTAAGCCGTGTAAATTCTCAAATATTACATCTCTAAGCCGTGTAATTTCTCAAATATTACATCTCTAAGCCGTGTAATTTCTCAAATATTACATCTCTAAGCCGTGTAATTTCTCAAATATTACATCTCTAAGCCGTGTAATTTCTCTGAAAACTTTGCAAACACACCGAAACACGGTAATATAAATATGCACTTTACTGCTTGGCGGTAGAATAACTGGCGAAGGTGTGGTACTTCCCCAGTCGGACTTTGCCAAGAGTTATTATCGTTTTAAACACACTGTTCGCACCTTTGGGATGGATCGGCTCAGTATCAGCTGGAGGCTCTGGAATCGATCTCTCCATCCATCCCAGAGCCTCCAGCTCGTGCCAGAAGGTTCATAAGCAACGACACCGTTGTGCGAAAAAGACTTCAAAGTCTTGAACATCGCCGCAAATTTGATAGCTTGTCGGTTTTTGTCAAATACAATTCGGTGGCAAAAAAGGGCAAGGTGGTATTATTAGATCACGCAAGTCAGTTGCACACTCTCCGAAGTGTATCCGATAAAAAACCGATAGTCTAGCAATTTTATCAGCGATGTTCAAGACAGTTTAGTAGTGGTAGGACTCTTAGCAGAGTCCGCCTGGGGAAGTACCACACCTTTGCCAAATATTCTACCGTCAAGCAGTAATGTGCAGACATTACTGTATTCCGGTTTGAAGGGCAATGATTCCAGAGAAATTACAGGGCTTAGAGACATAATATCTTAGATCTCTGGGTGACGAGCGCAGTGCAGTGCTAGGTAATGATTTGGACTATCATGTTCCAATAGCTGCGTGTTACTGTGCTGTTATGTGGCAGGCATGTTGCTTACCATCAGGCACATGACCAGCTCGTCTCGTCACTCTATGCTATAAAAAAAAAAAAAAAGTTAAGTCTTTTTCGCTTGCCTATGAGGCTTTTGGCAGGTCTCTCGTTCGATTCCAGCAGGTTTACTACGAAAACAACCTCCGAATAATCGGATCCGACCGACAGCTGTCTGAATAATCGGTAAGGTAATTAAATGTTTTCGGAGTAAGGTTGACGACACAAACACTGTCAAATCTATGTCGGTCGGAATTCGGAATTAACGAAACGCCCGATCCGATCAACCGACTGATTGTGTTTCGTGGTAAGAAACGTCCATAAGTTCGGCGGATATATCGTTTATCGGAGTTCGTAGGAGACCTGCTGGGCCTCCAGCTGATACGTGTGTTTCACATGTGTGAGTGTGTGTGTGTGTGTGTTCCAGGACTCGTTCACGTACGTGTCCCCGTGCCAGGCGGGCTGCGCGCGCAGCCGGCAGCTCGACAACACCACGTGGCTCTACTACGACTGCTCGTGCGTGGCGCGCGCCGGCGACGACGACCATCCGCGGCTCGCTGACGCGTACGTAACACTACAACCTGTTCCTATGTCTCGCTCTACTCAAATTCAAAGTTCTTTATTCATAAATAAACCATTTACACGTCTTTATCCAGTAACATAAAGCTGAATAGGTGTTTTTTTATTTTTGCTTATTTTGCTGTTTTTGAACCTGCTGTAACTTGGAGCCGATTTAACTATTTTAGGAAGAATGTTATACATTTTCGGTCCCATAATGTTAGCCAGCTTCTCGTGAGTATGTTGCTAGAATGTTTCTCTTCTCGCGTGTTGTATGAGTCTGGATTATTTCTGTCATACACATCCACTTGGTAGATCAATATTGCTGGTAACGTAAATATGCCAAGCTCTTTGAAATATGGTCTGACAGATGTGCATTGCGACACCCTAACAATGGCACGTACGGCACGTTTTTGAGCGCGGATCGCACGCTGCAGTCGGCATCGCCACGCGTATAGTTCGGCGACGTACTGGAACCGAGAACGTACTGTGGCAAAGTAACACGCACGAGGCACATTCGCAGACACCACTCGGGATAGCTTTGTACAAAGCACGTACTGCTTTAACACACATCTTTTCGATGAGGTGTTCCCATGTCACGCAGCGATCAATCTCGAACCTTAGAAATGTTGTGTTCCGCGCCTGCTCCATTTATAATCTCATATTAATGTTTCCTTAGAAATTACAGGCCAAAAAGGTAAATGATATTATTTATGTCTCTAGACGACGAACACAATTTAGTCTACATATCTACATATGTATAAATAAAATTATATAGCTAAAAAGGCTTTTTGTTTTAACGCCCTTATGACTCTACTGGACCGATTACAAAAATTATTTCACCGTTGGATATGTGCGTGATCCCTGGGCCCTGAGTGTTATAGGCTATATTATGTACCATAGGCGTAGCCGGAACCGCTAGTCAAAGAGATAAAATTCGTCGTGAAATGATGCAGTTTAGTACTAGACAGTAATTTAGAATGACTAGCTAAACAATGCATGCGTTGCTTCGCCATCTATCGAAAATTGTTCGTACCAATTTAAATTTAGAACAAATTCGGTTACCTTAAATTCTAATGACGGAACCTTTAAAAGATAGACAGATGCTGTCACGCAACGTAAGCTCTCAAAAAGCAATATTTTTTTAGCCGTTTTTGTTACATTTTTCATTAATGCTCCGCTCTTGTTGATAGTGGGGTAATGTTAAATAGCTTATAGCTTTCCGCGATAAATGGACTATCCAACAACGAAATAATCTTTCAATTCGGACCAGTAGTTCCCGAGATCCTTGCGTTCAAACAAACAGACAAACTCTTCAGCTTTATAATATGTATGTTTATGAATGATGCAGTTTAGTGCTAGACTGTAATTTAGGCTTAGTTTGGGGCCCGCTAAAAGTCTTTCATATACACAAATACTGTATAATGATATTGTCAACCTTTTCTACTATCTTGTGAAGTTTTTTTGTATTGTGGAAATAAATTATTCTTATTCTAAACTCTTCAATAAATAGCATGTGTTTTTTTTCAACTTTTTATAGGTGTACACTTGACCGCCATCTTGTCTGATGTTAAGCTACGATGCGGTCTACGATGGAGCGTGTTTACCTAGAAGAAACCGATTCGCTCTCGATTTGAAGACACAAAGATTGTAACCAACAGGGAAAATCCTCTCAGGCAACGTATTCCACAGCCTAGACGTTCTTATCACACAAGTAGAGTCAAACCTCTTGGTTCGTGTCTTTGGAACGTCAACCATGAAACGATGTCTATGTTATGTTTCCAGTATCAGCCGCTACGGCCTGTCGAACTCGTCGGCGTCGCTCGCGGCCGGCGGCATGGCGCTGACGGGCGAGTGCGGCGGCTCGTGCCCGCAGCTCTACGTGTTCATCGCGGTGTTCGCGGCCGTCATGTTCGTGCACTCCAGCGGGGAGGTGGGCGCCGTGCTGCTCATCATACGCTGCACGGACAAACACGGTCAGTATCACACGCTGCACGGACAAACGCGCTCAGTATCACACGCTGCACGGACAAACACGGTCAGTACAGACCATTCATATTGAACCGGTTGATGTTGATCGAAATTGCCTTTAATGTGTCAGATTTCAGAAGTGAAACGTTACAACGATTGGGGATAGGTACTAAATGGTGCATACCTACCGTACAGTGCAATTTTCTACTCCTGAACAACAGGCTCAGGACCGGGAAAATTTGAAGGAGAGAGCTTTAGGCCAAAATATAATGTATTATATAGCCTGGATTTACTATAAGAAGCCTATGATGCGGTGCCCCATGGATTTGGTTAGCAGGTCGCAGTCCTGTAACCAGGTAGCGTGGACAGCTCCTTTATTTCGAAGGACTTGATAAAGATTGAAAGAGGCATTTTTCAGGGTGACAGTTTGAGCCCATTGTGGTTTTGCCTAAGTTAGAATCCTCTCAGCACTCTACTGAAGCATTCAGAGTTAGGTTGTCGTCTTTGCAGAGGAGTTGAGGTTATATATCTCATTTGCTGTACATGGACGATCTCACCGGCGTTTTTGCACCAACATGTCAAGACTTGTTGAAGCTATTTAAAACCACGGAGGGGTTTATGTTGTTTTTTGATACATTTATTGATATTGAAAAACCCAAATTTAAGAACCTAAATAAATAATTGAATGGTAAACTTTTACAGTTTTTTTTGTGAGTGGCCAAATACTTTTGATCGCTTAATATACGTAGTCACTTACAACAAACAGGCGTGTCCAGACACGCCCACATTTTAGGTATATATATGGAAAGTTTCTGTGTGGTTTCAGATAAAGCGATGGCGATGGGCGTGATCCAGTTCGCGATCGGCGTGTTCGGGAACGTGCCGTGCCCCATCGTGTTCGGAGCCGCCGTGGACGCTGCGTGCCGTCTGCGGGACGCGGCGTGCGGCGCGCTCGGCGGCTGTGCCTCGTACGACAGCGACAGCTTCCGACACCTCTATCTAGGTAACGTGACCTTTTTGATTTTACAGGGATAGTTGTTGCTTGATACCCAGGGTGCACCAAGCCGTAGTTCCGGTGCCAGGCACCCCATCTTTCTCGGTCATGTCCTAATTAAGTCCAAGAACGACTTGCTACTGTCTTAGACCCCTAAAAATATAGTTTGCGGCAGGCATGTTTGTTCAAGTTTGGTTTAGTTATACTACATTTACATTTATTCGTAAGTTACGACTGGTCTAATCGTGTGCCCCTAGGATCTCTCCAGGTCGTGTATTATTCACCAACCTGTTTTTTTTGTTGGTTGTCTTTATATTAGTTTAATGACTAACGTTTGACATGTTGTTTGAATTGTGTCGTTTTGTGCAGGTCTGTCGGCCGGGCTGATGTTCCTGGCGTTCATAATGGACATGCTGGTGTGGCGGCTGGCCGGCCGCATCGACATGAACCCGCGCGACGCGCCGCCGCCGCGCCTGCCCGCGCCCGACACGCAGCTCTGACGCGCGCCGCCGCCGCGCGCCGCCTACGAGTCGCACGTCTAGCTCCGGCGACGGCCGCCGTGCGACTGACGAGACCGCACGACACAAACGACGGACACGTGTGTGCGTACGTAACACACTCGCAATATTGACACCGGATTGGTTGAACTTGACGCGCAACTCTAACGATCCAATCGTAGCGCGCTGCCTACAAGCCATATATATCTAGTTGCCGCGACCGCCGCTGTGCAACTGACAAGATCACACGACACAAACGAGGGACACGTGTGTGCGTATGCATACGTAACACACATATAACGTTATCACCTGATTGGTCGATCTTGGCTCGCAACTCTGACGCACCGGCACGTTGCAAGCTGCGTACAGTACGTACTTCCTACGTATCCATGTCGTACATACGTTTATACTACGGTTACTTCTGATCTGACTCTACGTTATGGCGTGCTGAGACGCCGATACCTACTTACAAGTCGGACTATGTTCGAAGGACCAACCAAACCGCCGATAGTACTCGTTCCGAAACTGAACTTACAACTTAAATGTTGAATGACAAAACAACAAGACGATTCTTCATTCGCGAGTGAAGTCGTATTGCGTGTATAGTGCTCTCGTAAAAGTTCTAAACTTTACCCCTGACGATCAACCGCCGCTAAAAGACCTGTGAAGTCTTCAACGGTGCTATGAGAACGAACTATTTCACTCGTTTTTTTAGAATAGAAATTGACGCCATTGACGACACAATGCCTCGTCATCTCACAACGATTGACACTCTATTGTTGCGAGATGTTTCATTTCCTAGAGAAATCCGACATAGGTATAATATATCACGCCTATCCGGCACGCTTGTTATCGAATTAAACTAATCAACGGGAAAGTGACACTTTCAGAGTGTATTTATAATTTTGTCTTTATTATCAACATTATCTAATGATAATCCTCCTCCTTCTAATTAATATTAGGAGGCATCCATAAATTACGTCACATCAAAAGGGGGTCCATGAACTCTGACATAGTGTGACAAGACGTGAAATCTGAAATTCATGATGTTACAGTATATCTAAGTTATGAATTAAAACATGAAATATGAACTCCAACTCTATTCATAGAAGTATAATATTAAGCTACTTAATGAACTGTTGTATTAATTTCATAATTCCTGACAGTGAAATTCAAAGTATATTACTTCACACTGTAGATGTAGAGGGAGTCTCACTATTGTCGGCTGTGACCAGAATAGGGTGGGAATAAAATACATTAGGAAATTCGTGTGAAGTCATTTATGGATGGCCTGTTACGGGATATTAACCCGATGTTTGTTGCCAATGTGTAATCTCGTGCCTACTGACATTTACAATCGAGTTTATGTAGTCATTTTTATCGTTTGTAACCAAAGAAGCGATGCTGTGGAATGAAGTGAACCACTACACCACGAAGTGAACGAACTATCTATAAACAAAATTGTATCTGACATTCTGTCTGACAAATGATTGATATTGTTCCCTCTGTATTTTCGCTTGTAATGAAAGAGAGGCCGATGGCAAAGCCAGAAACAATTTTGCTAAGTACTACATTGCCATTTTGACTCTGCGCCATCGTTAAATGCCTATGGCAAAAATATAGAACTACGTAATTCATAGAATGATATTCGTTTATGATTCTGGAACACACCAGTGGCTTCGGTCATCAACTGTCATGTGTCTATGTACCACACTACCACAGAGTATTTAAATCACAATGGCGGATGCAGAGTTTACATGACCGTGTAACTTCGATACGATATTTTAAAATATCTTCATACATTTTTGAAGGATACGATTGATATGTAATTAATTGTGGAAATAATATTTGACTATTTTGTTTTAAATTTACATTATGACTTTATTTCACTTTTTTTGTTGATATGACGAAATTAAGTTGTTTTTTAATTGCATTTTGTTATTACGATCTGTGTGCACTTAAGCTAAGTGTAATGTTAAGCTCAACTTTCGGAACATAATTTAATTTAATTGCGCATAATATTATTAATAATTGAGAATTTCTTGGATTACGTAAATAAATGTCGAAATTAAGTTTATAAATCATTATAGTTAGTTACGATCCGAAAATCTCTTACTTAATAATTAGGAATTATGTTAACATAGAAGTGACGATATTTTCTTAAATATTAGTTGTATTATGCGAGAATTATTATTATTGATGTTTACGTGTCAAGACAGGGCCACAAACTTTTCCAATATGATGGCCAAAAATAGAACGAACGTTGCCAATACCTAATGATAGAGACCTAGTTGACTTAACGCTATTGTGGCGCTGCCTTTCAGCGGTCCAGATAAGTTTGTCGCCCTGTAGCTTGAACAAGTTACAAGTAAAGTAAAACACGAAAGTGAAGGAAAACTCAAAAACTTTTTTCGGATTTTAAGTTATCACGTGATACAGTTGCATAATATGAAATCGTTATTAATAAGTGATTTTTATACGTTTATTAAATTTACACGATCAGACCTAAGCCCGATGTCTCGAAGATAGAAAATAATGTTAAAACATGAAATATTCTTTGACGTGACGAAAAATATAAGCGAAAAATGGCGAACGCCTTATCGGTAACGCAAAAAGTTCTGTGAACAATGTATTTAATCTAGAGTTTGATGTACGATTACTATCGTTTCCGTTAACGTCACATAACGCTAGTAATTCTATAGATAATTATAACACTTCTCGCAATAGGAACTAATGTTCCAAACAAGCGTTCACGGGACGGTACCGCAAGACGATAACCGTGCTAATTTAGTTTTAAATACCATTTTGAATTCTTTATTTTTTTCTGACCCAAGTGACCAATGATAGAGAGATGGACTAAAGAGTAAACTAAGTAGGTAATTGGACTCCGAGAGAGCAAACTGACCTTTCGATATAAACCATTAGTTAAAGTGAGTAGTGTGAGTGGTTTACACACCACCAATCTACTTGACTCCTAGAATCGCTAGCGGCGAGGTATGCTGTGGTTCTAATTTTATTATTTTGGTTGCTGACAACAAAGGTCACCGTTCATCGATTCCTACAACCGACTAGAACGGAAAAAGTGAGCTCATTCTTCCCAACGATGACATAATTTCGTGAGCCTGAAGTTCGGGAGAGCACATCCAATGGTTTATGTCGATGAACTGACCGAAACCTCTGACGCACCTACTCTCGTGCTTTAGTTTCTGTGCACCTTCATGTCAGTTTCACACTCAGCTTCCCCTGAAAAAAAAAATGGACGAAAATTACGTAAAATTAACGATTAAACATTCATTACGAAGAAAGATAGACGGGTAGTTGAATCAAAATATTATTTTTGCAAAAACTGTATACCGCATAGGTATGCTTTACATCTTCTGTTGATCAATAGCTTACCCATTGTATCGGTTGCTTTGGCGTCGGTTGCCACATTTCTGTCTACTTACATCGTAACGACTTCGCGTAAAAACGCTGACCTTAGCGGCTTCTCTCACAAGGAGATATGAATAATCAAACGCTGATCAGTCCGGCTTGGTTAAAGGTCTTTGGTACGTGATGTTTTTACTTTTTCCGTAAAGCTAGAGTGATATTATTGGCCTTTAACATCTCCACTTGAAAAAGTCCGAAAAACTTACGATTTCTGTGATTTGTGGAATTTGACGTTTCCTTTTCCTGTATATTTAATCATAAGCAACGTAAGCAAATAGCTCACTTTGTGATCCCATAGCTGAGGTACTAGTGCTTCTCTTATAAGGAGGTCAAGACCAGTGGGTTAGCAATAATCCATTCTGCTAACTCACTGGCGTGCGGATTCCCGGATGATGCATACCTAGAAAGATTTCCATTCTTGAAAGTACGCTTGTGAAATAGGTCAAAATGCGAGGGCAATTTTTTTACATCCTCTCACTTACATATTTTGTAATTAACATCACAGCGTTGCTTAAATACATGCGAATTACATGGCTAGTGATTAGACGTTTATTTAGTTATTAGGTTTACGTATGTAATCATTGTAAATATATGTATCACATTTTAATAGATAATATTTTTAATTTTAGCATAATAAATACATATTTTTAATGTTTTAATCGATTCGTTGATTGCATTGTTTTATGCAACGTAGCTAAATATTGTGTTTTTAATATTACATTTAAAAACGATTAATTCTAAATGAATATTACGTTAAGTGGTGTAAATTGGACTGTGGTAGATAGTCAATAGCTTTGAAAATAAAATAACGATATGTTTTTAATTGATAAACCGGTTGAGCACGTGTAATGTGGTATTAGTTTAGCTCGACTGAAGCGTGAGCTGTATTCGGCTGCGCCATTCAAGAATATACGCGCGCGCGTGTGACTGCGTCCGTGTGGCCCTGCGGGCGGCGGCGCGCTCTTGTTGGAAAAAGCTCCGAATGGGACTGAAAACTTGAATCGGGCTTCTTTCGATACAGCGGGAGTGCGTTGATACCCGCAGTGTCTAACGAGACGTGATAACGCGCGCGCACTTTCCTCGAAAATGACCTCCGAACGCAACTTAAATGTTAGTCGGTGTAGACCTATTATCAAATGTAAATAACCCGTTGATTAATTAGAAATGGTTTAGTTTTCAAAATAAAATATAAAAGCAGGGTAAAATGTTATAGGATTTCTATTAATAAATAATTGCTGAAACTAGATTTATGCTATTTGTATAAAATACCTATTATTATCTAGTGAAACTCAACATGTTTCAGTTCAAATACCAGACGTTATGAAATAAATATCTCCAGTTAAACAAAATGCTTAATTAGTAAAATTATACAAAAAAATATCATTCTGTAGATTTTTGGTAAACCAAAACGTAGAATATTTCATAAACATTGTACTAACAGCAAATATATCATTGGTTGTAGCCAGATTTATTAATTACGCTGGTCAGCAATAATTTTGCCGTCCCGAATAAAATATTGATTTTGGGATTACATATGCTTACGTTTCAATACCAATATTTTTAGGAATTTTTCTCTACTTAGTTTATTTGCGTGTTAAACGTATATTCTACTATGCAACTATGCGTTAGAGTGGAAAGTGACCGACTATGTACCGCAGTCCAATGTGTTAGGTAATCTTTAGAAGGCTGGGCCAAGTGTAAAGATATATAGAAAATTAGATTAATTCAGCATCATCAGAGACGTGATCAGAATCTATTGGTTTTCAGCTTTCCACTTGTTTAACCAACTTTACTAGATCTGTGATGCTTTATCGTACGATATTTAGATAGATATTTTTATCAAAATACCATTTCTTGGTATCTCTATCGTAAACTATTTTATCAATTTGTACAACGTTTTTTTAAATGTTGTATACATTTATTTATTTAAGTGCAATAATGTAATGTTTATTATTACTTAATAATGGAATATTAACATGTTAATTGGTGTAATATTTTCTAGAAAATACAGTTATATTTATACATATATGTAATGATGTATTACTCTCATTATGGGTGCGTATAGACTAAAATTATACCACAGACTGATATCCGATTCAAAATTTTAAAATACTTAATTATTTGTTAAACAATTGTCATTATTTACCGTGTTTTGGTAAAATCTGTTTTACCATAGAAACTATAGAAATACTCGTATCAGGGTCTTGATTCACTGTGTAACCACGGCAAATATTCTGTAAATCAGAGCTTCTCAAACTTTTTTACTGTGACACCTTTGGGAGCTAGCCATTACTTTGTGACGCTCTTCTGTCTCGCTATGCTACGATGGGCTTGAAGTTTGGTGTTTACAGTGATGCTGTATGCAGCTCTCATTTGTTACGTTAGAGATAATTAATGGGTCGCTTGGTTACGTCTTTGGGATAACGCCACGACGCCCCAAGGCGTCAACGTACAGTTTGGGAAGCTCTGTTGTAAATAATGACAATAGACAACCGTGATAATAAAAAATAATGTTTAGTTATTTGTCGTATCAAGACTGTATAACATCTACATGTGTGCAATCATAATATACTTTTATTTTATTTATCAAATATCGAGGAGTGAATGGCTATTATTTGTGTTTTTTACGAAACAGAGACAAATACATTTTTGGAATCAGCAAAATGTATACAAGTCTATTTTAAAAAAAAAACACGATTAGACCAAATTTAGCCTTTCTCACCTAGATATAGTTTGCGCTAGACTGCCGTTTCGCCTGATGCAAAGCGATTGGGCTCTAAGATAAATCTAACAATAACACACAACGACAAAAAAAATAATGAAAAAAGTGGTTCCTTTTTTATCAATGGTGCATTATTATTGTGCAATTCGCCTGTAATTGTATATAAAACAGTAATACTATTTTATACTGTGTATACAATTATTTATTAGCTTATATTTTAATAACTTAGGTCGAATTTTTTTATACAATAATAACATTTTTTTATATATATTCTAGTGGGAAATCAATTAATTCAAATAACACGTGCTTTATATATATTGAAATATACACTTATTATAAATGAATTGTGTTAACGTATCAGTAGTTAAAATTCGTTGTTGTATTGTGGTATATTAATTAAAAGAAAAAGGTAATGTGTAAGTTAATATTTCGGCGTAGTAACACAAATGTACTAGTCTGCGTATGAATAAGAAAAAAGAATACCTCTGGAGTTTTAGGCATAAAGTAACATTTGTCAGTGTTGTAATTTAGAAATAACGAAAAAAAAAAACTTAAATAAGACATTTTATTGAAAAATGTGCCTGTGTGTTATTCGGAGCACCTGCGCTATGCCAGAAAAGTCGTCTACTCACCATGGCCATCTTTCACTGTGGCACCTACTCGTGAAAACGCGAGAAATATATACAAAGTAGTGATAGGACTAGGTAAGACAGAGTCCACCTGACTGAAGATGGTGATATTTTTTCGTGATTTTGGGGTTGGCCTTACAATAATTGATGACAATAGATACTCTTTATTGTCCACAAAACAAATATATGGATCCTCAGAGCTAGTGAAGCAAAACCTTACCGTTAAGAGCAATCGGTGTGAGTAGAAAACCTTTTCAGGCTAGTGCAGGCGTTCTCTGTTACGCTGTATAACTATGAAGGTTACATTATGGGAACATGACACATTTTTGCTGTTGTCGTTATCAATGTATGCTAATATCGATATGTGTAGTATAAGTTTTGTATAACGTTTCTCATATTATCACCTTTTCTCATCTCGAGTTAAATAATATGAAACCCATCGAAGTTGTCGGAATGTGTTTAGTTGTAACCGGGCCATATGTTAAGTACGCAATGTCAGCAACTGTTGTATAACTTATGCCTTCTTTTATGTCAGAAAACCAGAAAAATCATCACAATTCTGAATAAAACCAAAAAATACATTATAATATTACGTGATAAGGTACAATTTCGTATGTCACAGAACGGTTTATTTTAAGCTAAGGTCAGTCTACTTGATACCTACGAGTATCGATCTGGGGGTTCATTCTCTACCACGAATAATTGTCTATGATCGCCATTTTTGTATGAATAATATTAGTAAGGAATCTGGTAATTAAAAAAAAAATGTTTGTCGTAGAGATTTTGTTGTTTAAGTGAGAATGACCCCCCTCTAGTTATTTACGTATTTTACACTAACTTTAAATAACTTTTGTAATAAGTAGGTACTGTTTAGATTTGTTATTGAGACGTCGGCTCACATTTTTTTAATTATTTGTAAATAAAAAATAATGAGACGTGATACAACGTTTTATTTTAGTTTAAAAACCTATCCGCTTTTGAAATTATCTTTTGGCGTGCTTGGATAAAATGGTGAGAGTGTTTTTTACGATGTTTGTGCACACCGATAGCAAAAAGAAATGACAAGGTTGGCTGACAACTGTCACTTGTGAGTAGTGGTAGCACTCTTGGCAGAGTCCGCCTGGGGAAGTACCACACCTTTGCCAAGCTACAGCCAAGCAGTAATGTGTAAGCGTTACTGTGTTCCGGTTTGACGGGCAATGTTTCCAGAGAAATTACAGGGCTTAGAGATATAATAGCTTAGATCTCTGGGCGACGAGCGCAGTGCAGTGCTAGGTAATGATTTGGACTCTTCATGTTCCAATAGCTGTGTGTCATTGTGCTTTTATGAGGCAGGCATGTTGCTCACCATCATGCACATGTCCAGCTCGTCTCGTCACTTAAATATATATAAAAACAAAAAACTTCAGAGTAAATACGATCAAGTGTGGGGCTCGCACACCGTTCACCCAAATACCAAACACTGAAGTTTTTAAAAGTGACGAATGGTACTTTGCTTCAAGTGGACTCTACTGCCTAGTCAACTTAGGTTTAGCGTAGAAGGAGCGGTAGTTGCGCGTTAGCTTTAATCATATGTAAGTACTTCTTAAAATTTAATGAAGTAGGTTCCTATAATATCTTCTTGCGTGCGTACTGTATCAAAAAAAATTGGTTGCCTGTAAAGTCGGTATACGGGCGAAAGTTTTACGTGACAACGACTTTGAGTGGTAAAATAATTTTACTAAAATAAACTACCTTCACATTATCACTACACAATCGTTTTACAATTAACTGGCAACGTGTAAACTTGTATGCAGGCGCCTAAGCGAATCGGCGACTCGGGCATGGTTAGCCCGCCTAAGAGCGAGAAAGACAGACATAAAAAGTGAAAGGCACGCGTCCCTCTCACTCGCTCTCATTGTGAGCGAATAACGTGAGCGGAGCGTAACGCAGTTTCTTGAAGTGTCACCCGGCAAACCAATTTATAAGACGTTGTCACGTCAAAATAATCGTACAACGGATACGATCGAACACAGCATGGACTTAGGTAATCATTTTAGGTATTTCTAGGACTTTTCCGGATTTGACTTGTTTGAGAGCATCCGAGGTAGGTACGCCCAGGCAAGATTTCCATTAGCGTCCATATAAAATTCAAACTAATAATGTTTTTTTATTACCTATTATAGTATAGAGTAACGAGACGAGCAGGACATGTGCCTGATGATAATCAACATGCGTGTCCATAACAGCACAGTGACACGCAGTTATCGGAACATGAAGAGTTCAAATCATTACCTAGCACCGCACTGCGTTCGTCACCCGGAGATATGAGGTGTTTTATCTCTTAGCCCGGTAATTTCTCTGGAAACATTGCGATTCGAACCGGAACACAGTGATGTTTGCACACTGCTGCGCGGTGTGATACTTCTCCAGGCGGACACAGCAAAAGGTCCTACCATTACAATAGATTTGTATGTAGATTGCAGGCAAACATTTTTTGCAACACTAAATTTTGCAAATCTGTTGTTGGAAATCAGAAAGCTGCTGAAGCGCTGAAGGAAAACATTGTGATGAAACCGATGTTCCTGGAATCTTTCAAAGCCAAGCGTCATCCACTAACCGTAACTGACCCAGCGTGGTGGATTATGTTCTTAACTCTCTTTATGCGAGAGAAAGCCCCGAGTCCCAACAGTGGGAATGTGTAGAGGGCTGCTTATGTTTATGACTCCAAAACAAAACCTATATTATATACTATATACTTAATATTATAAATGTCAATGTATGGATGTTTGGATGTTTGTTGCTTAATTACGTCCTAACATATGAACGGATCGGGCTGAAATTTGGAATACAGATAGATTAAATTCTGGAAGAACACATTGGCTACTTTTTATTCCGAAAAAAAAAAACAACGGGAACTTTGCGGGTAACACCGCGGGGCGCTTCTAGTAATGTATAATTAGTTGTCTCTCCGATGGCAGCCCTAACCCTACACCAACAGAAAGAGCCAACTTATAATTACGCTTTAATACTTTTTTCGCTTCCCAGAAACCAAAGTCACGTAGGTGAATGACGCTCGATCGCTAACTTCTACACGCAAAAATGGTCTTCAATGTCTGCTAATAAAGTATCAATTTGTTTGTTTGTGGAGGCACTTTTTATCCGCTATTGTTTAGCTAGGTCGTGATCGATAGATGTAATCGATTGAGTCGATTCGTTTTCGACGATTATTAAAAAGAGTATGACCGCTAGTGGTATTATCAACACAACATAAAAAAATTGTTTATTTCTAAACATACATAAATATACAAACATACATAGTCCGAGGTGACGCCATGTGCCTAATGTAGTTTTTTGAAGTGAAAACTTCTATAAGCGCGCCTAGACAAATTTTTCGTGGGGTGTAAATTGAATTCTACCGTCACGCTCGGGTATGATAAGAAATCTTCGGGTAAACTCGGGACCTTAGCGATTGGGCATCTAAAAATGCGTCAGCCAATGGGAAATGCTGAAAAGGCGTGGCCTCGCCATCATGACATGGCCATCTAGAAATGCGTAAGCCCATGGGAAATGCTGGCGCATTTCTAGATGGCCATGCCATGATGGCGAGGCCACGCCCTCCGGTTACACCCGTGTAGTTTCCAAAGTAAGCTATCAAAATCTGAGTTTTCACTTCTATCGGCAGTTCCTATGACTGCCAATTTTTTATTTTATTTGATGGCTCACTTTTGAAACTACGCGGGTGAAACGTATTCAAAGTATTGTCGTCCAAATAAGTCTTCGAAGCATGGCATCTAGAAATACATATCATTGCCATCCCGAGTTCCCCCGAACATTTCTTTCATTTACGAGCGTGAGGATAAGCTTCATTCACAGCCCGTGAAAAACCTGTGTGGTGCGCGAAACTAAGGAAGTTTTCACTTCAAAATTTCATTCGCATCTGGAAAGCAATGATTTAATGTTCTTTGGGAACAGAATATCTATCTACTCGAGCGAAACATACCCAGTCTAATTGAAAATTGCTTAACACTAGGTTCGCAGACCGAAATGTAGCCCTCGGAGGAATTTCAAGTGGCTCGAACGACGATGGAAGTAGGTAAACATCGAATTTAACAACGTTACTCTTTTTAAGTAGGTAGGTGCCTCCTACCTACTTAAAAAGAGTAACGTTGTTTTTAGTCGTTTTTTAATGTTACGGCTGGTCTACTAGGGAGAATGGCGTCTGCCAGTCCGGATCCAGTTCAAATCCCATGGTCACAACTGTCTTTTCGAAGTTAGGTACGAGGGTCAAACTGAAAGTTCTTAGAAAATCAAAAACTGATTACATTAGCCAGTTATTAGTTTTATTATATCTTTTCATAATATTGTCCATTCACGTCAATACACCGCTGCATGCGATGGAACCACTGGGAAAAGCACTTTGCCCACTCGTCCTTAGGGGTCTCTTCAATGGCATCGCGATACGCAGCCACCGCTTCTTCAGCATTCATAAACCGCTTTCCTTTAAGTTTTTCTTTAATTTTTGAAAATAAATAAAAATCACAAGGCGCGAGGTCGGCGCTATACGGCGGGTGACCCAGTAATTCAACGTTTGATGTCGCCAAATAGTCGATCGTTCGCTTGGCGGTGTGCGATGAGGCGTTGTCGTGGTGAAGGAGGATCCTACTGCGAGGTCGTTTCTCTCGAACTTTTTCCAAGACAAGTGGCAAACAATTGGTAGTGTACCATTCTGCAGAAACTGTTTTTTGATCCTCTAACACAATTGTTGCGAAATGACCTATCCTTCCAAAGAACGAGGCCACCATTTTTTTCCCCGCACTTCGATCTCTCTTCACTTTAGTTGGCAACTCCTCGAAAGGAAACACCCACTGAGCAGATTGTCTTTTGGTTTCAGGGTCATAACAGTAAATCCAGCTTTCGTCACCTGTTAGTATGTCGAACACAGCATTTGAGTCACCTCCGTTAAATCTTTCAATCATTTTACGGCACCAATCCACACGATGGCGTTTTTGAGCCTCAGTCAAATTATGAGGTATCCACCGGGCGCAAAGCTTCCTGACCGCTAAATGTTCGTGTAGGATTTTGTGCACTTGACTCATACCGATGCCTAAGCTTGTCCGAATCTGCTGATAGGTCACTCTTTTGTCAGTCTCTATCATACGCCGCACAACACAGATGTTATCTTCAGTCGTCGCCGTAGAAGGCCGTCCCTCACGTAAATCATCAGTGAGATTAGTGCGACCACGTTTAAACTCATTAAACCAGTTGTAAACAGTCGCACGAGATGGGGCTTCAAGGCTTCATCGTGAAAGACCAATCGTAGTCTATCATAACTTTCTTGTTGACTTAAATGACATCGAAAGTCATAAAAAATAATTGCACGAAAATTTTCTCGTGTTAAATTCATGTTGACGTGACACAGACAATTTTCAATTTGCCGCCAAATCGTAAAACAAATGACAAATGAATGAAGTATATACTCAGTAATATTGGCAAAGAGTTATATTTTCAAATTATAGAATTATTTTTTTATTATATTGTTTATAAGTGGCCAGTTCTAAGAACTTTCAGTTTGACCCTCGTATGTGCAAAAAGCCGCTAACTTAAAATGGCGAAGGAAATCATCGCAAGGAAACCGACATGTACCTCTAATATTTCAAGATCATTTGTAGAAACATATTTCTTACGTTATTATATGTTGCATGGATGCCTGGAAGAGATCACTAAGCGATAAGGCCGCCAATGAAAATTTTTATTACTTTAAATTATGTTGTCTTTTTTATACGGTGGCTTTTAATAGTTTTCTTATCTTATCTTTATTTTAACCAACAATGTTCGGAGCAGATTCTACCTATTGTTCCCATCGATATAAACCATGATTTTCATCGATGATTGTTGCTATATGTAGGTACGTATATTGTAGTGGCAGTGGTAGGGCTCTTTGCAGAGTTCACCTCGGGAAGTACCTACCACACCTTTGACAGTTATTTTGCCGCCAAGCAGTAGTGTGCAAACATTACTGTGCTCCGGTATGAAGGGCAATGTTTCCAGTGAAATTACTGGGCTAAGAGATAAAACACCTTAGATCTCTGGGTGACGAGCGCAGTGCAGTGCTAGGTAATGATTTGGACTCATCATGTTCCAATAGCTGCGTGTTACTGTGCTGTTATGTGGCAGGTATTTTGCCTTCCTTACATGTCCTGCTCGTCTCGTCACTCTTTATTTAAAAAAAAAACCTGGGGAAGTACCACACCTTTGCCAGTTATTTTGCCGCCAAGTATCAGTGTGCAAACATTACTGTGGTCCGGTATGAAGGGTAATGTTTCCCGAGAAATTACTGGGCATAGAGATAAAATCTTAAATCTCTGGGTGACGAGCGCAGTGCACAGTGCTAGGTAATGATTTGGATACTTCATGTTCCAATAGCTGCCTGTCTCTGTGCTGTAATGGGCATGGTGCTTTCAGGCACGTGTCCTGCTCGTCTCGTCACTCTATACCTACTATAATAAAAAAAATGATAATGTAGGTTATGTAAGTATAATAATAGGTTCACAACAGTGTTGTGTTGTAGTATAATATTGTGGTTAAATAAATTATTAGCTTCTTATAATCGTTGTAAATGTGATTTGATAGCCATAAATCTTTCGATCCTATCAAGTGGACTTCTGTGATCATAAATACTGTGTGACCTCTACGCTTCAAGGAGGTTCCTTCTACCTCTATTAATGTATTCGAGATTCAAGAGCTCTAACAACAGTAGGTACGAACCTACTTATATTAGATTACATGTTTGGACATAGATATACCTACGTACTACGTACATATGAATACATATTATGTACCTATCTCTAGTTTTCAAATCGAAATTGAATCGGTTTCTTCTAGGTAAGTATGCTCCTTATTGAGATAGGGCCCTATCTACCGGTAGGCATGTCTCTCCCTAAACGTACAGATCATATTATTAATATTATGTCTGTCATCATACGCCGGGCTTTTTCCACCGCCAATGTCCCAGCAATACTCGAACCGAGTGGGCTTGCGCGTGACGATGGCAAACGTTGATACTCTGGCACCATCACATCTTCCAGAGACACATTGTAGGGCTGGTGCAGCGGCTAATTCAGCTGAGCGACTCAAACGGCGCAAATATGCAACCCTCGGAAGAGGTTACATATTTGAGCCCTTTGGTGTTGAGACATTGGGTCCGTGGGGGCCGGGAGCTCACCTCATTTTCAAAAGCCTTTCCGAGCGCTTGGTCGACGCGACGCGTGACCAAAATGCTGGCGTTTATTTGGCCCAGCGGCATAAGCATTGCCATTCAGCGTGGTAATGCCGCCAGCATGTTTTTTCCTTTCACTTTTGTCATATTCTCTTCCATTTACAATGGGTTTCATCCTACTATAAATTATTTTGTTTTCAAAAGCTATCGAGATTGGTCTAAAACAAGTTTTCAACAATTACGTGTTGACAGGATCGAGTTGGATAACTTTTGTGAAATCGTCACTACGTCATCCAGACAAAATTGTAGGCAAAGTTTAGTTTTACTTCATATTTCAAAAACCACCACAACGATTTCGATAAAATTTTGTATGGGACCATCCGGGAAGCATACCCATTCGAACACAAAATAAAGTGGCCAAGTGCGAGTTGGACTCGCCCATGAAGGATTCCGTTGCAGCAAGTAACATTATATACATAGTACACATAGTTCTTGTAGTTCGTTGTAACTTTGATCGAAGTTTCAATAATAGTGTATTTATGACGTACAAAAATAAAACTACTCATCAGATCGAGTTCAAACTAATTTTCGTTGGTAGTTTACATGGTAATGTACATCATTTAATTTTTTTAGATTTTTCATTCTCTTACTTTAGAAGTTAGAGGGGGGGGGGGACACACATTTTACCACTTTGG
The DNA here is from genome assembly GCA_963693475.1 of Ectropis crepuscularia. Lineage (NCBI taxonomy): Eukaryota > Metazoa > Arthropoda > Insecta > Lepidoptera > Geometridae > Ectropis > Ectropis crepuscularia. The sequence continues at coordinate 2,563,876 of OY856341.1, forward strand.
AAGTGTCTCTCGCGCAAATTATTCAGTGTAGACGAAAATGATTTTAGAAACCTCAACATCATTTTTGAAGACCTATCGATAGACACCCCACACGTGTAGGTTTGATGAAAAAAACATTTTTGAGTTTCAGTTCTCAGTATGGGGGGCACCCCTAATTTTTGTTTTTTTTTTAAACTTTTGTAAAAATCTTTATGCGGTTCACAGAATACATCTTCTTACCAAGTTTCAACAGTGTAGTTCTCATAGTTTCGGCAAAAAGTGGCTGTGACATACGGACGGACAGACAGACAGACAGACAGACAGACAGACATGACGAATCTATAAGGGTTCCGTTTTTACGTTTTACGGAACCCTAAAAAATGTTTTAATCGGTTCAGGCGTTCTCGAGAAATCATAAATAAATATAAAAAAAACATGGTGGTCGAATTGATAACCTCCACCTTTTTGGCCGGCCACTATACCTACCCATATTACGCGATAGCTCCGTCCGAATTGATTTTGTAAATCATTCATCATAGTTCAGAAGTGGTTCCTGGTGGCTGTTATACATTTTATCGAAATCGTATCGTGGTATTGGAAATTTCAACAAAAAGTTTAAAAATGCTTTTATCTTCTATCTGTATCTGGACGACGTTATCGTAGATTTCACATAGCTAAGCTATGAAATTTAGTCGACTTAAATTTTAAAATTTGAAGTCGATTTTGTTATTTGGATAAAATTTAATTATTGTACAAGCACAACTTTGGACATGTGCCTCGGGAGCGGATATGGCCAGAGTCCGGGCCGTCTCGCAGCCTGAATCTGGGGCTTGGTTGCACGCGCTACCTTCTCCTCACCTAGACACCTTATTGGAAAACAACTCGTTGCGCGTGGCGGTAGCTCTTCGCTTGGGCTGCAAGGTGTGTGAACCCCACGTATGCACCTGCAGCTCCCTGGTAGAAGCCGATGGCTATCACGCTTTGAGTTGCCGACGGTGTGCAGGAAGGTTCTCGCGACACCATGCACTCAATGACGTAGTTCGGAGAGCCTTAGTATCGGCGGGCGTTCCATGCGTACTTGAGCCCCCGGGCCTAATCAGATTGGACGGCAAGAGACCGGATGGGTTGACACTGGTGCCCTGGACGAACGGGAAGTGGTTAATTTGGGACGCCACTTGCGTCAGCACTGTCGCCGCCAGCCACCTAGGTCGCACTATCCACTCACCATCAGCCGCGGCAGAGGATGCCGCTGATGAGAAGAAGCGCAAGTATGGTATGTTGGTGTCGCAGTACGAATTTGTACCTGTTGTCGTTGCCGAGGCCTTGGGTTGTTAAGGGGCAGAGGCTAAAGGGTTCCTCTCAGAATTGGGGCGCAGGCTCAGGCTCAATACGGGTGACTCCCGCTCTGGCGCGTTCCTGGAGCAAAGGTTGGCCATTGCCATTCAGCTTGGGAACGCGGCGAGCATCATGGGCACTTTTGCGCCGGGAGCAGTTAGGGGTGGGTTATTCGGAGAATTAGGCTTTTAAATATTATTTTGTATTTTCTCAAGTGTTTTATCCAAATTTTTTTTCATTATTGTACAGCTCATATTGCATGACGTGTTGTCTGGACAGGTCTGTTACAATAGTAACATAACATTTTGGCACCACAAAGCAAAGTTGACAAAAACACTAATATTGTAAACGCGCAAATTACGCATGTTTGTTTTATAACACAATATGTCGAGTAGAAAGCACCTTGTGATTTGAACTTAGAACCTGGTCAAGTTCCACCACAAGTACCTCCGCCAGTTATTCTTCCGCCAAGCAGTAATGAGATAACACCGCTGTGTTCCGGTTGGTAGGGAAATGTTTCCAGTGAAATTACGGGGTAAATTGACAAAACATCTTATATCTCTGGATGACGAGCGCAATGCAGCGCTAGGTTGTGATTTGGGCTCTTCGTGCTCCAATAGCTGCGTGTAGCTGTGATATTATGGACAGGCATGTCGCTTACCATCAATCACTTGACCTGCTCGTCTCGTCACTATACTATCACTACAAGTTATAATAAAACCGGCCAAGTGCGAGTGGGATTCCCGCACGAAGAGTTCCGTACCATTAGCAAATAACGGCGACAACCTCTTTGGCTTTATTCGGAATTCCGTATACATCGCAATTTCCGCAGACAGACAAAAATTCTTTCCAAAATTTTGATTTTGCCTCATGATTCTGACAATGAATTCGATATCGCGTTTTATTGTTACTAGTGGCGCCATCTAGTTTACTTGGGACGAACTAATCGAGCAAGAAACGGTAAGTAATCAAGTTTGTTGTATGGGAGCCCCCCTTAAATATTATTTTTAGTATTTGTTGTTATAGCGGCAATAGAAATACATCATCTGTGAAAATTTCAACAGACTAGCTATCATCGTTCTTGTTATTCAGCCTGGTGATAGACGGACGGACGGACAGCCAAGTCTCAGTAATAGGGTTCCGTTTTTACCCTTTGGGCACGGAACCCTAAAAAGTAGTGCAGCAAAAATTAAATTAGCGAAATAACATACTTAAGTGCTCGATTTAAAAGAAAAACCCAATTACTGTAGAAACTACAAATTACATTCCATTGTACTTACTCTGTAATTAGCTTCAGGCATGTAATTTCATGTTACCCATCGCAGGTAAAGAATCATGTGAAGGGCATAGTGCTTGCTGTCGTGTGGGTAATACGTCTGACGGTAGGTACTAATCTACAGATAGCATAGAATATGAAGCCCACGATTATCTTTCCACCGGCACCGCTAGGACTCGGGGCATTACCACCAAGATGGCCAAATGCGGATTGGTGGATAAAATATGTCTTCGTCTACGTGATGTTAGGTTCCAAAGTGAGCTATCTAATTCCGAGTTATTAGTTTTCACTTCTATCGGCAGCCCCTATTAGACTACATGCCCTTGAACAAAATTTACGGGTCAAATGAACCACCAGGAGACCTATGTAGGATGATAGAAGGGTGTAAAGTATTAAGATTCAGCACTATGCCGTCACTTGTAAGCTGTCCAACTGAGTGTAATTTAAGAGGGGGGGTTGCAACCCTCTACCATTTCTCCTTGTCGCATGATTTTTGTACGGCATTGCGAAATAATGGATTAGAAGAGGTGCTGAAACTGTATGGAACCAATGCCGTACTTAATTAAATGACCAAATTTGCTCTGTAAATTACTCGTACTCTGTGAATTTTTCCGAGAAACTAATAATTAAAAAGTTAAAATTTACATTTTTTATAGTTTCAATGCCTCTTCTAATCTATTATTCCACAACGCCGTACAAAAATAATGCGACAAGGAGAAATGATCGAGGATTGCAAACCCCCCTCTTCAATTGCAATCAGTTGAACAGCTTACAAGTGACGGCATAGTGCTGAATCTTATTACTTTATACCCTTCTATCATCCTACATAGGTCTCCTGGTGGATTCATTTGACCCGTAAATTTTGTTCACGGGCCTGTAGTCTATATGACTTCCAATTATTTTATTGTTCGTTTCCCAAAATTACCTACTACCGGGTTAAAAAATATTTATCACCATTTTCTAAGTTACCAAGTAAAATAAAAATTAAATATAGTGAAGCTAACGACTACCACAAAGTAAGTGTTTTGATAACATCACGCCTAATACACAAATGAATAAAAACTCGAGGATTCTGAGTACAGTCACTAATAGCGTCTGCAAATATTACTTCATCTCGAGAACCTCGCTCGATTCCGAATCCGTGTTTAGGTACTTTTTTACAATCCTAGGATGCCTAGATCATTTCATCCATGTAGTTTTTTTGTTACTGCATAATATGTTTTAACTCCGACCACTCCAACCATATGATGAAATGGTATAATAGTTTTATTGTTTTAATTTTGTTTATTCATTTTGGTCCTTAGTGATTGTTGACATTTTAATTTAATATGATAATTACAATAATTCAGCTTATGAGTTTGTCCCATTAGCTGTGGAGACTTTAGGCAGTTGGGGAACTGAGGGCCATTGAGGTTGGGGAACAATTAATGTATTAAGTACATCAATTGATTATTGAATTGATGTGTACAACTATCTTTTAACAATATATGAATTTGAATAGGAGAAGCATAAGCGAGTTGATTGTCTGATATTGGTGGACATTCCCCTGAGCTCGAAGCTGTGGCCAGAACGTGTGATTCACGATCATGAGGTCGGAGGTTCGGATCCCGCTTGCACCTATGACTATTTCTCCAAGTTCATACATACCTGTAAGTTTATCATAACCATTGACTTTTACGGTAAAGGAAAACATCGACAGGTCAAAGTCAGAGTCAAAGTTCTTTATTCATAAATTTACAATCAGGAGTAGGAGTAGTGCGTTTCAAGAGTTTTTGAAGGCCATCCGCTAACCCGGACTGATATTAAATAGGCGAAAGTTTGTGAGTCTGTGTGTTTGTTACTTCTTCACGTCTGAACGGCTGAAGCTATTTTAATGAAATTTGGTATGGAGTTAGCTGACACCCTGGATTGACACATAGGCTACTATTTATCTCGAAAAAATAAAAGTAACAACGAGAACTACGCGGGTAAAAGCGCGGGGTCGTGCTAGTTACAAATAAAAATCAGTTCAACAAAAAATGTAATGAGTACTTTACGTTATTAAAACAAAGATTAAGTTGGAACTAAAAATAAAATACCTTTGTACAATGTAATTAGTTTCAGGCAAATAATTGCATGTTACCGATTGTAGGTACAGAACGTTTTGAAGGGCGCTCAGTTTGTTGTCCTATGTGTAATCAAGGGGGATCCAGCTGGGGGGGGGGGGGCGAGGTCACATGGTTACATGGGGAGGGAGGATCACATAGTCGTAGTCTCGTAGTCAAGTCACAAAACGGGTGCGATAAGTACATGCATGCTTTACATACTAGACCCAGCCCAGGGGTGGGTCATGACCGCCATCACCTCCCCTGGATCCGCATTTATGTGTAATGCTTGATGTATAATTCCATATGAGAGAAGACCTCCGAGCCCCAGCCAGGGCCAGCCTTAGCTATCTAGGCGCCCCGGGCCATCTAGCCATGCCTCAGCCACGCCCTACAGGACAACACTACACTTTGGGGACGTTGAAATAACCCCAGGTTAAGATTTCCCAGCGCCTTTGTAGTATCCCTGTATCCATGTAGCGACCCTGTCGCCCCACCCTAAAGCCGGCACTGGCCCCAGCTGTGGGCACACAAGGTAGTACAACAGGTTTCTGTAAAATTTGATTTGATTAGAAAAACTTGTGTTTGGAGACAGAATTAAACTTGTGAGGTTCAAAAGTTTAATTCTGTCCTTGTTTTAATTTTCTGTGCTAATAATAAAATGATAAAATCTCATAACTGACAACATCATAATAACAAACCGATCAGCAAGGCCTGTATTCTCGATGACAAACAAAGAAAACTCAAACATGCGCCGCGCCGGCGTGACTTGACTTATTTATGAATGCAAGAGAGTCTTATAATTAATTATTTTCTAAGCATTTTGTTTAAGACAAACCAAAAAACTGACATAGTGTTGACGTCACCGGTTATGATTTTTAGACGTTTATGACGTCAAAAGGACTCGAACTGCCGTATTTAGAATATTTACTACAGACTTGGCAATCCAAAAAGCTACCGAACTTTCGGGTAAAAAAGAATTGATACAAAAAATAACGAGTCGACAAAAATGTAACTGTTGAATACTATACCTAGGTACAGGTTTTTTCCACCCCTCTCCAATAAGAGGGGAATTATAAGTTTGACGTATAAGGTTGTCTGTCTGTCTGCCTGAGTGTCTCTGTGTGTGTCTGTCTGTGGCACCGTAGAGCTCAAACGGATGGACCAGTCTCAACGCAGTTTCTTTTATTTGAAAGCTAGTTTATTTTTGGTGATTTTTACTTATGTTTGGTTGATATTGATTCAAGATGGCGGCTTCCACAAAATGACGGATAAAATATTTTTTCACAACCACAATATGGGTATCAAATGAAAGGACTTGACTAGTAGTACACTAAACACCGTGATAAATTTCAAATCCAAGATGGCTGCCACCACAAAATGGCGATTTGTTTTCACTACTCGCTCAAACGAAAGGGCTGGACTAGTAGAATACCTACTGTACAAATTTCAAATCCAACGTAGTCGGGGATATATCAAGATTTTTAACTTTGTTCTTGTTATATATTTATCACATAGTGTTGTTATAATAGACCACTTACACATATAAGACTTAGGTTTTTGAGTATAGACATTTTCATAATTTTACAACTATTTAACAGCTTGATATAAAACTAATAGTCGAAACAAAAACAACCCCTACTAATATTATAAATGCGAAAGCTTCAATGTTTTGATGTTTGTTGCTCAGTCACGTCGTAACGTCTGATCGGATTATAGTACGGAAGAACACGCTTTTTTGTACCTAACATATACGAGTAAACATTTGTAAAAGAAAAGAAAAATTAAACAGAATTAGATAGCATTATAACAAACAATTTCAGTTAAGAACAATACAAAAATCTGTTTAAAATATCATTCAACTTTCATTTATCTTAATGTAGTTTTGGAATACGTTTGAGGTTAATTTAAACTGGCAATCACATGCGTTCAGGTGCTTGGCTACCGAGACTCTCGACGTAGCCTTGTGTCTTGTGTCTTGTAAACATTTCCTTACTTGCCTTCACAGAACAACCAAAACAAAACCGATTCCTAGTATCTACGAGGATAATATGCACGCGTATTACTTCGACATGTTTTTTATTCACAAATTATCTATGTATAGATTTTATATTAAGGTAGTAGGTTGGCATTGTAATGATCGACTGTCGATAGAAAAAAAACTATCGACTCAATGTTTAGTTGTGAGAGTAAAAAATATCGCTCGGTTTGTATTCAAATGGTTCAGTACATTATTGTTATTCTAATATGAGTTGGTATTAATAATTATTTGGTAGCTTTTTGCAGGATTCTAGATACAATATTTTTTTCTTTTAGTTAGATAGATGTTCGTGTCGTTTGCTAAATTATATCGACTAACATAAGGTTTCAATTATGTAAATATTGTTTCGAGGTGTCACGGTTAATCACTAGTAGTACTTATTGTTAATCTTATTAATATCATACATTATGATGTTTGTTGCTCAATCTCTCAATGGTTCCGTAAGAACGGATCAGGTTGCAATTTGGAACACAGCTAGTAAATAGTCTGGAAGAGTACATGAGCTACTTTTTATCCCAGGAAAGTAACCGGGAACTACACGGGATTCCCGAGATTTCGATGCAGTTTCAATCGTGATTAATTAGTTGCTAAAATAAAACAAAACACCATTATATTGTACTATTTCATAAAATTAATGAAACATTAAAGTTATTAAGACTTTTAATGTAGCAAGCAAGCGATGGGTCACTTGCCACTGCACCTCTCTTCTGACGGGTGAGACGGGTCACCTCACTTGTCAACGTCAGCTACGGACTATACCTAGTTCCCTAAATACCGGCGTATCTAGGGAACTAGGTATATAGTTGAAACCATGTGTCATGTAATGACTACTGCTCTAAAGCCAGGGCACGGGACGCAAGATCCTATGAACAATGTAAAATCAAACACTTGATACCAAAATGTTTCCCGTTGATATTGATCGGTGGCGGTTCTGTAGCATGAAATGTTCATTTGTGATTTTAATATCTATGAAAACAAAAAACGATTTCGTAAAACTAACAGTTTTCAAAACCTGTATGAAAAGTTCAATTAGGGTATCCCTAAAACAGAAGTGACAAAAAAGAATTTGCCTATTTCTAATAAAGTATATTTTGTTAGCTAGGATTGCGTGTCGAAAAATAATGAAAGCCTGGATTTTGTTACATTTTGACTACTAATTAGCTGACCTAAAATGCGAGTATGTAAAGTATGTAATAAACCAACATACATGCATTTCCCTTTAAAATACTACAAAGTTAAGCCGAGCAAAATTTGGAACCTAAGTACATATATACGTTAGAACAGAACAAAAAATTAATGTACAGTATATAAAAAAAAACTGTAATATTGAAAATTCGTATGTCTTAACCTAAATACAATAGACGTAGAATAAATAAGTTACTTAGTTCAGACAGGAAATGAATGCATTTCATTATATAGATTGATATCACAGATTCTGAAACGTACATTGAAAAACCGGGGGCATTGCTCATAATTACCTTCTCTCGCGTCCTAGTCAGATATCCTAATGACACTAGCAATTTAGGAAGCGGAACCCTAACAAATAAAACCTGAAAAAATCACATTCGAGCTGCAAAAAGTGAAGAATCTTATAAACATTAAGTTTGCCCGGTGAAGTCATGATCATATGAGGAGGTATATAAGGCGGAGCAGGCGAGGACTCGGCACAGTTCTCAACATGGCTCGACTGGCTTTAGCTGCTGTGGCCTTAGGGCTCTTCGTCTGCGCACACGCAGCCCCAGGTGATCTATTTAAAACGTCCTAATTTGTTTTGTTTTGTGATTTCGATAATTACACAACTGTGTCCCGGTTTGAAGGAAGTATTCATTTACGGCAAAAAAAATCTTATGTCCATGAATGACAAGCGCAGTGCAGTGCTGTGCCATGAATTGGACTCTTCATGTTCAAATCACGTCGCGTTAATAATTATAAGCAAAAAACTCTTTATTAAAAGACCACACAGAGTAAAACACAAACAAAACAAAAAATAAACTTAGTAACTAATGGGTGAGACTCTTAATTGGCGGCCTTATTGCTTAAAGCAATCTCTTCCAGGCAACCTTGTACGGAAAAAGGATATAATTTGTACAAAAGTGGGCCTTAACTTATTTAGAGATGGTCAGAAAAAACACAACTTAGGCGTTATGCTAGTATGGGCAGGCAGCATCACCTGTCTGTCAGGCAGGCTTTGCTTCCTTAGTATATTTTATTGTTACAAAAAATACTAATACTACAATGAAAAATACACAAATAAGAAATGCTGTACAAAGTCATATTGTTTCCCAATCATCAGAATTACGGTTTAACGCCGAAAGGGCGTTCCCACGACTTTGTCACCACGGACATAAATATGTACTTCGAGGCAACAATAGAAATACTCGTAGCACCTTAGTTAAACTAAATATCTGTCTTATTATTGTTAATGGTGGATTTTACTGACATCAACAGTCTTTCATGCATGAATTTCCGACAGTACTAAGCTCTCCTTAGCGGTGTCCGCTTAGGAATAACTCTTTAAAAACAACTTTAACAACAAGATTTACCCTTGAATTTAAAACACTAGCGGTTCCATAAAAATACCTTTGGAGCTTTGGACTAGACTAAACATTTGCAACAGTTGATTTTTGTTTCATGATTTCATACAAAGACAAAATATGTTTTTTTTAATGATACGTACCTAACCAAATGATGAGCGTCCTTTTCGACTTAGTGCATGCGTTTTTGCGTAACCGTACAGATATCCAATTTGCAATTTCATAGTCCATCAAATAAATTTATATTGGATAGCAACAGACAACTCTGCTCAAGTAATTACAGCAACAATGCACATAAGGAAAAACCATTCTCTGAAGCTAACAATTCAGATGTTTCTTGATTTGATAAAATGTTTTCATCGTGATGGTGATTAAGCCCTGTATAATCGTAGTGTTTTCATTACGAGTGTGTGTTAAAATCACGAAAGTTAAAAAACAATAGGTAAATGATTTCATATTTAGAAGTTTGTCTTTAAATTCCAGGTTACGGCGGAGGTAGCTCCGGAAGCGGTGGCGGTGGCTCCGGCGGCGGTGGCGGCGGTGGCGGTGGCCACGGCGGTGGATACGGAGGCGGCTCCGGGAGTGGAGGTGGATTTGGGGGCGGTTCCGGAAGCGGCGGTGGCTTTGGAGGAGGCTCTGGGAGTGGTGGACACAGCGCCGGCGGCTACGGTGGCAGCAGCGGGGGCGGCCATAGCAGCGGCAACGGGGGCGGCCATGGCAGTGGCAGCGGGGGCGGCCATGGCAATGGCAACGGGGGCGGCCAAGGCGCCGGCTTAGGAGGTGGCCACGGCGGCGGCAACGGGGGCGGTCAAGGCGCCGGCTTAGGAGGTGGCCACGGCGGCGGCAACGGGGGCGGTCAAGGCGCCGGCTTAGGAGGTGGCCACGGCGGCGGCAACGGGGGCGGTCAAGGCGCCGGCTTAGGAGGTGGCCACGGCGGCGGCAACGGGGGCGGTCAAGGCGCCGGCTTAGGAGGTGGCCACGGCGGCGGCAACGGAGCCGGCAATGGAGGTGGCTACGGAAGCGGCGGCGGCGGCGGCGGCGGCGGTGGCGGCGGCGGTGGCTACGGCGGAAGCAAGGGACACGGATACGGGTAAGAACACCTGACTATCACTCATCCAACATGACCTGACCGATTCAGGTACCTTGTCTTGCGACATGTTATTTAACTTTTGTCATGTTATAAGAGAATAAAGAAAGAAGTGCTAGAAGTGCTAGGCTACGTATTAATTTGAATTATTCATGCTCCAATAGCTGCGTGGTACTGTTCTATTAATGGCAGGTTGCTTATCATTAGGCGTATGTTTTGCACGAATCGTCATTCTACATTGTTTAAAAAAATCTGCCATCCAGTTGTCTCGGCAGTCATTCCTTGCGCACGCGCGATCTGTCTTCTACCTAGTATCACATATATACAGATACTATATTATTTAATTAGGTCATATTATGATTGATTATTATCATTAATCGCATGTTGTTTTGTTTCAGACGTTAAGTTCATGTCCAAACGAAGAAGTCAAGATACGAAGTTGAAAATTCCAAAAGCTCAATGTGATAAATAGATATAATTACGCAATAATTTAGCACATTAAATTAGCTCACAATATATATTACACAATAAATTGCATTTGTTTTCTACTTTTGTCTTTTTGTTGCCACTCTTATTCTTAGACTACAGGCCCGTGAACAAAATTTACGGGTCAAATGAACCACCAGGAGACCTATGTAGGATGATAGAAGGGTATAAAGTAATAAGATTCAGCACTATGCCGTCACTTTTGTAAGCTGTCCAACTGAGTGCAATTGAACAGGGGGGGTTGCAATCCTCGATCATTTCTCCTTGTCGCATTATTTTTGTACGGCGTTGCGGAATAATAGATTAAAAGAGGTATTGAAACTATAAAAATTATAAATTTTAACTTTTTAATTATTACTTTGCCGGAAAAATTTACAGAGTACGAGTAATTTACAGAGCAAATTTGGTCATTTGATTAAGTACGGCATTGGTTCCATACAGTTTCAATACCTCTTCTAATCCATTATTTCTCAATGCCGTACAAAAATCATGCGACAAGGAGAAATGGTAGAGGGTTGGAACCCCCCCTCTTCAATCACACTCAGTTGGGCAGCTTACAAGTGACGGCATAGTGCTCAATCTTAATACTTTACACCCTTCTATCATCCTACATAGGTCTTCTAGTGGTTCATTTGACCCGTAAATTTTGTTCACGGGCCTGTAGTCTATCTTCTTTAATTGAGTGTCGAATGTCGGTCGATGGTATGCAACGTACCATGCGAACACATAACAAGAAGAGTCGAAACCAGTGCTCAGTACTGTAACATGATTTATTTGATTGTCCTGAAATTTATTTGGAAACATTGCCTTTCAATCAATCTAAGCATTGCTTTCAGCGTGGTACTGCCGCCTGCATGTTGGGCACGCTTCCGACTGGTAGTCACATACATTTAAATTGTCTTCTATAGATAATTCAGATGTGCTTAGTGTAAGTAATTAGATATGTTGCGTAGTGTAATCCTCATTGTATTTTAGTTATGTTAGTAAAGGCTCTGTCCGTTAAAAAAAAAGAAAAAACAGAGTAACTAATCTATATGTATACATATAATATAATTATAATTATAATAATATATAAAAGCGAAAGGTCACTCATCAAGGAATCTCAGAAACTACACATGCTAGGAATCTGAAATTTTCCATGGAAGTCCCTTTTATAGCACGTAGGCGCTCGCTAAGACGGGGTTCTGCGAAACTCAACCCCTAAGAGGGTGAAACAAGGGATGAACGGTTGTATGAAAATTAGTTATTTTTAAAGTTATCAAATTTTTTATCTAGAGTCTAGACACTTGACACGAAGCAAATAAATGTTTGTTCTATCAATTTTTTAATTTCGAACTGTACGGGGGTGAAATTGGGGATGAATGTCAACATGGAAGATCCCAGCCGTTGAAGATAAAACCATGTAACTCTGAATATAAACACTTGACACGAAGCAAACTAATGTTTGTTCTATCAATTTCGTAATTTTGAACTGTACGGGGGTGAAATTTGGGGTTGAAATGGGGGATGAATGTCAACATGGAAGATCCCAACCGTTGAAGATAAAACCATGAAACTGAATATAGACACTTGACGAAGCAAACGAATATTTGTTCTAGCTATTTTTCTTATTGAAATAGGGGATGAAAGTATACATGGAAGCTTTCAATCGTTGAAGATAAAACCATGAAACTCTGGATATAGGCACTTGACACAAAGGAAATAAATGTTTGTTCTAGAAATTTTGAACTGTACGGGGATGAAATTGGAGTTGAAATGGGGGACGAATGTCTCTTACGCTTTCACACCTAAACAACTGAACCGATGTTGATGAAATTGTTATATTATAAGCTGTTTTTAGTAACCGTAAATGCGTTTAGGTATAAAAATAGGCACTGCCTCAGTTACCTTAGTATTTATTTTGCGCGGACGAAGTCGCGGGTAACAGCTAGCTGTTATGTTTAAATATTACTGTTTGGCGGCAGAATAACGTGCAATGATGTGGTACCTTCCCCAGGCGAACTTTGCAGAGAGTACTGTCCTGATTTGGGAAATTATTATTGTGTTTCAAAGATTTGTTTTTTGCTTCAGGTAAATTTTCAATGTTTTCGGTTTATGTTTATGAAATCGGAAATGTTTATGTTTGAGCGAATTTTAAAATAGCGATAGTTTAGTTTAGTTAGTAGACAAGGAGAAATGATCGAGGGTTGCAACCCCTCTCTCTTCACCTGTACTCAGTTGGACAGCTTGCAAGTGACGTCAGGCGTCAGCTGTCTAACTTAGTGTCCTGGCGTCCACTAAGCACATCTGAATTATCTATAGACCAATGAAATCTTGTGACAATTTAAATGTCTGTAGGTTTCATTGGTCCAGTCGGACTGAAGAGTGCTGAATCTTATTATTTTATACCCTTCTATCATCCTACATATATCTCCTGGTGGTTCATATGACCCATACATTTAGTTCACGGGCCTGTAGTTTAGTTGCAGGTGTGCGCAAAATTGAGCATATTTTTTTTTTTCCAAAATCTTTGTGGCTAAAATAAGAAATTAATTTTGAATTTCCTATATCTGAGGAGAACGTCATTTGAAAATCGAAAGCCAAAGCCATAGAAAAGAAAAAAATATATACCTAACTCAGAATTCGATTGCTAGCTTTGGAAACTACGCGGGTGAAAACGGAGGGTGTGGCCATGGTCCCGAGTTTATCCGAAGATTTCTTTCATTTATGAGCGTGATGTTTGAGCTCAATTCACAGCCCACGGAAAATCTGTGTGTGGTACGCCAAAAGAAGTTTTCACTTCAAAAACTACAAAAAGAATACATAAATAACAAAAAAGAAACTTGTAGGCAATTCATCACGTTGCTAGGAGATTAAAAAGCAGTTGTTATTTTTTGTGGATAAAACTAAAATCTAAAAAGTGTTTTCTGTAATTCCAATTGCGTTCAGCCTAGGCTGGGATGGTTCAAGGCCGCGAGACAGTTTAGAATGTGCTATTTTAGGACAGACTAATATATTTTTTACAAATTTACCTTTTACCTAAATTAGTGTTTGATTGAAAAATGGGAAAGTGAACGAGTATTTAAAGGATTCGTACCTTTGCTAAGTCGCAGTACATCAGAGTGAGAGAAACAGTCGAGATGAAGAGATTGACGCTCGTTGCGCTGGCTGTAACAGTTTTGATTGTCTGTGTGTCCGCTAGACCTGGAGGTGAGATTTTTTTGTTAATAATTATGTTTAACTAGCCTCGCTCTACAGTGGAGACCGCGGCTTAACAAGTTTTCTCGTTTTTTTTTGCCAAATACTTATAAACGGGCATAGATTGAAAACATCATGCAGTCCTTTAGGCTGGGAAGTGAAAGCCTATTAAAGGCGAAACTCGAGGAGGCCGAAGCAGCTATTTACAATAATTTCACTTTCCGGGTTATCAAGGGAACCATGACAGGACAGTATATGGCAGCTTATAGTGCAGAAAATGGCTTCGTGACACTGAACGAGAAAGAGAAAGAGCGCGCGGGAATGCCTGTATATGCGATACCACCAAACGACCCTATTGTCATTACCGCCCGATGCACCAAAATTGTGTTGGACAACAAGATCCTAGAGATGGGCAAAATTATCGAAGGTAACTCAAGTGTCACAGGGGGTTGGCTAAAATGGGAGGTACCAAGAGTACAACGGGTCAATGGTGTTCCAGGATGTGGAAAGACAACATGGGTTATTAGACACTTCGACGTGGACAAGGACGCTATCATCACCACAACAACTGAGGCAGCAAAAGATCTAAGAGAAAAGCTATCGCACGGCATCGGAAACCTGGTCAAAACTAGGGCGCGAACTATGGCTTTTGCTCTGGTAAATGGATTCGGAAAAGAGAGTTTCAGTCGCCTCATGGTGGATGAAGCCCTCATGAACCATTTCGGAGCCATTGTAATGGTCTCACGCCTGTCTGGTGCTGGCGAAACTGTCCTCATCGGAGATGTCAATCAATTGCCTTATATTGATAGGGAAAATCTCTTCGAAATGAGGTATCACCGCCCGAACCTGGTAACACAGATCAGCCAGAAGTTGCTCTACACACATCGAAACCCAATGGACGTCCAATATGCACTGAGGGAAATATACTCCGGTATGTACTCCTCAGCGCCCCGTATAAAGTCCCTAGAGTAGAGAAGGTATAAGGGAGCGCAAATACACATCACCCTACCAAAAACCCTCGTTTTAGTTCACACTCAAGAAGAGAAGGAGACCCTGACAAACCAGGGTTATGGTTCAGGAACCGGGTCACGCATCTTTACCATCCATGAATAAAAAAGTTATGGGAATATCCACTTTCGCCCGAACAAAATAAGGTTCAAAAGCAGCAAAGGTGAACCTGTTACATATGTCCGATGTTGGAGGGCCGTAGTCGAATGACCAATGACCGAGCAGGGAGGACGACGAAATTAACGTTACGGCATAGAATAGATAATAGTTACAATCTTTGGTAGGACTCTTAGCAGAGTCCGCCCGGGAAAGTACCACACCTTTGCCAATTATTCTACCGCCAAGCAGTAATGTGCAAACATTACTGTGTTCCGGTTTGAAGGGCAATGTTTCCAGTGAAATTACAGGGCTTAGAGATATAACATCTTAGATCTCTGGGTGACGAGCGCAGTGCAGGGCTAGGTAAAGATTTGGACTTCGTGTTTAAATAGCTGCGTGTCACTGTGCTGTTATGTGGCAGGCATGTTGCTTACCATCAGGCAAATGTCCTGCTCGTCTTGTCACTTTTAATTTAAAAAAAAATCTTCCAGTCTTCCATCCCTCTTTCTTGTGAACACAAGAAAGAGATGCACGATGCTCTACGATGTCTAAAAATTCGGTCTCCAGGCCCGCGATAAAAACTATGCAATAGCTAAAAAACGCTCATGGATTTATCTTGATTGAGATCACTTGACCGCCACCTCGCTTGATGTTTAGCGACGATGCGTTCTACGATGGAACGTGCATACCTACCTAGAAGAAACCGATTCACATTCGATTTGAAGATAACTACTGGGAAAAATCCACTCAGGCAAGGCATTCCATACTAGACTATCTTTTCGCAAAATTAGTCATTTCATTGTGTAGGTATCCCGTGAAAACGACCAATTAAAATAAAAATGTAACAAAGAACCTGTGGAGGTTAGACCTTCTTCGTTGGAAATATTATAATTGTAATATTCTCATTTGAATAATATGAACTAGGTATACTTTTTAATTGGTGTGTCCTATTTTCAATTTATATTGTCTCGTGTTTGAAATTAAGTTTAGTTTACAACAGTAGTAAATCGAGATAAAAATATCATACTAATATTATTAACTCGAAAGTTAGTAAGTATGGATGGATATATAAATATTTATTTATCTATTTATTTATTTATTCAGGTATACAAAACGGAATACAGTTAAAACTTAAATGTATGACATGGTACGATTTCGACCTAAACTATATTCCTAACTGTGTATACACAACGGTATCCGTTCTTTTACAAACCGACATGTGATAACCAACGTTAGACAAACTCACGGGTAGTGAAATGATTATTTAACAAAAAAATATTTAACAAATTGGTTATATCTCAAACGAATTATTGGACAAACATTCATTCTATAACGTATTATTTGACAAATTATTCTTTTAATATTTTTGTTAACTACCAAATGCTTAAAAACAAAACCAACGCTTGACAAATTTTCATTTTATAATGTGTTGTTTGGCAAACAAATCAATTTATAAAACAAACATTTATTAAATTTGGATAAAAACTTGATTGTAATTTTTGAATATCTTATAACCACACCGGGACGATTAGGTTACTTAGGACTTAGGACCCCAATCCGACTCGGAGTACTCCGACTCCACCTAGTCTTGTCGCTACTACCCCTAGAGTGTATATAAAAATGCGGGAGCCAGAAGCTTAAGGGAGGTCCTGAGTGGAGCGATCCATGCGAGGCCAAGCGTAGCTAAGGGGGGAGGTGGCGAGCGAAGCGAGCCGGCGACCTCCGTAGTGGAGCGCAGGCCGAGTATGGAGAAGCGACACTCAGGGCTGACCGCAGAGCTTCTGGCGGGAGCCCACCCGGAGTCAAATCAGTGATAGACCCTAATCGGAGTGGTAGGCAAAAGTAAATCACAGAACCAAAACAGAATTGATAGTTTACATAAACAATGTATCGGGTACTTTTAAAATATTTGTTATAAATTATATTTTGGTCAATGCTAAATTTGTAAAAAGAATAATTTATGAAATGAAAAATGCCCAAAAAACAAAATGTCATTCGATACATTGTCTAAGTGAAACGTTTGCCATGCAATTGGTTATAAAAGGATGGTTTGTAAAATAAAACATTTGTTGATGTAAGGTATTTTTGAAATAAATATCATGCGAAACGTTGTTTGTAAAATGAAACATTTTTGTATTGTAAAGTTTTTGTAATGAATATTATACGATTAGTTGGTTTTAAAGTGATATTTTGTCAAAAAATGTTTGTGAAACATTAGTGAACTATACACAACATGCTTACATCTCAAAAGAAGTTAAAATGAGTTTCTCTTAACATAAATAATTAAATAGTTTTTTTTTAAATGATGAAGTTTGTTTTCAATTTACATAATCCGTGAACACAATATTTTGGACATCATTTTTTAATTTATAAATTTTTGGACAGAAAATATCAATCGAATTGTGGTGTTTGTTTGATATTTCATTGTATTGGCGACACATTCTAATAGACTACAGGCCCGTGAACAAAATTTACGGGTCAAATGAACCACCAGGAGACCTATGTAGGATGATAGAAGGGTGTAAAGGATTTAGATTCAGCACTATGCCGTCACTTGTAAGCTGTTCAACTGAGTGTAATTGAAGAGCAACCCTCTACCATTTCTCCTTGTCGCATGATTTTTGTACGGCATTGCGAAAGAATGGATTAGAAGAGGTATTGAAACTGTATGGAACCAACCAAAAATGCCGTACAATCAAATGACCAAATTTGCTCTGTAAATTACTCGTACTCTGTAAATTTTTCCGGCAAACTAATAATTAAAAATTTAATATGTATATTTTTTATAGTTTCAATACCTACCTCTTTTAATCTATTATTTCGCAACGCCGTACAAAAATAATGCGACAAGGAGAAATGATCGAGGATTGCAACCCCCTCTCTTCAATTGCACTCAGTTGGACAGCTTACAAGTGGCGGCATAGTGCTGAATCTTATTACTTTATACCCTTCTATCATCCTACATAGGTCTCCTGGTGGTTCATTTGACCCGTAAATTTTGTTCACGGGCCTGTAGTCTATAACCACTGGATTGTAGTATGAGGTATTATTTTTGTATACATCTAATGCGAAAATGTTTGCAAATCCTGCGCGCAATCTTGGCTTAATATTTATATTTATGGTTGAGAGAAGAGAAGACGAATCTATTTTGGAATGGATAATTTTGTATAAACAAACTAAGTCTGAGTATAACCGTCGAGTTTCTAGAGTTTGTAATTTAAATTTAGTTAACTTATCATTATAAGATTTTAGCTTCCGTTTCAAGCTTAGTCTGTGACTCAAAATGCTAAGACACTTGCTCTGCACGCGCTCTATGCGTTTCGCGTGTATTTGATAGTAAGGTGACCAAATGACGGAGTTATACTCGAGTATACTGCGTATCATCGTCGAGTAAAGAGTGATAAAACTGAGAGGATTTTTGAAATCTTTAGTAATGCTAGAGATGAATGCCAGGAGTTTGTTGCATCTATTTGTAATGTAGTCGTAGTGCTCCCTAAAAGTTCGCGCGGAGACCGCGACACGAGACCGCGACAGGAGACCGAGACCGGAGACCGCGACAGGCACTTGACACTATGGAATTGTATGGACGCCAGTTCGCGCTGAGACCGCGACAGGAGACCGAGACAGGCCGCGGTCGCGGTCGCGGCGCGAACTGGCGCCCATACAATTCCATAGTGTCAAGTGCCTGTCTTGGTCTCCGGTCGCGGTCTCGCGTCGCGGTCGCGGCGCGAAACGCTACCTTTAATGTGAACTTTTCATCAAACGTAACTCCAAGGTATTTAATTATTGTCTTCCTCTCTAAACAACCGCTACCCAGGTTATAGTCATATGTTGTTTTATTAATTTTAATGGTAAATGATATAACAAAGCATTTTTTGACATTCAAATACATAATATGATTGTCTCGACACCACCCAGCCAGTGCATTAATATCAGATTGAAGAACCTTACAGTCTCTGATACTGCGAACCTTTGTGAAAAGTTTGAGGTCATCGGCATACAATAGACATGGACTTTTGAGTGTTGAGAGTGTGTAAATATATGGATGGATGTTTGTTACTCTTTCACGTTTTTCTGTTTTCACGTTCTTTTGTTTGTTTACGTTTGTTCATAAACTACTGAAGGGATTTTTGAGATTTTGGTACATAATGGAAATTAAAAGGAACGGAAACAGACGGATGGAACCGCGAGGCGCTGCTAGATAAAATAAAAAAAAATGCAATCTAATTATATACGTTTGTTTCAAAGGTAAAGACGATGGGAAAGACGGCGATGGGGGTGGAAAAGGCGGCGTAGGCGGAGGGGGTGGAAAAGGGGGCGAAGGCGGAGGCGGAGGGGGTGGAAATGGCGGCGAAGGCGGAGGCGGAGGGGGTGGAAAAGGCGGTGGAGGGGGCGGAAAAGGTGGCGGCGGTGGCGGTGGCAACGGCGGAAGTGGCGGTGGCAAGGGCGGTGGTAGCGGTGGAAAAGGCGGAGGTGGCGGAGGAAAAGGTGGTGGCAAAGGCGGTGATAGCTCCAGCAGTGAGAGTGATGAAGATGGAGGAAAGGGAGGAAAGAAGGGATAAATACAACCCAACCGAAATTTATTTATGCATGGAATAAAGCAAATAGAATTAAACAAACATAATACTTAATAAACGTTACATTGGTTGTTACTTATATTATTTTAACTAAATGTTATTTTAATATATACATACAGAATTATTTACTTTGTCGTTATTTTTGATCCTATTAATAATCTATCTATCACTACGTCGTCCGTCGTACACGAAAGCAAATTTTAGTGTTTTATTCATATTTCAAAAACCGCTTCATCAATTTCGATAACATTGTGACATTGGGCCCGTGGGGGCCGGGAGCTCACCTCATCTTCGAAATCCTTTCCGAGCGCTTGGTCGACGCGACGCGTGACCAAAATGCTGGCGTTTATTTGGCCCAACGCATAAGCATTGCCATTCAGCGTGGTAATGCCATCAGCATGCTGGGCACGCTTCCGATTGGTAGTGGGATTGAACATCTTGATTATCTGTAGACCTTCATTGTTCTATGGATAATTCAGGTGTGCTTAGTGTAAATAATACGATAGTGCAAATAATAAGACCAACAATACCCACATAAGAAAGTTAAAAA
The DNA here is from genome assembly GCA_963693475.1 of Ectropis crepuscularia. Taxonomy (NCBI): domain Eukaryota; kingdom Metazoa; phylum Arthropoda; class Insecta; order Lepidoptera; family Geometridae; genus Ectropis; species Ectropis crepuscularia. The sequence continues at coordinate 2,584,109 of OY856341.1, forward strand.
CATGCCAAAACGCCATGGAAAGGAGTACGATGGGAAACAGACTATCCGACAAAATAAGAACAACAACTTTAAGAGAAAAATCTAAAATAAAGGATGTTACAATAACGATTAGAAAACTTAAGTGGAAATGGACAGGACACGTAATTAGAGGAAAAGAAAAATGGTCCAAGTCGATTATGTACTGGTTCACAAGAGATCGTAAAAGAAATCGTGGCAGACCACTCAGAAGATGGGTCGATGACATAAAAGCGACAGCAGGTGCTACATGGACCAGAAAAGCTAACGTTAGGGAAAAATGGAGGCAGTTGGAGGAGGTCTTTGCCAATGGGCAAACAGACGGTGCGATGGCAATCTAAATTTAAAGTTGTAATAACATTGAAACATTGTAAGCATTATCGCCATTATCTGAATAAAGACTTTATAATAATAATAATAATAGTGTAAGTAGTTAGTTAGGTGTATGTAGCGTCGTGTAGTTCTCATTGTATTTTAGTTTTGTTAATAAAGGCTCTGCCCGTTTAAAAGAAGATAACATTGATATGAAATCACATCTGAGCCCTCTGAGCAATGATCTACCAAACAAAAAAATAACCATCAAAATTGAGTCACAATTAGCGGCGCTATCACGACACATACAGTAAGCGCGCGAGTTGAATGCAGAGCTTAGGAATGCGGTAGTGCTGTGCGCGACAGTGACAGCACTATACACTGCAGGCGCGTGAGGTGGGGCGTGCGGATAGCGGGGGGAGATGCTCCCGCTCTTTACCTCAGACCCCGACTGCATTCAACTCGCGCGCTATCTGTACATACAAAAACACCATACAACCGAATTAAGAACCTCCTTCTTTTTTGAAGCTATAAAACGGATGCTTTATATATAAATTTATTGTTGCAATGATAACGTGTCAGTATAAGAAGTGACGTCAATAGACTTACTTGTAAACCTATAACGAAAACTGGTTATGTTGTTAGTGTGATGTGTCTGTCAGATCTAATAAGTTTTTTATTGGAGTGCTGACGCAAACGAATTGATTTCGATGCCTCCCACGAAAGTTTATCTCCCAAATCCAAATTTTACAGTAGAGTATTAAAAAGGCAAAACGTTGCTAAAACAACGTTTTGTCATCAATCGTCATTTCTTGTTACATTTTTGACGTGACAACGTCTTATAATTCGATGAAGCCGGCTGCACGCCCGCAAAACATGACGTCATGTAACGTTACCGCCGTTACCTCGCCGCCGGCGTTACCTCGCTCTAAGGCGTAGTTGAAGTTGTCACGTTCAACTAACGTCAGTAACCCGACTTTACAGACAACCATTTTTTTTTGTTAAAATTAGTATACCTAATGTATTTGTTTCGCCCAAAAGTTTACAATAATATAACATCAAAAATTAAGATTTACGTGTAATGATTAATTTTTGAACTCTCTCCCGTAAAATTACGATTTTGGAGATACAAACAACAACTTACGTAGGAGCTATCAATTTCCTGTTATTTATATTATATTGCCATAATTATTGCCAGTTAAAATGTTCAGAAGCCGTGGTGGTTGAACACCGACCAGATAGCCCGATTTCCCAACCAGCGGGGCTAGCACGGGCAGTTGACAATTACTCCACCGGGAAAGGAAATAATCTCTTTCCCCCTTGTCAATTTTGTCCACTGTCAGAGCACGGACTCGCCGGTGGATAGTTTTTCCACGGTGGATACACGGCGGGAGTAGCGTTATCACTTCAGTATTGCCGTTATAAGAAAATTAAATAATAAAGTGGCCAAGTGCAAGTTGGACTCGCCCATGAAGGGTTCCGTTGCAGCAAGTAACATATTATAAATATTGAAATATTGAATATTTATTCAGATACATTTCTAAATAATCCCTCTTTACCACTTTACCACTCTCAAAGTTCTAATCTACCTGTCGTTTACGGTAAGATGCTTCTGTGAGGACTCATCAAATCAGGGTTTTTGTAACAAATTATCAATGAGTGGTACAAAACCAGTCAGTGGAAAAAATAACCGCGCGGCCGAACTCCGACAAGGTCACCATCATTTGTAATTATAAAACGAAGTGGACGAATAATGATTGCTCTATTATTAATTATTTATATTTTAATAGTCAAATTAGTTGTCTACTTTAATATTTTAAAGCTGAAGAGTTTGTTTGTTTCTTTAAACACGATTATATCAGGTACTACTGGAGCGGTTTCAAAAATTCTTTCAATAATGTTGGATATGTATGTGACCTCTGAGTCTTATAGCTTATAGGCTAAATAACATGTACCGCGGGTGAAGCCTGGAACGTTAGTTATTATTAGAAGGAACCTAAACCTTGGTTGCTTGTAGCGAGGCAGAGTCCAAGGATATGAGGGCAATATCAATAGAGTGAGGAACGTCCTGACGATGCTGCACTATTCTGAAAGATCTTCCCGAGACACTATCTTTTTTTGCATCTGACTTATAATCCCACCTTTTAGCAAAATAGATTATTACATTCTTGTTACTATCTAATTAACTACACGTTTAATTATCTAGTTTCCCACCATTCCTACTTAAATTATAAATGTCAAAATTTGGATGTTTGTTGCTCAATCACATCGGAACTTTTATTTATTGCCAACTATTTAATTTGCAGTACCAGCAAATAATATTAAACAGTACTCGTATTATCCGTTCCATTTTCGGAGAAACCAAATGTACCTACGTAATATGTTGCATGTTCTGCAATTAATTTCGTTTTCAGGGGATTAACCTGGGGTTAGCCAACTATTTACTTTTTTATTTAATTTAGCCACTCCACAGACTCCGGGCATAGAATAGATAATATAGATAGAACGGACACTCCCCACCCCCCGCCAATTTCAAACTTCTTCCCCCTCGCGAACGCGAGGCGAACTCAACGAAGGGTTATATCGGACGATAATTTTCTATGAGAATACGACCATGATGCTGTGTTATTTAACAAAATGGTACCAAACTTTTCGTCTATGATACGAAATGCTTTACTGTGCTGACATGAGATGTAAATAATTAGTTTGTGCAGTGTATGATACTCTGATATACAATGCAACTTATGAACGTTGTTGTACCTAATCTAATGTTCTGTGACTAGCCTACCTCTAATGAAATACGCGATATGTGGAGTGATTAATTAATATATTGTCAGAATAAAGTTTTCTCTTTGGGTAAGTGTACAGTGTACTTAACTAAAAATCAATTCGTCCATGGTACTTTTATTATCTCCTATTTTGTTTTAAATCTTCTCCCTTCTGATTGTTGATGAAAGTTATATATACCTACATTAAAGATCGAACACTAACTAGGTAAGATTGTAAGCCACAGGCAGGTGAACTCACGGGTCACAGCTATTCCATAAAATAATTAAGTAACCCTAGATGACACGCACACATGCGTAAATGTGTTCGAACGACATATGCGTAGTTGTGTGAGTGTAGGTATGTCGACTTCACCGTTTGTATGGAGTTTAGGCCGAGTGTCCGGGGTGTGCTCCGGGGTCCTTTTTTAACATTTTAAACCTTATTTTAGTGCTAGTCCGATTTCGTTTGTTGAGCCGATCGTCATTTGCTGTGTTCTACACCACATCCTTCAGGCTCAGAGCCGATATGAATACAATATGCCGATAATAATAGAATATGCTAATAAAAAATACTTTACTTGTACCTGGTGATTTAACCCGTGTAGTTGTCGTTCCAGTTGTTTTCACGTGGTAAAAGAAATCATCGCGCCTGAACGGATATACAATTAGACAACTATGATAGTTTCTAACAGTCTAACACGATAGTAACTATCAGAAGTAAACGACAGTTCTTAGTAAAAATACATACATTTATAATATTGTGTTGTTAATCAACGTAGCAAGATTAATTACTTGAATAGTCAACGATGGTGGAGCTCTAGGAATTTTCTTGGTTATGAGCGAATGTATTATATACAGAGTTTACGAGTACCAGGCGCGGTCGCAGCCTCATGTCCCGACGTCTCTGTATAAAATGTGTCCAATTTCATACACATGTTGTGTATGAATGGCCTCGTGGCTTAGTGGGTAGTAACTCTGCCTGCGAAGCCGAGGGCCGTGGATTAGATTCCCACCCAGTGCAAATATTTGTGTGGTGAATTCGTACTGTGTCTGTGTGTTTCTATGTGTAGTAAGTATCCGCTTGATACACCGGTGTGTAATATAGTACCCAAAAACTTGGTTGATGACGAAATATACAAACTTAACTTTGCGGACGGGTTTTTGGCGGGAAACATTTTTTTTTAGTGATTTTATTTGGGAAGGTATACCGATAAATTTTTTGTTTAATGGCGTCTACTTGAACTGGTCTTTATTTTGATATAATCCACATTAAAATTAGAGTCCATTTACATAGAAAAATCGTAAAATTAAAAAAAAACAAAATTTACAATTTTTGGCGGGAAAATAGTCCCGAAGTATTGAAATATTTTTTTAAAATATATTTGTGCTATCGAATGCAGTTATTTTTGGTTTTTCGAGTTTGTTATTTCGTATACAACACATTTAAGCCATAAAACCACTGTCTCCTTCATAAATTATTAATGTAACAGCTGATCGACTACTTGAGAAATCGCAAAAAAAAATCTCAAGTGTCAAAAATGTTAGTTTACATTTTAAGTACATTAATTATAAACAAACGATACCGCTAGAAGCGTCTTGAAATGCTCTTGAGAATAAATGGGCTCAAACGGATACAAGTAGGGCGGCACTTCATATGTCGAAGCACAAACACCGCGCTTATGTAACCTGACACCCGTTTTCCCGCCAAAATTGTAAACGCGAAAATCAGGCGGTGTAGCAAGCGGGTATGTATTTAAAACTATGTAAGTATTATATCAGCTATCTGGCCGTCATAGTACAAGCTTTGCTTAGTTTGGGGTCAGATGGTGTTGTGTGTCAATTATCCACCAATATTTATTAATTCATTTAGGTATAAATACGTTGATTAATACAATGCAAATGTTAGATTTTTTTAGCGAGGTTTTAGATGGGAAAAACTAATTGAGATCGGGGTACTGCTGGCGTTATCGGTATCGACAACTGTGTTTATAAGTACATATGTAGTTATTCTACCGCCAAGCAGTAATGTGCAAACATTACTGTGTTCCGGCTTGAAGGGCAATGTTTCCAGAAAAATTACAGGGCTTAGAGATATAACAACTTAGATCTCTGGGTAGCAAGCGCAGTGCAGTGCTAGGTAATGATTTGGACTCTTCATATTCCAATAGCTGCGTGTTACTGTGCTGTCACGTGGCAGGCATGTTGCTTACCATCAGGCACATGTTGTGCTCGTCTCGTCACTCTTTGATTTAAAAAAATGGTCGAGTATGTTGTGTTTCCAGACCTGTAGTCACTCCCGGAGGGCCACTTTTTTTAAAATGTAATTTAGAGTAACAGGGCAATCAAGAGGTGAGCCTGATGATAAACAAAGCGTGTCGCTGTTGAATATAAATACCTTAAATCACTGCACCGCATTGCGCCTGTCATTCACAGATAAAAGTCCATTTTAAGGTCAGAAAATATGGTAGTTCTTGTAGGAGGACAGGACTCTTTGCAGTCTGCTTGGGGAAGTTATTCCCTTTGCCGGTTGTTCTACCGCTGAGCAGTCATGTGAAAACATTGCTAAGATCCGGTTTGGAGGGCAATGTTTCCAGAGAAATTACAGGGCATAGAGATAAATCATTTTAAACATCTGGATGACGAGCGCAGTGCAGTGCAAGGTAATGGAAGATTTGGACTCTGTATATTGCAATAACAGGCAGCAAATAATCTTACCACTATACAGGGTTATTGATAATCAGCCTGCATCCTTTTAAGGGGATGTTAGGTACATTAAATAAGTCAACTTTTGTTCTACAGTTTAAAAAAAAAATGTTTTTTTTTTCTTTTACAAAATAAATAAAAAGTGCATTTGTACGGTCTAAAAGTATCGAACTCTTCGTAACAATTCGTAACGAGAGCACGTACGCTCTTTAACGCGCAAAAAATGATGTACCGAAGTGAATAAACACTAAAAAGTTGCTAAACAGTACAAAAAAGGGCAACAAATACAATTTTTTTTGGGTTATCGATTAAGTTTTAACGAAAGTTGTAGAACAAAAGTTGTTTGTTTAAATATACAGAACATGCCCTTAAACGGATGCAGGCTGATTACCAGTAACCCTGTATATCATTCTGTTACAAATCTGATAAAATAACAGTTCTAGGGGATTCTCACAATTTTAGCTGTTTTTCCTTATTTTACTGAGTTTGTACTGAAAGTCCTATCCGGTAAAAACAGCTCGGCAAAAACAATCGCCAATGTGCAGATTTTGGGGAAAAAATGAAGTCAAGATGGAAACGGTTTGAGCCGTCGGGTTCTGTACACCGCGTATTGACATGGAAATTAAATCGGAGTTGAAAAAGTGTTAGTTTCTTTGAGACTGTCTATCAACTTTGCTGTGTTAAAGTAGGTTAAAATAAATAATAATGAAATAAATAATGTTGGAAATTTTTCAAACAACATTTAGCCCTAAGCAGACCTTGAGAGTCAGGTGAGTGACACAATACTTGTACGTATTTATTGTATATAAAAATATCCAGACACAGAAAAATATATAGTTCGATTCGTGCCAATATAACCCACTTTATTTTCAGAAAAACAGTGATGAAACCGATTCAGTCCAAAAAACTAGTTTAAATATATTAATATTGGTGGTGGACAATTCACACACAACACCACCTGACCCCAAACTAAGCAAAGCTTGTATGATGGCGGCCAGATAGCTGATATAATACTTATATAGTTTTAAATACATACTTATTATACATATAAACACCCAGACACAGTGCAAACATTTGAGTTCATCACACAAATATTTGCACTGGGTGGGGATCGAACCCACGACCCTCGGCTTCGCAGGCAGAGCTACTACCAACTAAGCCACGAGGGCAGTCAATTAGTAATAGTTTATGTAAGAATGTCCTATTTCACCAACGGATTGTCGCAGAATCGAATCCCGCCTGTGTATTTGAGTAATTTAAGTGCATGCACAAGATTGTCATCACCGCTGGTTTTAACAGTAATGAAAAACAACCAGAAGAAATCAACATGTTTTAAAAATACTTTTTTCAAAACTTGTGTAATCCGCAACCCACACAGCCATCATGGTGGTGGCCTTGAATATCTCCTTGCGACAGGTCTCTAGTCCCAGTTATGCGAATATTTTATGACCTGCATATGCTATTGAATAGCAATACACGATATACGTTTTCGTCGGCAGAATCACTAGCGACTTAACGATGAGGCCAGTTTTTAGTGAAGATTGACCGAAGCTCCAAGGAACCCTAAAATGGGTGACAATACCAATTTCTCGGTGTAGTCGTCAACAATCCAGAATGATGGGGCAGATTGGACCATGACGGGCGCGATATAAAGCCAGCCCCGGCGGCGGCTCGGCCACATTTGCTGCGGCAGAGAAGAGGAACCTGTCACTCGTCTGCAAGATGCTCCGATTGTTGTTCCTTCTGGCAGTCCTCGTCGCGGCGTGCTTCGCTGCTCCAGGTGATATTGAAAAACTATTTTAAATTGCATTTTTGTATAGTATAAAGTGACGGGATGTGAACGTGTACCTGATAGTAAGTAATCCGCATGTCTATACAGTACATTGTCACGCAGCAGAGTCCAAACTACTACCTAGCTCTTTGGCTAGCTCTTCACCGCATTCACTCACGCACGTCACTCTGATATATAGGATAATTCATCTCTATACCCTGTTTTTTCTGGAGAAACATCGCTTTTCAGACCGAATCACTTGTTCATTACTGTTTGGCGTTACAATGACTTGCAAAAGTGTTTCACTTCCCCAGACGGACGGACGGAGTCCTCACTACTAAAATGCAAAAAGTATTTTTTTTATTTTTACCTTTTAACATCATTGATGAAGTTGAATTTGACGCGCCTAAGGAATAAGTATTTCAGATTTGATGTTCCCTTACTCTTAACGCATTGTTTTAAGCTATCACGAGCTATCACTACATTAGCTGGTACCTACTATCAATTACGGGATGTTTGCCGTGGGTTCAAGGTGGAGCGAGTATAGGTACAGTATAGTCCCCTGTATTTTATTTTAATTACCAACGCCACAGACTCCGGGTGCCTTTGAGATTTAGATTTCTTATCATGCATTTATCTTGGATTAGGAGTAGAAAAAGAAAATAAGGAGGAGTGGAGAACATTTTCAACTTAATTCTAGAGCTCTTTGGCCCGTAGGTAGCAAATTTTGGCTTTACTTGGCTGCGTTTGTGGGTGCTGACAGCGACAACCCTTTACGTCTGAAGTTTGAGCTAGATTTGCAGTTAAGGGACGCGGTAGAAATCTGGCCCAGGGCGTTGATATTGATAGGCTAAAACTGGCACTGGGTGCTGATTGACCGTATATTTTTGTTTGTGACAGGCGAGCGAGTCCGGCGCTACTACCACGACGCGGGTCTGGGCGGGTACGGCGGCGGCGGCGGCGGGTACGGCGGCTACGGGCCCGGGCACGGCGGCCACGGGTACGGGCTGCACGGTGTGCCCGTCGCCACGCAGTCCTTCTCCAAGTCCTCGGCCAGCGCCAGCTCCGTCTCCAGCGGGGGCGGGTACGGGAGGAAATGAGACACCAACGAGGTACATGTATACGAGTTTTATTCAATCGTAACTATTACGTATATGTGGTATACACTGGTGGGGTGCAAGGGGTACTCACAGATCTTGGTTTTTAGCGAGTATATACCGGGGAAGGGTAGGACAGGAAATGAGACAGAAACAAGATATACGAGTATGCCTTAACAAGGTATACGATAATATACGAGTATGCTCCAATCGTAGCTCTTAGGTATATGGTATACGCCGGGGTACAGGTGTACTCACCGATAATGGTTGTTAGTAAATGCCGGGGAAGGCTACGAGAGGTAATGAGACAGTAGCGAGGTGTATACTTACTGATCGTGGCTCTTAGGTATACACCGGTGTAGGGTACAGGGTACTCACCGATCGTGGTTATTACGAGTATATACCAGGGAAGGGTACGGCAGGAAATGAGGCACCAACCAGGTATGCACTCACTGATTGACGCTCTAATGCCCCGAGCTACACGAGGCTAGTTTTTCAAGCTAGGATAGCTAGCTGGTGTTAAGAAGCTAGCAAGCTAGTACTTCTGACTTCGTATAGACAACGCTACGCAACGCTAGTTTTGTCTACATGAAGCTAGAAGTACTAGCTTGTTATCTTACTAACGCTAGCTTGCTACCCTAGTTTGCAAAAACTAGCTTCGTGTAGTTCAGGCATTAGATATACACCGAGGGAGAGTACAAGTGTACTCAGAGATCGTGGGTGCTGGCGGGTATATACCGGGGAAGTTACGAGAGGAAATGAAACAGCAACGAGGTATGTACTCAGTGCTAACTGATCATCACTCTTAGCTATTTATCGGGGGAGAGTACGAGGGTACTCACCCATCGTGGGTAAACGACTATACCAGGGAATGGTACAGGAGGAAATGAGACAGCAACGACGCATGCACTCGCCGATCGTGACTTCTAGTATTCCAAGAACGGGCAACAATTCATTTTGCCCCGCTACTCACTAGCCAGGTCTGCAACTCTATTTTGGGGTATAATAAGATAGGTATGTCACAAGTTTTCAGCTTGCCTCAAATACCTACACAAAATGTGGTGAGAGATGTTGGAATGTAGCGTATTTACAGGAGATAATGAGATGGCAACTAGGTATAATATCCTAGAGGATATACATAATTATATGAGATGGCAACTAGGTATAATAATCACTGCTTGTGATTCCTAGAGGATATATACCGGGGGAGGGTACAGGAGATAATGAGATGGCAACTAGATATAATATCCTAGAGGATGTATATGAGATGGCAACTAGGTATAATAATCACTGATCGTGATTCCTAGAGGATATATACCGAGGGAGGGTACAGGAGATAATGAGATGGCAACTAGATATAATATCCTAGAGGATATATATGAGATGGCCACTAGGTATAATAATCACTGATCGTGATTCCTAGAGGATATATACCGAGGGAGGGTACAGGAGATAATGAGATGGCAACTAGATATAATATCCTAGAGGATATATATGAGATGGCAACTAGGTATAATAATCACTGATCGTGATTCCTAGAGGATATATACCGGGGGAGGGTACAGGAGATAATGAGATGGCAACTAGATATAATAATCACTGATCGTGATTCCTAGAGGATATATACACTAGACTTCAATGACAGACAGTATCTGAGGAAACTTTACCTGAACTTAACTAAACTTACCTATATACTTTTTTCTTTTCAGATCAAACTGTAACCTGAAAATTATTACCAATCGTTTAAGTATGGATACGCCACTATCATCAGAGTAAATTGTATATGTTATTTAAATTAAATACGTCATAATATTTTATGTTTCCTAGTAATTAATATAACATAAATTAAGGCCATAGTGGCTATGGTAGTGTACTCAAGTGACTAACATAATGTAATTTTGAATATTTTGTGTAGATAGGTAGGTAGGTAAAATTCATATTCAAATTGTAACTTTATTCTAATGTTTTTATAGTCTTGTAGACGTTATTAACACTTAGCGTATAACTGTACTAATTTATTTTAAACATAAGTACGAATTAATAAAATACTAATATTACTTTCTTCATGTATTTTTATTTGACAATTATTTGAAATCTGTTCTAAAATAATAACGATTAAATTACTCTAGTATTTCTAATTACGGGATATTTACCGTGGTTAATGAGCAAAGCACCGATATTTTATAATACATTCATAATCATAATGATATTACTTATTAAATTAATGTGATTATGATTATCTCGATGCTGTTTCATGCACCATGAGACGATTAAAGTTAAAAAAAAACGTTCTATGATATAATCACGGTAAATATCCTGTAATTTGTATTACTATAATATTATTTAACTTATTCACTCTCTAATCTACAAAGCGGTGAAACAAAAATACAATACAACAACATTTTTTTGTTTGCGTTTGGTTCGAGTCATAGCAGGTAGCGTAGTTTTTAGTTAAGGGAGACCACAGCACAGGATGATAAACGTGGATTTTCTCAAGCGGTATGAGGATCAATGTAATTATGATTGTTAGGTGGTAGGAAAAAAAGACAAGATTGCTTCCACGTTGTCTATAGTTTACAAATCTAAATTAAACGACTTCTTTTTATTAGTGTAGAGGTATTTAATTTAGTAGACATAACTTTTAATTGCGTTAATCAGATGCGGGCAAAAAAAAACCCAAACATGTTTAATTCGGTTCCCCTGTTAATTGTGTTTAGCGTGGACGCCTGCCGCCACCGTGGTGTCTATCGTCATGCCTCTGCCCGTACTCCTCGCGGTCACCATACGTATGCTCTCGACTTTCATTGCTGGAACAAACAATATGTTTTGCTAATTAAATGAAAACGATGATAAATAATTTTAAATACAAACAAATTTTAAAACAAAACCAGTGCTTAGGTTAGTTATTTTCCCGGGATAAAAAGAAGCATACGTGTTCTTCCAGACTATAAACTAACCGTGTTCTAAATTTCAGCCCGATCCGTTCAAAAACATATGTAGTTATTGTACCTTTCCTCATGGTCGCATTCCTCGCCGCCGCCGTCGCCGCTCTCCCGACTGACGCTCGCGTCTCGCTCGTCGTTGTAATACCCGCCCCCGCTGCCGCTCCCGCGATCCCCACCATAGCCGCCTCCGCTATTATTGAAGCCACGCTTCACGCGGCTTCCTAAAAATTTTGATTTAAGGTGCTGACAACACATAAATGAAATTCACAAATTCAAATTTAAGCCACGCCTCTTTAAAACTTCGATAAGACAGCGCCCCCACATGCAAACCGCGTTCAGCCGACTACATTATTAGTTAGTATTGATGGAAACAAAAAGCTACCGCGCGAAGATCATAGATGGCGCTTTTTAAAATATTTTGTAATTTCATTCAATATATTTTTGCACTTTTTCAGATTGTGAAGAACATTATCGAAATTTTATGAGTAAAGCCTATAAATAATAACTAACTTTCCACCGCTTACAGACATAATGAGATTTCTTTTCGCCAGATTGTCTAATTTTTGTCTAATGATTTTAGTGAATGTACGGTATACAATTACAATAATACACAATTACTAATTAATTTATTTTATACACAAAATTAAACCGACTTCGAAATCACCAATAGGCACTCGAAAAATAAATTAATTTAATTATTATAAGCGCTACTCACTCATCTATTTGAAGTCAAATAGATTTATTCGACACGAACATTAATTGCATAAAAGTAGCTACAGCAAAAAGCCAACATTACATAGTGTTCCCATTCCCAGGCGGTCACCCATCTAAGTACTGACTACGCCGGCCGTTGCTTAACTTCGGTGATCGACGAAAGCTAGTGTTTTCAACGCGCTATGAACGTTGTCAATCATTAAATACGTATATTTAAATACAACCATAATAGTTATCATCATCATCAATAGAGGAGCCCGCGAGTTAATAATCCACAACTATTGCTCATTACAACACGAAAAACAAGATTTTACAACAATACCATTTTGCTGCTTTGTAACGAAAGGTCCACAAACAAAATTTTACAAAATTATTTTATTTCAAAAGTTATTATTATGTTTTAAAAATGTAAAACATGCGAAACGTTTGTAAAATGAAACATTTATAAACTGTAATGGAAGAGGTTTTGGAATAGGCTTTTGTACTAAATTTAAAAAATTGGTTAATAATATAGCTTAATGTTGATAGTATTCCGAAACATCTATATTTTTGAAAAAAACTTACATTTACAATAATATGTGTTTTGCATTTCAAAAAAGCAAACAAATTTCTGCACAAAAACGCTCCAGACTGTTATGGCGTCTTGAATGATGTCACGCCGGGGCAGACATATGTGTTTGTGTAAGGACTTAGTCAACGTTTTTAATTTAAAATGAATCCCTCGTATTACAAGAACTGCATAGTGCCCCAGTTTACAAGCACAAGTATAAATACGCCAAACAAATTATTCATCTATGTTCCAAACGATCCACAAATGCGAAAAAAGTGGCAAACGCTTGCGAGGAGGAATGATGGCCACTAAATCAAGAATGTATTTTTGTGAAGATCATTTTGATGAAAGCATTTGACACAGTATATATAATCTTAGTAATGTAAATGTTAAAAAAACTGTCACTTTTCCTCAAGAATAGTGGTAAAACAATAACAAACTAGTTCAGTTAAGCGGCTGAAGAACTAGTATCCATGGCGAAGAATAAATAAAAATAAAAAATAATAATATTAGTACTATAAAAATGTCAACAACATTAGTAAAATGTCTAGTGATGTTTAGTACGGTGTGACGTCACATTTTCTGATTGGTGTTAACTGTCACGTGACTCAATGCCTATTTTTTCAGATTTTCTTTACTAAAAATATTAATAATCTTTACTTATTTTGATAAACTGTTTTATTTTTTTAAATCTCTATATCTTAATCAATAGTAAGAACCTCTAATCCATCCAATTAATTCTTAGTGGAAACAAGCCTATTTATATCATGCAAATGTCTTTGTTTTAAATGGTTTTAAAATGTCAAATAACAATGTAGATATTAAAATTTCAGCTGTAAAGGAGTCTCGTCAATTACAACAACATTTGTAAAAAGGCTTTGTGACAGTCAAAGTAACAAAAAATAATAATTACATTCAGTATACATACATATCCTACATGAGTATAAATTCGTTTTATATAAAGGGGTTTGGGTAAAGTTGGCGTCGTTTTTTTTGCAATCAGATTTGCTGTAAGTCATATCGGAACTGAGTTTTGGCTTTTGTTTTTCTGTGTATTTTTATACGGATTAGTGGTGCCATTTCCTTCAGCGGCCAAAGATCTGTTGTCACTTTTTTAAAACATTACCATACCTCAGGGGTATTGGTTCAATCAGATTTAATGTACGTCAAATTGGAGCTGAGTAATGGTCTTTCAAAGTTTTTTTACATGGACTGGTATCGCCATATTCTAAAGCGGCCAAAGATCCGTTGTCACTATAATGTTTTTTTTTAATTACCCAAAAAAAACTTTGAAAGGCAATAATTCCGCTCCGACATAACTTACAGCAAATCTAATTGCACGAATACCCTTGATGTAAAGTAATATTTCAAAAAAGCTCTAACACATCTTTAGCCGCTAAAAAAAACGAAGCCTCTAAGCCCATACAAAAATACAAAAAATAAATAACTTTGATAGCCCATAATTCAGCTCCGATATTACCTAGAGCAAATCTGATTGCACATTATATATAGCGTCAAGGTTATTCACTGATATAATAAAATGATAACAGATCTTTGGCCGCTAAAAAAAAACAACGCCACTAGTCCATACAAACGTACCGAAAACCGAAACGCCTTTGTTGTTGTCCAATTTCACTGATTATGTTTATATTTGAAGAAAAAAAATGTACAATAAATTGTACAAATGTATCTAGAATAAATTATGGCTGGTCTCACACGCCACACGCACCACTGTAGTTTTGAACTTTAAAAAAGTGATGAAGGAAAACATCGTGAGGAAAGGTTAAGTGTGGTGGATTAAAGCCTGCATTATCCTTGCGAGATAAGGCCCCGAGTCCCAACTGTGGGAAAATTTAGTGTGTTACATGGGAGTGTTACGGCTAGTTGGAATAACGGCAACTACTGATTCGGAGCCTCTCGTTCGAATCCAACGCGTGCGCACCACTGTCTTTACGGAGTCATGTGCGTAATGCCGTTAATTTAAAAACAAAAAAAATAATAATAGAATGGTAGAGAAAATAGGTAGGTAAATAATGATTAACTTATGTTGAAAGTTTGATTGACACTTCTTATATATGCACTTGATTACCACGGATTATTACCTAGTTTAAAACACCAAAACTTTTGCCTGTCGACTATTGGTAAATTTTATTAGACTGTCCGCGCACTAATGGGGATTAGGTCATAGTCTAAACTTTACGTCAATTTTATTAATATAAACTTCAGATTCAGATTCTTTATTTCAGACCTTAGGTATAACAGATATACACTTGGTAGCGTCATTTACAAAATACAAAGAATAGTTTAAAAAATTCAACAAATTTAAATTATACTATACAAATTTAAATTATATTCAAGTTATAAAGAAGTATATAAAAGAAAATAATTTAAAAATAAATAGCGGCTATTCAGTTGGGCCTAGTCAGTTCAATGCAGCTGTAGAGAGGCGTTGTCAGAATGTATGAAAACGACAGAATTATATTAAAACTTGAATTTTAAAAAAATATATACATATAAAAGAGATATTACAAAATGTATGTCAATGTACGTGTAGAAAATGATTTTGTCCAATTATTTTTGTCCTTTAAAAATTGTTTGTCTTCATAGTAAGCCCTGCATACCAGATATTTTTTGACTTCATTTTTAAACTTTGTCTCATTTAGGCTTGTTACCTTTTCTGGAACAATGTTATAATAACGAACACTGTTTCTTATGAAAGAAATGTCCGTCTCGTGTAATCTACAACGCGGATACACATGTCTATTTTTATAATGCGATGCATCGGACTTATTAGCATAGTGACATCTATTTTTTCTAGCATACATGATGCACTCATATATGTAAAGCGATGGCACTGTGAGGATTCCAATTGTATTAAATAAATCTCTCAAAGATTGTCTCGGGCCTAACTTATAGATAGCGCGTATTGCTCTCTTTTGTAGCACAAATATTGTATTTCTGCCGCCGAACCCCACAATAATATACCGTAAGACATTATGCTGTGGAAGTATCTATGGTAAACAAGCCTGGCAGTTGCCACATCTGATATTCCTCTTATTTGGCGAACAGCATGTGCAGCTGAACTAAGTTTGTCCGCCAATTTATTTATATGAGGACTCCATTGGAGTTTGGAGTCAATGATTATTCCTAAAAATAACGTGGATTGGATTTGTTCAATTATTTGGCCTTTTATAGCTATTTTCACGTTTAAGTTTTGTAAATTTGACAGTGAAAAACGTATGCGTTTTGTTTTTCCCGGATTTAAAGCTAAGTTGTTGGCGTCGAACCAGTCGCTAAATATTTAAATTTTTATTGATACAACAGTAATTCATTTGCCCCCCTCTCTTAACTTTAAATAACACAGAGGTATCGTCTGCGAATAAAACAATTTAAACTATGATAATAGTGTCAATGCTATACGTCACCACATTCGAGATAGTATTAGCACGAAATTTTGGTTTCTCTGCCGCGAAATCAGATTCTATTGCGTCCTTTCTAACCTACAGCGCGATCGCGTCGTAGCTCGTGACGTCACACGGTGAACGCGCCGCGCGGCTTTTTGATTTTTAATTTGTAATTTTAAAATGTTCACAGATTCGTCATTTATTGAGATATCCAAGTATTTTTTGCAGTTTGTATAATTTATTTCTATTATCTTTAAATCTATGTAATCATTTTTTGATTTTATCCAATTGGAAACTTCCTTATTGTAAAAAAGTGTCATTAATACAAAACTTCGTCGATTCGACGAGTCATGGTTGCTGGTCTGGCTCTCACAGGCCTCCCATATAAGAAATATTACCGTGTGTTATGAGGGCAACGGCCCAACTAAGACTATACGGAAGCAGCAATGGGTGCGACAGCGCACTTAAAATTTTGATTTTTTTTTTTCACATTCGCATCGTCGATCCGACGAAGCTGGGTAAGGTTAATGGGTTTTAGAGGGCTAAGAGACTAATTACACGGTATTTTTACATGATACATAAGATATATCAAATGTATATAAAATAAGCCAAGTGCAAGTCGAATGAACGAATGAAGTATCCCGTACCAATATCTATGAAAACGGTAAAAATCATGTATATTTTATACAAACCCCGCTTCCACACATTTATATTAATTTTATTCTTATGATTATTAATTTTAACACAATGTAGAAATAATCAAGTAATAGCCAATTAAAATACATAGAGAATGGTAGAAAATCGTCAGAAGTAGGAAAGTTGAAAAATAAAATAATTTTGAGTTGTGGCTCTTTTGTCTCAAAGCAGCGATTTATTTTCAATACATCGCCAAATCTAAAAATGTAGTATTAAAGAAATGACGTCTCTTGCAAAATTAAACTACGTAGGGCCATCTTTCCGCTTAATCATCAGACCTGGTTACAATCTGCGTAAGCAACCCACTATTTATTCTCACTGCTGGGACTCTGGGCCTTCACTCGCAAGGAGAGATCTAGGCTGGGGCTAGGTTATAAATCCACCACGCTAACCAAGTATGGGTTGGTAAATGTCACATGAGGTGTACCTACACTCTAGGTACTTACATGTCGGTTTCCTCACGATGTTTTCCTTCATCGTTTATAAGTTAGCGGCATTACACGCTGACATCGAGTGGTGCGCGTGGGAGTCCGAATCGGCAGTCACCGTTCTCCCGAATAGATGAGCCATAACGTAGACTTTAACAGCGTCTTAGAATTTAACACCAATGTACTCGTTTAATTACTGTCATCCCTTAACCACCTTCCAGCACCTTCATCAGACCCTGGTTACCATCTAACACCAAAGTACTCGTCAAGATAAATCAAATGATCCCAAGCTCGATGGGGTTATTGGGGTTACGTCGTTTAATTGCTGGGTTCCTATGACCACCTTCCAGTTCCATCATCAGACCCTGGTTGCCGTCTAGCACCAAAGTACTTCTCAAGACAAATCAAAAGAGCCCAAACTCGGTGGGGATATGTCGTTTAATTACTGAGTTCCTATGACCACCTTGCAGCTCCATCATCAGACCTTGGTTACCATCTGGCACTAAAGTACTCGTCATGACAAAGAAAACTAGTCCAAACTCGGTGGAGCTATGTCGTTTAATTGTTGAGTTCCTATGACCACCTTCCAGCTCCATCATCAGACCTTAGTTACCATCTAGCACTAAAGTACTCGTCAAGATAAAGAAAACGAATCCAAACTCGGTGGAGCTATGTCGTTTAATTGTTGAGTTCCTATGACCACCTCCCAGCTCCATCATCAGACCTTGGTTACCATCTAGCACTAAAGTACTCGTCAAGACAAAAAACGAGTCCAAACTCGGTGGAGCTATGTCGTTTAATTACTGAGTTCCTATGACCACCTTCCTGCTCCATCATCAGACCCTGGTTACCATCTATCACCAAAGTACTCGTCAAGACAAAGAAAATAAGTCCAAACTCGGTGGGGCTATGTCTTTTAATTCCTGAGTTCCTATGGCAACTTTCCGGCTCCATCATCAGATCAGCATCATAAAATTTTCATACCATTGTTTGCAATAAAATTTACACACGTACCTATAATGCGAGATTTCAACTTTTTGCAAGATTTGATAATAAGCATCCGGTTTCGTAGTAACTATTTTCTAATCTGTGGCTTCGGGACAGGTGAAACTAAATTTTAATATAGTATAAAAGCTTGAAAACATCGGAGAAAGAATCTAACAACAATGTTATGAAAAAAAACATGCAAAAAGATTTCACAGTGGTGAGGTTCGATCTCAGTGTCACATCCGTCCACCGCTGACGTACGTTGCTCACTAACCGTTGAGCCAAACTTCCTGATTACTAAGGTGTCAAATTTTTAGACCATATGAACTCAATGAGGATCAGTAAAGTTATCGCAAATTCAATAGATCTATCATCCAGGTTATTCTTTATGACATAAGGATCATATATCTTTTTGAATTATCCAAATCGGACCATTACTTACGAAGATATTAAGTAATAAACATATACCGTTCCTGTCGCTAAAAGTCAATGCACGCGGGAGCGTGTGACGTCACTGTGACGGAACCGAGCGCGGCCGCCCGGTCGGCCGGAACATTCGACGTAGCAGCGGCGACGCGCGACTCGGTTGGTCCCTAATATTTGGCAATTTATTTACATAAAGTGTTGTTGGAGTGTAATTTTGTGATACTTAAGTATAAAACGTACGTAAGTAATATGAGTACTAATAAAGTAGAAGCGGGTTTTGTGCAAACTCAGTCAGATAATCTTCCAAAAGTGGATTCTTTTATGGTATTTCGCTGAAATCCGTGGTTGGAAACTACAAAGGTAAGGATGCTGCTTATTTATCTACGTACGTAGGTACTTATTAGTAATCTTTAATTTGTTAGTTAGTGGTAGGCATGTGTAATGAAGTAAATGTAAAGTGTAGGTACAGGGGCATGTTCGGAACTTAAGAGTAGTGTTTATACTATAGAATGTAAATGAAATAATTGTTTTCGTTCATTCATAAGTAGATCATTTCGCGAATGATTTTTTAACCTACTTGCGCTTTATTTAGTGCATGGTTCTCTCACTTGCTGATCTAGGTATGACAGAATCCAATATAAGTTGTCATGGCTGTTTTTTTTTCAGGGCTTGCTTTTTTTTACTATGCGTTGTTTCCATTTGATTGGCGTATTATTAGATTTAGTTTTCATTTTTGGTTTTATATTAACTTGCACTGCTTGTGTTTTTTGACCCCTTACATTGTTTTTTGATATTAATTACGTCATGTATGTTGGGGGATTACTGTTTTAGATGATGTTTGAGTCTTGATTCTCATACTCTACTACTTCAAAGGAATGTGACAACAGATCATCGTGTCCAATGTTTTTACTTAAAACTCTTTCAAAATAATCTATATCTTTTTGACTTAGCTTTTGACCTTCAATCAAATAGGATCTTCGACCCTATATATAAATGTATAATTGGTCGAAGCTTTTGACATTCAAACTTATGAGGCAAAACTCCTTTCTTCAGTTTAAGCTTTCCTCCAACCAACTTAAACTTTACGTAATTTTCCATAATATCTTCTTCCAACTGAAATATAAAAATACCCCCGCTGATGATGATGATTGAATTAGCCTGTGTACTTATCCGGAGTCTACATTCCAAACTATCTACATTCCAAATTTCATTAAAATCGGTCAAGTAGTTACGGAGATACGTGGTTTTGTAGTGGTAGGACTCTTGGCAGAGTCCGCCTGGGGAAGTACCACACCTTTGCCATTTATTCTACCGCCAAGCAGTAATGTGTAAGCGTTACTGCATTCCGGTTTGAAGGGCAATGTTTCCAGAGAAATTACTGGGCTTAGAGATATAATATCTTAGATCTCTAGGTGACGAGCGCAGTGCAGTGCTAGGTAATGATTTGGACTCTTCATGTTCCAATAGCTGTGTGTCACTGTACTGTTATGTGGCAGGCATGTTGCTTACCATCAGGCACATGTCCTGCTCGTCTCGTCACTTTATAATATAAAAAAAAACACAATCACACACACACACACACGCTAACTTTCGGATTGATTATATTATTAGTGATTGCTTGTCGTGTGGATTTGTGGGCCAGTCCTGGTGTCAGGATTTTTCAGGCTGCCTGAAGGCATCCGACAACAAAAACAACAACAAAAATCTATAATATATCATTCACTCTTTGATTTTTACCTAAGTGCGTTTCTGTGCTTTAACCTTGGAATATTACATAGAAATGAGAACGGGCAAATAGATAGGTACGTAGGTTTATACACAATACTCAGAAAAAGTAAGAAGGTATGTTTCTATTAATACAGCAGCTTAAAATAAGATATATAGAAAGGTACAATGCACTTAATAGTAGGTACCATCTTATTTTAATAAATATCAACCAAAGAATAGGTATAGTTATGTAGGTCATCATCATCATCATCATCATGATAGTTATGTAGGTACTCACATCAAAATTATCATCACAGCAATGTCTTGTAGCCTGGGCAGAGGGTAGAGTTTTATCATCTCTTTTTACAACAGACTACCATTTTTTACGAAGTTTTGGGTCTTTCGGCACGTTAAAAAATAGTTTTTCTGGCGTTTTAATAGAAGTGTTTATACATTTGGGCACTATACAATATTTATACATAGTTTAAAAAGTGAATTACACACAAATCGGACACTTAATTTGTTTTAAAATCCCAATTAAAGAAACAAAACACTGCGCCCCTTATCGCTGCCAACGGCTAACTAGCGGCGACCGTCACAGTGACGTCACAGCTATTGCGACGGCCACTCGGTGAATTTCGCTAGTAATTCGGTCATAACTTCGTCAATTTTTGTCGCAGAACAAAAATTTTTACACTGTTTGTTAAGGATTTCTTAGCTCTATAAATCTGCATTCTCAACTAAAAACGTTACGGATCCTCATTAACGTTTGTAAGAATTGATCATTTTTATTTATTGAATATTGAACGGCGAACGGAGCAAAGAGCGACGTGCGTCCGTGTAGCAAGACGTCTCTTCCGACACTGTCAGATCTTATAAGAGTGAAAGAGAAGGAAGATGCGATACGTTTCGACTTTTTAAAAACAATTAAATAAGTGTGAGTTTTTTAATTAAACCAAAATATAAACCAGCAATGTCCTTTGTCAAAATATAATACGTCATAATTTAAAAAATTACTAGTGTCCGTCTCCTAATTACACTGATATCTAAGTCTAAAACTAATTTTTAGAGGTTTGTTTACGAATTTTTTCTATCGTGTTTTTTTTACCAAATCTTGTATTTATGACCTCGGGTCACTCATAAATATGTTCAAGAATAACATATATTTTACTCATTATCTCAAACCATACACATTTTGCTAAATTGGTATTGAAATAAAGTGGCCAAGTGCGAGTTGGACTCGCCCATGAAGGGTTCCGTTGCAGCAAGTAACAATAATATACATAGTACACATAGTTATTGTAGTTCGTTGTAACTTTGGTCGAAGTTTCAATAATAGTGTATTTATGACGTACTAAAAAAAACTACTCATCAGATCGAGTTCAAACTAATTTTCGTTGGTAGTTTACATGGTAATGTACATCATATATTTTTTTTAGATTTTTCATTCTCTTACTTTAGAAGTTAGAGGGGGGGGGACACACATTTTACCACTTTGGAAATGTCTCTTGCGCAAACTATTCAGTGTAGACGAAAATGGTTTTAGAAACCTCAACATCATTTTTAAAGACCTATCGATAGACACCCCACACGTGTAGGTTTGATGAAAAAAATTTTTTTGAGTTTCAGTTCTCAGTATGGGGGGCAACCCTAATTTTTCTTTTTTTTTAATTTTTTTGTTGAAATCTTAATGCGGTTCACAGAATACATCTACTTACCAAGTTTCAACAGTGTAGTTCTCATAGTTTCGGTAAAAAGTGGCTGTGACATACGGACGGACAGACAGACAGACAGACAGACAGACAGACAGACAGACAGACAGACATGACGAATCTATAAGGGTTCCGTTTTTACGTTTTACGGAACCCTAAAAAGTGCCATTTGGCTGTTGTCAGCGTCTTAACAAGTAGATGTATCTACATATTATCTACGTCAGACTGGCCTTGTGGCTAAGTGGTTAGTAGCTCTGCCTGCGAAGCCGAGGGTCGTGGGTTCGATCCCCACCCAGTGCAAATATTTGTGTGATGAATTCAAATGTTTGCACTGTGTCTGGGTGTTTCTATGTATAATAAGTATGTATTTAAAACTATATAAGTATTATATCAGCTATCTGGCCGCCATCACACAAGCTTTGCTTAGTTTGGGGTCAGATGGTGTTGTGTGTGAATTGTCCACCAATATTTATTTATTTATTATACAGGGTTACTGGGAATCAACCTGCATCCTTTTAAGGGGATGTTAAATACGTCAACTATTGTTCTACAGTTTTTAAAAATTCTTATTTTTCCCACACAAAATAAATAACAAGTGTATTTGCCCGGTCTAAAAGGATCGAACTCTTCGTAAATTCGTAACAAGAATGCGCATGCGCTCTGTAATGCTCGATAAATGATGTGCATAAGTGAATAAACACTAAACAGCTATACCTACTGTGCTAGAGAGGGCAACAAACACTATTTTCTTTGTAAAATGTATTGAGTTTTAACGAAAGGTATAGAACAAAAGTTGTTTATCTTCTTATATATAAAATTCTCGTGTCACAGTGTTTGTTTCCTTACTCCTCCGAAACGGCTTTACTGATTTTAACCAAACTTTATATGCATATTCTGTAGGTATGAGAATCGGCTACTAGCTATTTTTCATACCCCTAAGTGACAAGGGTTGTTCACTAAGGCAAAACAACGTTTGCGGGGTCAGCTAGTTTCAATATACAGAACATGTCCTTAAACGGATGCAGGCTGATTAAGAGTAACCCTGTATATTTTTAATAGTTCAGCAATAATTAAATTATTGATGTTATACTTGTTTTGGCATGTTAGGGGAAAACGTCACGAAAAACCGACACCACAACTGAACTTAGTTAGTCAACGTTTCGATGATTAAAGAGAAGAAATCTTGCTTGCTTCTACAGACAAATAACATTAAATGAAAGTAAATGTGCAAACATTACTGTGTTCCGGTTTGAAGGACAATGTTTCCAGAAATAACAGGGCTTAGAGATATAATATCTTAGATCTCTGGGTGACGAGTGGAAAGATAATAGGTACATGTCGCTTTCCTCGCGATGTTTTCCTTCACCATTTTTAAGTTAGCGGTATTACGCACATGAGTTCGAAAAGACAGTGGTGCGCGTGGGAAACACATCAACGTAGTTCAATATCAATTGTTCAAATTTCTAAATAAATCATCATCAGGGCCTGATTAACCCTTAGGCTAATTAGGCTGCAGCCTAGGGCGCGAGGATGTAGAGGGGCGCGCTGAACTTGTCTAAGGGACAGTTCGGGTTTCAGAAAGACCTCTCCGCAACCGACGCCTTTCGTCCGAAGGTCCGAAGGAAGGTGTGCTCCAGTGGCGGCGTATTGTTTACGGTGTCTCCTAACATAGTAAACGCGTTCTAAATCCTAATCCACCACACCACAACCACAACAGAAGTGCTGGGGTACCCCAATATCTATGGCGCATCGTAAGAGACTACCTCTTTCACAGAGAGGTGGTGTCCACAATAGAAAGGGAGGGAGCTTATCCTCCTGTCACGTGAGTTTCGACAGGAGTTTGCTCTTACGCTACCCCTGTGGCACTTCGGTTGTTCGGTTACAAATAAGCGCCGCTAACTTTTTTTTATTTTTTCTATCGTGTATAGGTCCGCGTTTAACCACCAACTCGCCTGATGGTAAGCGACGGTGTGGTCGAAGATGACGCACGTTGACCTAGAAAGTACCTATTCACTCTGACCTTGAAAAGTTCTAGATTGTATCTCTCAGGGAACAAGGAGGCCGGCAACTTATTCTACTCTAAAACTGTACGTACGAGAAAAGTGGATTCAAACCGTTTTGTACAGATTTTGGAAATATCCACAGTGTATGGGTGGTAGTGGGCCGACTTACGACTTGCAAACTGCGTTGCATCGGTGTCGCTTATTAAGCCAACGGCACGCTGGTTATTGTGAGAGGGGCGGAGGTTTCACGAGGTGGCGGTGCTGGCGACAGTGGTATCCAGGATTAGGAGCATCGGCCTAGAGGTGGTTTTTCACAAGTTGGGGGCCATCTGTTTCCGTGGTTTCTGGCGGACACCTTCACCTGCACCTGCAAGCTCTAGCCTCTAATATTGTGGTGTGTGGCGTGTCTGTCGCTGGCAAGCTGACACTGTAACATTTCGGTATTTCACAGCAGATCAGCTGATCAGATGGAAGTTTGGGGCGTATTTGCGTCAACTTGAAGAGCGAACTGTCTCAGGACCGACGCTGAGTGGGTTCAATGAGAGTGACATAGGTTCTATAGGGCGCGGGTGCATTAGACGGTACCTTATTTCTTTTAGCTTGAAATTATAGAGACAGCAATAGCAAAACCAAAGCCGATTTAGTTAGGCGGTAGAAAGGCCGGTGTGTCACCGGTGCAATTGCGCAGATCACACCGATCAACACGCATTGAAGATGTACCCGGGAGAAGTGGCGGACCTCTTACCTGCCTACTACCTTAGCCAAGATGTTCAACAGTGAGAGGTCATGGGAGGCGGTGGTCTCCTTTTGAAAAATCATTATCTCACAGAAGTCGCAGATGAAGATAGCTGAGGAGCAAGGAGGAGGTGAACTCTCGCTTGTAAACGAAAGAGGAAGTGGTGACGAGAGCGAGCCACTCTGGCTCGTACCTACAGACCTACACCATCTCTACTTAGAGAGCCTGAGGTGTCGGACGTTCAATGCCGTCCAGCACCCTATTTCAGAAGGTGAGGTGGTGGCCCTTCCGAAAAGGTGACGCTAAAGTACTGCTGGTTTCCGTTGCATGGTTGGTGTGCAAGGGTTCTGTCCCCCGCAACAGGGTCAGTTCCAGCTCTACGATAGAGTCAGCGATAAGGTCGCTGTCGAGTGTGCCGGAGAAAGCCGGGGTATACTTTCGAATCCTTTGAGGGTACTGTAGGCTCTTGCGTGCCTCCTCAAAAAAGCCCTGGTATAAATAATATTAAATTGGTCCACTAGGAAACAAAGTCGAAACTGATACACTAGGTACTTTTAGGCCGACCGTAACATACCTGCCCTTCTACTGCTTAACTAAATCGGTTTTGGCCATTGCTATCTCTATAATATCAAACGAAAAGAAAAGAGATAGCAATACCAAAGTTAAGACTTTTCAGCTAAGCACTTTCCGATTGGCAGTAGACCCTCTGGTGGGGGCGCGTCCTCACAATTAGCCTAGGGCGGTTAGAACTCTTAATCAGGCACTGATCATCATACGCAAGAAGTACAGAGTCACATTCTCACTGTAGCCTGCACACGTGTTTGCGAATTTGTATGAATAGACCACGTCGAAAGCAAAAATGTAGGTCCCACGTAAATTATAGTTTTGCAAGCTAAATTAAGTGTACTTAATTAATAGATCATTTCTTTTCCCTTACCTGGCGGCACCGCATTCACGTAAATAACACAAAACACTACCAACAGCCCCAAACCTCTCATGATGACCAGTGCCGTCTGTCAAAACTGTATCCACTGAATTTTGGGCGTTCTTTTATATATCCCACAATATTCGATCTATTATGACGACCAAATTTTAAGCAGCCAGGTACTTTGTCACAATAAGTTTCAAAATATTGCTCCAATTTCAAGATAATAAGTACAATAAGCGATATCAATTTAGCATACCCCCCATTGCTTGATATAACTATTTAATCTATTAGGTACGTAAGATCTATGTTATGAAAGAAATTGATTGAAATGTACACATTCAATATCAAAACTTACTGAATTGGTTAGTCTAGCTAGACTGTGCCATCCCGTCAAACCTTACTTAGGCGAAACAATGGTCTAGCTTATATAAATCAGAAGAAAATATTAAACGATACCTAGAATTCATACATTTAGTATACCTAAGAAATGTAAGCAATGTAAAAATCTTTGCTAGAATTAATGATATTTCATTGCGACAAGATCCCAAAGTAATGCTGTATTTTCGAATGTGACGGGAAGGATGGGTTACGCCGAATTATCACATCGGAAGCGTCACGGTCGCAGAATGTCATGGCTGCTGCGGCTGATGGACGCACAAACAGTGCGACAGGTTTATTGGGCCTAATTGGGCCTTTATTGGGCTACTGTCGTGGTCAAACAGGAAATCGTATTCTACAGAGCTGAAGCAGATGACAGAGTAAGAGACGGACTTTTGGGACCTATTGTATAGGTCGGCCTACGATTGCTTTTACTGCTTTACATAAGGCCGGTTTGCATTTTAATTATTCCGAGCGCGAGCGCGAGTGCGATTGCGAGTGCGAGTGAGTAATCGCGACTGATTACTATGCACTCGCAATAATCAATCGTTGTCCACACGTGTTTGCTTATTATTACTCAACACCTGCACTACTCACTCGCATTCGTACTAATCAAAATGAAAACAGGCCTTAAATCTGGGCTAGCATAGAAATCGCAGGGCATTGCTAACCTCAAGAACTCAAATTACGGGCTCGTTATTATACAGTATACACACATAACATAAGCAGCCATTCCGTGTCCTCACAGCTGGGACTTTGCACCTTCTCTCACGGAGAGAGACGAGACATTATCCATCACGCTGATCCTTGCGATTTGGCGAATAAAGTCCCTCTAAAACATTTAGGAACATCTGTTTCCTTCACGATGTTTTCCCTAACCATTATAGCCGGTAGTGAGCCATGATATACTTGTAAATCTGCAATTGGAAATATACTTAAGAGGTACAGGCGGGATACGAATCTACGATCCAAACGATTGTGAATCGCTCGTTCCAGCCATTTAGTGGCTCGCCACGCCACAGCTTTGTATACTCTACTTTATATATTTCTGTACATAGCTAGAACATACCTGAAATCATATATGAATCATCCTCAAAATACTTGAAAGAAAGGAGGTAAGTCCAAAATAACTTTCCAGTAAGTAAGTATCTAAGTAGTAAGTAACCCATCAATTGGATTAGGCCGTAAAACATGACAATGTAAAAAAACACACTTGTTTTTCTTTCTGTAACTTTTTATAAGTAGGCCTTTTTATAACTTTTTATTCGTAAATCTTATAAGTCAGTAGTAGGTACACTAGACCGCCATCTCGACTGATGTTAAGCGACGATGCGGTCTACTATGGAGTGTGTTTACTTAGAAGAAACAGATTTACTCTCGATATAAAGACACGAAGATTGTTACCATCGGGAAAACCCACCCAGACAACTCATTCCACAGCCTAGACTTTCTTATCATAAAAGTAGAGTCAAACCTCTTCGTTCGAGTCTTTGGAACATCAACCATGAAATTCGCTTTTGAATTGCTTTTTCTAGCTACGAGAAGTCAAAGTTCTTTATTGATAAACGTACAATATACACGTCAATTAATAAAAAAAATTAACAAAAGAAAGAGCATACAAATTGTATACATTTACAAAGTTTGTAATTATCACTTCACTGTATTGTAATAACAATTATTGACTATCGTACAGAAAACTGTCAAGCATTATGATACCAGTATAATAAATATGTTTCAAATACAATTCGTCCGATAGAAAAAAGGGCAAGGTGGTATTAGATCATGCAGATCAGTTAGTTACTCTCCGATGTGTATCCGATAAAAAACTGATAAGTTAGGAATTTTGCGGCGATGTTCAAACATTAATTCGTTTCAAAATCAACATGTCCGTGGGTAATTTAAATTCGTATTCATTATAATTAGTATATCATTAGGTAATAAAAGCAAATAAATATTTTCATTACATCAACCTGCGAGAAAAACAATGTAATTAGTTTGAGTAAGCAGTTGGCTAACCCCAGGTAAAACCCCTGAAAACTAAATTAATTACAGAACATGCATACATTAGGTTTCTCCGTTCTGGAACGGGAAATACTGTTTCATGTTGTTTGTAGGTATTGCATATTAAATAGTTAGTAATAAATATAAGTTACGACGTTATTGAACAAAAAACATTTCAACTTAACGTTTGTAATATCAGTAGGATCAGTAGGAATGTAGCGAATTAAATTGTATGTAGATTAATTAGACAATCACAATAATGCAATAATATATTTTGCTAAGGTGGGGGTGTAGGTCAGATGCAAATTATGTAAATTGTCTCATGCCGATCTTTCAGAATAGTGTAGCATGGTCTGGACGTACTTCACCCTATTGCCCTCATATCCTTGGACTATGCCTCGCTACAAACGACAAGCCACCTCATGGGCTTTTTTTTTTTAATGGCTCTCTGTGGTTTAGTCGCACAATTCCGCCAATGTCACGTTAAATGATAGGCCGTCAAACAAAGAGATATGGGCCAGTAATCGGAGTATTGTACAGTAGACGGGATTTATCAAAGACGTCAAATGTAAAAGACACACAAAGGCTGCTCGGAGACCTGATAAAAATCATATTTACATGACAGTGTTGGTGACTAGTGTAATGATTCGGATTATAATATCGTCTTGTATCACATTCACGCACAGAACATGCCATAATATAAATAATTTAATAAAATCGTCTGCAATCCAAGGATTAATTAAAAAATACACGATTTTCACCGCGACGAAATCAGACTGTTACGTTCGGGTATACTAAAATATTGTAATGACGTTACTTCATTCAATTTCTCTTCTTCTCTCGAGCGATTTCGACTTGAAAATGATTTCTCGCTCACTCGCTTTGTTGATCTTTTTGCGTAGCAAAAAAATTCTTCAACTATGGGATTTATCACGTATTTTATGTTATACTATAGTGCGTACCAATACATAAACATCGTTTAATGTTAGTATTTTTATGAAATTGCCTTAAAATATTTTTCACAAATAGGATTCGACTTTATTGCGATCTTAAATACCATATACTTAGATTTGTTTTGATCAAATAATTCTATACTATCTTATTTTAAAAGTTATAGAGAGTAATGGTAGGATGATAGAAATATGATTTTAAGTACTAGCAATTTGATCTGTGTTTCTCAAACTCTCAATGTTGCATTCAAGACATTTATACTTCTTTTCATCAAATTATTCTTATTAAGGACGCGCCTATTTTTCTAACATACCCCTCTCCTGCTGTATGGATTAATTTTACTCTATTTATTTGTTTGTCATATTATTGTATGTTATTAGTATTGTCATTAATCTGGAATTTTTAATTGTAATGTAATTTGATTTTAATGTAATGTATTATTTGATTTTTATTGTAATGGGATCTTAAATTGACGTCTGTTTTTTTTAAATTATTGACTTGTATTGGTAATATTTGAATATCTTGAATATTATGACATGTAACTACTCGTTATCAATAAAAGAGTAAGAGTATGACTAAAGAACTCCGAGAAAAAGGTTTCTTGTGTCGTAACGAGTTGAGAAAAATCACAAACCTCTAAATACGTGTTCCAAATTACGCTGTTTACTATCAAAAGCTTGTATAATTTTCACTCTAAAATGCCATAAATTTTGTGTTATTTTGATCGAAACTTTTGTATGTGTTTCCAGAATTTACATCATAGTGTTATGATCAGTTTTGGGTAATACGAGGACAATTTGAACGAGATTTAATTATTGTTAAAAATAAAATGAACGTTTTCATATAAGGACACATCTAAATTACTTTTCTAAGTCACTGGTTCTAGTGTTACATTCTTCTCCGAACTCAAATGCTGCCTTTCCTTTTTTTTACGTGGGGGAAATAAATGTACGTATGCCCGCCATACTCTCATTATGAAATGAGAGGAGATCTCCATCTACCCTCATTTGGGCTTCAAAAATCGCAGGGTGACAAACACTACACACAACACTAACCATATTAGGTTTCTCCAAACTC
This sequence comes from Ectropis crepuscularia, assembly GCA_963693475.1. Lineage (NCBI taxonomy): Eukaryota > Metazoa > Arthropoda > Insecta > Lepidoptera > Geometridae > Ectropis > Ectropis crepuscularia. The sequence continues at coordinate 2,614,418 of OY856341.1, forward strand.
AGTGCGCTATGAACACATTTATTTATTAGAGGATTCCGCGACGCCGATAACCGTAAACCGGGTAGTTTTCGGTTATTGGCATCGTGATCATCGCGTCGTAGTTGAAATATATACCTATGTTTTTTATTTTCCAATGCTTCCCGAACCATTCTTGCGTAGTAATGACATTTGGTAGATAGAACCACCGAAGGTTTGGACCTTCGGGTCGTGGATCTCGATCCAATGACCAGTTTTAGCATCAATCAGATGTTCAGCAATTGCAGATTCTTGTGTCTGACGATTTTTTACAGCGGCAATGTGTTGATTGTTCCAAGTCCCAGCAGTGGGAACATATATTTGGGTGTTTATGATATCCATACATATATATTTAGCCTTGTTTTGCGACGAAAATTAAAAAGGGCAAGCAATGAAAGGTACTACAAACTATCTTGTGAAACAAAGGTTGAGAAATGCTGGTCTGTCATATTGAGAGTGACATTGGTTTGTTTACCTTTTATTCACAGACATTTGGAATGAGGTATAGGTCGCAAAAACCTCATGGGCTTAGGTTCTTTAGAATAATTATAATTTTGCCTGTTATTCTACCGCCAAGCAACAATGTCAAAACATCACTGTAATCCTGTTTGAAGGGGAATGTTACCAGTGAAATAACAGCGCATAGAGATAAAACATTTCATATCTCTGGGTGACGAGAGCGGTGCAGCGTAGCGTAGTGTAGTGTAGCTAGGTAATGATTGGACTCTTCATGTTCCAATAGCTGCACATCTTTGTGCTATATTTTCGCCAGGTATGTTGTGTAGGTGCCTAATGGTAAGTACCATGAGGCACGTGTCCTGCTCGTCTCGTCACTCTACATCTAATGTAACAAAAACTATCGGTTAACAATCAAAATAAAATACGCATAATTAATAATAGAGTAATCACTATTCGTTCACTTCATTTTATACTCGTAATCACAAATGATGGTGACCTTGTCAGAGTTCGGCCGAGCGGTTATTTTTTCCGTCGTCTCTGGTTTTGTACCACTCATTGATAATTCGTTACAAAAACTCTGACTTGAAGAGTCCTTACAAAAGCATCTCACCGTAAACGACAGGTAGAGATTAGAACTTTGAGAGTAGTATGGAATACTAAATTAATAATAAAAAACTGCAAAAATATTATAACTGCAAGACATGTCACGAATGATGATAATCATTGAACACGAAACGTCGTGAAACAATATGATATGTTTTTGTTTTACAAAATGTTTATACCTTCCTTTTGACAGATAGCGTGGAAAATGAGTAGATTTTTTTAATAGTACATAGAGTGACGAGACGAGCACGACATGTGCCTGATGATAAGCAAAATGCCTGTCTCATAACGGCATAGTGCCACGCAGCTATTGGATCATGACGAGTCCAAATCACTACCTGCAGCACTGCACTGCGCTCGTCACCCAGACATATAAGATGTTTTATGTCTAAGCCTTGTAATTTCACTGGAAACATTGTCTTACAAGATTCACGAGTAAATAATTATGAGTAATGAAATCATTGGTCATAAATAAAATGGAGACAGCATCCATCGTTAGCTGCACGGATATTTGTAGATATTCTATATTATGGTTGGTTGCTTCGTAGCTTAACATTGGGCGATAGAAGACAGACGATGAGAACTTGATAATGTCTTGACATCGAAAAGCTAACAAAACCAATAGCTTGATCGACAGGATTGCCATGGGAAAGCATAGATATATTCAAATACCACATTCATAGTTATTCCACGTTGCACCTAGAATCTTTCGAAGTCATGTGTCATCCACCAACCCGCACTGGGCCAGCGTGGTAGATTATGGCCTTGACTCTCTCCTTGCGAGAGAAGGCCCCGAGTCCCAGCAGTAGGAACATTTAATGGGCTGTTTATTCTGTGCTTATTCCACATTTCGTACGTGACTTAATTCGCAGAAAGCCAAAAAAACTACTGAAATTATCTATTTAGATACGAAGTTGCGAGCTATTAACAAGCAATTTAATAAGCACATTAGTTAATTTGTTCTATTGAATACTATCTTTTTTGTTTCGTAACTTTTTAAGGACAAAGCAACTCCACCAATAAAAAAACATTGGCAGTCATAGGAACTGCCGATGGAAGTGAAAACTTATAACTCAGAATTTGAAGGCTCGCTTTTGAAACTAAATCAGAGGCTATCATGGCTATATCTAGAAATGTGTCAGCATTTCTAGATAGCCAATTGGAAATAAATACCCATTTCTAGATGGCCAATGGCCATGGTCCCGAGTTCACCCGTAATTCTTATTATTCCCGAGCGTGACGCCAAGGTTCCAATAGCTACGTACTCAGGCGCGGTACCAGCCTCGAATTTTGGAGGGGCTCACCACCACACAGCATCAGATTTTGGAAGGGGGAAGGAAGGGAAGGGCTCACCAGTAGAAATACAATAAATCGAGTAAAAAATACTTTATTAGACCCCACGACGTAGTTGACGTTCCAGTTGTTTTCTCGCGTTAAAAATAGTCTATGTACTATTAGATATTGTGATTTTTTTTTCTGATTTTTATAGTTAACGTATATGATTTGGGCGGGCAAACGTGTTGCTTACTATAAGGTACAAGTCATGCTCGAGCCATCACTATGCACAATAAAACAGAACTCAAATTTACAGGAACAATTACAAAAAATATTCATCAAAATCGATTCATCCGTTTAAGAGGAGTTTAATTACAAACATACGCACGTAAGATTTATATATACATAAAGATTCTAATTATAACCCTGTGTAAGTTAAAGGTTATAATAATTTATTTATTTAATCATTTAGAACGAATAATGACACATACACAATACATAGTTGCTTTTTAAATAATTTATATTCCTATAAACTAGTAACAATAGAGCTATAAACCGTAAGACATGCAACATATACAACTTGGGTAATTAGACTTGCACAAGTATCCGTAAACAATGCTATAGCTGTAAATTTTACTCATGTCTAAGTAAATCTAACTTTAAATTCCCGTGAATCCTACGTCTAACTATACGATTTTTTTATAACAGCGGTTTGTGTTGGGCGACCATTTCGTCTTCTCACATCCAAGAGGACGAAGCATACTATGTAGCTGATGGTAAAAAATATGCATAATAATATGCAAAAATATGCTGTCCATAACAGCACAGTGTCACGCGGCTATTGGAACATGAAGAATTCAAATCCTAATCTAGCACTACACTGCGCTCTAGTGCTATGTAAGGTGCTGTCTGTACAGAGATGTGAGATGATTTATCTATATGCCCTGTAACTTGTCTGTCTGGAAACATTGCTCTTCAAACTGGAACACAGTAATGTTTGCACTTGGCTGCTTGGCGGTAGAATAACTGGTAAACGTGTGGTACTTCTCCAAGCGGACTCTGCGAAGAGACCTATCACTACTAACCTATCTAGAACTCGAGATTAACATTACATAAATATGTATCTTTGTCCATATTTATTTGTGTAGAGAATGATACCAGAAAATAATTCAAAATCTTGCGCATAAGGCACGAGCAATCCACTTTATGTTCCCACTGCTGGGAGAGAAGATCCCTAGGTCTTCATTGTCCTCAATACATATATGTATTTCTTCGAACATGCCCGTTCCCTCTCTGATATCTGTACCTTTGAAACCAGTGGTGAAGACAAATTTAAATAAATAAATATTGGTGGACAGTTCACACACAAGACCACCTGGCCCCAAACTAAGCAAAGCTTGTACTGTGAGACCCGGTCATGGTAGATGTTCCAAAGACTCGGATGTAGAGGTTTCACTCTACTTGTGATAAGAACGGCGACGCTCTTCAAATCGAGAGTGAATTGGTTTCTTCTAGGTAAACACGCTCTATCGTAGACCGCATCGTCGCTTAACATCAGGTGAGATGGCGTCAAGTGTAAAACTATAAAAGTAAAAAAAAACGGATAGCTAAGGAAAATTTATTCACCAAAACAGCTAATATAATATTTATAGTACCTGGGTAATCGAGCTTTGCTCGGTTTAAACACTGAGTATACTTAGATCTCTACCTACAGATAAAGGGCTTGCAGTAATAGATTTTCTCCAAAAAAATAAGGAAGTTTAAAGAAGAAAAAAGAATCGTCTGGATACGAACCCGGATCTACTAATTCTTCATAATCCCGCCTGAGCTATTATACTGTCGCGCAACGTCGCTAAATTTACCGTCGATATCTAAGGTTAATGTAACAGGTTCTCATTATCTAAAAATGCGCAAAAAATGCCTTTTTTTTAATGTAACCTAGTCAGATCAATTTATCGTCCCCGAAATCCCCTGCAAACATGGTCGTAATTCCATGAAAATTGTTCGAGCCGTTTCCGAGCTGCATATTATATTTATAAGTGTATAGGGATATACAAGAATTACTCGTTTAAAGGTGAAAGATATATTAATTTTAATACATATCTACTTATTATACATACTTGTAGAAAATACTGGGTACAGTGCACAGTATATTTGTTATGTATTTATCACACAAACATTTGCATATAAGTAATATTTACGGGTGCCATTTAAAACGCATTTTTTCCTAATTTACTTTGTCATAATTAACGTAGCATAATTTATAGTGTCATAATGTAACTTTTGCGTAATCGTCAAAGTCAAAGTTACAGTCAAAGTTGGAGAAGCGACACTCAGGGCTGACCGCAGAGCTTCTGACAGGGTGCCCGCCCACCCAAGTCAAAAAGCATACCATATTTCTTCGTTGTACCGTCTGCTCTTTTTCAACTGCTGCTTTAAACATTATGCTAAGTTATCTTTATTATACATATGGTTATGCTAGTAAAAATTATGCGAAAATGGTTGTGCGTTTTTGTTGTTATAGTAAATTATTATTAGTCCTAAAAACGTTATACCTACTTAAATTAGTACAAAAATAGTTATGCTAGTATGACCCATATTTACTTGTACATATTGGGAAAAATATTCAGAGTCACAGTCGGGATTCGAATCTAAATAAATCTAAAATACGGGTTGGGAAATTGGACATTCTGGCCACTAAATCACCACAGCTTCTGAAAATTTTAGCTTAGCAGTATAAATCAATTCGTGTACGTCAGCTTTCCAACAAATAAAACATCATAATTGATCCGTCCGCACAGACAGACGCATCATATACTAACAACACAACCTGTTTTCGTTGTAAAATTAAGTCTTTTGACGTCACTTCGTAAACATGTTATCGTTACAACAACGTTTTAAAAATAACCATCTTTAAAACATAGTCAAAAATAAATCTATCTGTTTTATAGATTTATTTTTGACCGACTTAAAAAAAGAACTCAATTTGGTTGTTTGTTTTTTTGGTATGTGTTGTACCCTCGTGGTTTCCGTTCCCGTTATTTTCCTGTGATAAAAAGTAGCATTCCTATAATGATCTAACTTTGTTCCAAATTTCAATCCGATTTCTTCAGATGTTACGACGAGTTTGAGCAAGAAACATCCAAGCATTGACATTTATAATATTAATAGGATGAAAAATCGCGACGTAATAATTCTGTGTGTGTTTATTGAAATAACATAACAATTAGTTAACAAAAATATATAGGTAGCAATCAATAACACAAAGTTATTATGTGTAGCTATTATTTGGTTTGTCTAATTCTACATGCTTTATTCCATGCATACAGTCATATATTTCATCTAACCCTTTTTCCCCCCTTTTCCTCCTTTTCCACCATCTTCATCACTCTCACTGCTGGAGCTATCACCGCCTTTGCCACCGCCTTTGCCACCGCCTTTTCCGCCGCCACCACCGCCCTTGCCGCCGCCACCTCCGCCTTTTCCACCTCCGCCGCCTTTGCCATCACCACCCCAGCCGCCTTTCCCATCGTCTTTACCTTTGAAACAAACGTAGGTAGTTAGGTTACAATTGGCGATGATTTTTTTATCCTATTAATGTTATAAATATCAATGTCTGGATGTTTGTTGCTCAATCACGTCGTAATGTATGGACGGATAGGGTTGAAAATTGGATCACGATTAGATTATAGTCTGGAAGATTACACTACGTGGGTAAAACCACGGGGCACCGGTAGTTACTTAATTATGTAGGTATCGAGTTAAAGCCGGGTCACACAGAGGCGATCCGATAGCGATAGCGATCCGATAGCGAGACGATATTTTTTGTAATGTTCGAATTTGTATGCAACCTGACACACAGCAAGCGGGCGCGATCCCATACTCGGTATCGGATCGCTATCGCTATCGGATCGCTATCGCTACCGGATTGCCTCTGTGTGACCCGGCCTTTACCGCCACTGTAAGGTCGAATTCTTTTAAAACACGAGACAATATAAATTGTGAATAGGAAAACATAATTTTAAAAGTATAACCCTGGTTTGTTTTATTCAAATGAAGAAATTAATATTTTAACCGACGAAGGTAGACCTTCGTCTACAGGTAGATGTACCCATGGTAGGTATTGACGGATTTTCACATTAAGCTAGCATACAACCGCGGTAATTACTAATTTGCGTGAAAATACTTCAACACGCTCTAATTTTGGGGTAAGAACATCTAGGGTGTGTAATGCCTAAGTAGATTTTAGATAGATAGAAAACTCTTTATTGTGATACAACAAATAAAAAAAATACAGTGACAAACTTAAGAACTAGCATCACAAGTGGCGGCCTTATTGCTGAGAGCAATCTCTTCCAGGCAACCAACATTTTACCCGATGGTTAACTCGGTATCACTCGGTTCAAATCGAGAGTGAATCGGTTTCTTCTACGTAAGCACGATGCATCGTAGAGCTCATCGTCGCTAAATTTCAGGCGAGATGGCGGTCAAAAAATAAACAAAATGCGATGTAAATCTAGACTTCATCATCATCAACAGCCCACTAAACGTTCCCACTGCTGGGACTCGGGGCCTTCTCTCGCAAGGAGAGAGTTAAAGCCATAACCCACCACGCTGGCCCAGCGCGGGTTGGTGGATGACACATGACTTCGAAAGATTCTAGGTACATGTCGGTTTCCTCACGATGTTTTCCTTCACCGTTTTAAGTTAGCGGCATTACGCACATGACTTTGAAAAGACAGTGGTGCGTGTGGGGTTTGAACCCGTTTGGGGGTCTCCGGATCGGCAGGCGCCATTCTCCCTACTAGACTAGCCGTAACTTATATCTATACTTACTTGACCGTTAAAAAGAGTATTTAGCAAAAAATAAATTATCGTGAAAACTTTTAATATAATAAATAAGCTGAGGGTTTGTCCGTAAAGCAGGGATAGTTAAACATAATTAAAAACACCAAAACCTCACCTCCAGGTCTAGCGGACACACAGACAATCAAAACTGTTACAGCCAGCGCAACGAGCGTCAATCTCTTCATCTCGACTGTTTCTCTTACTCTGATGTACTGCGACTTAGCAACGATACGAATCCTTTAAATACTCGTTCACTTTCCCATTTTTCAATCAAACACTAATTTAGGTAAAAGGTAAATTTGTAAAAAATATATTAGTCTATCCTAAAATAGCACATTCTATACTGTATCGCGGCCTTGAACCATCCCAGCCTAGACTGTAGGCTACAATCCTAAAAAAACGAATTAGTCCGTCAGTTAGACTGCTACAAAACATTGTACACGTATTGTTTCTTTTCACAAACAAAAATTACGAAAATAGAATGCTTAGAAGTTTCGCGTGACGTCATTCGGGGGTACGATTTTTACCCACAAGTAGTGACCTCTCGAATAACCGAGACAGGATACGCGCGGACGATTAAAAGATCATTCATCAGACGGTGCAGGGTGGCGGTGGACACTTCGACCATTTGTTGTATTTTTTTTGAATAAATTTTATTATTGTGCATAATTTTGCTTTTATTTTAATTAAACTATAATTTGAAGTTAAATTTCAATTAACGAAGTAAATTTTAGTAGGTATTACTTTTCATTTGAAAAATGATACCTTCCTCACTTTAATAGCAATGAACTTTGTATTGAAAGCCGAAAATACAGTGTGTTATACCATTTAAAATTTCAATAAAATAGGAAATTAATCTCTTAATTAGGCACTCTGATGATAGTACATTTTTTACAACACAAGAGGTTAAACTTTTAACAAAAAAAAATGGAAAATTTAAAACATTGAGATAAAAACAAACATAGGAAAAAAAGTAAACAAGAGCCACAAAAATAGTACAATCAAAAGTACACTTATCCAAGGCTAAGATAATCCGAATAGCAGATTAAGAAAATGATAGATAGATAGATAGATAAACTCTTTATTGTACTAAATAAAACAAAACAAAACATATTAAAGAACAACAACCTAATAAGAAAATTTAGTTACAATTGGCCTTTAGTTAGTTTAGTTACAAATGCCTTTTAGTTGCAATTTTATCACCAATAAAGTGGCCAAGTGCGAGTTGGACTCGCCCATGAAGGGTTCCGTTGCAGCAAGTAACATAATATATATAGTATACATAGTTCTTGTAGTTCGTTGTAACTTTGATCGAAGTTTCAATAATAGTGTATTTATGACGTACAAAAAAAAAACTACTCATCAGATCGAGTTCAAACTAATTTTCGTTGGTAGTTTACATGGTAATGTACATCATATATTTTTTTTAGATTTTTCATTTTCTTACTTTCGAAGTTAGAGGGGGGGGGGGGACACACATTTTACCACTTTGGAAGTGTGTCTCGCGCAAACTATGCAGTGTATACGAAAATGATTTAAGAAACCTCAACATCATTTTTGAAGACCTGTCGATAGACACCCCACACGTGTAGGTTAGATGAAAAAAACATTTTTGAGTTTCAGTTCTCAGTATGGGGGGCAACCCTAATTTTTGTTTTTTTAAAAAACTTTTGTAAAAATCTTAATGCGGTTCACAGAATACATCTACTTACCAAGTTTCAACAGTGTAGTTCTCATAGTTTTGGCAAAAAGTGGCTGTGACATACGGACGGACAGACAGACAGACAGACAGACAGACATGACGAATCTATAAGGGTTCCGTTTTTACGTTTTACGGAACCCTAAAAACCACTGCTTTTGGTGATAAAATTGTAACACTGGCACAGGTGTAATTATTTCACAATTTCTAAAATGACGATTATATCAAAAACGGCGAGTCTTTTACCAGGCACATTTTTTTATTTTCTAGACCATCATGATGCCCCTATCTGTAGATATAGGACCGTTCGTTACGCCACATGTATATTTTTTTCTTTTGTAAGGCTTCGGTATTCGATTTTCAGATACTTAACTCAAATTGTAGTTGAATGACATTCTCAATGAAACCAAGCGATCAAATATGGGAAATTATAAATTAATCTCCTATTTTTTTACCACAATAGGTACAGAGGCAGACACATTTATTTTGGTCTTTGTAAGTATACTGAATCGCATTTTAATTTACATTTACAAAAATTTGTAATGAAACATTATGAAAAGATAAAGTATTAATAAATTTAATAATTTATCAATATTTTAGATCTATTACGAGTCAAAAATGTTTACTTAAAAAATGTACAATTTCCAAACACAAGTTTGGAGTCATCAATTTAGTCTCCGCGCTCGCCAAACCGCCGACCAAAAATGCCCATCAGACTGGCGGCGTTTCCACGCTGTATGGCCAGAGAATTGTTTTGCGCCAGATAGAGACCTGAGCGGGGATCACGTCCCCTCTCCCTAACAAGACGATCCAAGACGGCAACAAAAGCCCTCGCCTCAGTATCCCAGGGTCCAGCCGTTTCCACGGCGAACGGTGCGAACTCATAAGAAGATTCCAGGGCAGAGTATTTGAGGTGTTCTATTGAGGTTCTAGCAGCTGCCTCCACGTCCGCACCTGCTACTCACTGAGTGGCGGGAAGGTGACTGGATGCAAAAGTACTGACGCACGTAGCACCGGGGGCTCAAGTACCCAGGGGATTTCGGCCGACCTGAGCGCTCTTCGTATGAGCTTGTTTAGATCATGGTGCCGTGGTCGTCGTCCCGCACAACGAGAACAACTGAGACTGTGCAAGCCAGAGTCGCATCCACCATAGCCCCGCAAACACACGTGTGAGGTTCGCACACGGCACAGCCGAGACGAAGCCCCACCACCACCCTAATGAAGCCGTCGTCCAGCAGCGTGCCCAGTTCAGGAGAAGGTAGGGCATGCAGCCAGGCACCAGACTCCGGCTTAGAAACGGCATTGAAGCGGGCCGACTCGACCTCTGACGAACCAACACGCAACTGCATCAGGATGTGGGATCCTAGCAAATTATCCCAGTGTCTTTGAACATCCGGCTTGGCGGGAAGGTATAATGCATACCAAAAGCTCAGTGCTTCAGCCACAAAAGGGATTTGAAGAGAATCGCCAAAGCTAGGCAAAATCCTGGCAACCAAATCCGCAGTCCAAATCCAACAATTTACACGTCACATATTAATGAAATAAAAGTGGCCAAGTGCAAGTTGGACTCGCCCATGAAGGGTTCCGTTGCAGCAAGTAACATAATATACATAGTACACATAATTCTTGTAGTTCGTTGTAACTTTGATCGAAGTTTCAATAATAGTGTATTTATGACGTACTAAAAAAAAACTACTCATCAGATCGAGTTCAAACTAATTTTTGTTGGTAGTTTACATGGTAATGTACATCATATATTTTTTTTAGATTTTTCATTCCCTTACTTTAGAAGTTAGAGGGGGGGGGGACACACATTTTACCACTTTGGAAGTGTGTCTCGCGCAAACTATTCAGTGTATACGAAAATGATTTAAGAAACCTCAACATCATTTTGGAAGACCTATCGATAGACACCCCACACGTGTAGGTTTGATGAAAAAAAATTTTTTGAGTTTCAGTTCTCAGTATGGGGGGCAACCCTAATTTTTATTTTTTTTTATTTTTTTTGTTCAAATCTTAATGCGGTTCACAGAATACATCTACTTACCAAGTTTCAACAGTGTAGTTCTCATAGTTTCGGCAAAAAGTGGCTGTGACATACGGACGGACAGACAGACAGACAGACATGACGAATCTATAAGGGTTCCGTTTTTACGTTTTACTGAACCCTAATAAAAAATCGAAGGAAATAGCATACAAATAGTATACATAGAGTATCTCTTTACTTAGTCTGTGGTATACATTTTCAAAGTTTAAAATTAACATTTCAAACCTTAAACCTTCAGCCTTATTCGCCTTTATGAGTACTTTAGCGCAATATATCAGGGTCTGATTATGAAGCTGGACGATGGCTATAGGAACTCAGTTATTAAACGATATAGCCCCATATAGCTTGGGCTCATTTTATTGCTATATTTATGTCTATATATATAAAAGCAAAGGTCACTCATCAAGGAATCTCAGAAACTACAAATGCTAAGAATCGGAAATTTTGCATGGAGGTCCCTTTTAGGACGTAGGCGCTCGCTAAGACGGGGTTTTGTGAAATTCCTTAAGAGGGTGAGGGACGGACAAGGGATGAACGGTTGTATGAAAATTCGTCATTTTTAAAGTTTTCAAATTTTGTATCTAGACACTTGACACGAAGCTAACGAATGTTTGTTCTATCAATTTCGTAATTTCGAACTGTATGGGGGTGAAATTGGGGTTGAAATGGGGAGTTAATGTTAATATGGAAGTTCCCAACCGTTGAAGATAAAACCATGAAACTCTGTATATAGGCACTTGACAGGAAGCAAACGAATGTTTGTTCTAGCAATTTTGTAATTTCAAACTGTATGGGGATGAAATTGGAGTTGAAATGGGGGCCGAATGTTTCTTACGGAGGATGCCGGTTTTCAGGAGTAAACAACTGAACCGATTTTGATGAAATTGTATACAATTGTTTTATTAAAAGCTATTTTTAGTAACCGTAAATGTGTTCGGGGGTATACAAATAGGTACTTCCTGAGTTACCATAGCATTTATTGCGCGCGGACGAAGTCGCAGGTAACAGCTAGTATCCTACTAATATAATATTATAAATGTCAATGTATGGATGTTTGGATGTTTGGATGTTTGTTGCTCAATCACGTCCTAAAGTATGAGTGGATCGGGGTGAAATTTAGAATTTTTATCCCGAAAAAACAACGGGAACAACGGGAACGGGAACTTCGCGGGTAACACCGCGGGGAGCTGCTAGTATGTATCTATCTAAACAATGCTCATATGGTGTTGTTTTTTAGTACAAACAGCTTGTTATATATTTTTTATTATTAATTACCTATTATTCAATAACTACTAGATTGTTTTTGTGAATTAAAATTTGTGACTTGTGAATTATTTTTACCAATAAATGATCTATATCCGTATCTGTCTTGACAAGTACTTTGTCGCTAGATGGTGACCATGGTCTGATGATGTAGCTGGAAGATGGCCATAGGAACTAAGACGAATAAAACGAACCCTAAGCCTAAGCCGCGGCCATATTTATTATACTTTTCTCAATGTGTACCGCGAAACATTAAACTAAAAAGTTAATTGTATACTATATGGTTTTGCTAGTAACACAGTTATGCGAACACAGTTACCTATGCGTTTAGTTGGTATGGTAAATTATCATTAGTCCATAAGACGTTATTTTTTATTAATTCATTCATTTCAAGTATCATAGACTCATGACATAATCAAACATAAACTCATTTTGTCACATTACATTAAAAAACACAAGTCAATAAAACATATTTTACACAACCAGGCCACAAAGAAACAAACGTAGAAGGGCACACATATACTAGCAAAAAAATAATAATTCACAATGTCACACCGAGGCAGGCTCGACTCAAAAATATTTCTGGCTGTGTTCAACGTGCGGTCTACAGGAGTGATAAGTACGGATTGTCGAGCCTCCCCGCGAGCGCGGCCAGCATGCTGTCGGGGCTCTGCCCCATACCAGAGCATCACCACTCGCTCAAGGTCGCGCGGTTTTAGCCTACCGCTAGACCGTTCCTCCCACTCCCACGGAACAAGTGCCAGTCGGTTATCGGACGCACGGCTGAGCGCTCGCGCAACACTTTTCCCGCGCATAATGTTACTAGATATGTCGACAACCCTTGCGCATCATTCCGCACCAGACAGCGACAGAGTTATGCGTTAGAAGAGAGCGCAAATGTCTAGGTGAATATCGCGATAGGTATTGAGCGCTATTGCGAGCTGAATTGCACTTTATTGTGTCCCAGCAAGAGTCGTTATTTATATAATTGTTTTCGCTAAGTGATTCTTCTGTACTTGTATTAATATTTATTCTGTGCCCATACGTCGTACCAGTGACGTAGCGCGCGCCCGCATTGTTGTGTAGAAGCAATCTACACGAGCTTCCGCAAACATTGTCGACACACCACAGCATCGGCGGAGCCCTGCCAACATCCTAAACGCATCATTGAACTAGACATGTATGCCTACGTACTGCCTACTCAGTACTACAAAAATATATCATATACATAATACACCTTTTTCGGGTAAGTTTCGGTTCTGGGTAGTCCTAAGTGGTCTCTGTAAAGGAGAGCTTTCTGACAGAAATCGCCGCATGTGGCTGATGATGTTAGTAAAATCAAGAATTCACCATAGACAATAATAAGACAAAATAAATGTTTAGTTTAGCTATTCGTATTACTACTTTGGGTCGATTCTTCAGGGAAAGGGGTGGTGTCATCTGTGTTCTTGGCTCATAGTATCTCCCTGGAGACAGGACTTGGGAATGCCGCAAGCCTAAAACTGAGACTCCACCAAAGCGGAGATGTCTGAAGCGGAGACGAGAAGAGACGTTTTTCAAGTCTGGTGACTCCACCGAAGCTGTGCCTTACGCCTCATGTCGTCACATGCGTAAGTAGATGTCTCGTCTCCGCTGTGCTTCACACAGCTCACATCTCCACTTTCATCGCGCCATACAAACAATACATCTCAGCTTAGTGGTCTCCACTGGAGCCGAGCGGAGACGAGATGTGTGAATAACGAAAGTCTATTGGTTGTTAAAAAAGATCTCGTCTCCGCTCGCACATCTCCGCTTTGGTGGAGTTTCAGTTTTAGACCGTATCTAGGTCTGACGCTCGGGGACCAATATACGGGGAACAATATGATATTTTACGGCTTTTCTTACATATTTGTGTTTACGTTATTTTTTGTAACACTATACTAAGTAAGCAACGCCTACAAGGCCGACAGGTGATGCCTGCCCATGACGACAAAACAACACGCAGCTATTTGAACATGAAGAGTCCCAATCACTGCACAGCACTGCACTACGCTCGTCATTTATACATACAATATATAAAATCATTTAGATTTTTGATTTGTAATAATATGTTTAAAACCCTTCAAACCGGCACGCACGAGCAGCCCACTAAATATTCCCACTGCTGGGACTTGGGGCCTTCTCTCGAAAGAATAGTAAAGGCCATAATCCACCACGCTGGTCCAGTGCGGATTGGTGGATGACACATGCCTTCGAAAGATTCTAGGTACGTGTCGGTTTCCTCACGATGTTCTGATTCACCGTTTATAAGTTAGCAGCATTACGCACAGTCCCAGCGGTGGGAACATTTTGTGGGCTGTTGATGATTATTACGCACAGGACTTCGAAATGACAGTAGTACGCATGGATTTGAACCCGGGATCTCCGGATCGGCAGTCGCCGTTCTCCCGACTAGACCAGCCATAGCTTACGTAACCAAACCGGAACCCATTTGTATAATTATCGTTTTTTTATAGTATAGAGTGACGAGTCGAGCGTATGTTAGGTTCCAGTTTGGGCCGTGAAATATTATGGCAGTGTCATCAGCGTATGCAATTATTTCTGCATTTGCAAGTTTACATTTTAAGCTATCGTTCATATAGAATAAAAATAAAGTAGGACCTAGAATGCTTTCCTGCGGGACGCCATATTCGATTGGCAAGTAGTCACTAGCACAAATGCATACCTTGACGAACTGCTTACGGTTTTAAAGATAACTGTTGAGCTATTCCAAGGCCAAACCTCTCACACCCGAGCAATGTAACTTCCTGAGAAGAAAGCCAATTGAAAGAGAGTCAGATGCTTTGGCCAGGTCCAGAAACACAGCAACGCAACGGTTGCCTCTATCCATAAAATAGATTTTTGTATTAGTAATTTAATATATAAAATAGAATACTTAATGGAATAAAAATGTAAAAATATAAAATGAATTGAATTTAAATTACATTGTACTTAATCTAACTTGAAACATTAAGTTTACAAAGCGTTGATAAAAATGAAATGATAAAGTTATCATTAAAAACATATTATAAAATGTGTGGTATTGCACACATTTTACATATTTTACACATATTTTATATTATACAGCTTGTCACATAGGGAACCGAAAAAGGAGAGGAGGGTACAAAGTTTATTTTTGGTGGCGCGCCAGATAAGAGCATTAGGCTGGATATCAGTCCCTTAAGATACTAAGTATAGTCAATAACGATTCTGTTTTGTTACAGTCAAGAGACAGCAACCATTTCGCTAGTGTTGTTCTACATGTGAACCGGATAAGATAGAAATCAAGAATGGTATTCATTTAGTTATACAGATACCTACGTTCTTTGATAGTAAGACTGATTCCTTGCCAAACTGGTGAACATTCGAGCAGTTACACCTAATTTAAGTTTGAATAAATAATAGCACAGACAGCTCAGCTAATGAAGCTCGAAGAATTGAAGACAATAGTGACCACAGCGGCCAGTGCTAGTTGCACTGGCCGCTGCGGTCACTATTGCTACTGCCGTCAGTCCCATTGCCAGCGCCTTCAAAGACGCCTCCGATTCCACCGCCATCGCCTTCAAAGACGCCTCCGATTCCACCGCCATCGCCAACACTGCCACGACCGCCAGAGCCACCGCCACCGCCTCCGATTCCACCTCCGTGGCCATCACTGCCAGGGACACCAGAGCCACCGTCAGCACCCCCGATGCCACTTCCGTTTCCACCGCCGTTGCCACCACTAACAGCACTGGCATACCAACCGCCACCACCGCCGCCGTAGCCACCACCACCACCGTGACCACCACCACCACCACCGTAGCCACCACCGCCACCACCGTGACCACCACCACCACCGCCGTAGCCACCACCACCACCGCCATGGCCACCACCGCCACCGCCGTGGCCTCCAGCGCCACCTCCGTAGCCACCACCGCCACCGCCGTGGCCACCACTGCCACCACCGTGACCACCACCCCAACCGCCGTAGCCACCACCCCAACCACCGTGACCACCACCACTACCGCCATGGCCACCACCGCCACCGCCGTAGCCACCACTGCCACCAGCACCGCCGTGGCCACCACCGCTACCACCCTTGCCACCACTGCCACCACCATGACCACCACCCCAACCG
Organism: Ectropis crepuscularia; assembly: GCA_963693475.1. Lineage (NCBI taxonomy): Eukaryota > Metazoa > Arthropoda > Insecta > Lepidoptera > Geometridae > Ectropis > Ectropis crepuscularia. The sequence continues at coordinate 2,630,765 of OY856341.1, forward strand.
CCGTAGCCACCACCCCAACCGCCGTGGCCACCACCGCTACCACCGTGGCCACCACCGCTACCACCGTGGCCACCACTGCCACCGCCGTGGCCACCACCGCTACCACCCTTGCCACCCTTGCCACCACCGTGGCCACCCTTGCCACCCTTGCCACCACCGTGGCCACCCTTGCCACCGCCGTGGCCACCCTTGCCACCGCGACCGCTGCTACTGTCGTCGCTGTCAGTGCCACTGCTATCGCTACTGGAGATACCTCTGCCGTAACCTGGAATTGAAAGACACACTTTTAAATATGAAAACATTGTTTGTTTTTAGACTTGCGATTTGAACAAATACTCGTAAACACTACGAGTAAACACTACGAGTAAACAGGGCTTAGTCACCATCACGATGAAAACATCCAAATCGATAGCTTCGAGTGTGGGTTTTCCAGATGTGCATTGTTTTTGCAATAGGGTATAATCCTCAAAAAAACTAAGTAGCGCGTTAGTTAGGTTGCCAAAAAATATTGTACACGTATTTTTTCTTTTGTTTCTCAAACAAAAAATGACGAAGAAACAGCGCTTCGAAGTTTCGTGTGACGTCACTTGTGAGTACCATTTATACTCACGAGTGACGTCGCGACCCCCCTCTCTCTCGAATTTTGATGGTCTCTATATCTTTGACGATTTTTAATATTATGAAAAAACAAAAAATGCGTGTCCAATATTTTTCCATGATCTAGCTGACGGATTAATTAGGATGGTGTATTTTTGACCCAGTCCGGTACCCTATTACTTGAGTAGAGTTCTCTGTTGATTAAATATAAATTTACTTGGTGGACTATGAAATAGAAAATTGGATATCTGTAGGGTTACGCAAAAACGCTCGCACTCGAAAGGGACGAGCTACCACCATTATCTATTATAGCTATAATCATTATAAACTTGTGTTGGCTGTGAATTGAATTCATTCGTCACGCTCGGGTATGATAAGAAAGCTTCGGGTAAACTCGGGACCATGGCTATTGGCCATCTAGAAATACGTCAGCCTATGGGAAATGATGAAAGGGCGTGGACAGGTCTTCATGGCATGGCCATCTAGAAACGCTGACGCATGGGGCAATGGGAAATGCTGACGCATTTCTAGATGGCCAAGCCAAGATGGCGAGGCCACGCCCTCCGTTTACACCCGTGTAGTTTCCAAGGTAAGGTATCAAATTCTGAGTTATAAGTTTTCACTTCTATCGGCAGTTCCTATGACTGCCAATTTTTTTTCCTATCTCTATTCGTTATTCACAACCAAAATAAGTAGAACCACAGCATATCTCGCCGCTAGCGATTCTAGAGGTCAAGTAGGTTGTTTTTAAACTACTTACGATACACGCAGAGACGCAGTTTATTACCAATTTCAAGGTGCTCAGGGCACATCTGTTGGTTCATATCGATGTTATATAGATTATTAAGTTACGGCCGATCCGAAGTTTAAATCCTAGGCTCACCACTGTATTTTCGAAGTCGTATGCATAATGCCGCTTACTTAGAAAACATCGTGAGGAAATCGACATGTACTTATCTAGATGGCCTTGACTTTCTGCTTGCGAGAGAAGACCCCGAGTGAACATGTAGTGGGCTGCTTATAATATGCTATTGAAATAATTTACCAGTACCATATATTTTGGGTAATTATCACGCGGTAATATTGGCAACACTGATCTTGGGATGCGCTATTTTGTTTTAGCAAATAAATATTTATTTTAATATTTAAAATGGGAAATTAAGTGATGAAATTATTCAATCACTTATGAAACATGATTCCTGGAGGTTTATTGCGTTGGTCACTACGGCTTTTACAGGATTTCAAGGCGCAAGACGTTCTGTATGTCAAGATTTGTTTTTATCGCGAAACGTGTTGGCTGGCCGAGTTTTGCACGCATAATGGCCGACTAGTGTGCGAATGTGTGCGTGTTAGGCTGTATGTGACAGCGCTCTGGCCGACTCAATATGACACAACTTGTTTGTTAGCCAGACTATGTCCGACTTTTTTTAAACGTCCTTGACCACAGTCTATTAAATCAAATAGCCGTTGGGGTGAGATGCGGGATGCACACTTCTGAAATTGCCAACACTACAATGTTAGCATTTCGGGAGCGGGGCTCAGGGCTGACGTCTTTCGTATGTTTTAATTTTATTTTTCTTGCCACGTATTTAAAATGGCGTGTACGACTGCTTACATAAACAAAGCTTTTATCTTACATAAACAAAGATCTGCGGTTTCATAAAATGCCGCGTGTGGAAGACAGCCAAGTTTTTTAATAGGTATAATTTGACTTTTTGTCCCACATTTTTTTTCTTCTTGTCAACAGTATCTTACTGTAACAATATTTTGTCTAGTTTCACCTGTCCCGTTGTTTGTTATCAATTCATGCAAATTCAATTTGACCGATTGACCTGAAAAATTGCTTATATTTTGCTAATAATTGCTCGTTAATTAGATGACCATGTAATATTATGATGGCATGGAGCTTATCTGACGATAAACCTGGAAGGTGGCCATAGGAACTCGGCAATTAAACAACATAACCCCATCGAGTTTGGGCTCGTTTTATTCGTCTTGGTGAGTACTTTGTTATGACACCAGGGTCTGATGACGAAGCTGGAAGATAACTATGGGAACTCAGTTATTAAACTACACAATCCCATATAGTTTGGGCTCATTTCATTTGTCTTTACGAGTGCTTTGATTGAGTGATGGTGACCAGGGTCTGATGATGAAGCTGGAAGATGGTCATAGGACCTCAAACGAATAAAAACGAGCCAGCCGCAAACATATTTATTTTGCTTTGTTCAATGTGAGCCTTTAAACATTAATCTAAGTTATCTTTATGCTGTAAATGGTTATGCTAGTAAAAATACATACATATATTAAAATAAAAATCAATTGATATATATCGTGATACATATAATGATATATATCCGCTGATATATAAATGGGAGAACCCTGATTTGAAAATGAACAGTCCTAATTACTGCGCAGCACTGCACTGCCTGGAACAGACTGGGCATCATCGATGGCGAGTACATCACCAACCTCCGATTTGCCGATGACATTGTAGTCATGGCTGAAACCTCCTCCGTAAAGCCTCCGAAAAAATGGGTCCAAAAATGAACATGGACAAGGCGAAAATCATGTTACACTCACGACTTTAAAAATAAGAGACTCTACCCTCGAAATTGTTGACGACTACGTCTAACTAAGACACGGGCCTACTGTCCACGCACCCGTGTTTTGTCGAATGCATGCATCCTACAAATGTCGGTAGGCGATTTTTGCATCTTCGCTATGTCCACGCTGCTGCATTTGCATGATGCAAATAGCCAGCCACGCTCAGTATTTCCGTTTTTAGGGTTCCGTAAAACGTAAAAACGGAACCCTTATTGATTCGTCATGTCTGTCTACCTGTCTGTCCGTCCGTATGTCACAGGCACTTTTTGCCGAAACTATGAGAACTACACTGTTGAAACATGGTAAGTAGATGTATTCTGTAAACTGCATTAAGATTTTTACAAAAAATATAAAAAAAATTAGGGTTGACCCCCGTACTTAGAACTGAAACTCGAATTTTGTTTAACATCAAACCTACACGTGTGGTATATCTATCGATAGCTCTTCAAAAATTATTTTGAGGTTTCTAATATATTTTTTGTCTACACTGAATAATTTGCGCGAGAGACACTTCCAGAGTGGTAAAATAAATGTGTAACTTCCCGTAACTTCTAAAATAAAACAATGGCAAAAATATAAAACATGTATGATGTAAACTTTCAACGAAAATTGGTTTGAATGAGATCTAGTAAGTAGTTTTATTTCATTACGTCATACATTCACTATTGTTAAAACACTGATTAAAGTAACAACGACCTACAAGAACTTTTATATGATGTTACTTGCCGCTAAGCCTTCATGTGGGAGTCCGACTCGCACTTGAAAAAAAATAGAAGTGGTCACTTCTATTTTTTTAATTTTTTGTGTGAAAGTCTTAGTGCGGTTCACAAAATACATCCACTTACGAAGTTTCAACAGTATGGTTAAGTATAGTTTTGGAAAAATGTGGCTGTGACATACAGACATGACGAATCTATAAGAGTCTCCCGTTTTGGGTACGGAACCCTAAAAATTACAAAAAACTCACTAGTGACAAAGTCACAGCAACTAGTAAAATGTATTAGTAAAATGGCAACAGTGCGTGCGTCTGACATTTTGCAGCACGCATGCATCCTGCATAACGAACGCAAGACGTGCGGCTGTCGTGTCCACGAAGCGACAACGACAGAACAGCCGCACGTCTTGCGTTCGTTTGTAGGATGCATGCATTCGACAAAAGACGCGTGCGTGGACAGTAGGTCCAGTTGGGTAGATTCAACTTTGAGAAAGAGGTCACTCGTCGAATACAACTTGGTTGGGCAGCGTTCGGGAAGTTACGTAATACATATATTTTCATCCAAACTACCGCAGTGTCTCAAGACGAAAGTCGTGCAGTGCGTGTTGCCAGTGATGACAAATGGAACAGAAGCGTGGTCGCTTACTATGATGGGTCTCATAAGCAAGCTCAAAGTTACCCAAAGGGCACTGGAAAGAGCTATGCTAGGAGTTTCCCTGCGCGATAGAATCAGAAATGAGAAAATCCGCAGGAGAACCAAAGTAACCCACATAGCTCACCGAGTTGCCAAACTTATGGCAATGAGAGGGGCATATAGCTCGCGGAACTGACGGCCATTGGGGCGGAAAGGTTCTTGAGTGGCGATCATGCACCGGGAAACGCGGCGTTGGCCTCCCACAAGATAGACCGACGATCTGGTGAAGGTCGCCGAAAATCGTTGGATGCGGGCGGCGCAAGACCGGTCTTTGTGGAGATCTTTGGGGGAGGCTTTCGTCCAGCAGTAGACGTCCTTTGGCTTATATGATGATGACCGCACTACGCTCATCATTCATATAAACCATTTTATTTTGTTGCTCTGTAATATATTTGAAAACATTGTCCTTCAAACTGGAACACAGTTTTTGGATAATTATTATTTTTTACAGTATAGAGTGACGAGACGAGCAGGCGCAGAACATCTGCCTGATGGTAAGCAACATGCCTGCCACATAAAAACACAGTGACACGCAGCTATTGGAACATGAAGAGTCCAAATCATTTCCTAGGACTGTACTGCGCTCGCCACTCAGAGATATAAGATATTTTATTTCTATGCCCGGTAATTTCACTGGAAACATTGTACAAACCGGAACACAGTAATGTTTGCACATTACTGCTTGGCGGCAGAATAACTGGAAATAGTGAGGCACTTCCACAGATTGACTCTGTAAAGAGTCCTACCACTACCGATACACTACTACTAAATTACAAAACAAAATAATATGACGTCGTAAATAAATCACCTGGGGCTATTTGTGCGTAGACGAAGAGCCCTAAGGCCACAGCAGCTAAAGCCAGCCGAGCCATGTTGAGTACCATGCTGAGTCCTCGCCTGCTCCGCCTTATATACTTCCTCATGTGATCATGACTTCGCCGGCCAAACTTAATGTTTATAAGGTTTTTCACTTTTTACAGCTCGCACGTGATTCTTGCAGGTTTTAGTTATTAGGGTTCCGCTTCCTAAATTGATAGTGTCTTTAGAATATCTGGCTAGGAAGTGTGGGAGAAGGTAATTATGAGCAATGCCCCCGGTGTATAAGAAAAGAGCTGATGGGACGACGGAAGACTCCGTCGACATTACAAATGTATCGTATTCATTTTAAATATTTACATAGCTATTTCGTGGGGTACGAATAGTTATAGGCTGGGCAGGTACACTATATTGACTTGCTTCGAGGCCACCTTACGGATAATTATTTCGTTGTTCATTGTTGGTACAATTTACATGCCAGAGGTCGGTTTACGAGTCGGGATACTCTTTTTTGTGTGTAGGAACACACTGGTCGCAAAGCACTTTGCAATTAAATCGTAAGTTAATATATTAAAAGTTCTTAATTTTAGTTAATTCTTTATTCATATAATACAACAAGTCCATAACACAATAAGTCAATAATACAATAAAATAAGTCAACAATAAATCAATCAATTAAAAACCCACTCCTAACAGTACCCGGCACAAAAGCGCCCATTACGCTGGTAGCATTACCACGCTGAATAGCGATAGACAATTTTTGTGCCATGTACAAGCCAGAGCGGGAGCCACCGCCATTTTCCCTCATTCCATCTCCTAATTCCTTAACTTGCTCCCTCGCTTCAATGCCTCAACTGCTCAGCGTCTCCACTGCGATGGAGACAAAATCATAAAGAGGTTCCATGGATGCGTACTTTTGCCGCTTCTTATTAATAAGTAAATTAGTTATTCGGGGAGAAAGATGAGTTTGTCCGGAAGTGGGGACTTGATCTGACAAGGGAACTCACTTTCCCGTACAATGTACTTTATGCACACTTTTCTATACTCTCTCATACAAACAATTTGTAACAATAAGTCAATATGAACTTTAAACTACCACATATGTTACCATTTCCATAAAGATCAAGTTCGATCAAGACCCTCGTTCAGGTTAAACAGATTCAAACTGATAAAAAAAAGTTTGATTTGTTAGTAATTTCTTGTATGAAATAGGATATTCAATTTAATAATCAACAAAACTGTAAAAAGCTGAAATGAATAGAATTTAAATTTCACTGTGCATAATTTAACTTGAAACATTGAGATTTCAAAGCGTTGTTTTATCATTAAAAACAAAATAAATAAATAAAAATGTGCTGTACAGAGTTCGTCAAAAAGCGCACCAAAAAAGGAGAGGACAAAGAGATTTAAAGTTTACCGCCCCAAAGTTTGGCGCCCCAAAAGGCTGGACATCAGTCACACACAACACTCAGTCTTACCCTGCATCAGTAAAATATTTGAGAAATTAATTCTTAGCCAGCTCCTTTCTTACTTTAATGCCAACAATTTGCTACGTGACCATCAATTTGGTTTTACTAAAGAGCGTTCAACCACCAATGCAAGTGTAAAGCTCACTAAATATATAGCGAGTGCATGGGAGGATCGGCACGACGTTGTCGGTGTATTTTGCGATTTATCTAAGGCATTTGATTGCGTTCATCACGACATACTTTTAAATAAATTAGATTTTTTAGATAAATTCTATGGGATTTCAAAAGTGGCTTTGGACCTTATCACGTCATATCTTAAGACCGTGTACAGATTGTTGAAGTTGACGGAAATAAATCAAAAGGATCTCCCATAACAATGGGTGTACCGTAAGGTTCCATCCTCGGACCATTTCTGTTCCTAGTGGAACAGGAATGGAGTACGTGAATGATTTCCCCTTCATGTTAAAAAGACAAGGAAACACAGAAATAATTATGTGTGTAGGTGACACGTCTCTGCTGTTTAAAGTTAAGCGAGGAATAGATGATTGCAATTTAATTAACAGAATATTGGACTTTGCTTGCAGATGGTTTGACGCAAATAATTTGGCGCTGAATCCAAATAAAACAAAAGGTATTAAATATACATTATGTAATGTACCAAGCCCGATACTTCATATAAAGTTTAATAAAACTATAGAACCAGTGCAGTCTACAGTTTTTTTGGGTGTTACTATAGATGCGAAACTCCAATGGAGTCCACATATTGAACAACTAGCAAATAAATTAAGCTCAGCTGCCGTTCGACAGATTAGAAAAATCTCAGATGCCGCCACCGCTAGATTAGTTTATTATGGATATTTCTATAGTGTCATGTCTTATGGGATTCTATTATGGGGGTGGGGGGGGCGGACAGAAATACAGTTTTCATACTGCAAAAACGAGCAATCCGCGCTATGTATAAATTAGCCGCTAAGGAATCTTTGAGGAAGGTTTTTAAAAATATTAACATTTTAACAGCCTCCTCCCTGTATATTTATGAATGCATAGTGTATGCAAGAAAGAATCGGGAAACAATTGGTAAAATGTCAGATAAAACCCCTAAAACACACTACAAAAATTTTGTAAAAATTTTGTGCCCAAAATGTTTAATCTTAAGTTTTTACACTGTTAATTTTTTTGTTTGTTTTGTGGTATAATAAAGTGTTTTTGTATTGTATTGTATTGTACAAAGACAAATTGGTGATTCCCAAGTGTAGATTACAAAAACCATATAATTATTTTATAGGAAACAGTGTTCGCTTTTATAATATCATTCCAGATCATTTGGCAGGTCTCAATGAAAAGAGGTTTAAAAATATTATAAAGACCTTATTAATTGATAAAGCTTATTATAATGTTGATGATTTCATTAAAGACAAAAATGTATGGCAAAAGAGTGTGTCACAGACTGTAACTACCGATTAATTAAAAGTATTTTTACACGATACTTAAAAATATTATATTTCAAATATTTTTATTGCTGTTTCACAAAGCCTTTTTATAGCTGAATTCATTGGACAACGCCTCTTTACAGCCGCTTAATGATAAATAATGTATTGTCTCTGTTGGTTATGTATTTAAACTGTTTTATTATAATTTTTTGTAATTGACGTTACCAAGTTTTCTTTGTAAAATAATGGTTCGAAGAAATAAATTGAATTGAACTTAAGAGACTATGGTCAATAATGATTCTGTTTTGTTATAGTCAAGAGACCGCAACTATTTCGCTAGCGTTGTTTAAATTAAGAATGGTATTCAGTTTGTTATATAGGTACGTTCTTTGATAGTAAGATTTATGATTCCTTCCAAACGTGGAGAATATTCGAGCAGTTACGTCTAATTTAGGTTTGGATAGTCTTGTTTTTCACTGATTGCGGTTAAAAGTTATCATTTTATGTTGCTAAAGAATAGTATTTAAGATAAAAAAGCTGCCAAACAGTCAGAACTTGGGTGACACTGACTTCCGGTTGGACACTACTAAGAGTAGTTTGTTATGTGAATCAGTACAGCAAAATAAATTGGAAATAGTGTATAAACGAAGATATACAGTACCAAAGTCATATTCGAAGAAATATCCATCCTGCACAATTGTCACAAGGTACGTTTTACACCAAATACATACGTAAAATTATGTTTTTTACATGAATTCTGTTTTTGTTGTTCCAGTATAACGGAATTTTATTTTGGAATTTACTCTGAATCACTGAAAAACCACCAATCACGCAAATAATTGACGAACATCCGCTTTGTTTATATTCCAACCCGCCTTCTTATAAAATTCATGAAGCTTTGACAGTTTGACGTTAGAAAACTACGGTAAGCGACTTTGACAACTAAAACTGAGTAAATCAAGCGGCACAGATTAAAAATATAGATGCTTGATAGACTGACACGATTAATGACGGCTTGACATCAACTACTTCAGATTTGATTGTTTTTTGTTTTATTGATACAAAAAATCCGAAACACTCTGAATTTACGTTTCGTTACTTACTGTCATAGAAAATAAAAATATAAAGTAAATCAAACCAACGAAGAATTATTTCTCACAACTTGAAATTGTTATATTCGCTAATATGAAAACTAGACAGAATAGCATACGCGAATTGGAACAAAAATTAAAAGAAACCTTACTTGATTTACAAAACTCTAAGAAGGACAATAAAACCCTATTACAAGAAAGAGATGAAGGTGAGGTGGAAATTCAAATTGTTTTGGACAAAAACACTCAATTGAAGAATGAAATGAGAAATCTCGAAGAGATAAATAGTCAATTACAAGAGGATAGAGAAAAATTACTGGATATAATTAACATCAACGGAAATAGAAATATTGAATTAGAGGAAGCACAAAATAAAATAAAAAAATTACAAGATGAATTAAATCAAGCAAGCATTCTGATCGAAAGTATAGATTTATATAAAAATGAAAAAGATGCAGAAAATATATTAGGTTTGTATAACAAATTAATGGTGGATAGCAACAAACCTAAAGTAATAGAAACCATTGATCTGACAGTGGAAAAACGGAGCTCAATTTTGGAAAATAATCATGTGTTGATCAAAGGAAGAAACACATTTAAAAAGTACTTAAAAGTTAAAAGAACAATTTCAAAATGTAAGAAACACTTAAAACATTGTCATAATCGGTGTAATATTGAACTTATCAAGGATAAGATAAGGTTAAGGGAGGTGATCAGAGATGACAAAAACACAATTATGACAATTCAACAACACTACGACGAAAACGTAGTAACGATGGATAGATTGGAATACCAACTTAAAGACTTAAACATCAAATACAGCATGGCACAGAAAGAAATAGACCAACTGATATCGGCAATGAATAGTTTAATAGGTCTTAGTCCCTCCAAGCAACGGCAATCGATTTCTGCTGCAGACCTATTGTCGGCCACAACTACGTCACTCACAAGTGACGTATCCTGTATGATAGGCCCCGACCATGCTACATCCTTATCATTAGTGTACAACAACAGGCAATCGAACATAAATTCATCAACTGGTACGACTGCTAATGCTAGCGTGTTTCAACATGTTTTTAGTCAACAAACTGAACAAGATGTAAGTGGAATCGAAAAAACCGGCAAAGTTGAACTTTTCTGCGACGGAATTGGTGTTGGGTTAGGAAATATTTTCAACCATGTAAATACTAATAATAATCAACTGACTAACACGTGTATACCAAATATAACTTTTCACCAGCTAATAGATAAAGTAGTGGTCAGTAAATTTAAACAAAAGTCAGATGTTGTAATAATGATGGGTAACTCATTGAGTACTACTAAAAGAGATCTTGTAAATTGTATAGAATCATTAGTGGATTTTCACAGTTCGGGTAAAGTTGGTAAAATTGTATTATGTACATTTCCTTATTCGACTTCTTTGAGCGATAGACAAAATCAAAAAATATATTCTTTGAATGTTATTTTACACAACCTTATTTCAAACAAAGGCGGAGATTTTATATTATTTGATATTAATAATTTTATACACAATTTTGTATTGTCCAATGGGAAACAATTCTTAGCCCGACACTTAAAAGTTAAAATAGCTAAACTGATTGCTTTTACATTGTCAAACGAGCGAAAAAGGAAATTTCAAAACTTGACAAATATTGCGACAACCAACAGTGACTGTTTAAACTGAAATCCCTGACAACAGAGAGGCCTCATTATGTTACAACAAAGCGTCGTAATATACTAGGTCCCCCTTGCAACAAAAGAACTGTTACTCAGAAGGTTCAAGAGAACACCGTTTATATTTTATACCAGAATATAAACAGGCTGTTAGGTAAACTAGAAGAAATAGAGCTATTCTTAGAAAGCTCACACAATTACGATGTAATTTGTTTCACTGAGACCTGGTTATCGAAATGTGAATTGAATTTTTGCCTAAACAATTATACAATAGGTAGTATATACTATAGAAAATTGGCAATAGGAGGTGGTTGCATAATTTTTGTAAGCAACAATGTGAAATATAAGTCCCGAAAAGATGTAGAAAATATAACTGTTGAACGCCATTGTGAACTAGCTTGCGTAGAATTGGATCGATATGTTGTTTTATGCGTTTATAAGCCACCTAGTGCCGAAATTGAGATCTTCCTAACTACTTTAGAGGAAGCATTGAGTAGAATATCTAAGAAAAATAAACAATTTGTGATGTGTGGAGACTTCAACACAGACATACTTTCGGAATCTCGTAATAAGAGCAATATATTAATGTTATGCCAATCGTTTAATTTGACAAAAGTGTTCACGGAACCCACAAGGGTCGCAGTAACTAAGAAAGGTTGTTCTGCAACCTGCATTGATAATGTTTTTGTAAACTGTGAATACATTCATTCTGAAGTCCTAGATTGTTTGCGTTCGGACCATAGGGGCTTGAGCATTTCTCTTCCTGCCTGTATGAAAAGGGCGGAAGAGAAAGTGCTTGTTAGACCCATTACATTGTCCCGTATGTCAGCTTTAAATACCGCGATATCTAATCATTTTTCGAACAATTTTTTCGACATGACTATTGATGATCCTAATCGTAATTATTCTGAGTTTTTTAAAATGCTGAGTACACATTATAATAATATTTTTCATACCAAATTAATTAATATTAACGCAAAACCGAAGTTTGCCGAATGGGCAACACCAGGACTTATTAAAAGTCGAAACAATCTTTACAATTTATATAAACTAAAGACATACTGCAACGACGATGCAACAAAAATCTATGTTAAGAGGTATTCAAATATTTTTAGAAATTTGTGTATTCGAGCAAAAGCAATATTCATTCGGGATCAAATTAAAAACTCCAACAACGTGATAAAAAGCACGTGGAAGATAATAAACAAGGAGTCTGGTAAAACCAAAAGTCGTGAAATGATGCGCGCAGTCGGGTTGGCGAAAATGTCACTACAAAAAAATCGGACATTGTAGATGCTTTCAGGGCTTATTTTGCTGATATTCCCTTAGAGACAACTAAACACCTAACTTCGTCTCCCTCTCTTGCAGAGGAAATGTTGACAGAAAATGTTGATTGTCCTTCATCTACATTTGAGTTTCATCATGTTACTGCCACTGCAATACTAAAAACGTTCAAAGACATTAAAATTAAGAATACAGAGGACTTATGGGGATTATCTGTTAAGGTACTTGAGGGGATAATTAATAACATTGCCCCATATTTAGCAGAATTATTTAACGAATGTATCAAAAATGGCACATTTCCCGACATGATGAAGTATAGTAAAGTGATACCCTTGTTTAAATCTGGAGACAAAAACGAACTTGGAAACTACAGACCCATCTCGGTTTTGCCCTGCATCAGCAAAATATTCGAGAAACTAGTTCTCAAGCAACTTTTGTCTTACTTTAATATTAATAACCTTTTACATAGTAACCAATTTGGATTTACAAAAGGACGTTCCACTACCGATGCAGGTATTGAACTAACCAATTATATATTGAAAGCCTGGGAAGACCATCATGACGTTCTAGGAGTATTTTGTGACTTATCAAAAGCTTTCGACTGTGTTCATCATGAAACTCTTTTGAAGAAACTGCAGTTCTATGGGGTATCGAAACCAGCTCTAAATTTTATTTCTTCATATCTTAAAGACCGTGTACAGATAGTCGATGTTGACGGTGTGCAATCAAATGAGTCGCCTATAAGAATGGGTGTACCACAAGGTTCCATACTTGGACCTTTCCTGTTTCTTATTTACATAAATGATCTACCTTTCATGATTAAGAAACATAAAAATATAGAAATAGTTATGTTCGCCGATGATACATCACTTCTATTCAAAGTGAAGAGAGGAATAAACGATTTCACAGAAATTAACGTAATTTTAGACATTGCGTACAAATGGTTTGATGCAAATAATCTAGTACTTAATCCAACTAAAACGAAATGTATAAAATTCTCACTCTGCAATGTAATGTGCGATAAACTTGATATAAGACTGAAAGATGAACTCATCGAACCTGTACAATCTACTCGATTTCTGGGTATTTCAGTAGATTCAAAGCTTCAATGGGGTCCTCACATAGAGACACTGGCTGACCGACTTAGTTCAGCTGCCCACGCTGTTCGTCAAATTAAAAAAATAACGGACGTCGCAACAGCTAGGCTTGTTTATTTTGGCTATTTTCATAGCATTATGTCCTACGCGATTTTATTATGGGGTTCAGCTGCGGACAGAAACTCAGTTTTCAGATTGCAAAAGAGAGCAATCCGTGGTCTATATAATTTATCAGCTAGAGATTCAGTACGGGAGATTTTCAAAACTATAAACATATTAACAGTCCCTTCATTGTATATTTATGAATGTATAATGTATGTAAGAAAAAATCGAAGTCGACTGAAGAAACTAACTGATCTGAATCCAAAAGCGCACCATAAGCACAAAATTGTATTTCCTAAGTGCAGACTTCAGAAAACAAATAACTCTTTCAAATGTAATGGTATTCGCTTCTATAATGCAATCCCTGCACAAGTCGAAGGTCTTAATGAAACAAAGTTTAAAAATGAAATAAAAAGCTACCTATTGAGCAAGGCATATTATAATATAGATGACTTTGTTAAAGATAGTAACGTATGGAAGAGAACTGTGTTGAAACTAGAATCTTGTAATAAGGTAAAGTAATAGATTTATAAAACTTTTGATGGAACATTGTACTCATGTAGTATCTGTATACTGTATGTATTAATTATTTGTTATTTTGTCTTTGACAAAGCCTTTTTACAGCTGCATTTGATTGACGAGGCTCCTTTACAGCTTTATTCATTTTGACATTGTTATTTTATCTTATTATGTACACGGATTCTTATGGCTTTTTGTTAATGACGTTACCAAGTGTTCTTATGAATTTATGGTTCGAATAAATGAATTGAATTGAAAAAAAAAAAAGATTTTCGGTAGAGTAATGGAATGGCTTATGCAACATAACTTTAAAAATAATAATAATATACAGCTGTGAGAGAAGCAAAACATGCGTCTGATGACAAGCGATACACCTGCAAATAATAGCACGGTACCGCTGAGCTATTGAATCACGAAGAATTGCAGTCAACCCGCCTAGCACTGGCCACTGTGGTCACTATTGCTACCGCCGTCGGACCCAACGACACCGCCTTCGGAGATGCCTCCGATTCCACCGCCTTCGCCACCACTACCACGGCCACCAGAGCCGCCACCACCGCCTCCGATTCCACCTCCGTGGTCATCACTGCCACGGCCACCAGAGCCACCGCCGATGGCTCCGGGACTGCCTCCGAATCCACCGCCATGGCCACCACTACCACCGCCGGCATAGCCACCGCCACCGCCACCGCCTCCAAATCCACCGCCGTGGCCACCAGCGCCGCCGCCGTAGCCACCACCGCCGCCGTAGCCACCACCGCCGCCGTAGCCACCACCGCCACCGCCTCCAAATCCACCGCCGTGGCCACCAGCGCCGCCGCCGTAGCTACCACCGCCACCGCCGTGGCCACCACTGCCACCACCGTGACCACCACCACCGCCGTCATAGCCACCACCGCCACCGCCATGGCCACCACTGCCACCAAAGCCACCGCCAGGGCCTCCGGACCCGCCTCCGAATCCACCGCCAGGGCCTCCGGGACCACCTCCGAATCCACCGCCAGGGCCTCCGGGACCACCTCCGAATCCACCGCCGTGGCCACCACCACCACCAAATCCACCACCAGGGCCTCCGAAGCCGCCTCCAAATCCACCGCCGTGACCACCACTTCCACCGCTTCCGTTGCCACCACCACCGCCTCCGAAGCCACCTCCGAATCCACCGCCGTGGCCACCACCACCACCAAAGCCACCGCCGGGGCCTCCGGAACCGCCTCCGAATCCACCACCAGGGCCTCCTAAGCCGCCTCCTAATCCACCGCCGTGACCACCACTGCCACCGCTTCCATTGCCACCGCCACCGCCTCCAAAGCCACTTCCATTGCCTCCGGAGCCACCTCCAAAGCCACCGCCAAGGCCTCCGAAGCCACCACCGTAGCCACCACTGCCATCGCTTCCATTGCCACCACCACCACCTCCGAATCCACCGCCGTGGCCACCGCTGCCACCGCTGCCAAAGCCACCGCCAGTGCCTCCAGTACCACCTCCAAATCCACCGCCGTTGCCACCATTGCCACCGCCGTGGCCACCACTACCACCGCCGTAGCCACCATTGCGACCCCTGACAGAACTACCGCCATCGCTGTCAGAGACACTGTCACCGGTGTCAGAGCCACTGCTACCGCTTCCGGAGCTACCTCCGTAACCTGGAATTTAAAGAAAACTTTTAAATATAAAAACATTTACTGTACGTAATTAGACTTTCGCAATTTGAACATATACTCGTAACAAAAACACTACGAGGAAACAGTACTTTACCATCACGATAAAAACATCTAATTAAATCTAGAAAAACCTGCAAACAAAAAAAATGCTAATCTGTAGGGTTACGCAAAAAAGCTAAGCAGAAAAGGACGATCTATCATCATAAATATGCAATTTCTTTTGACTGCATATGGAATCATGAAACAAAAATAAACTGTTGCAAATTATTGGTCTGGTCCAGAAGAATTTTGCAATTCAATGGTAAGTCTTGTTGTAAAGTGGTTTGTAAAGAGGATATACCACACCTCAACACCTAACTCATAACGGGTTACACTTAAAACGCATATAAAATTAATTGTAATATTAAAAACAAAACATAGTATGACATTGTAAATGAATCACCTGGGGCTATGTGTGCGCAGAAGAAGAGCCCTAAGGCCACAGCAGCTAAAACCAGCCGAGCCATGTTGAGTACCATGCTGAGTCCTCGCCTGCTCCGCCTAATATACCTACCACCTCACATGTTCATGACTTCGCCGGGCAAACTTAATGTTTATTAGATTTTCCACTTTTTACAGTTCGAATGTGAATTTTTCAGGGTTTATTTATTAGGGTTCCGCTTCCTACATTGAAAGTGTTCATTTCATTAAATAATATTCATTAAATAATAGGCGAGCAGCATTAGCTGATATGCCTACATATACTTATCTCAGTGTTAAAATATGTAACAAAATTGTCTGTTAAAATGATATTGTATTTCGCTTTTCGCTATCCATTTGTCAAGTTTGTTCTTCAAGATTTCACCGAAATAAGATCCTCAGGAAACCTATTCCAGTTGTAAACCACTCTGATGCTGAGAATGTAATGTGCAGTGTTTGTCAGCGATGGTGCATAGGACTACTGAGACCTGGGAACTCCTCTTCAGCTCCAGACTTGATAACCATATTCCAATTATGGCCTCACATAAGTTTTATATATTCTAAGAAAAATTTTATACAGTTATAGATTGAAAAGATCCACAAATGACATAAAAAATAGAGTTTGCTTTCTTTACAATTACAGATATATAATACAAATTATATCTAACAAGCAGCATGGGCTTGTTGAGAAAAGATCTACTATCACCAACTTGCTAGAGTGTGTCCATACTTGGAGTAATGAAGTGGACGGTCGAAATCCAGTGGACATTATTTATTTAGATTTTCAACGAGCTTTTGATAGAATCCCTCATCAGCGTAGGCATGTTTGGCTTTTGCCTATTTATAACCTTTTCCATTTTCTTGACTACAATACTAGTAAGGATGCATTTCGTCTCCCTTCTTATATATGCGAGAGACCACAGAATGCTGCCAATCCTGAGGCAGCTGTCCAGCTTCAAAAGACGCATTCATCAGGGCTGAGAGAACAGGGGCAAGTTTGAGAGTACATTTTTTTAAACACAGACTGGAAGCTGATATGGACCTGGAGATGACTGGGTGTTAAAACTTTTAATTGTTTTAGCACGTCCAATTCAGACAAAATTATGTCATACTTATAAGCTATCATTTACACATGGAATCGATGAAATTATCACACCAGTATCTAGGATAGGTTCATTTAAATAAGCTTTTTCAAGTTCATTAGCGAAAACATCAGGTATCCCACAAGGTTGGGTAACAAGATCTCCATTGTGATCCGAAAGAATGCTAACTTTAGACATAGTACATCGTCTCATGTGAAAGTAGAAAGCTATAACACTTACTGAGAATTTTAGATTCATAACTGCTCCTTTATTATTTATTTTATTTGTTGTCTGCACAGTGCAATACATCTGTTGTTCACCTCTCTAAACTTATAGTTATCTAAATTCATATACAAAACATTTTAAATATCAAAATCAATTCACATATCAAAGCCCTATACTTCCCCACAATGCTTTTTTCTCAGAGATCAATTTATGGGCACTAACATCAATCCATGGTTTATTTTTTGGCTTGGTGATCACTTGCCGCAATGGAGCATGGCTATTAGTGTTGATGTTAATTGCATTTAAAATACTATTCCACCGTTGTTCAGGACTGTTAGCTATATTATCTATAAATGTTAGTGAACAGTCCTACAAGTCACCAGATTGATCAACAGCCATCAATGTTAAATCTTATCTTAGTGAATGAGGACACTCTTGTATATGATATTGCTCATTTCCCATAGGAAAAAGTGACCATTCTGTGTTACCATTTATCATTTAATGCATAGTGCATAAAAATAATACATACCGAAGTTGAGAAGGAATTACAATCGCATTGATTATGACAATTTGAACGCTGGCCTCAACAACAATTTGGAAATTATAGATAATATAGCTAACAGTCCTGAACAACGGTGGAATAGTATTTTAAATGCAGACTACTTGATAACATGTTGTGACATTTGGACATCTGTTCACCAATGCGACATTGAGTTACAGTGATAGGCCATTTTAGGTGCCTGGTCATCACTCTTTAAAAACTTGCTGTAACTATGAAAAGTTTGATCGACAAGCCAGCTCTTTAATCGGTTTTTGAAGCACAGAGCTGATTTAACTATTTTAGGAAGAGTGTTTGTTATAAACTTCCGTTTCCATAATGTAAGTCAGCTTTTCCGAACTCGTGAGGGAGTTTGGAATACTATCCAGCTTGTCAGCGGTGCGCATATGGCAAGAAGGCATCTGTCTCCTCGCGTGTAGTATGAGTCTAAATTGGTAGAGCAAGATTGTAGGTAACGTAAGTTTGCCAAACTCTTTGAAAAGATAGACAAAAGTTAATAAAATGAGTCTTTTTGAGCTTAGCATAGCACGACACCATGTGTTTAAGCCGTTGGTTACAGTATTTAATTTCTTATAATTCCTCTATTAAAGAGGCGGTTACTATGGCAGCCACATCATCTGCATACATGAATGACTGACGACCCCTGCGGTACCCCCATAGATGAAGACAATGGACACAGATAAGAAAATAGTTACTTCGTAACAGATACAGCACTCCCATACAAAGGTGCAAATACTTACACGATAATTACCTAAACTGTTGTATACAACTTACCTACTGTTACTTGCAAGCAAAAATACACCTTTGCACACGCACGCAGACTTGTGAATGCCATGCGCATCGCGTGACTTGTCGTCTGCTTACGTCACTGACCAAACGTACTAGGGCTGTACGAAATATGATACGTTGATAAAAAAACTAAACTTGCTTCCTGTTTCGGCAATTTAAAAAAAGATAAATCACTACAAGGTTTCAGTTTCTGGCTATTGCAGCCATTCACAATTGAAAGTGCCGCGATATTAGCTCAGCGCTCAGCTCACGCTCAGCGTTCGTTCATTCGTAAACTCGAGCCAACGGCTGGCGGGTGGCAGCCCAGTGATCTTGACACTGCCTGAAAGCACGGAACGAGTAGGTATAAAACTAGCACCATTGAGCGAGTGACGAAGCCCTGCCATGGGTCTGATTTATTATTGCCTTCGCCAGCATCCACCACTTGACAGCGGCCTCGTAACATGTCAGTCAACACAGCGTATGATTTTCCAGCTATGCCATAGTGTTTTAGCTTTAAAATTAAGGTCTCATGGTCTGTGACATCGAAGGCTTTCGATAAGTCACAGCACAAGATAGCCACTTGGTGTCTGCGTTCACGAGCAGCCAACACACTACGAACCACTTCATGCGTTAGAGAAGTCGTAGACCTTCCTTCGTGGTATGCGTATTGTTGTTCACACTGCGCCTCGGTTTCATTTAGATAGTCGTGTACTTAAGCCATTTTCAAACCCTATTGCTATTCTGGTATAATAGACACTGGTCTGTATCCATCAATGTCGTCCCTTTTGCATTTGTCTTTCTGTATTATACTATAATAATGGTTTGTTCTAGATATACAGTTTTTGAAAATAGTTTTTAAGGACTTCATCACATATATTAAGTTCATAGATGAACATTTCATGTAAGAGAACCGCCACCGTTCAATATTAGTAGAAAAAAGTTTTTTTTTATAAAGAGTGACGAGAATAGCAAGACATTTGATGGTAAACAACATGCCTGCCACATAACAACACAGTGACACGCAGTTATTGGAACATGAAGAGTCCAAATTATTACATAGCACTGCACTGCGCTCGTCACCCAGAGATCTAAGATGTTATGTTTTTAAGCCCTGTAATTTCTCTGGAAACATTACCCTTCAAACCGGAACACAGTCATGTTTGCACATTACTGCTTGGCGGTGGAATAACTGGCAAAGGT
Source organism: Ectropis crepuscularia (assembly GCA_963693475.1). NCBI lineage: Eukaryota > Metazoa > Arthropoda > Insecta > Lepidoptera > Geometridae > Ectropis > Ectropis crepuscularia. Next base: position 2,650,820 of record OY856341.1, read on the forward strand.
GTGGTACTTCCCCAGGCGGACTCTGCTAAGAGTCCTACCACTACTATAGGAATAATAATAGTAATGTAGTGAACAACCGCGATACCTCGATTCAATGTTTAAATGATTGGAATCTGATGTTATAATAAAAATTATTTAGCAAACGACACGAATAAGTAAATACAAAAATGGTTCGAAAAACATAATATATACCTACTTCGTCTAGATATCTGCCAAAAAACTACCAAATTACCACTAATACTAACTCAAATTAGAAAATGATACTGAACCTTTCGAATACAAACTATATTATGTTATGATATGTTTTTTACTCTCACAACGTTGAGTCGATAGTCTTTCTTTTTGTAGTTACTAGAAATCAGTTTTGTTTTGGTTGTTCTTTGAAGGCGAGTAAGGAAATGTTTATAAGACACAAGGACTTTTTGTAGTGGTAGGGCTCTTAGCAGAGTCCGCCTGGGGAAGTACCACACCTTTGCCAGTTATTCTACCGCCAAGCAGTAATGTGCAAACATTACTTTTATTTATTTTTAGTTATTATTTTTAGTTATTTTAGGTAAAGTTTTGTTCCTGTACCATTACTACATATTTGATTAAAAAAAATATTACAGTATTCCAAGAGTTACAAGTTCATTTAATTCGACTCATTTTATTTTATTTAACCTTATACTAGTACTCATCAAAATAGAGTGAAAAACATTTTATTATTTATCATTTGACATGTAGGTATCATGTATACTTATTTCAAAAACATAAACATGCTAAAACAAATATGTTTAGATAAAATAAAAAAATATCTGTTGAGAGAGAATTTGTTATACAAAACAGCTAACATTGTAAATTTCAATTATTATTGATTTTCAATTAATCTTATGTATTATACCTGTTTCTAGTGTTGATTATTTCTGTATCCATGACGTAGGTACCTTGTATGACTAACATGTTGTAATGGTGATTAAATGATCTGAATCTGGCTGTTTTTTTTGTGCCAATACGATTTTAAACGAAACTTTGAATCATTGAATGCAAATTGTTTGAAATCTACCTACAGCGATAAGATTACGGTGCTGCATTCATAAGTCAAGTTACACAGGTGCGTGTTTGAGTTTTCTTTATTTGTCATCGAGAATACAGTCCTTTCTGATTGGTTTTTTATTATGTTGTTGTCAGTTGTTGCCCTGAAACCCGCTGATTTTATCAATTTGTTATTAGCACAGAAAATAATAACAAGAACAAAATTAAAAACTGGACCCCCGACACAAGTTTTTCAAATCATATGTAAAACAACAGCATGCTACTTTATGTTCCCACAACTGGGACTCGAATTTTCCTCTCATAAGGAGTATATCCATCAAGCATTACACATACTTAGGACAACAAACTGTGCGCCCTTCCAAACGTTCTGCACCCACAATCGTAAGATGCTTTTATTTGTCTGAAACTATAGATTAATAACGTCTAGATCGATCAATAATCTTCAACTAACGCTTCACTTTAAGTGAGGCAAAAAGCAGAGCAATTTCGGCGTAAGCAGACTTTAATGTCGTGGAGTATGTACAGTGAAGGACCACACAAACCATCACACTGTTAACATTTAATTGTCAGAGACACATGCTACCGCTTGACCTTGACAACTGATGGTAGACTGAGACTGTGGACTGAGCCATTATGGCTCACTATGGTTTGTCTCACTTTTCTAGCGCAGACCCGTTTTCTAGACGTTATTATTCTATGATCGTGACCTAATAAGGCAAAGAAAAGCTAACATACCAGAAAGAACGAAGGAGCCAAATCAAAGAAAGAGGTTATTTTTTAGTGTTTCAATATAGGTTGCCTTGAAAAAACCGCTTACAACGATTAGGCTGTCTGTAATGTTGCAGCTCTAGTGTTTGTTATTGATTTTCAATGTTTGTTTATTCTAATACATAATGTTTCACTTGTGCGAATAGGTTGATGACGTACTTTTATTTTAACTTTTATAGGTTTACACTTGACCGCCATCTTGCCTGATGTTAAGCGACGATGCGGTCTACGATGGAGCGTGCTTACCTAGAAAAAAACCGATTCACTCTCGATTTGAAGACACAAAGATTGTAACCATCGGGCAAAACCCACTCAGGCAACGTATTCTACAGCCTAGACTTTCTTGTCACAAAAGTAGAGTCAAATCGTTTCGTTCGTGTCTTTGGAACATCAACCATAAAACGATGTCGCTTTTTCGAGCTACGAGCATTCCGATAGACGTATGGGCCTTTAAAGATGTTAATCTTGGAACAGGCCTGGTTCCTCACGATGTTTTCCTTCATCGTTAGAGCCTGTGATAAAAAACTTTGCATATCTATAGGTACCTACTTTGTAAACTAATTAAACGTCCAGGAGTTTGAACCCGCTACCTCACTCGATCAACACCTCGATTGTGAAATCAGATATTTTCGCCGCCGTTTTATGTTCTGTTTATTGTCACTGCTCTTATATATATGTTTTAATATTTGTATAAGTTTCAACAGTTTCTAAGTAATGGGAGGTTGCACAGCGTGGTTTGATCTGAGCAGGCCTCTCTGTAGTGCGCAGCGTGCAGGACAGTGGACATACGTATGTATGTATGTATATTATTCATACGAGTATTTACTCCAAAAAAGGTTTTCCACCAAATTCATTAGGCAGCAAAAGGGAAGCAATTACTAATAAGTCACCGAGGTAACGAAAGTAAATTTTATTTGTTTTTATGGTCATATTTCAAAAACGAATTTACATGGGGCTACCTCTAAACAATGATCTACCAAACAAAAAAAGAATCATCGAAAATGATTTACAATTGACGAAGCTATCGCGTAACATACAAATAAAAACACAAACATACAACGGAATTGAGAAGTTTTTTAAAGGTCCCATACCTTTTGAAATATGAAAACAAATAAAATTTACTTTCGTTACCTCGGTGACTTATTAGTAATTGCTTCCCTTTTGCTGCCTAATGAATTTGGTGGAAAACCTGAATTTAATTTTAAATTGAAGTCGGTATTTTTTTTTTGGAGTAAATACTCGTATGAATAATATACATACACTAGCTTTAACCCGCGGCTTCGCCCGCGTTCGATAAGTTTTTTATTGTAGATATTGGATAGCATGAGCGTCGAATGATATTTTAAATAAAGATTGGCTATTATATACCTACACGTAGGCTTATGCGTTAAAATGTAACTTCAATTCCCTATTTTACCATCTCTAGGTTTGAGTTCTGGAAAACTCACGTTGTAATACGTAACTCATTATTTTTTCCATGGTCAATTAATTGAATATTCATGCAAATAAGTAGGTGTCTTAACAATCATAGGTTTGCACTTGACCGCAAAAGCCCCTGAAGTTAAGTGATGATGCGGTCTATCGTAGAACTTGCTATCATAGAAGAAACCGATTCAGTCTCAATTTGAAGACACCAACATTGTAACCGTCATGAAAAACCCATTCAGGCAATGCCTTCCATAACCTAGACGTTCGTATCACAAAAGTAGCCCGTCAGAGCTCTTCTTTATAGTATTAAAAACATGTTAAAGGAAGAAAAATTCGTACAAAATTGTATCCTTTACGTCACCACCCATTGGGGTATGAATTTGAAAAAATCCTTCCGGCTAGCCTGCTTCATATAAAAAACATGTGAGGAAATTTAGATGTCTCCAACGAATGAAAAGTTTCTATGTAAACTTTCATCCCTTATTTAACCCTCTTGGATACTGAAATTTGAAAAACGTTTTCATACGTGCTTCATGATTTCAGTTATATATATAAATAGAAGATGTAAAATCGATCGTAGTGTTTGAGCTTTTAAGTTACCGAATGTAACCGGCGCGGTAATTTAACGGTTTTACTAAATTTTTACGAAGTTTCATGCAAATATGTCCAAGAGATATAAAAAAATTCACACAAACTTTCATCCCTTAGTTGACCCCCTTGGAGACTGAAATTAGAAAAACGTTTTCATACGTGCTTCATGATTTTACTTGAACTTATTGTGTACAAAATTTCATGCAAATATCTCAAAGGAATAAAAAGTTTCATACAATCGTTCATCCCCTATTTCACCCTCTTGGGAGTAGAATTTATCAAAATCCTTTCTTAACGGGTGCCTACGTCAGAACATCTACCTGCATGCCAAATTTCAGCTCGATCCCTCCAGTGGTTTCGGCTGTGCGTTGATAGATCACTAAGTCAGTCACATTTGAGTTTTATATATATATATATATATATATATATATATATATATAAGATATAAGATGTAAAATCGATCGTAGTGTTTGAGTTTTTAAGTTACCGAATGTGACCGGCGCGGTAACGGTTTAACGGTTTTACTAAATTTTTACGAAGTTTCATGCAAATATGTCCAAGAGATATAAAAAAATTCACACAAACTTTCATCCCTTAGTTCACCCCCTTGGAGACTGAAATTAGAAAAACGTTTTCATACGTGCTTCATGATTTTACTTGAACTTATTGTGTACGAAATTTTTCATGCAAATATCTCAAAGGAATAAAAAGTTTCGTACAATCGTTCATCTCCTATTTCACCCTCTTGGGAGCAGAATTTATCAAAATCCTTTCTTAGCGGGTGCCTACGTCAGAACATCTACCTGCATGCCAAATTTCAGCTCGATCCCTCCAGTGGTTTCGGCTGTGTGTTGATAGATCACTAAGTCAGTCACATTTGAGTTTTATATATATATATATATTATATATATATATTATATATATATATATATAAGATATAAGATGTAAAATCGATCGTAGTGTTTGAGTTTTTAAGTTACCGAATGTGACCGGCGCGGTAACGGTTTAACGGTTTTACTAAATTTTTACGAAGTTTCATGCAAATATGTCCAAGAGATATAAAAAAATTCACACAAACTTTCATCCCTTAGTTCACCCCCTTGGAGACTGAAATTAGAAAAACGTTTTCATACGTGCTTCATGATTTTACTTGAACTTATTGTGTACGAAATTTTTCATGCAAATATCTCAAAGGAATAAAAAGTTTCGTACAATCGTTCATCTCCTATTTCACCCTCTTGGGAGCAGAATTTATCAAAATCCTTTCTTAGCGGGTGCCTACGTCAGAACATCTACCTGCATGCCAAATTTCAGCTCGATCCCTCCAGTGGTTTCGGCTGTGCGTTGATAGATCACTAAGTCAGTCAGTCACATTTGAGTTTTATATATATATTATATATATATATATATAAGATATAAGATGTAAAATCGATCGTAGTGTTTGAGTTTTTAAGTTACCGAATGTGACCGGCGCGGTAACGGTTTAACGGTTTTACTAAATTTTTACGAAGTTTCATGCAAATATGTCCAAGAGATATAAAAAAATTCACACAAACTTTCATCCCTTAGTTCACCCCCTTGGAGACTGAAATTAGAAAAACGTTTTCATACGTGCTTCATGATTTTACTTGAACTTATTGTGTACGAAATTTTTCATGCAAATATCTCAAAGGAATAAAAAGTTTCGTACAATCGTTCATCTCCTATTTCACCCTCTTGGGAGCAGAATTTATCAAAATCCTTTCTTAGCGGGTGCCTACGTCAGAACATCTACCTGCATGCCAAATTTCAGCTCGATCCCTCCAGTGGTTTCGGCTGTGCGTTGATAGATCACTAAGTCAGTCACCTTTGAGTTTTATATATATAGATACATACGTATGTCCACTGTCCTGCACGCTGCGCACTACAGAGAGGCCTGCAATGCATAGGAGTATCTCTAAGGCCTACTCTCCACGCACGCGTCTTTTGTCGAATGCATGCATCCTACAAACAAACGCAAGACATGCGGCTGTCGTGTCGTTGTCGTTTCGTGGACACAGACTTCATAGAGTATCTCTCTACTTAGTCTGTGGACTTCATTATTTGTACGCAAGATGCAAACATTCGTCTTGCATCCGACAATTGTCGAAATCGTGCGTATGTCGTGCAGCTACGTAAACAATTGGCCTTAGTGGCAAATATAAGTGTTCCTATACGTAGCCATAGGTATACCGAGCAAGGGCTGGCGCGTTTTTTGTGTGGGGGAATTTTTTTACGCACCGTCTGACTTGAAGGGACGTGGCAGGTGTGTCGTACTCGTCAACAGTAAAAGCCACTAAATGTTCCCACTGCTGGGACTGGGGTCCTTCTCCCGCAAGGAGAGAGTCAAGGTCATAATCCACTACGCTGGACCAGTGCGGGTTGGTGGATGACACATGACTTCGAAAGATTCTAGGTACATGTCGGTTTCCTCACGGTGTTTTCCTGCACCGTTTTAAGTTAGTGGCATTACGCACATGACTTCGAAAGGACAGTGGTGCGTGTGGTTTTGGTCTCGTACCTACCGTACTCGATACCATTGAAAGTGATGCCCCTAACGACTAAAACCTCCACAGGTTTCTCCGACATGGCTTGTAGGCAAAGTCACTGGGTTATTTTTGCACTCGACCAATGACCCTAACACTGCTGAAGTCCTTGCGGGAAGCCTCGTGAGGGCACGGTCCCCTTGGCTCCAGTGACGAGTCAGGAACCGTGTCTTCGTCTCGGGAGGGGCCTATACCTAGTGCTCTCTCGACCAGCCGGTGTTCCCACCTCTCGCCTAACCTATCTACCACAGCGTTTCATCCATCCAATACCAAATTTTTATTTATTTATTAAATAACATACAATGTGACTTGATTTTATGATAGGAATCATCATCATCACCAGCCCGTGGTCGTAAACTGTTGGAAATAAGCTTTTCCAATGTTGCGCCACCAAATCCGGTCCTCGGCTCTCCCCATCCATCCGCGTGATAGGAATACAGGGGCTTATCTCTGCACAGGATCAATAAAAATCTTGGACAAACTAATGTAGAGGTACTTAGAAGAAAATACTAATGCCGGTAAGGTAAACATTCAACCATACGCCTGGTGGTAACAGTCAAACATAACATTGTATCCAGCATTCACGGTCGTTCGCTACTCTATTGTATTTTTAATCGTAAAATAATCTATACTAATATTATAAAGCTGAAGAGTTTGTTTGTTTGTTTGAACGCAAGGATCTGGGGAACTACTGGTACGTTGGTTGGAAGATTATTTTTCAGTTGGAAAGTCCATTGGTCGAGGCTATAGGCTATTTAACATTGCGCTACTATGAACAGGAACGGAGTATGAATGAAAAATTATTAAAAATTTTACAAAAACGGGAAAAAATATTGCTTTTTGAGAGCTTTCGTTGCGTGACAGCATGTGTCTATTTTTTAAAAGGTTGCGTTATCAGAATCTAAGATAACCAAATTTGTTCTAGATTTTAATTGGTACGACCAATTTTCGATAGATGGTGTAGCAACGCGCGCATGATTCAGCTAGTAAGATTATAAAGCTGTAGATTATTTGTTTGAACTCGTTAATCTCAGGAATCGGTCCTGTAGGGACCGATTTACCGATTTATTTCACTGTTGAAGAATATGTACGTGACCCCTGGCTGCTATACGCCATCGATATAAATCACTGGATGTGTCCTCCCAAACTTCAGGCGCACGGATTCAGGTCATCGTTGGGAAGAGTGAGCTCACTCTTTCCATTTTAGTCGATTGAAGGAAGCGGTGAACGCCGGACGTTTATACCTATCGCTATTCGCTGTCAACAGCCAAAATAAGTAGAACCGCAACAAACCTCGCCACTAGCGGTTCTAGGGGTCAACTAGATTGGTAGTTGTATACCACTCACGCTACACACAGAGGTGCAGTTTGTTTCAAGGTGCTCAGGGCACATCTTTTGATTTATATCGATGCTATAATGCTATATTATAGTCCAAGATCACAAAGCCACCAGATGTCATGTATTTTCTGACGAACGAAATGTGGACGATTGAGTGGTAAAAGCTTGCTTTACTTAATTTTCCTTTGCTTATCTATTTCAAGCTTTGCCTTGCATAATTTAGGGCTAGTATTATCAGAAGATATCCTATCTATATAGTATTATCAGGCCTCTTATTCTATGCTATCTGTAGATTAGTACCTACCGTCAGACGTATTACCCACACGACAGCAAACTCTATGCCCTTCACATGATTCTTTACCTGCGATGGGTAACATGAAATTATATGTCTGAAGATAATAACAGTGTACAATGGAATTTTATTTGTAGTTTCTGCAGTAATTGTTGTTTTTAAAAATCAAGTTAGTAAGTAGGTACAAGAATATTTCGCTGATAAAACTTTTGCTGCACTACTTTTTTATAACTTAAGAATGACGAGACGCGCTGGTCAAGTGATTGATGGTAAGCGACATACTTACCCATAACAGCACAGTTACACGCAGCTATTGGAACATGACGAGTCCAAATCACAACCTAGCGCTGCACTGCGCTCGTCATTCTGAGATATAAGATGATTTTATCTATAATATACCTTGTAATTTCATTGGAAGCATTGCCCTTCAAACCGGAACACGGTGTTTTCTAATTACTGCTTGGCGGTAGAATAACTGGCAAAGGTGTAGTACTTTCCCAGGAGGACTCTGCAAAGAGTTTTACCACTACTTGTTCTATGAGTAGTCTACAAGTAGGTAGTAAAAAACTTTTAAAGAATAGGGTACCGGACTGGGTCAAAAATACACCATCCTAATTAGTCCGTCAGCTAGATCATGGAAAAGTATTGGACACGTATTTTTTGTTTTTTCATAATATTAACAATCGTCAAATATATAGACCATCAAACTTCGAGAGTGGGGGGTCGCGACGTCACACGTGAGTAAAAATCGTACTCACATGTGACGTCACACGAAACTTCGAAGCGCTGTATCTTCGTCATTTTTTGTTTGTGAAACAAAAGAAAAAATACAATTCAATATTTTTTGGCAATCTAACTAACGGACTACTTAGTTTTTTTGAGGATTGTACCCTATTGTGTGTGATTTGTCCACCAATATTTATTTATTTATTGTGTGTTTCCTGTACCAAGTTCGTAGCTCAACATTTTGTAGTGGCAGGACTCTTGGCAGAGTCCGCCTGGGGAAGTACCACACCTTTGCCAGTTATTCTACCGCCAAGCAGTAATGTACAAACATTACTGTGTTCCGGTTTGAAGGCCAATGTTTCTAGAGAAATTACAGGGCTTAGAGATATAACATCTTAGATCTCTGGGTGACGAGCGTAATGCAGTGCTAGGCAATGATTTGGACTCTTCATGTTCCAACAGCTGCATGTCACTGTGCTGTTATGTGGCAGACATGTTGCTTACCATCAGGCACATGGTCTGCTCGTCTCGTTACAATAGTAACGAGATTAATTATTAAAAAAAATATGTTTGTTATTATGCAGCCCACTAGATGTTTCTACTGCTGGAGCTTGGGGCTTTCTCAAACAAAGATGGAGCCAAGACCACCACGCTGGCCACATGGCTGCTGGCTGATGACGTACGACTTCAAAAGATTCTTAATAACATGCTGGTTTCCTCACGATGTTTCCATTCACCGTTAAAGCTACGTTGTTGATGACAAACTTGTACATCTGAAATCTTGAAGTCTGAGTTCATAGCTCAGTTCAAGTTAAACAATAGCATAACATAAACAATTCTCTCACAAAAAGTCATAATACAATCTAAGTTATAATAGCTTACTTAATGACGCACAGGACGAAAAAATCGTTAGTATCTGATTAAATTATGACTAAGAATCATGTGAAGGTGACGTCTTTCAAATGAACTTTTTCAAGTGCCTTTAAAAATACACACAGCCACTTACTTTTAGCTGACTACTCTAAGTATGTAAGTAAGCGCAATCGAATTATTTTTTATACTAGCACCGCCTTGCGGTTTCATCCGGGTAGTCCTCGTTATTTTTTCGGGATGAAAAGTAGCCTATGTCTTCTTTCAGAATATGATCTAACCGCGTTCCAAATTTCAACCCGATCCGTTCATACGTTACGATATGATTGAGCAACAAACATCCATACATTGACATACATCCTACTGATATTGTTAATGTGAATGTGTTTGGATATTTGTTGCTCGGTCACGTCGTAACTCATGAACGGATCGGGCCGAAATTTAGAACATGATTAGACTATAGCCTGGAACAACACATAGGCTTCATTTTATCCCGGAAAAATAATGGGCACGGAAACTCCGCGGGTAAAACCGCGGGCGCTGCTAGTTTATAAGATTAGTAGGATTAGCAGCCTGATTAGGTAAATTGAAAATACTAAACTTTACCTATTTAGATTTTAAATAAAACAAAATATAACCTTAAAGTACACTTATTTAATGACTTCATATAACATTTATTAAGTCTATAATACAATCATTATGGCCATTGGTAACAGCGTAATATCACATTATTTTTCATTTTTACATCAAACAGGATCCTTATCTTACAAACTTGATCTGAATAGTATCTTATTTCATTCAATACGACTCTGGAGTTGTAAACTAGTGGTAGATAAGGAAGTAGTGTTAGGTAAGTCTGGAGTGGGTCAGCCGTAGCTGCTAGCGCTGGCTGATGCAGAGGCTTTAGCGCTGGCGTAAGCACCGCTGCCCCCACTACCCCCTTCACATGAGCTACAACCACCGGAACCGCCATATCCCCCGCTTTTGCTACTGCTGCTAGCCTGGCTGCTTGCGCTCTGGCCACCGCCGTAACCCCCGCTATGTCCACCGTTGCCACCGTAACCACCACTTCCTCCCAGTCCACCGCCACTTCCACCTAATCCACCGCCACTGCCCCCGAATCCACCGCTATGACCGCCTCCGAGGCCGCCACCTCCTCCGAAACCGCCGCTGATACCGAATCCACCTCCGAGGCCTCCGGCTCCGCCCGAACCTCCGGAGCCTCCGTATCCGCCGTGGCCGTGACTACCGGATCCACCAGAGCCTCCGAGGCCACCTCCGCTGCCGCCGCCGAGGCCAGCTCCGCCACCTCCTCCCGAGCTGTATCCACCGCCGCCCCCGTAGCCTCCAGAACCTCCGTGTCCGCCGCCACCGGAGCCTCCTTGATCTCCTCCCAGGCCACCCCCACTACCTCCGCCGAGGCCTCCTCCTGCGCCCCCTCCGGCGTTGTATGCTCCGCTGCTGCCGTGCCCAGCTCCGGCACCACTGCCTCCGCCGCTGCCTCCGCCGCTGCCAGCGTTGTAGCCGCCACTGCCTCCATGGGCGCCGCCTCCGGAGCCTCCGTATCCACCCCCGAGGCCACCTCCGAGGCCACCACCGCCGCCCCCGCCGAGGCCGCCGCCGCCGCCCGCACTGTAGCCACCACTACCTCCGTGGCCGCCGCTTCCTGAATGTCCTCCACCGCTGCCTCCACCGAGGCCGCCGCCCGCACTGTATGCACCGCTGCCCCCGTGGCCGCCGCCTCCAGAATGTCCTCCGCCGCTTCCTCCTCCTAGGCCGCCTCCGCCTCCACTGCCTCCACCGTACCCGCCGCCACTTCCAGAGCCCCCCAGGTTGAACCCGGCGCTGAATCCCAGTCCGCCGCCGCTGCTGCCGCCCGCCCCGCCGGCGCCGTGTCCGCCGCCGCTGGAGCCTCCGTACCCGCCTGCGCCTCCGAGTCCTCCCCCGCCGCCACTGCCCCCGCCGAGGCCGCCCCCGTACCCCCCACCCCCGGAGCTCCCCCCGGATCCAGCACTATACGCGCCCTTGCCCCCGCTGGCACTCTGTCCACCCCCACCTCCGAGCCCACCCCCACCGCCGCCGCCCCCTCCGAACCCAGCACCCCCTCCGTATCCTCCACTTCCTCCCTTGCTGTACCCCCCGCCCCCTCCGTAGCCTCCCTGTCCTCCCCCGAGGGTCCCGGTGAAGGCGAACCCGCCGGATTTCCCGTCGTCGGACTGCGTGTACACAGACTTCTGGTTGCCGCCCCCGGCGCCGAAGGAGCCGCCCGCGCCGGCCGCGCCCCGCGCTAGTCCGCCGAACCCGGCCTGCACCTTCCCGAGGATGTCGCTGACTCCGTCGCGGATGCCGTCGAGGCCTCCACCGAAGCCGCCACCGAAGCCCCCGCCCCCACCGCCGCCGCCTCCGCCACCGCCTCCCCCGCCATACCCGAACCCTCCCCCGTACCCGCCTCCCGCACCCCCTCCGCTCCCGCCATAGCCTCGGCGGACCCTCCCTGCAACGAAAACCAAAAAATAAATATCACAAAAAAGTCACGTGTTTCAGCAGATGCATTAAACAACAATTCATTTTACAACTTCTTTGTTTTGACGATAAAAAACAACCACTGAGTAAAAAATTCACGCGTAGCCAAAAACGAGCTGGAGCTTACAAAACGGTTTAATTATTGCAAAAAACTGTAATCCACATACCGGCGTAGGCCAGGCTGGTCAGCAGGCAGACCACGATGCAAGTCTTCGCTACGTGCCCCATGTCTGCACTGACGGCGTCCCACGCCGGCCCATCCTTATATATCGCTATTATAAACTTGTATTACGGATTATGAGAACATACCTACGTAGATACGTAACGAGAAACAATAATTAGTTTTTATGCGGCCGAGGTGTATTTCCCGCGAGAACTCACGAAGTTTTTGTAGATCGCCGATTAGTGCGAAGTGACGGAGATTCCTATCGATGGTAAAGTTCACTTAATTCAATAAGTAGAGGAACTACACACGATGACGGCGCACAATCATTGTTAGTACACAGTCTACTAGTTTTGGAGCTTTTGTTCAAATTATTTAACAAAAAGTTTGACTTTATGTACCTACCTATATGGAAGGTAAAAAGTTATTATTTCTACTACTACACAATAATTTTAGTCTAAGTTTTTTTTTTTAGTCTTAATTCGAGATTGTGTTTAATAACACAGAATCAATAAATAGTAAATAAATGTTGCCATATAGTATTTGTAAATTTTTGTTTCTAAAAGTGCAATTTACTGAGTATAATCATGAAGATATATGTGTGTAGAAAGAGCTCTAGTTTTTATTATTAATATGTTAATCTTATATTTGTAGTAAAACCACATAGGGCTTAAATACAAACCACTAGGAATCTCTGAAATTCATTGGCATGTTCATAACTTAATCATTAATACACCTAAAATGCAAAAATATATATCTTAAGGAGGCCAAAGAAACCGCAGTAGTTACTCTGAATCACTCAAATAATAATTATTATTAAAAACTATAATTTTATTGATCATGGTACCTAGTTATTTATAGATTTTTGTATAAGGTCCTATGGCAGATGATCTCAAGTGGTCTCTACTGCCATTTAAATATGAGATAGTGCAAAAGGCACTCAACTAGTAACCTAAGTTTCATCATCATTCTCGACAGTACATACATACATGCATATCCCATTGAAGGGTTTAGGTCTGTCTCTAACATTGTTAAGGTGCCCAACATACCCAATAGTTATAATATATTCGACTCCTATGACTGTTTTCCGACGTTCCATTTACCTAATTCAAGGTTACTGGCATTCTACACTTATGTATAAACGTAGAACATACCTGGAAGTATAGAATAGAACAGAATAAATAATATAAATAAATATACATAATATAAATAAAAATAATATACTAGTGGCCCGTTCCGGCTTCGCTCGGATTTCGTCATATAAGGACTATTAGGTAATCGAAAAAAAAAACTATCCTATCTCTCAAGTTGGACCAGACTGCTCACGGTGTGCCAATTTAATTTAAAATCGGTTAAGTAGTTTAGGAATCCATCGCGGACAAACATCGTGACAGGAGATTTATATATATTAAGAAGATAATAAATAAAGCATGCTCGAACCATACCCAAAATTGTATTGGAACCAGGCATTTGTTTTAACATAATTTGCTTAAAATAACGCAACGAGTACCGGTTATTTAAAGATCTTAGTTTACTCGTATAAACAATGTAGCGGAATATAATATTATCTCCATCTTGATTATCATCATTAATCAGATATGTGTTGTAATTTTCCATTTATCGAGCTACACGTAGAACGCAATTATAGTAGTTTAATAGCTCCATTGAAGCCGAGTTCTCTTACTGCACGGAAACTGTGACGCATCCGATAGATCGACATTTTATGCTAATTTGTATCACAACAATCTTATTATAGTTGTTAATATACTACCTGCATCCACGGATTCACTTGATTATTTATTCGATATTTTTTTTACTGGTTAACGGTTCGATATTTTTTCAGGTTTGCGCTTTACCGGTGTCTTATTGCGACGATGCAGTCCACGATGCAGCGTGCTTAGATTGGATAAATCTATTCACTCTCGACTTGAAGACACCAAAATTTATAACGACGACGTGACGACATATAAAGGGGTGTTGGACTTCTTAGTTTAATTTTTTTTTACGTTAGTACGCAAGGTGGTTCGCCCAGTGTCCACCTCTGCAGATAAGCGAGAGTATTTTCTCCTTCTCCCTCCTCCACCTCACAATACCCACGACCATCTAAGATGGACCATCTTACCTAAGATGGACCATCTTACCTAAGATGGTCGGCAGGGGGAGGTTCACTCCAATGACCGCGGCTAGTGATAGCTGCGATTCCACTGGGGCTCAGCGGCCGCGATGTCTTCCTAGTAGCATTGTGCCCCCTACTCAGTCATTAGGCAATCCCACTTAATCACATCCTTGTGGACTTCAGTGCAAAGTCCTGGTGGGTTCCTAACCTTGAACCAAATCTGCAATTCGAGGACTCTCGCTCTACGAGCGCCCTAAGTATCTACTGGAATGGATTTGGACTGTTACCCGGTTAGATATAACTATCAGCCGAGTCACGTTCCAAGTCATTCCAGTCTCCCCGACAAACTTCTATACATAGAAAGTTTGTCCTCTCCGGCCGAGATTAGTCATCAGACAATAAGATACCACCTAGGTAAATTGTTGTTTAATACAACAATACATCACGTGGAGGTTCCCGAGCCACATTTGACGCCGGTTTTACGCACGTTAATTTCGTGGCCTGGGGAAGAAGATCTACGACGACAGGGGCTGGTTATCTGAGACCAGCTTATGTAGTGGTAGGACTCTTAGCAGAGTCCGCCTGGGGAAGTACCACACCTTTGCCAATTATTCTACCGCCAAGCAGTAATGTGCAAACATTACTGTGTTCCGGTTTGAAGGGCAATGTTTCCAGAGAAATTACAGGGCTTAGAGATATAACAACTTAGATCTCTGGGTGACGAGCGCAGTGCAGTGCTAGGTAATGATTTGGACTCTTCATGTTCCAATAGCTGCGTGTCACTGTGCTGTTATGTGGCAGGCATGTTGCTTACCATCAGGCACATGTCCTGCTCGTCTCGTCACTCTTTATTTAAAAAAAAAAAAAAAAAAAAAAACCAGCTGCCATAGGTCCTTTGAAAACCTTCTACCCACAGATCAGATACCCTGTTTATCGTCAGTAATACGTATTTCGCTTACTATCACAACTCACCAGAGCGTTTGATTAGCTACACATCCATGCAACGTGATTTGAGCAACGAAGTAGTGATATGATACTACGATAGGAACAACATCGATCGTTTAGATCACTATGTCATTGCGCTCTAATGTCAATAATATAATACTAATAACTTTTAATCTAAAGATACGCAAATAGAAAATATCTACAACCTACGTTAAGGGCGTACCCCGAGCAAATGACCTTGAGTATTTCTTATCTTATCGCACACCGCAAGAAAGAGCAAGAGAGAAACAGTAGGAGTTGTTGCTGTTTTACGCTCAATTTTTAGAATACACTCTTTATAAAATCAGATTTTGGTCTTTTGAAAAAAATAACACTACCAAAATGTTCGTAATGGAATTGTCTATCCGTTGGTGTAAGTACAAAATCAAAATAATGGAGGTTTTCCGAGGAGATGCATGATAGCTACAATTATTTAATTTTTTTCATGGTTTCGTCGTGAGGCGATGATTTAAACCATAAGTCCATTGACAAAAAAATAATACTACCATTTTGAAGCCAAGATTTTTGTTTTGGCTAACGAGTAGATAGCTCTGAAAACTGGACAAAAAACTCGTTTTGCTGCGGGATACCTTAATAAAATTCTATAATGCCAGTTTTTGACCTTATGCTGAAATTCTTATACTTTTTTACATGGAACATTATAGTTACTTGCTATTTATAATATATTTTATCAAAATACCTATATTAAATAGTTATTGTCTTTGCTTCTCGGACATGAAATTCTAATACTATTTGCAAAACTAACAGATATGTGTTTCATATATGTATCTATAATGGCGCTTTTGAACATAAAATCAAACTGGTCAATTACATTATATTATTATAGACGTATATGTGATGGCAATAAATAATGCATGGCAATCTATTAATATAAGTCAGCTGACTTAGGTAAGGTATAAGGAATAGGGTTCAATATTATAAACGTACACCACTTTGGAATTAATTATCTATTCTATGACCATATATTCTATGAATGGAATGATCTGATTTTTAAACGAGACGCCTGATATGTAAGAAATCTTAAACGACTATAAAATTCTTTGTCTACGACTACAACATCCTTAAAATTAATTTTTTCAGGAATTTTATTTTAATAGCTCTAAACGTAATTTAGTTTCACATAGTACAAATATACGAGTACATTTACTAAAAGACGTACAATACAGAGAATTAGATAAAGATAAATCCAAACTAGGCATAAAGCCGGAATCTTGGCTCAGTGCGAGATTAATAATTGAGATACAAAGATGTCACGTTTAATATGATAAAGTCTTTAGTCTCATTGCAGGATAGATGTAAAATGAAGCCATTGTGTTTTTTCTTGAATGCGAGTTTTGAAAAGTCTTCGTAGACTTCTTCTACAATGTTTTACGTTAATGGACGTTTTAGTAAAAAGGGTATTTTTTTAGATTAGGAGTGATGTTCAGTTAAATTTAGCTATGCTACTTAGATTGTTTACAGTTATAGCCCAACGGGAAGTAACTCGTTTTAACCTTGAGGTCGTTGGTTCGATCCTTGACCAGGGCCTGTGTTTTTGGGTTTTGGTTTGTCAGATGCTCTTAACTACTAAAAATGAAATAGGTACTTGCTTTAACGGTGAATGAAAATAAGAAGAGATCAAATTAGTTCTAGAAAAAAAATTGCAGTCATAGGGACTGCCGATAGGAGTGAAAACTTACGTACTTATAACTCAGAATTTGATAGCTCACTTTGGAAATCGCGCGGGTGAAACCGGAGGGCGTGGCCATGACCATGGTCATCTAGAAATGCTGACGCATTTCCCGTGTTTCACGCCGACCGCCGACCGCCGTGTATACCCGAAGATTTTTTGCATTTACAAACATGACGCTTGAGCTCAATTCACAGCCCAAGAAAAATGTGTCTGTGGTGCGCCAAAAGAAGTTTTCACTTCCAATCAACTAATGACTTGCCCACAATATTATATTATGGC
Organism: Ectropis crepuscularia; assembly: GCA_963693475.1. NCBI lineage: Eukaryota > Metazoa > Arthropoda > Insecta > Lepidoptera > Geometridae > Ectropis > Ectropis crepuscularia. The sequence continues at coordinate 2,668,187 of OY856341.1, forward strand.
TTAGCATCTAGCTCTATGAGAGATACGCTCCAAGCCCCCCAACTATGGGGATGTAAAGTGGGGTCCTAAGGCTTTCTGCTGATATATCAGAAGTGTGTACGCAGCTTTACATGCGGTCACAAGTCACGACATTGCTCTTCTTGACATAACCTACAGAGTACGTTAGTAACAACTATGTACACACTTGAACGAGGGAGCTACAATCGAATATGTAAAACTACAGAGATAACCTTTCGTGGTTGGCTTTAGTTTCGAAGTCTCCATCAGGAGTCGTCTCTTGTAATTGTTTAGATACGGTCTCAGGAGCCGCAGACCGCATCCGGGTGACGTCTGCCGTTTACCTGCATTCATCAATTGCAGGTTACTTAGAATACTCAGTGCACGGCAAATGATTACCTACGAGATATTGGACAAGTTTGACTGGCCTCGTGGCTTAGTTGGTAGTAGCTCTGCCTGCGAAGCCGAGGGTCGTGGGTTCGATCCCCACCCAGTGCAAATATTTGTGTGATGAATTCAAATGTTTGCACTGTGTCTGGGTGTTTCTATGTATAATAAGTATGTATTTAACACTATATAAGTATTATATCAGCTATTTGGCCGCCATCATAAAAGCTTTGCTTAGTTTGGGGTCAGATGGTGTTGTGTGTGAATTGTCCACCAATATTTAAGTAAATACTATACCTAAGTAGTTTTTTATGTGATGAATTCAAATATTTGTGGTATGGCTTTGTGTTGCATGTAAATAAGCATGTATTTAGAACTATATAAGTATTATATCAGCTATCTGGCCGCCATTGTACAAGCTTTGCTTAGTTTGGGGTCAGACGGTGTTGTGTGTGAATTGTTCACCAATATTTAAGTATTCTTAAAATATTTATTTATCTCCTTAAGTGTTCGTTTTTAACAATATTTATGTTAAACAACACAAAAACATTATATAAACCTAGACAGCAGCCAGCGGCGGGGCAGAGCTCCCGTTGGTGAGGGGTGCAGAGTGAGGAACCTCCTGACGATGCGCGCTGTGTCAAGGAGGACCGCCGCGTGCATCTGACCCTTAATCCAACCGTCTAGCGAAAGTCTCTTGAGATGTTGGTCGAGACTTTTTTCTATAAGGTCGTTTGCCGACACGACTATCGGGACTATGATCGTCGAATCAACATCCCACATGGCGGTAACCTCATGAGGTCATGAGCCAAGTCAAGGTACTTATTGCTAAGCTTGTCCTTCTCGGCTTTCACGGGGTTCTCGTCATGTGGTACGGTGATATCGACGATTATAACCCGGTGCTGAAACGATATCTGGCTTATTGGCGACAATAATCTTGTCCGCTTATAGTAGGTAGGTATTTATTATTATATTATTTACTTATTACTTCCACTTAAAAATAAGTCATCATGAGTTTACGTATCGTTGGTTTCACTCGTAAATACATTAATACATACAATTAGACATTCCGATTTTTAAATTATGATGTTATAATATATTAGCAGTGCCCCGCGGTTTTAGCTGCGTAGTTCCCGTTCCCATAATTTTTGCGGGATAAAAAGTAACTTTCTTACCTATTCTATGTGTTCTTCCAGACTATAATCTAATTATATTCCATATTTCAGCCCGATCCCTTCATAGGTTACGACGTGATTCAGCAACAAACATTCAAACATACATTCGTTGACATTTCTAATATTAAAACATTTATTATAGGATAATTATGATTTTTTACATTATTCGGACAAGTAATCATACGTACTATTTATACTGAATGCATCCACATACATTTAAGCATATCTTATCTTATCTTATACCTTTAAACGAGCAGTTCTTGTATATAAATATGTATATATATATATAGAATCTGAATCTCGGAAACGGCTCGACGGATTTTCATGAAATTATGTATGCAGGGGATTTCGGGGACGATAAATCGATCTAACTAGGTTTCATTTAATAAAAACGCATATTATGCGCGTTTTTAGACAATGAAAAACTGTCACATTTACACATTAGAATGCGAAGGTAAATTTCGCCGCGTGACGTGACAGCATTATTGGCTCAGACGGGAAGTCGGGCGTTCGTGGCGGTCACGAATAAATAGCTGAGGGTTCGAATCCAGAGGGCTTCTCTTTTTTTTTAAAGTATTTTTTTTTTAAAGAAAATATCTAAGTATTTTTAGTATATAAACCGAGCAAAGCTCGGTGACCCAGGTACTAGTAGATAAAATGCCAACTTTTCTGAATATCACTATGCTAACTCGGTAAATCTTCGGTACCCTATTTCAAAGCAAACATAATTAAAATTAAGTTTTTGTCCATTAAACAAGACCAATTATATTTGTGAGAAAAAAGATAATAATGTTATAAACCTTCAGCAGTTTTTGTTTACGCCAGGTGTTTCCATGAGTAATGGACGGTTTTTGTATGAAAATGAATTCCCCAGACCCAGTTACATGTATTAGTAATTATTGTTGAAGAAACTGGGGTTTTATTTCGTTCACAGCCTAGCTCCCTAGCTTTGCCCACCCTATGCCTTTGGGATAGAAGTATTTCTAGGGAGAATTAAGCCCTTTTTCCCTCTAGTTATGACCATGGTATTTAGGTATTTACCCTACTAAACTACTAAATTTATAAATGCAAAATTTTATGAGAATTGATCGATCTTTTTCACGCAAAAACTAATCAATTGTCCTGGCTGAAATTTGGTACATACACAGATAATAAATACCATGGAACAACACATAGGCTAACTTTTTATCCTGGGAATTTACAATTTACTACATGGGTGAAACCGCGGGCACTGTTAGTCTCTAATATAATTAATTGAAAGAGATCAGTCATACTTTCATTGTTTCCAGAGAAATTAGTGTACAAGTTAAAACATCTTAATATCTCTGGGTGATTAGCGCAGAGCAGTGCTAGGTAATTGCTAGGTGCTTCAATATCATTGATAGTTAATATCAACATCGGAAAGGCCCTTGAATGTCGGCTCCCGCCGGGAAGGTCTCGACCTCGAACTTTGAAATGAAAATAATGCTAATATACCAATAATAGTGACATCATCACAATACGAGAGATCTACATACCTAATAATATTCATTATCCTTATTGCGGATATTATTTACAGGTCAAGCACAAATATTAAAATTATATGGTTAAATTAGGTAATTAATGTCAAATTATTTTCATAATAACAAAACATTAAAACAAATAGATTAAACAAGAGTATTTGTAAGCAATATAACTGTGTACGTTGGCTGCCTTATTGCTAAAGGGTGTCCATTTTTTTTATGACAAATTCTCAGACCTAGAAAATTTACAAAAAAAAAAAAAACACTAAAATTGGTCTAGCAGTGTACCAGTGTCGGACACGAGAATTTTGTGAATAAGCTGATGATACTTATACTAACTTGTATTTTCGAAGTCGTCTGCGCCAACAAAACGGCGAAGAAAAACATCGTGAGGAAACCGACATGCACCTTGAATCTTTCGAGTTCATGTACATCCCCCAAACCGCACTGGACCAGCACAGTGGATTATGGCCTTAACTCTCTCCTTGTGAGAGAAGTCCCAGCAGTGGGAACATTTAGTGTGCTGCTTATGATGCTTATACATATTCATATTGACAGATACGTGATCCAATTATTGGAATGATGAATAAAAAAAAACTAATTAGTCCGTCAGTTAGATAATTATAAATATTTTTTCTTATGTTTTACAAACAAAAAATGACGAACACTAGTTATGTAAGTGACGTCGTCATCACTTCGTACGATTTTTACGAAAAGTTTTTTCTGGAGGTTTGATAATCTGTAGTATCTTTCTCGATTTTTAATAAGTAATTTTATGAGTAAAGAGACGAACTTCTTAGCATTCCATGGATTCACCGTGCGGGTACCGGGTCCATCGTGCGACAGAGAGAGAAATCTCGAGTAGACCTCAAGACTTGTGACTCGGGCGTAGGTTTAAAAGGGTCCCCTTCATTACTCGTATTTCTCTCCCTGCTCTACATGTCCCATATTTTTCCGTAATCTAGATGACGAACAACTTAATTGGAATGATAGTAGTAGTATTATATGTTTTTTTATATTATATTTTTAATACTCTTATCACGAAGCTCTACGATATTCACGCTCCTCTGCGGAAAATAAAAATTAAGCATCTCCCTGCCCCTTGGCTCACCGACGATATTAGGTTACTAATTCATAAGAAAGCCGCAGCAAAATCACGGTTTAAATCGCGTCCTACTGATACCAATAGAGATAAATACGTTCAGGCCCGTAATCGCTGCAATAAGGTGTGTAGAGATGCAATGCGCCGACATGTTCACAAAGCTGTCAACAATCAAAATCCAAGTAAAGTCTGGAAATTCCTTAAGTCTATGGGAGTTGGCAAATCACCTCAAAATTCTATTTCAAATAAAATCGATATAAACGCTTTAAACATACATTTTTCCTCTGCATCCACTATGACGAATGCGGTAAAAAATTCTACAATTAACTATCTCCCTGCCATTCCAACTCCCGATTATTCTCCTTTTACTTTCCATCAGTTCACTGAAAGTGATGTTAAGAAGAGTGTAATGTCGATTTCCTCCAATGCTGTTGGCGGTGATAGTATCAGTCGCAACATGCTATTGCCCATTCTCGACGCCATCCTTCCCATCTTGTGTGTCATGTTTAATAATTCCATCACCTGTAGTGTTTTCCCAGCTATCTGGAAAGATGCACAACTTATTCCTTTACCAAAGAAACTAAATCCTACCTCCTTATCTGAATATCGTCCTATATCTATCCTTCCTTTCCTATCCAAAGTCTTGGAGCGTCTTGCCCACTCTCAAATTAACCAGTTTCTAAACAGACAAGACCTCCTCAACCATTTCCAATCCGGATTCCGTCCTGGGCATAGCACTGTGTCTGCTCTTGTTAAGATCACCGACGACATTCGCAAAGGTATGGACGACGGCAGGCTTACTGTTCTAGCTCTGTTAGATTTCAGTAATGCCTTCAATGCCGTCGATTTCGATATCTTGCTGGCGACGTTGCGTTCTATTAACATATCTCCATCGGTGATCAATTGGTTTCACAGTTACTTGTATGGACGCCGACAACGTGTTCGCCTCGACGAGGTTTTCTCGTCTTGGTGTAATACAAATGCTGGAGTCCCTCAAGGCGGCGTGCTATCACCACTTCTTTTTGCAATCTTTATCAACTCTATTTCTAATTATTTAAATTCTCCCTACCACCTTTATGCAGACGATCTCCAAATTTACTCGCAAGCTCGGCTCTCTGACTTAAGTATGGCCATTGACATGGTAAAGACCGCTCTACAGCAAATTGTCCGCTGGAGTAATTCTTACGGCTTAAATGTAAATCCCACTAAGACTCAGGTTATTATACTAGGTAGTGCTCATATAATATCCAGAGTCGACTGGGCCACAATCCCTGAAATTGTTTTTAACGGGGTCGTTGTACCTTACAGCGAATCAGTGAAGAATCTTGGCATTGTTTTTGACCGCACGTTGAGCTGGGAACCACATATTAAATCGATTAGCGCTAAGCTGTTTGCATCTGGCGGGGCGTTGAGGCGTTTGCGAAATTTTCTACCCACTGCTACCAAAATTGCTCTTGCACAATCCCTCCTTCTCCCCATCCTGGACTATGCAGACGTCTGCTATCTCGATCTCAAAGAAGATCAGCTAGATAAACTTGAGCGTCTCCAAAATTATTGTATAAGATTCATATTTGGCTTACGCAAGTATGATCATGTGTCTCAATTCCGTACACAGCTCAAGTGGCTCCCCATTCGCTTTCGTCGGAATGCTCATATTATGTCACTTCTCTATAGCGTGTTATTTAATCCCACTTTTCCGCGGTATTTGAAGAAACTTTTTACATATTGGAGCAAAGCACATAATCTACCGCTCAGGTCAAAATATAACTTGTTCCTTCAAACACCGTCGGCGCGTAGTGAAACTTTGTATGGCAAGTCATTTGGTTTTCAAGCTGTCCAGCTATGGAACGCTTAGCCGGTCAACATTAGGCAAGCTCCATCTCTTGGTGTCTTTAAAGACCAAGTCAAACAGTTCTATTTGTTGCAGTCATCAGCAAGTTGAATTCATTATTTATGTTATATTCCTTACTGTTTAATTTGATTGTCGTAAGTAATTGTTCTTTTTTTTTTCTTTATGCATATGTTATTTTTCGTTATGTATTAGTTTATTTTACATTTATTTGTGTATTAGGATGTACAGTTATTAATATGTAGTATTGGTATATATATATATAGTACGGTATAGAATTAAATTAGATAAATATGTAACTATTTGTTGGTATGCTATTATAAATAAGTGTAAGTATCTTTATACTCCCAATTGTACCCCCGTCTTCCATTAATCAAATCTTCTTCACCATCCTACGGTTGCCTGGAAGAAATCGCTCTTAGCGATAAGGTCGCCTATTGTTACTTTGTTATAAGATGTTTCTGTATTTTGTTTTATTATTTAAGTGCAATAAAGAGTTTATCTATCTATCTATCTATCTAGTACCTAGTAGTCGTTTTTAGGGTTCCGTAAAACGTAAAAACGGAACCCTTATAGATTCGTCATGTCTGTCTGTCTGTCTGTCTGTCTGTCCGTCCGTATGTCACAGCCACTTTTTGCCGAAACTATGAGAACTACACTGTTGAAACTTGGTAAGTAGATGTATTCTGTGAACCGCATTAAGATTTTTACAAAAGTTTTTAAAAAAAAACAAAAATTAGTGGTGCCCCCCATACTAAGAACTGAAGCTAAAAAATTTTTTTTTCATCAAACCTACACGTGTGGGGTGTCTATCGATAGGTCTTAAAAAATGATGTTGAGGTTTCTAATATAATTTTTGTCTACACTGAATAACTTGCGCGAGAGACGCTTCCAAAGTGGTAAAATGTGTGTCCCCCCCCCTCTAACTTCTAAAGTAAGAGAATGAAAAAACTAAAAAAAATATATGATGTACATTACCATGAAAACTACCAACGAAAATTGGTTTGAACTCGATCTGATGAGTAGTTTTTTTTAGTACGTCATAAATACACTATTATTAAAACTTCGATCAAAGTTACAACGAACTACAAGAACTATGTGTACTATGTATATTATGTTGCTTGCTGGAACGGAACCCTTCAGGGGCGAGTCCAACTCGCACTTGGCTACTTTATTATTGTAGTGATAGGACTGTTGGCAGAGTCCGCTTGGGGAAGGCCCACACCTTTGCCAATTATTCTACCGCCAAGCCAGTAATGTGTAAGCGTTGCGTAAGCAGTACTGTGTTCCGGATTGAAGGGCAATGTTTCCAGAGAAATTACTGGGCTTAGAGATACAACACCTTACATCTCTGGGTGACGAGCGCAGTGCAGTGCTAGGTGATGATTTGGACTCATCATGTTCCAAAAACTGTGAGTCACCTTGCTGTTATGTGGCAGGCATGTTGCTTACCATCAGGCACATGTCCTGCTCGTCTAATCACACTTTAATTTTAAAAATTGTTTTTTGCCCTATCATCGTCCCAATTCATTGACTGATATGTGCCTGTCACTACAGTAACTCTTCATCTGCAGCCTGCAGACATCCATTGCTGGATATAGGCCTCTCCCAAAGATTTCCACAATTACTTATCTTGTGCCGCCGCCATCCACCGACTTCCCGCGTCCAATAGCTAGTCGACAGATACTCGTACTATGTATGCAGTATGCACTATGCTATGCAGTAAGTAGGCAGATATTTGTAGATAGATAGATAGATAGATAGATTAACTCTTTATTGCACTTAATTTAAAAATAAAACAAATGTTACTTATAATAGAACCAAATAAAGTAGCAATTGGCGACCTTATCACTAAAAGCGATCTTTTCCAGGCAACCATAGGATGGAAAGAGAGATTTGAGAATAAGGAGGAGGGAAGTACAAAAGGAGTGGTTAATACTACTACAATTAAACATTAAAATCGAAAACTAAAAATTAAAAACTAGAATACTGTTTAATAAATAGACACTTACACAGTAAATATACATCCTAATACATAAATACGAACATAATAATATACTAATACATAAAAACAATTTGTTAGGACATACAAATAAATATTAAATATTGTGATTTGAACTAGAATATCAGCTTCAATTGGGCGATGATTGCGATAAGTATATTTCTTTCACTTGGTTCTTAAAGACAACGTGTGATTGAGCTTGTCTAGTGGTCACAGGCAAAGCGTTCCACAGCTGAGCTGCCTGAAATGCAAACGACTTGCCGTAGAACATTTCACTACGTGCGGATGGTATTTGCAGCAACAAATTGTTTTTCGATCGAAGAGGCCGAGCGTGGGCATTGCTGCAGAAAGTAAAAAGATCTTTTAAATAATGCGGAGACAATGGGTTAAACAACACGTTATATGCTAGGGACAAAATATGAGCATTCTGGCGAAAGCGAATGGGGAGCCACTTGAGCTGCATACGAAACTGAGATACGTGATCATATTTGCGTAAGCCAAATATAAATCTTATGCAATAATTTTGGAGGCGCTCAAGTTTATCTAGCTGATCTGCTCTGAGATCAAGATAGCAGACGTCTGCGTAGTCCAGGATGGGAAGAAGAAGAGATTGTGCAAGCGCAACTTTAGTAGCAGTGGGTAAAAAATTACGGAGTCGCCTTAAAGATCCCTTTATCCTTATCCTTATATCCTTAAAGATTTGTAGGGAGTTTTTGTCTACTAGTACCTGTTAGACTTGGTTGGTCCCAATTTCAAATAGATGAGTGAATAGCGCTTACTTACAACATATATTGTCCACCAATATCTATTTATATATTAATTTATTTTTCGCTTTTGAGTGCTTATTTGTACTTTTCAAGTTGGGGTTTTTTAACGTCGGAAGGAGCGCACCATTGAAGCGATGTCGAGCTCGACATACCCATCGTGTCTCTGGATGGCGGGCGATGCGTACCACACAAAACAGGAATGTCCACCAATTTGTCTAGAATTTTACTCATCAGGTCGGTTTGTTATGGATATTGCATGCCCTGATCGTCCCATCACACTATATTATTTAAAAAAATATGTCTGTGTTGTTAAAATTGTGTCAAGTGTTGCTAACAAATAAGAACAACTACAGCCAATTCTCTGACGCAAATATGCATTGATCAAATGTAATCCAGTCTAAAAGCCGGGTCACACAGAGGCGATCCGATAGCGATAGCGAGACGGGATTTTTTGTAATGTTCGAATTTGTATGCAACCTGACACAAAGCAAGCGGGCGCGATGCCATACTCGGTATCGGATCGCTATCGCTACCGGATCGCCTCTGTGTGACCCGGCCTTAAGCCCGATTTATGTTAAACTATAGGTAACTATAAGCTCACGTCGTCTGTTAGAGTAGACTGGCTGCTGAGACGATCCAAATGATTGATATCATCAATCGGTTAAGTATTATAGGTAGTTGTGGGGAAATGTTCGCATTAATATTCAGTCAAGTTCAAGGTAAGCAAGTTCATTCCGATCACAGAATATCAAACAAATATCGATTGAATGAATAAATCATTTATTATCTGCTTTAACAGCTACGCCATCTTACGAACAGATAAGTAATTTCTTAGCTTTGCGAGTCTAGTCTTTAGTTTGCATCTAGATTTACAACAGGCGTAATAGTTCACAAGAAAATCACTAGATGGCAGTCTAATCATTCAATCACATTTTCTAAAAAAAAATAGATGGATGATAAAATATGTACGATGCAACTTTAACATACTTATATAACAGACGATATTTGAATTTACTTTAGCCTAGTTCTTCTTGTATCTTTCCTCCGTGTACTGGTTGTCTGGTCTGGGTGCTCCGTAGGCGGTGGCGTGGCTGGTGGCGACTCCGCCGCGGCCGGTGCTGTATGCGTTGGCGATGGCAGTAGGACCTCCCGGGCCACTGGCTCCAGACCGCCCACCATAGCCGAAGAACATGGGGAAGAATGCACCAGTCGGCATTTTGGGAGCGTAATCCTCTTCGTCATCTTCGTCCACGGGCCGCTTTACTTGCTTCTTCCTGGACACGACGGCTTTTTTGGGTTTCTGGACAGGTTCTTCTACTTCTTCAACTTCAGGCACTTCGGGTTCGGCGAGTTCCGTCACCACAGCCTTGGCCGTGGTTGGGATGAGTTCTACTTTTTCCGTGGGTTCAGCGAGCTCGGTGGGCTCGGTGGGGAAGTTGAGGGCGACGGGAGCCTCGGGCTGTTGGTCCGGCTGTTGGGGGTAGAAGACCTCGTTCTGCTGCGGCGGCGCGTACTCGATGTTGGTCTGGCGACGGCGGTCCGGCATGTAGTACTGGCCGGACTGAGGGGCCTCCTCCGGCTGCCGGAACATGAAGGCGGCCATGCCCGCGCCGCCGCGCTGGTTGTTGTAGTACGGGTTGTAGTAGCGGCTCAGCGCCATCCCGCCGCGGGCGTTGTCGATGGAGCCGTACGATACTGTGGACAAACATTTTATAAACTATACGAAATGTTCACGAATAAAAACACACTTTTTCGTGTTGTTGTATCACCCTGATGCTACTATTATTTCTTGGTGAACACAAAAATCAAATGAAGGATTTCATGGCTAGTTAGTAAAACTGATCGGATACAAATTGTTAGTCCCGTTCGTTATTGATAGCTGCTCACCGAATTGCACTTCAGAAAAATCTCTATGTGGGCAATAAGAGCTCGAATAATAAGACTAGGCTTCGTATAGTCATTTGCCCATGGCAACTTACATATCGGCGACCTTTTGTACTGTAAGTAAGTTGAATGTTTGAAGATTTAAAACTATTTTGAACTTCTCAAAAAAAGTATTACTAAGTAGTTTATTCTGTCCTTAAAAAATTTAATCTGAAGAAGCCAAAATTATTTTATCATCTTAAAGTTAGGATTTTAGAGTTACAAATAAAATTTGCTATGTTGCTCAACTCACCAGAATCGACGTTCCCATAACCGGGATAGTAGGGGTATCCCATCGTCTCCCACAGGGCACAGCTCAAGATCACTAGAGAATACGCGAACTTCATGTTTGCACGATTTGGGGCTCTTGGAGGGGTGTGGTAGTGGTTGCTGCTGGCAAGTTTGTGATGAGCTTGAAAAGGTATCGCGTTTTATATCGAAGTCTGGCTGGACTCATTGTGATGCACGGCACGGCAGCGTTGCAGCCGCCGCGTTCAGCGTCCACCGGTCGCCAGAGTGCTCCAACCGTTATAGGGAACTGGACATGCTGAGATCTGCTGAATGCGCGACACGTACCGCTCTAATAGGTAGGTGAACCGTTGAACTTGGTGTTTTGGTGTTTTGCATTCGCTTGCATTCGGATTTGGCAGTGACTCAGATAACTAGAATAGCGGAAAAATAGGAATATCTTCAAAAATAAAGCCAAACTGGATCAGATTATAGTATTAAAATTTACGTGGTTGTTACACATATTGATTGGGTAAACGGGTAACTCACGTGTAATGAGGTCGGTCAATCCAACTCGAGTTTCAAAAGTTTGAGTTGAGTTTGAGTTTCCCGTTTGAGTGCCAAATGGGAAGCCATCGGGCGCGTACACTCTCCTTGAAAAAGGCCGCCGGACGCGGTCGAAACTCGAGTCGGATTGACCGACCTCATTACACGTGAGTTACCCGTTTACCCAATCAATATGGATCAGATTAGTATTAAAAAAAAGTTGGCTCCCAACAAATTAACGAGGAGTACGGTAGGTACATCTGAAACACTCTTTGGACTAAAACAGCTACAGTTTGACTGGCCTCGTGGCTTAGTGGATAGTAGCTCTGCCTGCGAAGCAGAGGGTCGTGGGTTCGATTCCCACACATTGCGAATATTTGTGTGATTAGTTCAATATGTCTGGGTGTTTCTATGTGTAATAAGTATGTATTTAAAAACTATACAAGTATTATATCAGCTATCTGGCCGCCATAATACAGGCTTTGCTTAGTTTGGGGTCAGATGGTATGTAAAATGTCCACCAATATTTATTCATTTAGTTATTGGAAATTTGATTGATCTAGCATCTACGTAATCTACTAGTGCAAATCATAGCTAAAGATTTTATTTTGATTAGTATCCTTTAAACTTCATCGACTACAGTATCCTGTCAATAACCTATCTTATAGACCATTCTATTTAAATCTGAGGAATAATCGTGTGAATTTTCAAGCTGAGGTCCTATAAATAAGGGAATAATTCCTCCATGCGCGTACTTATTACGTAGGGCGATCGTGTAGGACTACGTGGCATGATAAGGAGTTCATTCATGACAATTTATAACACTTCAGGCTAGTCCCTGATGGTTAACTATTTCTTGGAACGTAAGTGAATATGACTTTAGGAGGAAGATTGTATATGTTATAGATCGTGGTGGTCTGGCTTGCGGATGTTTTCTGATGCGTCCTGGTCGTCTACTCTAGTTCAACGAAAAACGTAATTTCGAAATAAACTCGCAACTTTCCTACTCCGGTTTTACTTCGATCCATCGTTTCGTTCCTGAATGTTCGTTTTTATTTTAAAGGAAAATATTGATAAATTTCAAAAATGCTCTTTCGAGGACATGCGATACTGCCAACCCGCACTTGGTGCACCGATAGAAATATTTATAGATTCGTTCCATTATCTGATTGTAATTGGATTACACGCCCGATGAACAAATATTAAGTAGGTAAATAGGGGTGGAAGTTCGTCATACAAAACCATCTAGACCCAGACCAAGGTAAGCTTGTGCTATGGCTACTGTTTAGGTAATTTGTTCCTCGCCTGAATTTCGCAAGTATGAAATGAATTAGGCCAGTTGTTTAAATTAATAAATTTGGCATGGCTAGTAGAACTAAGTACTTGGTTAAAAGCTGAGTTTGCAGCGTTTGTATTATTAGAGCGTGTCTTTCAAAAACGTTGACTTGATACAGCGTGAATGAGTAAAACGTAATTTTGGCCATATAAAATTAGAGTAAATATTATAATGGAAGAATACGTGTCCTAATCGTTTTAGTACCTAATAATAAGTTCAACTAGTTGCAAAAGCTCTTTATTCCTTTTTGCTTTACATTTTATTATTTTCGTCTAGATGATAATATTTTGAAAGGTCATGACTTCTTTATTTCTATTAATTAAGTAATAAATAATAATAAAATTTATTCAGTGAGCAACAAACATGTAACATGATTATAAATGTAACAATAAAAATATTCTAACAATAACAAATCATCATCATCATCATCAACAGCCCACTAAACGTTCCCACTGCTGGGACTCGGGTCCTTCTCTCGCAAGGAGAGAGTTAAGGCCGTAATCCACCACGCTGGCCCAGTGCGGGTTGGCGGAAGACAGATGACTTCGAAAGATTCTAGGTACACGTCGGTTTCCTCACGATGTTTTCCTTCACCGTTTTAAGTTAGCGGCATTACGCACATGACTTCGAAAAGACAGTGGTGCGTGTGGGGTTTGAACCCGGGGTCTCCGGATCGGCAGCCGCCGTTCTCCCGACTAGACCAGCCGTAACTTTTTACAATAACAAATAAATAGTTAGAATTATGATGATGATGAGAATTATGAATTATGATAATCTGGAAGCCCTAGCCCCCACAGTTGATTCCCTGTGTTTGTGGGAGCTAGTTCACTTCAAGAGTCCTTTGTAGGAGTTAGAAGAAGTAGAGAAAGAGTGAGAGTATGTCGAAAAGGGTGTGTATGGATGTATATATGTAAATATGTCTATACGTGTGTATATAAATAAATAATTATTATTGTAAATACTTAAAACTGATAATACAATGAAAATATTAATCGACACTTTCTTAAACAAGACCATCCATAACTAAGAAAAGATGGTACTAGGACAGCTGATAACCTCATTCATTGAAACTCATAGCTTTGAAGCCGCTTTTATAAACCTTGGACCCCAAAGTAAAGTAAGTTTTAGTAGTGACTCTACCAAGAGTCCTACGACTCTTGGTAGAGTCCGCCTGGGGAAGTACCACACCTTTGCCAGTTATTCTACCGCCATGCAGTAATGTGCAAACATGTAAAGTAATGTGTACAGTATGTACAGTAATGTGTTCCAGTTTGAAGTTCAATGTGTCCAGAGAAATTACAGGGCTTAGAGATATAACAACTTAGATATCTGGGTGACGAGCGCAGTACAGTGCTAGGTAATGATTTGGACTCTGTGTTTCAATAGCTGCGTGTCACTGCGCTGTTATGTGGCAGGCATGTTGCTTACCATAAGGCACATGTTCTGCTCGTCTCGTCACTCTGAACTATAAAAAAGTAACTTCAACTGTTCGTTTATGGCTTTTATTGTGGTTTAGTCTCACAATTTCGCCAAAATTAGGCTTTAAAGTAGCGGACGTGCTTCAGTGCTAGCAAACATCTCATTGTCAAAACTGTCATCGCGAAAATATTAGACAAACCGCCGTAATCGTATACAGGTGTTCAAAAGTCGTTAGTCTTGTATGCATGAATCAGTGCGTCCTGGCAGCAATACTAATGTCCACGGGCATAAATTTCCGGCATAAATCCACGAGGAGCGACGTGCAAGCAGGCATATCGACTGCTATAACCGTTTAGCTGGACGATCGCACCAGATGGTATCTCGCAAATGGAGACCGACAGAGATCATATCGCGCTGCTACCAGCCTGCTCAACTGTTTCACGTGCTCGAACTACTAACAGAAGTCAACCCGTGGGGTTATTGATGGGTTTCGGACATGGCGTGCGTGATGTTTCAGGATAGGTGAGCTTGCTGCCTTTAAACAACACTTCACTTGTCTTGCAGATAAACAGTCACATGACCTACTGTACCTACTATTTGCAGTGATTACCTCGCAAGTAGATGTATCTCTTTTTATAATAGGTACAGACAGAAACACTTCATTGTGCACACCCGAAAAGATAAAAAGCCGAAAACTTGATACTTAAAATTAGTGCCTTAAACGACCTTATTGTTCATACCGATTTCTTCCAGGCAACCATTAGAGGCAGGATTATACTATGAAGTGACGGGATGTGTAAGATATATATGATGGTAAGCATCACGCCTACCCATATAATTACAGTGTCACGCAGATATTTGAGTAGAATGAGTCTAAATCACTAAGAGGACTGTTGAGTTATGGGGTGGTCTACCTCTTTGATTATTAATTTCTCTGAAAACATTTCTCTTCAGACTGGGTCACAGTAATGTATGCATTATATCTCTCAACCGTCACTGAAAGTAAACAAGATTCGTTTCGCCCATGTTTTGATGAATTTCAACGTTTTGAAATCTGTCAGTTGCTACTATGGCTAATATTTATTTTCGCTCTACTCTGCACATCCTGGCTAGGTAACCAAACCAGTCCTCTTAGGTCTTCTGCCAGACTTTCCACTTGCTGTGTGCTTCAACAGCCTTCTAAATGTTCCCACTGCTGGGACTCGGGGCCTACTCTCGCGAGAGAGTCAAGGCCACCACGCTGGCCCAGTGCGGGTTGGTGTATGACACATCACTTTGAAAGATTCTAGGTACATGTCGGTTTCCTCACAATGTTTTCCTTCAACGTTTTAAGTTAGCGGCATTACGCACATGACTTCGAAAATACAGTGGTGCGCGTGGTTTCAAAACCGGGGTCTCCGGATCGGCAGTTGCCGTTTACCCGACTAGACCAGCCGTAACTTACTAGACCAGCCGTAACTTACTAGACCAGCCGTAACTTACTAGACCAGCCGTAACTTACTAGACCAGCCGTAACTTGCCATGTGCACTACCTATCGGTTTCTTCTAGGTAAGCACGCTCCATCTTAGACCGCATCGTCGCTTAACATCAGGCGAGATGGCGGTCAAGTGTAAACCTATTAATGTTTAAAAAAAACTACCTATAAAAATCAAAATTATTGTGGAAGTGACCCGAATCAACAGAATTTAATTCTTAACAGCCTGTATGACTTATTAAGAGGAAGAGTTGAAAAAAATATTCGAGCAGGATGTGACGAGGTATTTTGTAATATTTTAACGCGCACTGTGAGCCCATTTGTCGAGATATACGACCTTCATTTAAATGCTATAAAATGGGCGATAAAACAGCGCTCCCGCATAATCCTGAGTTCCCTAAATGATTTGCGTAACAAAGTGTTCCGCGAAGTTTGTGTTTGTGTCTTTTGCCGAAATTCAGGCTACGGACTGAATAAACGATTGCCTTACTCCCACGAGGGTATCCTGATTGTATCAGTACCCTGCTATATTTAGAATTAAGGTTTAATACAGAGAGTCTTAACTCTCTCCTTACGAGAGAAGGCCCCGAGTCCCAGCAGTGGGAACGTTTAGTGGGCTGTTGATGATGATGATGATGACAGAGAGTCTTCATTGCGGTATTATTTTAACGTGATAACGTCTTATAATTCGATGAAGCCGGCTGCACGCCCACAAAACATAACGTCATGTACCGTTACCGCGTTACCGTTTGTCGTTACCGTCGGACGTTACCTCGCCGCATGTTTGTTACAGTTGTATTAATTATTTCGACCAGTAGTTCAAGCGGGGATGTAGCTCAGTGGTAGAGCGTTCGCTTTGCATGTGAAATGCCCCGGGTTCGATCCCCGGCATCTAAAAGCTTTTTTGCATTGTTTTGATTGAAAATGACTAAATTCTACTGATTACTTTTTACATACAAATCTATTAAACAAATGAAATTAAAATTTTCTTTTGAAAAATGCTACCATTCCATCAGTATTTTCTTAAGACGTTGTCACGGTTTGTAAACCGACTTTACAGACAAACATTTTTTTGGCTTAAAAATAGGGATTATCAAATAGACATAACATGTTGGTGGGACTTTCTACCTACCAGGTGATCGAAATTGAGAGATTCATTATGTCCCGCTACTCACCAGCCGGGTTTGCAGCTCCGTGTTAGGGTATAATAATAGGTGTGTGACCAGTTTTCAACTTGCCTCTGTACTCAACTATGGGTTTGTTATCTATCGTAACTCGGTGGATATTGCAAAGGTTTTTAGAGTACAAAAAAAATGCATAAGAGCCGTCTGCGGAACGCGTTCTCGAGCTCACTGTAGGCCACTGTTTAAACGGCTTGGAGTTCTTCCACTGGCCTGCATGTACATCAAAGAAATGTGTCTACAATGTTTTGAAAATATTGATAATTTTCAAAACATTGTCTGTTTTTGACCACAAAAGACACATTTTTTTGACAATCGACACGACAAATTAGTGTTTCATGCAAATTTCAGGTTAGAACTTTGCCAATGTAATTCTTACTGTATGGCAGTGAAAATTTATAACAAGTTACATATTGAAATTAAAAAGCTAACACATTTCAAATTCAAACACAAATTAACACCTTATTTGCTAAATCACTGCTTTTATGGTATTAATGATTATCTAAACTACAGGAAACCTTTCAATAACCAAGGACCTGCTTAATTTAAAATAAATTATTTTGTCCGTTGACGATAACTTGATGGACATTATTACTTAAATTGACAAACTGGGGATATATAATTGTAGTTTTGACATTGTTTTTTCTTTTTATATGACATCAGAAATTGTATCTCGTTTGAACTGAACGCTGTTGATTTTGTAAATCAGTGTTATCCAAGTAGGAAAAGCTAATATATTTTTAAACTTACTTTCAAAATCATTTGCACGCCAGAAATGGCAGATTGTAAGGAAACACCATATTATTGTAATACCATCTCCTCTACCTACATTCTTGGCAAATAAATAATTATTTCATTTCTCAAATACCTACCTAAAATTTAGTACCTCTTGAAATAAAATAAACATCTTAAACGTAAGCAAGTGACTTGTCCATTCCAGAACCTTTTCTGTTCTTGTTATCTATTATAGCTGACTATAAATAAGCCTTTGATGTTTTTAGGTCGAGGTTTTCTAGGTAAGCACGCTCCATCGTAGACTATGCTTTAATAGAAAATAATCACTCTCAATGTACGAAAGGATTATTCCTAACTGTAATTTTAGGAATTTATTTTACTATTCTCCAAGCATTTGTTTTGAAAACTTAAGAAAGAATATTTAATTGTATTAATTTATACTAAAAATATAATAATTTATTTAAAAATTAATAAAAAAAAAAAAAAAAAACATTTCAACAAAATAAAAAAAATTACATTTAAATCCACCTTCATTTAATTTTTCATCGTAGACTGCATCGTCGCTTAACATCAGACGATATGGTGATCAAGAGTAAACCTACATGATTAAAACAGTTAACACTTGAAAAGAATTACAAATCATTAAAATAAATGTGCCACCATTTTTGTAAATCGAGCATACTAGGTAGGTATTCGTATTTTATCCTATAAGTATAGATTGGAGATATGAATGTTTTATCAATCTGAACGGTTCGAGACAGCATACATAGTACCCAATGATCCATATAGTGTTCATCAACCTCCACGAGGTCGCTATGGCGTCCCTACGCCCGGACGGCGACGGTGACGGAACTCCTCTTCAATCAACGAGACAAACTGCAGAGACTCTCAAGAACGTCTCCAGACAAAGATCTATCCGGGATCTTTGACTTTCTTGCACAGAAGCATTTGACTTCTATTTATTATGGCAGTAAATCTAAACATAATTACTTCTTTGACCACGATGACTCTTTGTATCGACCTCTCAAGAGACAAACAAAGTCGATGGCATCAGTCTCAAGTAAGTTAATAAGTGATTCGAATGCAGTTCCTAAAACGTCTTAATAGCCACTATAAACCTTTCTCCATGTGCTAAGGTTGGATTTACTACTCGAGTCGGTAATCCTTTAAGTATCTCGTTTTGAATGTACCTCATAGCTGACATCCATCATGTACGCTGCAGCACATTCACCTCACGCCACCAGATTTGCATACACGAATTTAGCGAGTACTTACACGAAAGACGTCGCCTATCCACCGTGTACGCTAATATTTTGTAGATCCGATCGATTCAGAGAAACGACTCATTTGAATGACGACTTTTTGGGGCGAGAATTGGAAGCGTGAACAGCGGAGCAGATTGGACGATAAGATTAGATTACCTGTAAATTTGGACCATCTGATGCAGTACATACGCTCGCTGTTCTTCTAACTTTCATGTACTCTTTGTCACCAAGAAGGAAATGATTCCCGTTTGTCAGTGTAAATCACTCAAGTCAATTTTGAAATTTATTTAAGAAAGTACAAACGTCATTGCTTGCCCTTTCATTGTCTGATCGCGGTCTGGGTTCGTCCGGTGCATTGAATTCGTATGCGTGCTTGACGTCAAGCGACAGATGGGGCATTTTCCTGTTCTTTGTACCCAGATCTGGACATTAGCATCCTACGTGGCTAGACCGATGACCACGATCGATTTTGATTTGTCGATGTAGATCGACGCCCGCCATGAATTTTGTATGTTTATCCTCAAGCGTACGAGTCCGTGGTGTAAATGCATTATTAATCAGGCGTTCGACACCGATGGTAATATAAGCTGTTCTTGCGCCGCGCTGTGATATGGTTTGGTGATTGACTTTTTAATTGTATTCTCGTTGGTGTTAAAATAATTAGCAGACCTACTCTTACACTACAAAGGCATAAGTCAGTAGTGTAATTATGGTAGCAATAAAAGTTCAGCTGTTGAAATTGTTGGCAAAAGTTTAAATTTTTATACCTCAGCTGGTCATCTCTAATGAGTCCCTAAGCTAAGCTAGAACTTAATCTTAGTTTGAAGCTCATTTATAACTTAGTTAAGTACAGTGTAATTAGTATCAACCTAGCTATTAAATCCCTCTGTATCTATTATGTATTTTTGGCTTCTGTAAGCAGCATAAAGGGTCTTGTGTGTAGTTAGTGGTACATTGTTCTCCAGTTTAATTGGGGTAGGTGCCGTTGTACGGGATACCTTCTGTTACCATGGTTAGAAGTTAGGTCTTAGATTAAAATCTTCCGAAATCATGTGTTATCCACGAAACTGCACTGGGCCAGCGTGGTGGATTATGGCCTTGACTCGCTCCTTACGGGCTGTTTATGCTTTAAGCTTAAACAATTAAGCACATGTAGGATTTATGGTTTCCATCAGATTATTTCTAAAATACCCGATGAAAATAATCTGGGAAGCTTAAAGTCTTGATCGGTTTCTTATGGATTAGCACGTTCTATCTTGCCCCGCATCCTTGCTTAACATCAAGTATTAACTCAGGCAAAATGGCGATAAATTGCATTCCTATTATCGACACAAAACAATGTAGATTTTTCAGATACCTACCAAAATGCTTTAGCCTCGATTTGGCATAAGTCCCAGTGACGTCAAATCAACATCACTGGGGCATCGTTTCGATTATTGTCATTGTATTGTGACACATTAGTATTGTCGTCTGCTTATTATGTCATCGATGACACATGTTTAAGAAGATCACTGGTTTTTACGCCTCGTCCCCAGTCTTCCCGTCCAAATACGGAAGGAGTTCGCTCTCTGTCCTCTGCCATAATATTTAATTTACTACCTCGTTGATATGATAACCAAATTAATGATGCTAGGTGCGTTCCGGACATTTTTTATAGTTGATATAAATTCGGTAAAATAGCTGCAAATAATAGCTCCAGAATATAAATCCTTGGAGCCGGCGTACGAAGGCTTTGTCGGATCGAAGCAATAAATTGTGACTTAGACAATGGGTGTACGGAACACCAAATTAATGAATATTTCATTATTTTTTTTCGCAAGAATTTGTGGAATGAATAAAAAATCGCACGTGCATTTTAATCGTTTTTATAGTGCAAACCTTAAAATAATTTCGGATAATTATGTTGGCTGATTACTAATGAGATTGGTTGTTTTTGTGCAGGACTGATCGGCTCGTTAATATGCACCTGCCTCCTTGCGCAGTATTTGGATTTAAATCAATGTTTAATTAATTTTGTACGTATTTGACTTACTTTACTTACTACGACGTACTTTGTTTTGATAATTGTATTTGTAGTCTCTTTGCAAGACCACCTGGGGAAGGACGACATCTTATTTAGAACAGTTATGCTATTGGCATGTATTATTGTGCAATGTGCTGAAATCATTGTTGCGTTTTGAAGGGCAATGTTTCCAGTCTACACTGGCTTTACCAGTAAAGAAAAATATTCAGAAAGATATTCCAACACAGAAATGCAGCATCAAACAACCTTTGGACCAGAGTAGTGGATTATGGCCCTAACTCTCTCCTTGCAAAAAAAAAACCCCTTCTTCTTCCTTTCCGGCAGTGAAAATGTGTAGGTACTTTTGTTACGCTTTTGTAATATTTATCTTTGTATTTGTATTTGAAACGCTTGAAAAAAGTTTTTTTTTGTTATTAAATAAAGAGTGACGAGACGAGCAGGACATGTGCCTGATGGTAAGCAACATGCCTGCCACATAACAGCACAGTGACACGCAGCTATTGGAACATGAAGAGCCAAAATCATTACCTAACACCGCACTGCGCTCGTCACCCAGAGATCTAAGTTGTTATATCTCTAAGCCCTGTAATTTCTCTGGAAACATTGCCCTTCCAACCGGAACACAGTAATGTTTGCACATTGCTGCTTGCCGGTAGAATTACTGACATAGGTGTGGTAGTTCCCCAGGCGGACTCTGCTAAGAGCCCTACCACTACAAGCTTACCTTCATTACGATTACTACAAGATTAGCTTCATGCCTTTAATTGTAGCAGTTCAATTGTTAGTAAGTAAGTTAAAGGCCTGCATGCTCTTGGGTATACAGAGAGTTTGGTTATTCTATGGTGAACTCCCGTGATGTGCGTAGGTATAATTATTAAGTCTATGTTAGTAAAATCCTCCGTTTCTGCAAACTTATATGCTTACTAGCGGCCCATTCCGGCTGCGCTCGGATATTGTAATTTAAATACTATTAATCGAAATAAAAACTATCCTATCTCTCAAGTTTGACCAGACTGGTCACGGTGTGCCAATTTAATTTAAAATCGGTTTAGTAGTTTAGGAATCCATCGTAGACAAACATCGTGACATTTTATATATCGGGAGATTTATATTTATATTAAAGATAGAGCTCGTTTGGGGCCAAACTGCTAGTATTTTTTATACATGGTTATTGGTATCAGACTGCATTCTTTTAATGACATTTTAAGTATTAGTTATATACTTAAAATGATTAAAATGATAGTTCTGTTGTACAGTCTTTTAAACTTCGTTTTTTCATACAAAAAAAATATTTGCTAGGTCTAACATCGAACTGTTCGTAACAAGAGTGCGCGCACTTTTTACGCACGCACGACTAATGAAGTGCTGACGAGCATAGAGCATTACAGCGATAGATAGATAGATACTCTTTATTGTCCACAATACTCAAAATTAAATATCCACACAGTGCTAGGGAGAACAACAAAAACTATTTTTTTCGGGATTTGTATTGAGTTTTAACAAATGTTGTTAATTTTATTTTACAGAACATACCCTTATAGGTACGGCACCAGGGTCAGCATCAGTAACCCTGTAGTACACTGTCTAACTAAAAACTATGCGTACGATTTAATGTTTTAAACAAGAAATATTTTTGAAGTGAAAACTTCTTTAGGCGCGCTATAGACAGAATTTTCGTGGGCTGTGAAATGGATTCATCAATCGTCACGCTCGGATATGATAATGGATCGGATCGGATATGAAATCTTCGGGTAAACTCGGTAAAAACGGCCAGGTAGGTACCAGGGCAACAGAAACAGTAAAGAGTTTCGATTACCTACCTCCAACAGCCCAGCGTTTATCTCCAGATACCAGGACAACAGAAATATAAAAGAGTTGCGTTTGCCCCTAGGTACCAGTACCAGGGCAACAGCAAGTTTTCACTTCTATCGGCAGTTCCTATGACTGCCAAATTTTTTTATAGAAAAGAGTGACGAGACGAGCAGGACATGTGCCTGTTTGTAAGCAACATGCCTAGTCATAACAGCACGCACGCATGTCACGTAGATATTGGAACTTGACGAGTCCAAATTATTACCTAGTACTGCACTGCGCTCGTCACCCAGAGATATGATTTATTACTATGACCTGTAATTTCACGGGAAACATTGCCCTACAAAGCGGAACACAGTGATGTTTTCACATTACCGTTGGCGGTAGAATAACTGACAAATTGCTATACATATTGTATACCTTTAAACGAGCAATTCTTGTACCTATATAAATATGTATATATATATAGAATCTGAATCTCGGAAACGGCTCGACGGATTTTCATGAAATTATGTATGCAGGGGATTTCGGGGACGATAAATCGATCTAACTAGGTCTTATTTAAAAAAAAACGCAAATCATGCGCGTTTTTAGACAATGAAAAACTGTCACATTAGACATTAGAATGTGAAGGTAAATTTCGCCGCATGACGCGACAGCATAATTAGCTCAGACGGGAAGTCGGGCGCTCATAGCGGTCACGAATTAGTAGCTCCGGGTTCAAATCCAGACGGGTTGTCTTTTTTTTTCAATTCGTTTTTTTTAAGAAAATATATTTCTTGGATTCTTTTATTTGTAGGTATCTAAGTATATTTAGTATTTACCGAGCAAAGCTCGGTCACCCAGGTACTTTATATTTATAGCGAATGTAGATAAAGGTAGATGTTATATTTGATATTTGACACCTAGTTCGTATTTTACATTTGACTTTATCTGCTATTTGTTTTCCTGACAATCTTAAGCCTCTACACAGAGGTCGTTTATACCAACGCTAAATAGCTTTTCAACGAATGTTGAAAAAGTAATATTTAACAAACTTATCTCCTTTTTACCCGACTGCAAGAAGGGTTATTTTTTTTTACTATAATAACATTGTAAATGGACAGTAGTAAATCTGTCTGCGAAGCCGAGGGTTGTAGGTTGGATGTGGTATTTTAACCCAGTGGTATTTTAACATCGGGAATTATAAATACGCGTATTTACAATCATTTTAATAAATGACTAAAACATTGTTTGTTATCAATAACAGAATTGCAACTATTTGATATTTATAATACAACTTGGTGTCCTGGCGACCTTGCTTCGTTCCACCACCACCTTTTAAACCTTCCATGGACATAATTAAATACCAAAATCATCCAAATCAGTCTAGCCGTGCTCGAGTTTTTGCGAGACTATGTATTAATTATTTGTTATTTTGTCTTTGACAAAGCCTTTTTACAGCTGCATTTAATTGACGAGGCTCCTTTACAGCTGCTTTATTAATTGTAACATTGTTATTTTATCTTATTACTAGCGGCCCGTTCCGGCTTCGCTCGGACATAACCTAGACACTGTCAGCAACGCCATCTGCCGGGCTTATTTGTGAATTTAAACCATCTTCGAATACACACACAAAAAAAACATTCAAATCGGTCCCGTCGTTTAGGAGTTCACTGTCAAATGATTAAATTACTAAAATGGCTCTAAAAAAACAGGGGTTGGTGATAAAAGGGTAAAAATTTAGGGTTGTATGTATTTTTTAACGCCACATTATAAAAAAATAAAAACAAAAAAAAATACCAAAAATTAAAAAAAAAATGTTTAGGGTGAACAACCCCTAATACTTAGGGGTATGAAAAATAGCTAGTAGCCGATTCTCAAACCTACTGAATATGCATATAAAATTTGGTAAAAATCAGTAAAGCCGTTTCGGAGGAGTAAGGAAACAAACACTGTGACACGAGAATTTTATATATAAGATAAGATGTACACGGATTCTTTGCCTTTTGTGAGTGACGTTACCAACTGTTCTAATGAATTTATGGTTGGAATAAATGAATTGAATTGAACTAACGAACAGCAATCCATTTTTAGGGTTCCGTAAAACGTAAAAACGGAACCCTTACAGATTCGTCAAGTCTGTCTGTCCGTCCGTATGTCACAGCCACTTTTTGCCGTAACTATGAGAACTACACTGTTAAAACTTGGTGGGTGAGTGGGTTACTGAAAAGATGGTAAATATTTATTGCTAGATATTGATTACCATACTAGCATCTATACTAAAACTTCAATAATGGAATCACAGGTAAAAAATAAAACGGATGATGGGCCGCTAGTACATAAATAATTGAAAATACATAATTAGGTATGCTACACCGTAACACAAAATTGTCTCTGGACGTCGTATAGTTTCTTTCCAACATTGTAAACATTGAGGTCACGCCAGGCACCGGTGACTTCTGAAGATCCGCCTTTCGCCAAAAAAAGTTTTAAAAATGTAAATCGCGAAGAATTAGCCATCAGCACAAATCATGAGGCCGTCAGTGCATGGGAATGGTCTCATAGCGCTTCGCGGAACCCATAACGTGCGGCACCGACCGCGGGTACATAAAGGTAAGTTTACTGATGATTCCTGGGGACTTTAAAAGTATTTTTTTATTATTCACTAGCAGTGCCCCGCGGTTTTACTCGCGTAGTTCCCATTCCCGTCGTTCCCGTTATTTTCCCGGGATAAAAAGTGACCTATGTGTTCTTCCAGTCTATAATCTAACTGTATTCCAAATTTCAACCTGATCCGTTCATACGTTACGGCGTTATTGAGCAACAAACATCCAAACATACAAATCCATACTTCGACATCTATAATATTAGTGGGATTGATTTTTTTTCAGCAGCGTTGTATTGACCACTTTTTGGTAGGAGTTTTTGAAGTAAGTTTTCACTTATATCGGCAGTTCTTATGACTGCCAATGTTTTTAAGGTTCACGGGACCGACCTACATTATATCAGTATCACAATAGCTATGCTGGTGACGTACGAAAGCACGGGTCTGATCGCTCTGGTCTTGTCGCTCTTGTGGAAGTGTCATACTTTTGTCGCGGCAGATCACGTATATTGCCATAGCTAACATACACCTCATCTGCTTACGATTGGCACAAAGGACCCGTGCGGGAAACCTGATCTATTTACTTATTCTTTATCTAAGGTGCTAACCCTACACATACTGCTAGTTCTGTCTGTGTGTCTGTCCTAGGCTAGGGGCGCGTGCTGGTAGCGCGGGTAACGGCGGCAGGCGGCGCGCTCCGGACAATTGTATTCAAATATCACACCACTCGCTCATTTATACAGGACGAGATGTAATGCTCCCTAATAATTGAGCGACTTCAAAAGTGAGGAGGTTCTTAACTCGGTTGTAAGTTTTTTTTTGAACGAAGTTCCACGGCAGGCTTGGAATAGGGATTTTGCTACGCGACCGAACTGAAAAAAATGTGAGACTGAAACCGTAAGAAAGATAATATATATAACGGAACTGAAAACTGAAAAACTGATTGTGACCACATTGGTCACGGTCTATGATCGTACTATGAATAATAAAATGAAGCAAATGGTGAATTGTGTTGCTTCTATTTTTTTAAATTTAAATTAGCCAGTTCACAGACTCCGGGGTCCGAGGCCTTTGTCAATTCAATTCTTGTTTTTACATATTTCTTGGATTAGGTGAAGAAGAGGAAAATTGGGGGAAGTTGGGAACATTTTAAACCTAATACTAGTGCTCGTCTGTTCAGCTGATCACTACCGGTTGGGATTCCGCTAGTAAATGACTCGACATCTTCATTTGCTTAAGCCGCCTCCTCCCGGCCCAGAGCTTCCACTACGGCCGCAAATGACTCGACATTGACATTTACCTACGCCGCCTTCTCCGGGCCCTGAGCCTCCACTACGGCTGCATTTCTGTCCCTGATGGCCACCTGTAGGTTGAACTCTCGGATGGTCTTCGGTGTTGCAGCCAACGCTCGCCGTACAAACCGTCGTCGGTGTCGTCAGCTTTCAGCGTCAGTGTTGCTTCTATTTATCCGAAGAAACTTCGTTCCTACCTGGTGTCCCATGACACCACATGTTTTTTTGTTGTGATGAAAACGTCTAGGCTATGGAATGTGTTGCCTGAGTGGGCTTATTATTAAGACTTAAGGTTAGTAAGATTGTAAACATCCCGATGGTTACAATCTTGGTGTCTTCAAATCGAGAGTGAACGGTCTCTTTTAGGTAAGCACACTCCACAGTAGTAGCAACGTTATTTAACATCAGGTGGTCACGCGGTCAAGTATAACCCGATATCCGTGAGTTTATACTATGTTATAAAAAAAATTGGGAATCGAATTTACTAAATTTTGCAAGTACTATTAATTACTATGAATAAAAATACTATGAAGTTACGGTGGTCTAGTCGGGAGAACGGCGGCTGCCGATCCGGAGACCCCGGGTTCAAACCCCACACGCACCACTGTCTTTTCGAAGTCATGTGCGTAATGCCGCTAACTTAAAACGGTGAAGGAAAACATCGTGAGGAAACCGACATGTACCTAGAATCTTTCGAAGTCATGTGTCATCCGCCAACCCGCACTGGGCCAGCGTGGTGGATTATGGCCTTAAACTCTCTCATTGCGAGAGAAGGCCCCGAGTCCCAGCAGTGGGAACGTTTAGTGGGCTGTTGATGTTGATGATTAATTACTATGAATAAGTAGATATTATTAATTACTAAAGTAACCTAAATTTATAGTTGTTATTTTCGTAGTGATTGTTCTTCGCAGAATCCGTCTGGGGAAGTACCTTGCTATTGCCAGTTATTCTATCGTCAAGCAGTACTGTGCAAACACAGTTATGTTCTGGTTTTAAGGGCAACGTTTCTAGAGAAATTATAGAGTGTAGAGATAACCATCTTATATCTCTGGGTAACGAGCGCAGTGCAGTGCTAGGTACTGATTTGGACACTTCGTGTTCCAATAGCTACGTGACGCTGTCCTGTTATGAGCAGGCGTGTTGCTTACCATCAGGCACATATCCTGCTCGTCCCGTCACTCTATACGATAAACATAATATATAACTGCACCCAGCTTTAACAGATCACTTCCATGTTCCCACTGCTGGGACTATGGAATGGATCTAATTTACGGACTATAATCCACAACGCTGGCCAAGTAAATTTTGGCAAATTAAACACGTCCATGAAAAATATCTCTTTCTCGAAATTAAACGAACATTTTGAAATGAAATGAACGGTGAAGGGAAACATCGTGAGGAAACCGACATGTACCTAGATTTTCCGAGATGTTCACATGTCGTCCACCAACCCGCACTGGGCCAGCGTGGGTTATTGCCTTGCCTCTCTCCTTGCGAGAGAAGGCCCCGAGTCCCAGCAGTTTTGGGTATATAATAGGCTGTTTATGCCACATATTATCTTAGTTCGAAATTTCAGTCTGTTCCGTACACCCGTTCAGGTCGTCAGAGATATAATTTGTTGAATACACTATGGTTACAATCTTGGTGTCTTCAAATCGAGAGTGAATCGTTTTCTTCTAGGTAAACACGCTCCATCTTAGACCACACATCGCGGCTAGATGGGGGGCAGAGCAAGATATTTATAATGTTTCTAAAGTTTCGCACTTACGATATTCGTAACTTAAATAAAAACATTATCTAAAGGTCTTATAGTCGATGATCAAGGCTTAAAATGTTTGTATTTTTTAATCGAAACTAGATTTGCATTTGAGTGCCATCACGCCGTATGTTAAGTGCGGACTATGGTGAATCGTACTATCTAGAAGAAACCGATTACTGTAGACGTTTAGACTAAAGACACTCAGATTATATCCATCACGAAACACCTAAGATATTTACCTATAGGAAATACAAAAGTGGAGTCAAACCAAAGGCCAAGTCAAGTGTGTTGTGAGTGGGTCTTTGCAGAGTCTATCTGAGGAAGTACCGCACCTTTATTCTACCGCCAAGCGGGCAAACATTACTGTGTTCCGGTTTGACGGGCAATGTTTCCAGTAAAATTACATTGCATAGATATTAAACATCTTATAGACGAGTGTGAGCAGTACAGTGTCATTTGATAATTTGGTTTGGACTCTTCATTTTTTTTAAATGTGTAGACCAAAATTTATTGAGGAAAATTCATAAGCTAATACCAGAAACTACATATAGACAGAAGGACGCATTTTAATAAGCAAACTAGAAGAATTCTAAGGAATACAATAATAATAGCTAGCTTGCAGACAACCATTGTTTTTTGACGTGACAACGTCTAATAAATCGAAGAACGCCGTTTGCATGCACGAAAAAGTGTCACGTTACGCTCATTGTCCCGTTACGCTCATTGCACGATAGCGCCGCATCTTTCTTCCATACGATAGCAGCTCGATAGATGCAATGATTTCATCAATATTTTATTATGTCGTTGTTACGTTAAACTATCGTTCGTAAACCGACTTTTCAGCCAAGTATTTTTTTTACTTGGGGAGACTACAACCATAGATATAGCCCAATTTAGTAGTGGTAGGACTCTTAGCAGAGTCTGCCTGGAAAAGTACCACACCTTTGCCAGTTATTCTACCGCGAAGCAGTAAAGTGCAACTGTGTTTCGGTTTGAAGGGCAATTTTTCCAGTGAAATTACAGGGCTTAGAGATAAAACATCTTATGTCTCTGGGTGACGAGCGCAGTGCATGGTAATGATTTGGACTCTTCATCTTCCAATAGCTGCGTGTCACTGTGTTGTTATGTGGCAGGCATGTTGCTCACCATCAGGCACATGTCCTGCTCGTCTTGTCACTCTATACTATATAAAAAAAAGTTATAATTTATTTGACATAAATGTATATAGTATCCATCCTGTATGTCTGTCCGTCCCGCGTCCCGCCGGCCGCCGCAGTACGTTATGCGCAGCGCGTGCGCGGCTCATTGTCATGTGCGCGCGCGCACCCGACTGTGAATACAATTACACGGATTAAGCTCAACCAGAACACACTTGACATTTTCGAATAACTATATACGAGAATATTTCACGTACTTTTTTACACTATAAATCTGTTTAAACATCTAATAGACTCAAAAGCTCGTGGAAAAACGATAAAATGTGAAGTTTTACAACATTTTGGTCCAGTTTTACACATTAGTACAATGTGTAGTGTCCCAATATGTAATTCAGTATTTTGTAGATAATTACCTATTGTTTTATTACTGTGAATTATGCAATAAATCAATCATTTATTGCACAATACAAAGCTGACAAAATAAGCAGAGTACTAAATATATAAATCTGGAGCGTAACTCTTTCTATAGCTCTGAGAGAAGCTTACGGGCGCCACTTTCATTAATAAGGCCATGTTTCGGATCCCAGATTAAACAGAGTAGAAACATTACAATGGCAGATACTTCCATATCGTCTACCACCACTTTTACATTTTGTTCATATAGGTATCTCACTACCTACTACCACTTACCGGTACTAAAACTTAGTCGGTATATCGCAGCATTATAATCAGCTTTCGGTGTTTTTTCTTTGTTACCACTGGTGTTTCGGTGCCTTCTTATACGAGGAGATAGATAGATAGAAACACTTTATTGTTCACAACACAAAAAGAAAAATAAATAAACAAAAAGATAAATCTAGTGAAACAAACGGCGACCTAATCGCTAAGAGCGATCTCTTCCAGGCAACCAGAGGATGGAGAGAATATTTTAGATAGCAAAAGACGGGGTAAGGAACTATGTGCCGTAAAGTATCAATTACACATACATACAGTATATTAACAATCATACATCCTAATACTTAAAATTCTTATATTATATTTAAGTATAATATACTAATAGACGAATACATCTTATCTTATCTTATATATATATATAATATAAATCTGCTGTCACGATGTTTGTCCGCGATGGATTCCTAAACTACTTAACCGATTTTAAATTAAATTGGGACACCGTGAGCAGTCTGGTCCAACTTGAGAGATAGGATAGTTTTTATTTCGATTAATAGTCTTTAAATGACAATATCCGAGCGCAGCCGGAATGGGCCGCTAGTACATTATATATATTATCATTACGCAAGACAATTTGAAAAAGAGTAAAATCAGTTTGGTGACAGCTGTGACAAGTATAAAGCCTTAACTTGATTTAAAAACAGGCAGTGATGGTGCAGAGATAGTCATCCATCACGCAAATCAAGTGCGGGTTTGAAGACGATTCAAGTATCTATCATAGGACTATCATAGGAATGATTACGAATATGAAGTTTTTTCACGATGTTCTCCTTCGTCATTAAACGTAGTGGTGATAACAATCGTATAGGCAAGTTTTCAATGTATGTCTATACGACATTGAAATCGAATATTCTCACCAATAGGCTACCACGGTATCTATAAGTAGTAGCTACTAAAGCATTGCCTCGATTTATGTTCAGGCGTTTGGCGTCGGTACCGACACCGTTTGTGAAAATTGGCAAATTGTTTGTATAAATCAATCAGGAGCCTGTCGTGGAGACTATTTACTAGGATTTTGACCAACTTAACACAGCGCCGTAGTAAATCACCAGGTATATGTTAGACGGGAGTAAGTTGGTAGTAAGTCTGTACCTGAAGCGTCATCGGTCGTAGATTCGACTCTCACCAAGGACAAATATTTGTGTTAAGAATACAAATAGTATTTGTTCTGGGTCCGAGTGTTTCCATGTATAATTGTGGTATATTGGTAGAGGGATAGAATCCCTCTACCTACCTACCTACCTAGGTATAGGGGTACATTGTACAGTTTTACTGCGAAGTCATGAGTTCCAATCTCACCCGCACCTCAAATTTTCCAACTTCAATAAAACCTGTCCACAACGATGTCCGACGCCTGACCATAAGCTGATACAATACTGTTACAGATACTATTCTTAGCTACGAAGCTGTGGTGGTCTGGTGGTAATAACTTCTTGTTTTACAATAATGTCAGAGTAGGTTCGAATCGTGCCTCTGTCTCAAATTTCTCAAATGGAAACTGGCAAGTTTTCTTAACTATTACGATAGGCTATAGGCTTATACTTGACCGCCATCTCACCTAATGTTAAGCGACAATGCGATCTATTTTCCAGAAATATGAGATATCTCTCTAGATCATGATTCATCCAGCAACCCACACTTGGTTAACGTGATGGATGGGGACCTTAACACTCTCTTTGTGAGAGTAAGCTCACGGCAGTGCAAACATAAAGGGGGCTATTGAAAACTATACATGTTTAATATCCATACAGAAGACATCAACGCGAGAGGTCAACTACAACCCTAGTAGCAACCCGTGGACTTACCTTGACTTTATAGTCAAAAGACTTGACTCAAACACGGTAAATTAACTGTATGTTTCTACACCCTTCGAAGTTACTTATTATAATGAACAATAATATTTGGGTGTTTCTATGTATAATAAGTATGTATTTACAACTATATAAGTATTATATCAGCTATTTGGCCGCCATATTACAAGCTTTGCTTACTTTGGGGTCAGCTGGTGTTGTGTGTGAATCGTCCACCAATATTTATTTTATTTATTTATTAATCCTTATTTCAAAATACACACACACACAGCGATATAGCAATGAAGAGCAGCTGACTGTACATATATTTCTCACTCGGGCAGACTCAGTGGTCCTGAGTTCACCCGATCGACCTTTTCACCTCACATCGCGACGGATCAGCCTCTCCTACAGAAAAATCTGTGTGCGGTACGCCAAAAGTATTTTCACTAAAATTAGTCACTATTAGTTACTAATTTGAGTTAATCCTATTTAGCGAAAATAAAATATGGTGAAAATCTTTTAAGATTATACCGAGAGACGGACCTTGAAGTCAAAGTCAAAGTTTTTTATTCATAAATGTACAATTTACACGTCATATTTAAAAACCAAAAAAGAGCATACAAAAAGAGTATACATTTTTAAAGTTTAAATTTAACATTTTATTGTACGATAATAAGTATCAACCATTACAATATAATCTGTATTTATTACAATTGTAATGAACAATGTCATTTTTTTACAATTTTATTATGAGTTTACCATCACTCTTTAAAAAATCGCTGTAACTATAAAAAGTTTGATCGATAAGCCAGCTTTTTAATCGGTTCTTGAAGCTGCCCGAACTGGGGGCTGATTTAACTATTTCAGGAAGAGTGTTATAAACTGACTGTTTGACTGGCCTTGTGGCTTAGTGGGTAGTAGCTCTGCCTGCGAAGCCGAGGGTCGTGGGTTCGATCCCCACCCAGTGCAAATATTTGTGTGATGAATTCAAATGTTTGCACTGTGTCTGGGTGTCTCTATGTATAACAAGTATGTATTTAAAACTATATAAGTATTATATCAGCTATCTGGCCGCCATCACACAAGCTTTGCTTAGTTTGGGGTCAGATGGTGTTGTGTGTGAATTGTCCACCAATATTTATTTATTTAACTTCCGGTCTCATAATGTGAGTCAGCTTTGATACTACGATTGAAAGGATACTATCACTTTATGGAGCACAATAAAACAACAATAGTCTAAAAACACAGTATTTAATACTAAAATCAATTTCCAAAAACATCGCTGAGTATTATTTGGCTTGGTGTTACCCCGTGTTAACAGTATTACGCAATGTTTTCCGACTATTCTATCTAATTATCACATTTTCAGGGCTATGTTGACCAATGGAAAATTTCCCATAATACGTTAAACGTACACAACAGTAGATTTTTTCAAGGCTACACAGGACTTCTGCCTTAATCCGATAGGATCGTGTTTTACGCATCATAATGCTATCATGGAACAAAGTAGCGAAAAAAAGACTAATGACATGCAAAAATCTAATGTTTCACGCGCTAAATTTTGTTTAAGCAAAATAAACTACGATAAAGTATCTTTTATGGTTTTGGAATTTATATTAAAACTTAAGTAGATAACGTGGATTTTAGGGTTTGCATTCGTAATAAGGTCATACGCGGAAGAACTAGGGTTTTCAAACTACAGGTAATATCTGTCGCAGAACTGATAACCTTTGGGGTAGACTGGATTTTAGAAGGGTTCTAGATTTGAGACCGCCAATCGGTAAACGTAGGATGTCTTGATGAAGTGACGATTCAGGAGAGGCAGTAACCCAAATCAGGCTGATTGGCGTATTTTGAAGAGGCCTATGTCGAGCAGTTTGGGCAATAATTTAAACATATTATTATATTTATTATTTTACTGCCACCATAGATTTTCCTTACCGAAGCTAAAGCAGTTAAAGTCGAAGGTAAAACAAGCACGCCCAAAAGATGCCTATTCATTCTTTGATTGAAGTTGCAGATGTTCGTAATGAGGAGTAGAACACATCCATTTTTGCTTAGTGCAGGCAATCCGTGTAACCTTCTATTTACATGGTTCCAGAAACTTCTTTAACGAAAAGATTCAATATTTATAATTTATTAAACAAACAGAATGCAAATACCTACCTGTTAAAGATAGTTCTCAATGATACCAAAGGTGGCGCCAACATTTCAGTTTGTTAAATTTCTTAGCGAAAACATTGTGCCCACTTTCGGTTAAATTGAGAATTCTACATTTTGTAGGAATGAATGTGTGAAATTTATATTGTGAAAATGCTTTTCAAAAAAACAGAAAAAAAAAATTGATGTTAGTTGAAAGTAATAACGTTAAAAAGAAAAATAAATCAATTTATTTAAATTTAGAACTACCTTTGGTTAGGTACACATATTTTGATTATCAACTAACCGTTAATTTATCTACCATAGTTAAAATAAAATTGTACATATTTTTTAAAAAGAGAAGTAGAAAAGAGATTGTGTGCGTACTGAATAGTCCATTTCTATACCACATAATGGACTGTAGTTGGTTCTATTTCATTCAAAATTATTAAAATGTTAAAGAAATTGTCCATAATACGATTTAAATATTTTTCAACATGGCATATAGAGAGATGCAATAACATGAGTCTTTTCGCTGGGAGCCCCTAACCTCAAGGAGGACTTGAAGGGACTGTGTAAAACACTATTCAATCTTTTGAAAACCAAAAGTGTTACATAATCCATAAAGAGAATCATTTAAAACTAGATAATTTTCTAAATGTAATATTGACGTGCCCCACAAAAATTGGTTCAAATCAAATCAAATCAAATCAAATCAAAAATATTTATTGCTTAAAACTGTGTAGGTACATTCGATGTTACAAAATGTTAAAAAAGTATCAACAGATTTATTACCCACTGCATTGGGTGTGCAATATTAAAGCTTTATATACAAATAAAGCAAAGTTCGTAATTTAAACTTAAATAAATCTATATAAATTCAAGAATTTTGAAATGTAAAACATGTAACACTGCTTATTTTAATACAAATTATATATATACTATGTCATTTAAAAATACTATTAACATTCTAAGCACTATTCTAGATATCTTTTTGTAACGTAATTGTTTGAAGATTGATAAAATTCCTGTATATTATAGAACGATTTTCTAACTAGCCACTTTTTCAATACTTTTTTGAAGGAAGAGATGTCTTCTATAAATTTAATATCTAGTGGTAAACTATTAAAAACTTTTGTAGCTGTGTTAAGTGGACTTTTATAATACATGGTATTGTTAACTTGTAATACGCGGATATCAAACTTATATTTTAAACGTAGGCTTTCCACTCGGGATGATTTATTTGCAAAAAAGTAAGTCGTATTATTTTTCACAAACAAGCAAATTTCTAATATAAATATACTAGTCAAGGTTAATAAATTATTATCTTTAAAAACATTTCTAAGAGAGTCGGTGTTATTCAAACTGTAGAGAGCTCGTATACATTTCTTTTGTATTTTAAAAGTAGTTTCCGCATTCACTGAAATTCCCCAGAAAATTACACCGTATGTTAAAAGAGGGTATACATGGCCATAGTAGGCATTCTTTGCAATTTCTTTGGAAGAAATATTTCTAAGAATTGACAGGGCGTAACAATACTTTGATATTTTTGAATTGACCTGGGAAACATGATCTTTCCAATTTAAATGTGAATCCAAAGTCACGCCTAAGAATTTAGTATGTTTAACTTCACTAGCAGTAAAGTTGTTGTAAGTTATATTAAGCTTAAGGGGTACCGTTTTATAGTTGCTAAACTGGATGAACTTTGTCTTTTCGATATTTATTTTTAAATTTATGGATTCTAGTTCCTTGGCTATTTCCTCTAGTGTGATATTTATTTCTTTTTCATATTGTTCTACACTTAATTTTTTTTGTGGGATATAAATAGTCGCATCATCTGCAAACATAACACAGAGATGCTTTGGTAAATGTGGCAGGTCATTTACATAAATAAGAAAGAGCAATGGACCTAAAATGCTGCCTTGAGGTACTCCCAGTAAATTATATTTGGTGTCTGATTTTACAGTTTCAATTATTTTGGTTTTATAGTTGTAAAAGTGTATGCTTGTGTACTGACTTCTATTTGACAAGTAACTTTTGATTAGTTGTAATGCAAGGCCTCTTATTCCTATTTGCTCAAGCTTATTTATCAATGTTTCATGCATTACACAGTCAAAAGCCTTTGATAAATCTAAAAATAGTCCGATCCCTTTATTTTTGCTGTTTACGTCTCCATACACCTGATTCAGAAATTTAAAAATTGCTGAAGTTGTATTTTTGCCCTTTTGAAATCCGAATTGATTTAAATTTAATAAGTCATTACGCTGTAGGAAAGTATAAATTCTATTGTATATCGCTTTTTCGAAAACTTTTGAAATGCATGGAAGTATTGCAATAGGTCTATAGTTTTCCATTTCATCCGCTGGGCCTTTTTTATGCAAAGGTCGTATGATAGCTTTTTTCAAATCGCTTGGGAAACATCCAGTTTCGATTGACAGATTTATAATGTAAGCCAATGGTTCTGCTATGAAGTTTATAGTGCTCTTTATAGCTTGCATGGGTATGTTATCATGGCCTGCGCTTTTCTTATTTTTTAACTGTCTAACGATGAGTTTAACTTCTTGTGGGCTCACTGGAGCCAGAAAAATACTTTTGCTATAGTTCTGGGAATGAGTTTGAATTTGGGTTAGCTGTATGCCAGATTTTTTTGGGTCGCTTTTTGAGTTAATAAAAAAGTTATTGAACATTTCTACTATTTTTGAATGGTCTCTGATTTCTTTTTTATTAATTGTTAGTGATTCGATGGCTGTAGGAATTGAATTTGTTTGTGACGTATTTTGTTTTATAACTTTCCATGTCGCTTTGCTTTTGTTTTCACTTTCATTGATATACTTGATATTTGAGGTCTTCTGCGCTACAGAAATGACTTTTTTCATTGTTTTTGCATATTTTTTATAGGCTATTAGGTGATCAATATTCTTACTTTTAATACTTTTTTGGTACATTTGTCTTTTAATTTTACAGGAAATTTTGATACCCTTCGTTTTCCAGTAATTTTTTCTTTTATACGTAATTTTGACTCTTTCTAAAGGGATGCACAAATCAAAAATCACATTGTATAGATGAATAAATTTGCTATAAGCAATTTCAGCATTTTTATGTTGATAAACTTCATTAAAATTTACTTGTTGGATGTATTTAATAAAAATGTCCAAATATTTATCAATATTTCGTCGGTATATGTACCAATATTTTTCACGGAAACTAGTACTAGTTGGTATGCTTAATATTTGTGCAGTATGATCTGAGAAATCGGATTCCACATTTATTATGTCTGAATTAAATCTTTTAATATTAGTCATTATGTTGTCAATGCAGGTTTGAGACGTTTTACTTTTTCTGGTTGAATTTCGAATAGCCGGATGCAAGTTAAACGTTTTCAAACAATTTATAAATGATTCTGTTTTAACATTTTTTTCTAAAATGTTTATGTTAAAATCTCCCATTAAAAATATTTTTTTATTTATGTGTCTTTTCTTTCTCATCAGTTTCTTTAATAACGTTTCTAGACTTGCAAGGAAGAGTTCATAGTTACTATTTGGCGTCCTATATAGACAAATGACTACATAATTTAGTTCATTTATTATAGCACCGCAAACTTCAAAATGGCGCTCGATTCCCATTTCTTCTACCCAGTCTAATTTCGTGAAGTTTATAGAATTTCTAATAAATAAACACACGCCACCTCTATTTTGCTTTTTACGAGAAAAATGTGCAGCTTTTTGGTAGCCATCAAGTTGCACTATATCAGCTTCGTCATTTTTTAAAAAAGTTTCACTTATACCACAAATGTCTATAGCATTTTCCTCTGTCAGGAGTTCCAGTTTGTTTACTTTGTTTCTGATACTCCTTGTATTAAAATGCATTATTTTTAAACTACAATCTTTATGACTTTTGTTGCGAACGAAAAAAATGTGGAGTGCTTGAAGTAATTTCTGAATTTACAGCGTTGGCAGTAGGTTTAATTTTCTGATCTCGTTTAAAATAGAAAGGTATAGTACCGGGCCGTGAAAAATCAGCAATTAAGTTATTTTTTTGCGCGTTAGCTTGTTGTTGAGCTATGGGACTACAAAAGTTTGTTAGTAGTTCGTTTTTCCTAAAATAGAAGGGTATAGTACCGGGCTTGTATTTTGGTGTGATATTGATTTCTTTTGTAAAGTTGTAATTTGAATTCACTTTAGTTGTTTTTGTAAAATTTCTACCGAGATAGTAGTTTTTATAGTCATATTCGTTAATGCATTGGTTTATGCGTATTTTACTGGTTGTCAGTAAAAACTGACAATTTTGAAAATGGTTTGAAATTGTCGCCAGCTTACGGTTTAGTTTACCCTCATTTAAACCCGGATTAAATGTAACACCTAACACGATTATTTGTGGTACAGTTAAACTCTTAAGTAAGGAAGATATTTCTATAAGGAACTTAGTGGGGTTCGAATCATTTGCCCCTACTGCTATTATCAACCAATCTTCTTTATTTAGTTGTAGTTCCGTTATTTTTGACTTGTGGATGATGTAGTCTGCTGGTGCGTCTGGATATGTTTGGCAAGAAATTTTATAATTCTTAGTATTTTTGTGTTGGGTTCGTAGTGAAATAAGTGCTGCAGCTAAGTCTTTGCAACTCTGGTCACCGACAATGTAGATGTTTGCCCCGTCTTCTTGTTTCTTGGCCAAACCAATGTTTTCAAATGAAGAATTTTGAATTGTGCTTGTATCTTCACTACTGCCAGCATTATTTATTGTTTGTAAATCATTCATGTTCTTTAGATATTTGGTTTTCTTCGAGGTATTCTGTTTAGTTGATGATAAATAAGTTTCTTCTTTTGTTGTGCTGTTAATTTGGGATTTCTCATTTGTGTTGTATTCCCTTCGAAAATTAATACATTGGCTATCTTGCTTCTTCTTGTGTTCCTCAAGAATTGACAATTTATTTTGTAGTGCAGTGTTTGTTTGTAGTAATTTATTTATTTCTAGTTTTGCTTGTATAAGTTGTTTTGTTAATTCCTCGTTATCGAGCTTTAATTGTTTTATTCCTTGATTTATGTTAGGTGTGTTGGATAAGCTGAGTAAGCTACTGCATACAGTGGCATAGGTGACATCATCCGTAGAGTCATTATATGCGTCGATGTTATTTTCCATCAATTTTTGTGATAGTGCCCTTGGTTTTCTTAATGTTACATTGCCCCTGTCTTGCATGTTAATGTTGTAGTTTTGCTCACATATCCCGATTTCGTTTGTCTTTTTTGGACAAATATTAGTTGAAGGAGCTGTAGACTTAATGTCGTAACAACATTTACATATCCAAGTGGTTTTATTATCCCGTGTCATGCGTAGAAATCTTACAGTTGAAACGTTTCCACAGCTCAAATCGTATGTTACGTTACAACGCGAGCATGTAATGTAATCTCTATTAAAGATTTTTTTACCACATTTTCCACAGTCTCTGACTATTGTTGGAGTTTTTGGCGCCATCTTTCGGAATTAAGATGAATTTAAAAATGAGTGACGCTAGAAATTTCAATAGTGTTCTAGCGAAATGTGTAACATGGAACGTTTTCAAAACTTATTAGTCTACGATTTCCAGAATTTAAATTTGCGCCATCTTCCGGGGAGTAGGTGTACTATCTGATTTGTATCTGTTCTCATATAGACGAAAGCAATATTTTATTTTGCCGCACACAAGTTTCAAAAAAATCCAAGGAGAAAATCGCAGTAATAAAACATTCATAAACAAGCCTCCATTACATACAGTACTAATTTTATTCACTGCTTAGTCGTGTTGCAATCTGATATTTCCATAATTAAAATTTGCGCTATCTTCCGAGGAGTAGCTTTACTATCATTGTGTAGATGGATGCAATGATTTATTTTCCAGCACTTAAATTTTAAGAAACCCAAGAAGAAATTCACAGAAATAAAACATTTACAAACAAACCTCTATTTCATATCAGTACCACCTTAGATATGTACTAATTTTATTTACTTTGTAGTCGCGTTGCAGTTTACGACAATTTGGCGGCAATATAATTTGGCACTTTGTTTGAATCACTGTTTTGTCCGAAGATTTGAAAAATTTTAGCGGTTATTTTGGAAAAATAATGTTAGTACACTTTATTGTTTGTTTTACTGGCTGAATATCACTCACAAACCTAGTTTTTCACTTTTAGCACGGTAACACAATGTATACGGAGTGGCTAAATCAATTTTACTATTTTTAATCTATTTTTAAACAGTAGACGCACGGAAAGCTATGTTGACTCGGTGGCGCCACTCGGCACGATGTTCCGTCAGTCACTTGCGCATAACTCACAGATTTCTGTTCTGGTAGGTTTCTGAGTTGTTACAGACATAATTAAACATATTTGCTGGTTTCTGAAGGTATCATTTTTAGTTTAGGAAGTCTGTTCTCCAGATTTTCAGGGTTTCATTTGTAGTGTTTTTGTCTTCGGTTCTCGATAGTCCCGTTGAAAACGTATGCTTGTTCATTTTTTATGGCTTCTTGAAAATTTAAGTGTTGTTCCTGGTATGAATTGGCAAGTTTCCGTTGCGTTTCCAAAGGTATCGTTTCAAAGTGGTATGGTTAGTTCCTAATGAGTTTCTGAAGAGGTCCTTAGCGTTTGCTGTTATCACCAGCTCTTAAAATCGTTATGTATGTATGTACTCATTTCTTGAAGACCTTCTATTCATAGCAAGATTCCTGCAAATTGGCGTGAGGATTGGTGTACAACATTGAGCAAGATGACCGTCGAACAGCAAGATTAGGTACTGATTAGCGTAGCATGAATAACATTAGATACCACATCGTCCAATGACAGAATTTTAGAATTTTCCTAGAGTTGCTATCCTATTATATCTCTTTTCAGATAATAATAATATGTCTCACGTTGGCGTTGGCTAGCTTGTCAACAGTTTCTAAAGGTGTAATGTGTAGTTGGGTCAGTTCTTGAGGGTCTTCTCCTCGTGGGCCCTGGTTGACGATGGGGTTGGTGCACGATATTAAGCAAGATGACCGTCGAATAGCACGATTGATAATAATATTAGAAACCACATCGTCCAATGCATTGGCATTGGCTAGCTTCTCATTAGCTTCTAAAGGTGCGATGTGTGGTTGGGTCAGTTCTTCAGGGCTTTCTCCTTGTAGACCCTGGTGCCCTGCTGCAGGTTGACGCGGAGGTTGATACACAACATTAAGCAAGATAACCGTTGAACAGCACGATTGTTAAAATTGAAAACATTTCTATTTTTATGTCGTTTCTAAAACGATTGTCATGTTAAAAATGGCATCGTCCAATGCCAGAATTTTTCTCAAGACGCTGTCTTATCAGATAATAATAATATGTATCACGTTGGCATAGGCTAGCTTGTCATCAGCTTCTAAAGGTGTGATGTGTGATTGGCTCAGTTCTTGAGAGCCTTCTCCTCGTAGACCCTGGTCCCCCTGCTGCAGGTTGACGCGGGTATTGAGGTGCAACATTGAGCAAGATGATCGTCGAACAGCAGGATTTATGATTAGCGAAGTACGAATAATTATAGAAACCACATTGTCCAATGCCAGATTTTTTCTCTAGATGCTGGTGCTGGTTCCCGTGTCAGATTATGATAATTAGTATCACGCTGGGATTGGCTAGCTTCTCATCAGCTTCTAAAGGTGTGATGTGTGGTTGGCTCAGTTCTTCAGGGCCTTCTCCTCGTAGACCCTGGTTCCCTGCTGCAGGTTGACGCGCGCGTTGGTGCGCGCCTGCCGCGCTGACGGGCTCCTGATCTGCAGCACCGACTCCACCACCACCTCCTCCACGAACGGCTGGCTGTCCACGTCTGAAACGATACAACAGACACTATTAACTATTATGTAACTACTCTAAGAAAAGTTTTCAGGAGTGAGTTTTCAGGAGTCGTTTTTAAAAAGGAGGCAAATGTGTGTTAACTGCCAAGCTGATACGGATATGCAAGGTGCTGCTAACAGTTCAGCTTTGGTATCATAACATAAGTGACTTGGAACTTGTAGGCAAGCATTAAAAATATAAAAATCTTTTTTTTTATGGTTTGTACTGTCTGTACTTTCACTGTCATATCGCCTGATAAGAGACGATGCGGTGTACGACGGAGAGTGCTTATCGCAGGAAAATAATCGGGTACGAGAACTACGCGAGTAAAACCGCAGAGACCGGCTAGTACAAAAATATAATGTTTGTCCGTGTAATTAATAAACTCAAAACCTACTGAAACTGTTTCAAAAAAATATCTCTTCATAGAATGCTACATGACTGGCCTCGTGGCTTAGTTGGTAGTAGCTCTACCTGCGAAGCCGAGGGTGCAAATATATATTTATTTATTATTATTTATTATACCTGTGACATAATATGATGTCATCAATTACTAGCTTAGGTCCGTTATAACATTTTTTTTTCATCGATTATGTTTGATTTCAATAATTTTTAATACTTAAAAAGCTGAGCTAAAGCAGCTCGAATAACATAAAGCATGATGCCTGTCCAATATTTGTTATCACCTCTATTTTGTTTACCGTGTATTTCACTATAGTATTATATTTAATACTGGGATTTGAGTCTAAATATGTGTCATTTAGTGTAGAGGGCGCCGGTGGGATACCATTCACTTCTACCCGCCATCTCAAAAGAGTTTTAGAGGGGTTGGCGCTATAAGTAGATGGAGCTAAGCCGTTGAAGAGCATTCCTTTGTGAAATTTTATATGGGAAAGGTCAAACAGTTGTCAATATAAATTCTTACATTTATTCAATTGGTTTACTTTTACTCAATTGATAACATCAGAAGTGCTATGAACACCACGCCTGGAAATCACAACGGTGATGAGAAATAATCGGAAAAGCAAACGTCACCCGCAGTTAGTTAAAAATGTTATTCTTGGATCAGTGGTTTCAGTAGTGCGTAATGTACACGTGAGTAAGCAACAGTTTAATATTACGATTTACTTTGAAGAAACGATGTATAAAATTATTTAACCTTGTTATCTTCTAACATTGCATTTCAAATAAAACTTTTGCGAATCACCGACAAGTTAAATCTATTAATTATTATCTCGTAAAGGGGGTACTGTAAAATAACCTTCAATTCCAGGAACTGCAATCAGAACATTTCGTAGAATGAAACATCTTCGGTTTTTTTTAAGTTTGTGGATACTGTTTTACGAAACTTTATGAGAATAGCTTATTTTGTGGAAGAGTTGTTGCGAGGCACAGCAACCATAGATAACAGTGTAATTCAGTTGGATATTGGTTTAAATATCTTTCATGGAAACTGTTTGAAAAAGGTCATGCATTTTAAAACATAATACAGTAATAGAAAGTGTTATATCTTTGATTTGAATTTGGTTACCGTAGTTGGGTTACAAAGTGGTTATATTCAGTGCAGTTATAAGATACCCTTATGGTTGAAATTAGAAAGATTTTAGTCAGATGATGCCGAGCTATGTACGTTACCAATGAATTGTTTTGGTATTGTTTAAAAAAATGAGACCCTTTCATTCGCTATAAATATCACTTGGGAGCGTTTAAAAAAACTACATAGAAGGCCATAAATATGTGAGAAAAATATGAAACCTTGAATAGGTACGATTAGTTAGACTTGGAGATATATGTAATT
The DNA here is from genome assembly GCA_963693475.1 of Ectropis crepuscularia. Lineage (NCBI taxonomy): Eukaryota > Metazoa > Arthropoda > Insecta > Lepidoptera > Geometridae > Ectropis > Ectropis crepuscularia. The sequence continues at coordinate 2,711,988 of OY856341.1, forward strand.
GAAAGTCAAACCCAATCGAGTAGTGCAATGGCTTTAGGATGTTGTCAGGTATTATGATTGATTGCTGATAAGTTAACGTTTGAATAACGTAGTAAAGTGCAATGGCTTCGATCCATTGACAAAGTAAGCGTTAGTGTGAAACTGTAATACCTTGGACATAAACTGACGTACCTAGTGTCTGCCTAAGAGTGTAACTGCTAGAGAAAGCATTAAGAGTGAACATAATGAACTTTGACTTTGACTATGACTTTAATGCCGCGTATCTAGAGTTACCAGGCGGCAGCTAGGGAAAGGTGTATGTTTGAGAATTATGGAGAATGTGGTAATGTAATGACGTACCTTGAGTTGCGACAATGTGACAGCGCAACTGCTTGGGAAAGTTACTCATCTTAAGTGGATAATACTGGAAGAGTAAAATTCACTTTGATAAAATGAATAAATTGTGTATTTTGTTCACAGCAACTACACCAGACTGTGACACTGCCAGGGTTGGCAGCGTGCGCAGGAAGGCCGTGTTATCACCTCTATTTTGTTTACCGTGTATTTCACTATAGTATTATATTTAATACTGGGATTTGAGTCTAAATATGTGTCATTTAGTGTAGAGGGCGCCGGTGGGATACCATTAACTTCTACCCGCCATCTCAAAAGAGTTTTAGAGGGGTTGGCGCTATAAGTAGATGGAGCTAAGCCGTTGAAGAGCATTCCTTTGTGAAATTTTATATGGGAAAGGTCGAACAGTTGTCAATATAAATTCTTACAATTATTCAATTGGTTTACTTTTACTCAATTGATAACATATTATGATGTAAGATTTATGGCATGAAAAAGATCGACACTCTTTTTGGTTTAAACAGTCCATTAAAAGTTTTTTTCTTAATATAACCTCTTGTCCTGTCAAATTACTAGTATAAAACTTTGATTTATTTGTTAGAAGCTACATTAATAGCTTTCTCGATACATGTTAAAATTGTCACACCTATCGAAGTTTAGTGAGGCAATAAATAAAGCTTGCAATTTAGGAAATTGCTTTCACCCAATTCGCGAACCGTGACAATAAAGTAACCCCGTTGAATCCAGTTTAGATGATTATACGCCTACACTATCATGGGTTCAGCACAGAGACGGAGTCAGTGTATGAGGCTTGAAAAGGTTTAGCTACACTTTGGTTTTCATTTATTTTCCAATAATATGTTTTTTTTTTTTTTATAGCATAGAGTGACGAGACGAGCAGATCATGTGCCTTATGGTAAGCAACATGCCTGCCACATAACAGCACAGTAACACGCAGCTATTGGAACATGATAGTCCAAATCATTACCTAGCACTGCACTGCGCTCGTCACCCAGAGATCTAAGATATTATGTCTCTAGGCCCTGTAATTTCTCTGGAATCATTGCCCTTCAAACCGGAACACAGTAATGTTTGCACATTACTGCTTGGCGGTAGAATATTTGGCAAAGGTGTGGTACTTCCCCAGGCGGACTCTGCTAAGAGTCCTACCACTACTACTATGTTTGCAGTTAATCGCCATCTCGCCTGCGTGAAGCGTGGCGAAGCGTGCTCACCTAGAAGAAATAGATTCACTCTCAATTGGAAGACAACAAGATTGTGTCCACTGGGAAAACCCCACTCGGGTAACGCATTCCACAGGCTAGACGTTCTTATTGTGAAAGTGATGTCAAACCTGCTTCATCGAATATTTGGATTGTCAACCGATTTTCTATCATTAAATTATTTTTTTACTTTTATAGACTTACACTTGACCGCCATCTCGCGTGATGTTAAGCAACGATGCGGTCTACAATACATCGTGCTTACGACATGAAGACACTAAGAATGCAGTTACTATGTTGGTGTCTATCGAGCGTCTATCGAGTCGTAGGAATGTCTCTCGAGATAAATTCACTCAGGCAACGCATTCCATAGCCTGAAAATTTGATATATTTTTTAACGTGGAGTCCAACCTCCACTGTCTTAATATAAAGTTTTTTTGCAAACGAACCCCACGACATCATCTTGAATTCGCCAGTGATTTACCGTATATCCATAAAAATAAATTGGATAGCCCCAAATTACTAGGTACATACAGACATTACGTACTATAGTAACGGATTTGCTGTTAAAAATATACCAAGGAGGTATACTTAAGGCACTTAATGATGAGAAAATAGGTTTATTGATCCGTGTAGAGATCTATAAGAACTGCAAATAACTGTAACGGTAATACATGGAATACTTTTAGCTATGCTTCACGTTACGGCTGGTCTAGTCGGGAGATCGGCGACTGCGATCCGGAAGCCGGAAGCCCCGGGTTAAAATCCCACGCGCACCTTTGTCTTTTCGAAGTCATGAGCGTAATGCCGCTAACTTAATACGATGAATGAAAACATCGTGAGAAAACCGACATGTACTTACCTAGAATCATCAGGAGCATGTGTCGTCAACAAAATAGCAAAGAAACATAACTAGTGCTAAACTTGCTAAAATCAAATACATAGATTCAAATATTAATCCTTGTGAAATCCCCGTACGTATGAAAACACAAAATCTAACACCAATTTCTTACATTTTAAATGATTTAAAAATTACTACGATAATAATATTAGTAGGAAGTAGGATTCTCAATACGCAAGCTTATGAAGATGGATACTGGTTACTATTGCAAGAAAAAACGATGACTTTCTATGAAACTTTACATAACCGTACGACGTAGCTGATGCAATTGTCTAAAGTTGTGACTTTGAACTGGTTGGATAGGTACATAAGAAACAAATAAATAAAAATAACCAAAACAGACGTGAGGCATTAATCACAGGCTAGAGGTGAGTACGACCTGCGGCAAAAACAAAAGTTCAAACATTAAATATTATGAGGACAAACCGGCACCGATCACTATCGATACAAGATATACCTACCTCTATTACGTCATACTTTGTTTTTAATAATCTGGAAGATAACAACGAAATCGGTATATGCATTTTAACTTTTTTAGACATACCTGCCATGCCATGCCATGCTGAACATGCCATGCCATGCCATGCTGAACATGCCATTTTTCTCAAGAACAAAAAAAAGACGATCGTAGTGATTATTATGAACACTAATTTTATCTAGTTTAGCATTAGTTTGTCTATACAAACCATTTTTTTTGCATTCTGAAGTAATAAAAATGACGACTTACCTAAAAATATTTCAATACCCACTGGTACATATATTTAACTAGCGGCCCATTCCGGCTGCGCTCGGATATTGTCATTTAAAGACTATTAAACGAAATAAAACTATCCTATCTCTCAAGTTGGACCAGACTGCTCACGGTGTGCCAATTTTATTTAAAATCGATTAAGTAGTTTAGGAATCCATCGCGGACAAACATCGTGACAGGAGATTTATATATATTAAGATTTATTTTGATGAGGATTAATACCAAGGTACAAATGAAGAGCCTTTTCAAGAGGCGGCATATATAAATTAATATTTTAGAATAAAAAACTGCTTACTGTGACATAACTATAATATTTAGACATATGCTGTCGCGACACTTTTTGTAGATATTAATGAGTTCTGCAAAGTCGTAGTACATGATTTTGTTCTATCATCAATAGTTTTCGCAGCGCACGCGACGTAAGGAATTTTTCAGGTCATTTTTTTACACCTTATGTTACATTATTGGAGTTTTAGTAAAGATCCCTATTTTTTTTAAATAAAATATAGCCTATGATACTCGGGAATAATGTAGCTTTCCAAAAGTGAAAGAATTTTTGAAATCGGTCCAGTGGTTTCGGAGCCTATTCATTACAAACAAACAAATCTTTCCTCTTTATAATATTAGTATAGATATAGACAAGGTCAGCTTTTACCAAATTATTTTTGTAAACTTGCTTGCTGATAAAGCGAATATAGAATGTTCACTGCTGGATCAGAATTTATTTGTTAGCAGCTATTTTAGCAAAAATTCAATGAAAATGAAAACCAAACAACCAATTTAAACATTGAAATTAAACTCGCACTCTCAACAAACAAAATAAAAAAAAATTGGGACACCAATATCTATCTATGGGTAAGCCAATTAAACGCATTGCTCCAACGGCACTGCGAGATTTTGGAGTAATTGGTATTAAGTATAATAGAAGGAAATGTTTTCTGATAATCCACAAATCGCTAGACTGAACACTTCAATAAAGTTGAATGAGATGGCTATTTGTCCAGGATATTTTGCGAGAATAGCTTCATCTTGATGAGACGTCCAACAGTTTCCTTTAAGAAATTCGATTGTGGTAGCTAACAGAGATAGCTAGCATAAGATATTTCTGAGAATATTTTCTTCCATAGGACCTCCCGGTCCTATTAGCTAAGTTAAAAAATAAAGCTTCCAACATGCAACGATAACGAGGTCTTAAATGATTACTATAACCAGCATTTTTTATGAGAGAATAACTTTTTTATGAGATCTTTGTGCTACGTATTCACAATAGTAGGTATGTCTAAAGACAGTTAACATATACTAATCAGCAGAATATGCCCATTTACAAGCTGCGGGTCATAATATGCTGTGAGAGATTGTTCTGAGCAGGAGAAGGCAGCACATTGTGGCGCTATATCATAAGTGTTTTACAAGAATTTTTTTTTGCCAAAAGATTGTCTTCAGCAATAAGGCTGCTACTTGTGATTTTGATGTAAAATCTGTTTGTTTTGTATTATAATTTAATATGAAGTTATTTGTCTGTAATATTTTAAACGTATGCATTTTTGAAACGAAACCATTTAATAATTAAAAAATCGAGTTTGCTTCAAAAATTATATCGGTTATATTCAAGTTTAGCAACACAGGACGACCACATTAGTCAACGGAGTCCTTGACACGTTCATCGATATACTGTGTAGATACATGTATGATAATACTGTGGCGACATGTTGTGGATATCACAACTTTACTACGCATTAGAATGGATTGAAAACGGATTTTAAAGTTCCCGGGGAGTACCTATAATTTAAATGATTAAAAAAAAACGACTTAAAATAGAGGTTTTCAATTCGGCCGTGAGTATTTTTTTGTGAGCATGTTGCATGATAGCTCCGCCAATTTGGAATAGATTTTGATGATTTTTTTTATGTTCATAAATCATAATATAGAGGTGGTCTCGTTAATATTTTATCGAAATTGTATTATTTGTTTTTTTTAAATCATCAAAAATCTAAATATGCATACATGACAATGATATTTCCATTTGCACTGAAACTGAGATGTTTCATTGGAGCAGTTGGTTTCACACCAAGTTTAATTCTAAATTGATTGAAGCCGGTTTTTTTTTCGAAGATACCAAAGTAATAATTTATTTTTTCCGAATAAACGATAACCAACTTCATTTTCAAATTAAATTCAGACACTTGACCAAATTTCATAAGAAGCTACTAAGTCGTCTAGACAAAATTAAATAAACTATATTAAAAAAAAAAAAAAAACAGCCGCACCTCTGAACTATGATTTACCAAACACAAAAAGAACCATCAAAATCGATGCACACTTGGCGGATCATAAATCACCTTATATCTCTGGGTGACGAGGGCAGTGCAGTGTGAGGTAATGGACTGTTTAGTATGTCCCAATAGCGGCAAGACACTATGCTGGTATGGACAGGCGTGATTCTTACCATCAGGTATATATCATGCTGAAATTACACAGTCTACTCTTATCACGGAAAAATAACGAGAATGGGAACTGGAGAATGGGTAGAACCGCGAGACACTGCTAGCGTAAAAATGAAAGAGTGCCATTATTGCATGACGTCTCTAGAATTAGTCTTAAAAAACTTTAGTTTAAAAAAGTGAGTTGAAAGTAAAGTGTAAGTAGTACCTGAGGGCCCGGTCTGCAGGGATGATCTATCGGGGCCCGGCGCAGGCGCCGCCGCGGCGAACGCTAGCACGAGCGCGAAAACCAACGGTACTCGCATGACGCGCGCCGCTCACTGCGCGCGCGCAGCGGCTAGCGGCCCGCGCGGGCGCGGTGACGACACCGGGTGCCACCACCGCTCACTACTGCCACTTTAAAGATCTACATAACTTGTAGCCCTACAACATTTACTTGTAGTCCCCCGTGATATCATCCGTGTATACTGTATATACCGACCCTATTATTTTCCCAGAATTAAACAATTGCTTATCTTTTCTAAACCATTATCTGGTTGCCTGGAAGAGATTGCTCTCAGCAATAAGGCCGCCATTTGTGGCGCTAGTTTATAAGTGTGTTCTCTGTAATATTTTAAGTTTTTTTTTCGTGTCACAATAAAGAGTTTCTATCTATCATTATCTATGTGGCGTTTTCTGTTATTTTTTTGGGAAAATCCTGTTTATTTTTTTCAAGTAAACGTACCCTAAGTTTTTTTTATAGTATAGAGTTACGAGATGAGCAGGGCATGTATAGTGTATAGTAAGCAAAATTCCTGCCTCATAACAGCACATAGTCACAGATAAGTAGGTAAATAGTTATTAGAACATCTTCCCAACTAGCCACAGGTCTTCCTCTCTTTCTTCTTCCCTGTGGGCCCGCCCATGTTTTTTTTTTTTTTTTTTTTAATATTGATGGACAAATCACACAACACCATCTGACCCAAAACTAAGCAAAGCTTGTATGATGGCGGCCAGATAGCTGATATAATACTTATATAGTTATAAATACATACTTTTATATAGAAACACCCAAACACAGTGCAAACATTTGAATTCATCTCACAAATATTTTCACTGGATGGGAATCGAACCCACGACCCTCGGCTTCGCAGGCAGAGCTACTACCCACTAAGCCACGATGCCAGTTAAATGTGGTCACCGTTTTCGTCCATTTCTTGTCACGTAGACGCGCCACATGTCCAGCCTACCTCCATTTTAGCCACTGAGCGTGTTCTAGTCCATCCTTTGCCTTGGTTATATTTCTAATTTTGGTGTGCCTTATTTTTGCATCTTTCTAATATTTCGCATACTGCGTTCTATAAATACCCCTTGGTTTTTTTGTTGAATTTCCATGGCTAGTTAGTGGCTAGTTGGGAAGACGACATCAAAAAAAGAGCTGGCCCCACCTGGATTCAAGTAGCCCAATCTAGAGAAGACTGGCTATCTTTGGAGGAGGCCTTCACCTACAGAGGATTTCTTACAGAGTGAAGAATAATAGAATGGTAGTATAAGGATTAAGGAAAAACTAACAAGTAAATAAATTTACTTGTTAGTTTTTCCTAACCTACTTGTTAGTTTTGGAACCAAAACTAACAAAACCAATAATTGCATGTAGGTAAACTAACTTAATCTAAACTAACTTCTTGTTTTATAAGCTGTAAGAAATAAAGACTTTTTTATTTTTGTTTATTTATTATTATTAGAACAACCGCATATCATCAATGAAAGCTCCGACATAATCGGTCCAACCGTTGCGGAGATTAACCGAAACAAACAGACAAACATATAAAATGAAAATAGTCTGAAATAGTTTCGTCAATGCAGGTAGATACCGTATGCACTTTCATTTAAACTTAGTGAAAAGCTGTCAATTTGAGATTACATACAGACACTCCAATTCTACTTGTATGTACAGATGACAATTTAATGGCGGTTCATATAACCAGTCCATGCGACGTGTAGGCAGTCATTGCACAATCCATTGTGCGCAGCTGGAAGGATGCAGAATATGGCCTCTAGCAATCAACGGCTATTGTTGTTTGCTTAATTAGAGTTCTAATAACATAGGTAAGTAACATTTTATCTCATGTAACCTGTTATGAAATAACACACAATAAATAACTTTAAATAACCCCATTGCGTTTTCAATTTATCTAGTTGGAATATTAGTCCAGGATCCCTGACACAATTTTTGTAAATGATTACTATCAAGCAAATTTTGCGTGAATAGCTTCATTTTGAAGAGACACCCAACATTTTCCTGTAAGAAACTCTAGATTGTGATCTGATTTCGTTTTTTCAAACCGCGCCAAAAATGTAGGACTTAAAAAACTGTCAAGACGGGTTTATAACAGCCGTCCAGCTTTTAGAGAACAATTTGTTTGAAGACTAGCTACAAACAAACAAAAGCTCAAACACAAACTACAAACAGTAGGTAGTGCAGTGGATGCTAAATGAACTAACAGTCTGGTCGAGCAGGCAGTGAGCCGGTTGCACAAGCTGTTTAAGTCACACGATTATGGTGAGATTGCTACAGTTCCAGTTTTATATAATGTTGCAACACTGTATACCTACATGTTTCATCTCTCGGGTTCGTTGATACTTAACTATTATACTTATATCAAGGATTGCATTCATATCTATCGCATCATGTGCGAGAAGCCTGAAAGGGATCCCTCAGTGTGGCCACCTATTCAAATGTCTAACTTATAGCAATTCTGTTGTATTCATTCCCTTTTATTGTGGCTTTAATAAAGATATTATCTTCGTTCGCATAAACCTGTGCTTGCGACTTGTTGAAAAACTAGCAGCACTAGAAAAACCAATCCATTCTGAAGTAATTGAGCAACAAACATCTAAACATCCAAATTTTCGCATCTATCTATATCTATACTTATAATAAAACTGTAGCGGGTCGAATTCTGTACATTGAAGATATTTTGAAAAAAAAAACATTTTGGGGGCACTCCATAGTCGATACTGATGGCGAAACTGCATTTTTTTTATTTCATGTCTGTCTGTCTGTCTTTCTGTACAGGGAACTCTCGTCACGCCGAAACTACTGATTCAATTCAAATGAAACTTGACATGGTTTAAGATCATCAGAATCAGAATGGTTTATTGCATAACTGTGTACAAAAAAGATGGTAGGTACTAAACATAAATAAGTTACAACAGTTTACCCATTTCGGGCGTACAATATTAAGTTATACATTTAAAATATTATACTAAAACTATTTAAAATATCATACTAAGTAGATGGCAGCTGTCTACTTTTAATCCCCAAATTCTGCACGGTTTTCTTGCAGAAAGAGGTGAAAGTCAGAATGTGTATTTGGTTGTAACTCATATTTGCGTTGTTCATTTTCGTTAAATCTTATTTTGTTAGAAAGAACACATTTTTAATATAGTCTAATCAAATTTTTAACAATATTGGTTCGGAAGTTATATAGAAATTAAATAATAACGGTAATAATAAGTTCGGTACATACTAACTTCTAAGTATTCTGTGGCATTGTAAACACTAGGGATGTAACGGAGGTAATTTTATCGGAACCGAAGGCGCGGTCGGATTTTTAAATTTAATTGTTCGCAGTCGGAACCGAATTCGGAGACATAGGCAGGATCAGAAGTGGTGGCAGGAGAAACATTTTTATTGGGTATTTTTTTTTGCCGAACACGTGGACACGGTAAACATTGACGAGCAATTGATTTAGGAAGTCGGGATTTTGTATTTCCATTTACTATAGGGGATTATCTGCCATATTTATTACACAGTTCATGAATATTTGGCCGATAAGTTTGATAATAATTAATGTTTTATTAATAATTGATATTGACATTGTAAAATAGAAATATTTTAATATCAGGAAATATTTTGACATTGTTATTTTATTCAATTTGACATCATGATTTGACTTTAACTTTGTAAATTATGTTAATGTTATTGAAGATTGTGACTTTCCTGTATTTGTATTTTTTTAATTTGATATTGTTGTATATTTTTGATTATTGTTAATTTGCCATCTTGATGTTAGTTATAACTTTTAACCTTATTTATATGATTATTTCTCACACTATACATGACATTTATAATTTTTTAAATAATGTAATTAGCCTGTGAATAGGCATCTTTTCAAGATTTGCGGCGCACATTAAACTCATTGGCACTGATATTGACTATGGCATATTGAAAATAGATATATCATGTATACATGTATAAATACTGACAGATACCTTCAAATTGGAATAATGTTGTTCTACATACACATTTTCAAATTTGCATACCGAAAGGTTGACTATGGAGCTCTGTATACCCTCTTATTTTAAGATCCTTCTGTACCCATTTTCGCAAATAAATATATTATGATTATGATTATGATATTTATACACCTTACCTCCGATTATAACCTCCGTTTTAAAAATTTCGGAGCCGAAATCGGAACCGAAGGTGTAATAGTAATCGGAAGTTCCGACTTATCGGAGTCGGAATCGAAGCTCATCCCTGGTACACACACCGCACTCAAATCCGGCATCCGTCATCTATCATCAGGTGACATATATCGTCAGGTCATATGACAATACCTTTCTAATGTTTTTCCACATTAACTACAGATGGCAGCTCATGGTACGAAACACGACCTGAGATTTATTAGAAAATGTGTTATGTCTCAGAAACAGGAATAAGTGTAACATGTAATGTAATGTTATCAACCAAAGTCGAACTACATTTAAAAATTTTGCGGTTGGTGTTTGTGGATGCAATCCTTGCTTCTGAATTTAGTATGTTAGGTTACTGAATGCTATTATACTTTACCTACTGAATTTTGTAGCGAATAAAATCACGTTGGTAAGTAACCTAGGTACGTGACATCAATTCTAAATTAGGTATTAAAAATCCGGCCAAGTGCAAGTGGGACTCGCGCGCGAAAGATTCCGTACCATTACCAAATAAACGGCGAAAACTTCTTTTATTGCTTGGGAGCCTCCTTAATAATTAATTTTAAGTAATTATCTAAACAGAACATATATATAACGAAATATTGTGTGAACGTAGTCTGAAGCGTCTACCTGTCACCAATATTAGTATCGAGCAAGAAACGGTAAAAAAAACATTTTTTTCTATGGAATTATTTTAAATATTTATTTTATGTTGTTTTTAGTATTTTTTTTTTTTTTTTACCTATGATAGGTTCGCACTTGACCACCATCTCGCCTGATGTTAAGCGACGATGCGATCTACGATGGAACGTGCTTACCTAGAAGAAACCGATTCACTCTCGATTTGAAGACACCCAGATTGTAACCATCGGGAAAAACCCACTCAGGCAACGCATTCCACAACCTAGACGTTCTTATCACAAACGTGGAGTCAAATCTCTTCGTTCGTGTTTTTGGAACATCAACCATGAAACGATGTCGCTTTTTTGAGATACGCGAATTCCGATAGAAGAAAGGGCAAGGTGGTATTAAATCATATAGATCAGTTGCACACTCTCCGAAGTGTATCCGATAAAAAACCGATAAGCTAGCAATCTTGCGGCGATGATCGAGACTTTGAAGTCTTTTACGCACAAGAGTGTCATTGCCTATGAGCTTTTGGCACGTCTCTCAATCGATTCCAGAGTCTCCAGCTGATACTTAGCTGATTTGTTGTTGTAGCGGCAATATAAATACATCATCTGTGAAAATAACAACTGTGTAGCTATCACCTTTAACAGGGAGGCGGTTTTTTGAATATTAACAAAAACTGGATGATAAGATGTCGTTGGGCCAAATAAACGCCAGCATTTTGGTCACGCGTTGCGTCGGCCAAGCGCTCGGAAAGGCTTTTGAAAATGAGGTGAGCTCCCGACCCCCACAGGCACGATATCTCAACCCCAAAAGGCTTAAATGTAAAACTACTACCGAGGGTTGCATATTTCCGCCGTTTGAGACGCTCAGCTAAATTAGCCGCTGCACTGGCCCTACTATGTATCTCTAGAAGATGTGATGGTGCCAGAGTATGGACGCAAGCTGCGACCCACACTAGGCGCCGACTCAACTTCCAAGGCACTAAAGTCATGCCGTCAGGTCTTTTGCCATAGTCACGCGTAAGACCACTTCGGTTTGAGTATCTATGGCTGGGACAATGGCGGTGGAAAAAGCCAAAGTTTTGTGTGTGAATTGTCCACCAGTATCTATTTATCTGGACGACGCGACGTAGTTATGGCTTCTTAAATTAGTCGAGTGAACTTTTTACTTGACTAGAAGTTAGTTAGTTGATGTGAAATGATAATAATTGAAGTCAGGTTTTGTTCTTTCGGATGTTATTTAAATCCAAATCTTCTATAATATAAAAATGAATCGCAAAATGTGTTGGTAAGCGCATCGCTCAACAACGCCTGGACCGATTTGGACAATTCTTTTTTTTAAATGTTCGTATAAGTTCAAGGATGGTTTTTACGGCGAGAATAAATCGAATAACTACCAGGAAAACCCTAAAAACAGCCCTTTTCTTTTCCCATAGAAACGTTTTCTAACTAAAATGTTAAGGCAATTTGAGCTCTATTGCTATACCATAAAGATCATATTAAATAACAAGCACTCACATAAGTCTAAGCAATATATTTATGTATGTTCCTAACGTCAAAGAGTCAATTTGCACTTTGGTCCCGCTGCACAAAGTTCAAATTCCATCATATATTCTATCTAAACAGTGTGCGTGTGTGCGTTGAAGGATAGGAGGATTGTCGCGTTCCGAAAATCACTCAGAAGAAACTCAACAAAAGTGATAACATCGAGAACCAGATCAAACTGAATAGTCACAAAACGTAAGACTCACAGATCATTAGTACTGATTTTCAATTTGGTCGGCTTCCCGATATTATTTATTTTGATTTAATTTCGGCACGCGACGTAAAATGCGTCAGTTTTCACGTCATTATATCAAGTGTCAGTCAAAAACAAACCGCGTTACCAAAAGTGTTTTATTATTTTAAATTTTTAATTTAATATCCCTATCTTTGGAAAATTATTTAAATACACGACACGTTTGCCAACGGGCCAACGGGCTGTGGAGCGCAGTAGTATTTCTGGAGTAAAACTAACGGACAGAATACGAAACACCATACTGCGTTCCAAAACCAGAGTTTGTGACTCAAAAAGCAACCAATTTGAAGTGGGATCGGGCTGGACATGTTTGCCGCATGTTGGATGATTAATCTTCCATAGTTACCACGCGGAGGAAGCCAGATCGCAAACGACGACGCGGCAGACCAAAGAAACGATGCCGATGGCAAGACGACCTCCGCAAATATCAGAAAGACTCGACTGTATATTAGCCATAGATAGGGAAAATTAGAAGGAGGGTAGGGAAGCCGTTGCCCAACATGGGGACAAGACAGCCACATGATAAATAAATACTAATATTATGTAAATGAGATAAATGCAAATGAATTAAATTTCAAAATTCAAGAACAAATTACAGGCGGAAGAGGATTTATAAATCAGTTGATTCGGTGACTAATCAAGATGATGTCGTCAACAACTATCCACCGGAATTTTTGAACTCGCTGAATATCACTGAACCGTGTCTTTGCAACGGCACATGGTTGGCTATAAAAATACTGAAGAAAATGATAGAAGCAACTATACTGAAAGGAAAGTATAAAGGAGAAGACGTTTAGATACCACGCATTCAAATGATTTCAACTGATGTACCAATTGAGTTTAAACGACTACAGTTTCCAGTGCTTCCTGCTTTTGCTATGACCATAAACAAGTCCCAAGGACAACCTTAACATGCTCAGCGCCAAGCACTGTATGCAAATACCACCAAATTTTCACAACTTTTAATTTTTGTTTTTTTTTGTGTTGTGAGTTGTGAGGTGTTAAAATAGTAAAGAAAATAATCACACCGCCTCCCCCGACATCCCTTTCTTTTTTTACCGGTGTGTATATTTTTTGATACACGTGGCCTGGGAAATAGTTTATTTAGATAAACTATTTCCCAGGCTGTGTGTATCAATAAAGATACACATTCCGTAATATTATTTATCTTTGTTTCTCTCTTGAATGCACATTTATTATTCAACCAAATATAATCTCAAGAAACTTACTATCACTTAATTTAGGGAACAAATAATTAAAGTTTTACTAAAACGATCTGCTCAATCAGCCGGAGATGAAGTGCCACCAGCCCCTATTATGACAAAAAGACCGTCTAATAGAAAACATTATCTCATAAAGAATAAAGTTGGAGAGAAAATTGGACGCTGAAGATGTGCAGAGGTGCTATAAAATTATGACAGGAAAATTATTGTTGGCAAGACTTTCAGAGCAGCTCAAACAACTACTAAATGCTATGTATGTGAAAGTTTTCCGTGTCAAAACTGTTTCAATAATATTCATTGTTTTTTTTTTAACTTAAAAAATAGATTATTTAGTTTCTAAATATCTTTCTTTTTTGAATAAAATTATTTAAAGGTGATTTTTATTTATCTCTTAATATCTCCTTAACTGATTGTCCGATTCCCAACCCAAAACCACCGGGAAATTGTATAGAAAGCGTGAACATTTCGGATACACACTGCTTTAACTGAAATGGGGAGAGTGTATCATAAACTATACACACTTCTTATGACAGTGTGTATCCTAAACGATACACATGGCGCTGAGCGTGTTATAGTGTTTGTGGTATTAATCTAGAAACCCCATGTTTCTCACATGGTCAATTGAATGTTGCATATGGCCCGCCCGTGACCGAAAACCATCAGATTCGTTTGTCTATGTGCCAGGTAATCAAACAAAAAACATCGTATATCACACAGCACTACAATGAAAATAAAACTTTTGATAAGATTGAAAAGATTTTTGGTAATAGCTTGATTGACAATAAAAGGATTACTTACTTTTAAATGCGTACTAAACGTTGAAGTAAATATGTTATTAATAAAATACTTAATGCGGTTCACATTATACATCTCTTACCAAGTTTCAACAGTATAGTTCTTATAGTTTCGAAAAAAGTGGCTGTGACATACGGATGGACAGATAGACATACATGACGAACCCATAAGGGTTCAGTTAGTACCTACGTTTTACGGAACCCTAAAAATGGATCTTCGAAATGTATGTACGCTCATAACTTTTCAATGACCAAACCAAATAGATTCTTTCTTTGTTTTATGTATTTTTTATTGTCGGGACAAGATTTGTACAATAGAACATTTAGAAAATGTAGACGAAAAATATATGGTGGTACGAAGTTCACCGGGTCAGCTAGTACTGTAATAAATTTAGTGTTTAACAAGCTTCGGTGACCAAAGCAGACCGTTGTTTTTCTAAAATTGAATAAAATGTTATCTTACTACTAAGTATTATTATGTAAAGGTTTGAAATTTGATACACAGATAGTTTATAGGCGCATATACTACCTATCAAATTAACGACACAACGACACAAATCTTAACGACAGAACGACATTACCAATTAGATTGACATTTGAAACACACATGGCTTAGAGTCTAAAATATCACTACCGGCTCATAAGTCTATCATCACCTATTACATAATTAGGTAAGTATCAGATCACGCACAATCAGCTACATACTCTTCGTAATGTATCCTATAAAAATCCTACAAATTTAACACTGCGGCTATGTTCGATACTCTACAACCTTACTACGAGTATGTTTGATGTTGCTAAAAATATAAAATATGATGTTGCTCAACTCGAATAAATATATTTGATTTGAAATTTTTTTTTGTGTGGAAAAACAAATTCGCTCGGTTTGTGTAATGGCCAATGGCCAATTGCCACCCATCCAAATATTTTTAGGTAAGTACTACTAATGTACTAATAAGGTCGCAAGATCAACGTACGCGAACGAAGTAGCGGGTTCAGCTAGTTTATAATATGGGGCTAATGGGGCTTTCTATTAGTAAACATTTTCAAGATTACTTTACTTCACGGGCGTGGTGGAGTAAAAAGTAAGGATTAAATGTGAGACAGCGCGACAACCGGCTGCCGCTTAGGATTTTGAAATAGCGGAGTCCTGATAGTGCAAAGCAATTCAAAGAAAGAAAAGAAAAATATAACATAGAACTGTGACAGCCTAATATAACACAGGAGATAGGTTTCACTCCACGCCTTCCCAAAAAGATACTCTTCATTTGAATATTCTCAGATTATAGAAGTTCGTAACACAGCTGATGGTAGAATATTCCACATTTTTGCTATTCAGGTTAATTATTACCGAATTTTAAAAGCGATTTATACACTGTTTTAGCGTTTCTAGTCTGTTATACATAGACTAGAAACATATACCATGGCACGGTGGAACGACTCTCCCTCCTTCCTTACCTTCGGAGTTTGATGAGGAAAAGGCTGCATTGTGCAGCTTCCGTGCATACTCGCTAAACTGCAAAACTGCTGCCTATAAGGAACAGCGAGACATGCAACCTTTCGCCTGTCGCCTGTTATTCAGGTTTTGCAATTTTCTGACTCGCTGTATTAATTTATTTATTGGTGCGTTTCTGGATCGAGTCTAAGGCATGGAGCTATTTTTTTTTTATCGAAACCAAATATAGCAGCAATTTTCCAAGACCACACCTGCACCTAGTAGGTAAATAGGTACACAATAGGTACATACAGCAATGCATTGGGTATAAAAATAGCTTGACTTTCGCAAGGTACCAAGATTCTTCGCCTTCTTTGCCTCAGTCTCGATCGATTTACTAAACTTTGAGCTGGAGGGGATTTTGCATACCTAAGTAGAATTTCGTCCTTTTGAAAGGGGTAAAAATCGTGTTCAAAAGTTCCGTGTTGCTGGCCATCAGGCACATGTCTTGAGTACAATTCATACAAAATATTGTATCGTCATCGGCCCTTGATAAGTGTGCAAAGTTTCAAATTAATCCGTCGTTTTGATAATCATCATCATCACTACATAGTATAAAACAAAGTCGCTTTCTCTGTCCCTATGTTTTTAGTTTTGTACATTATATAGTTTTGTATTGTTTATATTACATAGTTTTGTAGTCTGTGTGGTAGTTTTAAATAAATAGAGTGAATCAAGAGGAAGGTTTTAATGTAGAATACATGCATAGTACAGTAGAGAGACACTGATAATTTTAAAGATTTCTAAAGCAATCCGTAAATAAACACAATTTTTGCGCTTAAATTGCAAACGTTGGCTGAACCCTACGAGATAGATCAAAATAATGTACTGCAGTATTGTACACCTTATAAAGGTCTACAAAAAGCTGATAATGCTACTAATATTATAAATGTCAATGTATGGATGTTTGGATATTTGGATGTTTGGATGTTTGTTGCTCAATCACGTCCTAACCTATGAACGGATCGGGCTGAAATTTGGAACACAGATAGATTATAGCCTGGAAGAATACATAGGCTACTTTTTATCCCGGAAGAACAAGGGCAACAACGGGAACGGGAACTTTGCGGGTAGCACCGCGGAGCGCTGCTAGTGGTATATAAATAATAAATAAATAAATATTGGTGGACAATTCACACACAACACCATCTGACCCCAAACTAAGCAGAGCTTGTATGATGGCGGCCAGATAGCTGATATAATACTTATATAGTTTAAATACATACTTATTATACATAGAAACAACCAGACAAAGTGCAAACATTTGAATTCATCACACAAATATTTGCACAGGGTGGGAATCGAACCCACGACCCTCGGCTTCGCAGGCAGAGCTACTACCAACTAAGCCACGAGGCCAGTCAAATGTCAGATATGTCTATCTCTTAGGGATCATCATCAACATCAACAGCCCACTAAACGTTCCCACTACTGGGACTCGGGGCCTTCTCTCGCAAGGAGAGAGTTCAGGCCATAATCCACCACGCTGGCCCAGTGCGGGTTGGTGGATGACACATGACTTCGAAAGGTTCTAGGTACATGTCGGTTTCCTCACGATGTTTTCCTTCACCGTTTTAAGTTAGCGGCATTACGCACATGACTTCGAAAAGACAGTGGTGCGTGTGGGGTTTGAACCCGGGGTCTCCGGATCGGCAGTCGCCGTTCTCCCGACTAGACCAGCCGTAACTTATGGATAACCCACAATAACCATTTTTATTAGTATATTTAGTATCAGCATTGCACCTGTGCGAAGCCGGGGCGGGGGGTCTACCGCCTAACGAAAAACGCTTTGACGCTTTGATATTGCTGTCTCTTTTCTTCTCGCTTGAAATGAAAGAGACGGCAATGTGAAAGCGTCAAAGCGTCAAAGCGTTTTTCGTTAGGCGGTAGAGGCGCGGGTCGCTAGTTTATTATATCTGAAAAAACAAAAATCGACTTCAATTTAAATTCAGACACTCGACCAAATTTCGTAAAAAGCTTCTACTTTTGCTTTGCTTTCACTATTTTTATAGATATGAAAAAAACTTCTGCTGCAGCGATTTCGATAAAATGTAAATGGGACTAACTATGATCTAACAAACAAAAAAGTACCTGCCAATAAAATGAGCTGTCACGTAACATACATACAATCGAATTGAGAACCTACTCCTTTTTTGAAGTTGGTTAAGAAGATTGAATAATACGTTAAAAGATTCCGTTACATAGATTCATAGATACCTACATACTACATACCAAGCTGATAAAATATACAAAAGCAATGTTTGTTTATTTATTTTCGATTTAAATAAGAATGTCTTCATTGTATAAACAGTTGAAAGTTTCTGTGGCTTAGTTATTGGAATGTTTTTGGGTTTATCGTTAATAATAATTATTATTCATAGGCTGTTAATGGTATTTGGGTTGTTTTGTTCTCAGCTCTGATGGAGATTGTTAATATTTTTCTGTGGTATCTAAATGCTTTTTAATAAGTGTTTCACTCATGTAGGGTTATTTAGAAGTTTATAATATTCTACTGTTGTACTTATTATACAACTGCTTTTTTTGTGATTTTATTTTGTAGTGGTAGGACTCTTGGCAGAGTCCGCCTGGGGAAGAATCACACCTTTGCCAGTTATTCTACCACCAAGCAGTAATGTGCAAACATTACTGTGTTCCGGTTTAGAGGCCAATGTTTCCAGAGAAATTACAGAGCTTAGAGATATAACAACTTAGAACGCTGGGTGACGAGCGCAGTGCAGTGCTAGGTAATGATTTGGACTCTTCATGTTCCAATAGCTGAGTGTCACTGTGCTGTTATGTTGCAGGCATGTTGCTTACCATCAGGCACATGTCCTGCTCGTCTCGTCACTCTTTATTTATAAAAAAACTGCTATAGAAAGCAGTTACTTACTAGAAAGATGCTAACCAAAGACGCCGCTAAATACTTAAGTGTGGTAGATGCTCCACATTTAAACATGGTAATGGGTTAAGTAAAAAAGTGATAAGCCAATTTAAACCCGTTCTGGTCCTGATCACTTTATGACCAAACTCGACGGACATCTCGATGTTTGATTAACTAATCTTATTTTATTACCTAAATGGATACTCTACAGCTAGATAATAAAATCTTTATGTCTCAAAATTATCTTCTTAAATTAAGTTTAATTTATAATTTCTGTCTAACGAACCATAATGATCCAAAAACAGGCTGGTGGCCCAAAGGGGAGTAACTTCTATTTCACAGGTCCGGATCGTAGATTTGAATCCTGACTGGATTTCTGAGTTGTTTTCAAGTGCAGATGTGCAAAGTATGTCATTACAACTGCATATAACGGCGAAGGAAAATGTCGTGAGAAAATAAAAGTTATAAAAATAATATTTCGAGGACATCTGTAATCCACCAATGAATGATCGTGGATTATGGCCCTGACTTTCTCCTTGTGACGAAAAGTCCCGAGTCCCTGCAGTGAGAACATAAATTGGGCTATTTATCGGATTTATAAAGCAAGCTTTTTGGTAATTTTATAAATCTAAAATAAAACAGCTCTATAATACAAAAATAAAGAATTTTATGTAAAACAAAAGTCGATAACACTAAAGTATAATACGTAAAAGATCACAACATGGCTAAAAACTAGTTATAAATCTACCAATAGTTAAAAGGGCTGAAGCTGGGATAGGGCCATCCGTTCTTGTAGGCGTCGAACCGGGGCTGGACAGGCTGTCTGATGGGGAAGTCAGGGAACCAGGGGTCGAAGCTCCGGGAGTGGAACGTAGCCAGAGGGTACGGAAAGAACATGTCGAAATCCTGAGGGCTCATCACAGACTTTGACATCTTTGAGTCAGTCGGGTACGCTGATCTGGCTGATGAAGACACGGAGACAGACCCTGGTCCGTATTTAATCGATCCTGACGTTATTCTTCCGTTTTCTTCCTTGGAGAATGTTATGGGTTCAGGGATTTTGTCCGCAGATTTCGAGTTGAAGTATGTCATGTCCTGGCCAGGAGTCGGGTAGAACTTGACGCTGCTGACGGAGGAAACTCGGCCGTTCCTGGAGGTGACCCCGGAGACGCTCGCCACCCCGAACATGCCATCTGCAGTCCGGAACGTCTTCGTTATCGTATCTGGTCTGGTTTCTCCTGAAAACATAAGCAAAAACTTATAAAATACAAAAGAACTATCATTATGCAAATGAACTGCGCCCATCACCACGCATCACGTCATCTTTGCGCTTTTGGCGAAATAAACCGCTACGTAAACGAGAAACATAAAAATAAGCAAATCATTTCAAATCTTATCGAAGATCGCGTGTGGCCATTAATTTTATTTGAAGAGCATTATGTAAATGCAGTGGTACCTGCGCTCGCGACGGCGGCTAGGCAAACCAGCACAGCGGCTGATAAAGGTAACCTTTCCATTGTGATGTCTTCGAAAGAAATGCAACACAAACACAGACTCACTCACTTTATATTCCCTCGTAAAATTACGAGTTTTCGTTTATGGTATTCAAAAACGGTTCTTAATAAATATTGATGGCGATACGGCGACAAACCAATTTTCTCGTAATAATTTCTCTATTATTAAGAGCCTAATGCCTCGGCGTTTATTAAGGCTTTGATTAATTCTAAACGTGATAACGTTGCCAGACTTGGCGAGCAATAATTTAAGTTTTTGCGAGCAGAGAGACTCCATTGCTCGCGGTAACTGTACTTTAATCGTATGAAAATATCGGGCGGTATTGTGCTAGGAGATTAATCGTTACATATTCCGAGTTTGTCGAGGACTGACTCACAACCGGAATACCATGATTTGGACGATGTCCCTCGGGCTGTAATAGATATTGTGTTTATAGGTATTTAAAGTGAAATATAAATCTTAAATATTTATTGAATAATAGTGCGTCAGTCATATAAATAGGTATCTGTGACATGGAATTATCAGGTAGTTAATCATGGTTATTGTAGCTTCTTGTTATATCGTTTGATGCTGGTATGATATCTGGTGATAACAATATTTATTAAGTGCATTTCACAACATTTACTTGATTTTAATATTAAAAAACGTTTTATTCCATATTTTCAATGCTTGTATTTGTGTTGTGTAGATCCTATGACAAAATAAAAATGTTAAATACTTTATAATACGAGTACAATTATTATCATGCTGGGATTTGTTAAAATCTAATAGTGTGATGGGAACCAAATGATTAATTATGAAAGTCATGGAAAAATTAGCAAACGCCACAGTAAATACCAACATGGTTTTTATGCTTCTAGGTATCAAGTATGTTTAGTGTTTATTAAAAGAATATATGTACATATTTTAAGACTAAGTTAGATTGCAACAATAACACACATTCACACTAGTATTGTTGGCGGCGGATTGACCGTCTGTTAGCTACTGAATCTCATAAATGAACGTAGGTATTCGTAGAATACGAGATAAATTATACATGTCAGATCTGACACCGTGTCAGTCTGTCGTCACCGTAATACAAGCATAGAGCCCTAATGGCTAGAATGCCCGATTTCACGATCGTTAGTCTTTTAGGTGGTGACTGGCCTTGTGGCTTAGTGGTTAGTGGCTCTGCCTGCGAAGCCGATGGTCGTGGGTTCGATTCCCACCCAGTGCAAATATTTGTGGGATGAATTCAAATGTTTGCACTGTGTCTGGGTGTTTCTATGTATAATAAGTATATATTTAAAACTATATAAGTATTATTTCAGCTATTTGGCCATCATCATACAAGCTTTGCTTAGTTTGGGCTCAGATGGTGTTGTGTGTGAATTGTCCACCAATATTTATTTATTTATTTATTTAGGTTCGGTCTCAGACGTGATGACAGTAGGAATGAATTATATTAGATCAAATTATTAGGTACAGTTTAATTTAATAATATATCCATTGAAACAAAAATCTTTTAGAATAAAAGTTTTGAAATAATGATCTAAAAAGATCAGAAATTACTTTTTTTTGTCCAAAATGTTATCGATAGTGTGTGGCTGATTACTTTGTAGAGTCATTTTGTTTTGATGACTATTTAATGCTTTTTTGCTGAACTTGTTCCATCACATTCTGCATATTATCGTATTCACTAAGTTCAAAGTTCTAGTCGCTACTACCTACTAACGAAAAAAATCAGGGTTTTTACTTTTTATGGCCCGGTAAAAAAATTGATTCTTTCTTGACAAGTTAGTACCTATCTACCTACGTGTTCAAAATTTTAAACCGTTTTTATATTAATTAGTCTTTGGGCGTTAATGACCGCTTTTAATATTCCAACACTAAATTGCTAATTCCATGAAAAATATTTGATATTTGTCACTTCTGTTTTTTCTCGACTAGAAACAGTTACTATAGACTTCTAATTTATTCTTTTATGTTTCATCTCGTGTTATTTTTAATGACTCAGCGACACTTCATTAAGGAGGACCCAAGATAAATTGACTTTGATTATTTATTGACGAACTTTTAGCAGCGTTTAATTTGGCTACTCGTCCGCATCACATAATTCAGACAGATTTCTTTTTAATTAAAACTATAGTAGGTAGTGATGTGGGAAAGGCTTTCGAATGTAAGTAGCCGAGTGGAGTTCACACAAACCAAACATAAAATTAAAATTGTTATTTAATAATATATGCATAATTTACGGTAGAGATACAAAAAATGATAACAAATCTAATAAATACAATCACATTTTTCATAGGTACTTTGGGAATCAGTTGAGTTAACCGCCGATAGATACAGCGACGGCATCTCCTGATTGACTCTCCGCGTTGCTGAGGGCATAGCTGCTCTTTCCGCAAGTGCTGCATCCACTAGAGCCGGTCTGCCCAGCCGTCTGCAGACCCTGGGAAGCGAGGTTTAGGGCTCCACTCAAAGCTTCCTGTGCCGAGCCTGCGCTACCTCCACCAGATACTCCGAATCCAGCGCCACCGGCACCTCCTGATGCGCCACTAGAAGCTCCTGATTCTGATCCTCGTCCTTGACTAAAACCAGCCGAATTAGAGCCCGAACCGTATCCACCCTCCCATTGACCATCGCCAGCTGACTGAACTTGTTGTTGCTGGTATTTAGCGGAGCCCTGGCCACCGTATCCGTGCCCGTGTCCGTGGCCATGGGCATGTCCTTGTCCGAAACCACCTTCAGCTGACTGTGTATTTGCGGATGAACCGGACCCAGATCCAAACGCTTGAGTCCAACTGGCACTGCCGCTTTGCCCGCTTCCGAATCCGCCTTGACTAGCACCAAATCCACCCTGGCTTCCTTGAACTTGTTGCTGACTTTCAAATCCTTGTCCGCTGCCAGATCCAATTAGACCTTGGGTTTGCTGCTGACCCCCGAAACCTTGTCCACCGGAAGATCCGCCTTGAAAGCTTTTGCCACCGCCGCTTTGGTAAGAGTAATGGGATTCTTTGAAGTTTCCGGATGCTCCGAACTTCTGCTGTCCACCGTACCCTCCGCCGCTTTGTCCTCCGAAACCTTGGCCTCCACCAGACTGAGCTTGTGCGTTGGCCGCTGAGAGTCCTGCCGCTTGTCCACCGTAGCCGCCAGCCGCCTGTCCGGCCGCGCCTGCGCCTGCGGAGGAGGAAGCGAGTGAGAAGGCCTGGCCGACGCTGGGGGCGCCGAGGTCCGCAGCGGCCGCAGCGCCGCTGAACACGCCCTGCTGCGAGCCGTCAGCGCTGCGGGCGAGACCACTCCAGTTCTGGGTGCGGAAGAACGGAGGTGGTGGAGGCGGACCTGGGGGTGGTGGTGGTGGCCCGGGCCGGCCGGGCGGTCCGTCGTCACACACGTGGCACGAACGCTTCTCCCTCTTGTGTCCTGGCTTAGGAGCTGCCGGTCCTAAAACAATACCGAGAATTAAATGTTAACCCCTAAATCATTGACTGATGAGATAATCTAACCACAAAACATTTCTTAAAAGTTACCTTTATCTTTCAGGACATGGCAGTGAGCCACAAATACAGACAGAGCCAAGAATACAAAAACCGTTTTCGCCATCTTGTCGAGGTAACGATGTGATCTGGTGTCAAGTCTAGAAGCTCTCATCATTTATAGGTAAACTGGAGGATGTGATAAACGCCGCTTCCACGAATGGTGTCCTCCCGCGATTATTGACGACAAATTGGTAAAGTAAACGCGACATATAGCAACAGTAGGAAATTCACACTGTTTATTTGGTCTGCATACAAATCGCTAGTACTTATTTTGGCAAAACCGGCGAAATTTTGATGAATTCTTGTTAACTATTATGTCATGGTTTTTATTTTGTTTGAAAACATGTAACGAGTTAGCGGGGGAGTACCTTTTATTCAGATATACATGACAGGAACTACTGTTTTCAATCAAAACATATGACACTGAATTTATATTATTGTCTAACTAAGAACGTTATATGATCCATCAAAGGTCTGTAGACTTGATAGTTATTACCTAAATAAGGTGTACCAAATATGGAACCTCAGAATACCAATATTTTATTTATGTCTGGACCAGACCAAAGTTATCTGGATTGAAAAGTAGAGAATGGTAGGTTGTGCATGAAAGGAAGCCTTGAATTCTTGCATGGTTTAATATAATTTTCACAGTTATGATTAAACTATCAATTAGGTAACTAATCCATTCTTTCTTGCATTGATTTATTACGACTGTTTCATTTTGAAATATTTTGTACTGATATTTTGACTGTTTCAAGTATGAAATAAAATCGTTTATCCTAATATTGTAATTGTGTTAGTTTCGGAGTTTGTTTCTCAATTTTGTCAGGATCGGTTTGTAATTTGGAATACAGATAGTCTGGGATAGCATACATGCTATTCAGTGCTACAGCTGGTCTAGTCGGGAGAACGGCGACTGCCGATCCGAAGCCTCGGGTTCAAATCCTACGCGCACCACTGTCTTATCGATGTCAATTGCGTAATGCCGCTAACTTAAAACGGTGATGGATAAACATCCTAGAATCTTTCGAGGACATGTGTCATCCACCAGCCCGCTAGCCCAGTGCGGGCGTGGTGGATTAGGGCCTTGACTCTCTCCTTGCGGGAGAAGTCCCCAAGTCCCAGAAGTGGGAACATTTAATTGGCTGTTTGTGTTGTATACTAAGTATTCATCGTAATACCACCTAAAATTGAGCACACACCACCGCGAAGGAGCTGCTAGGTCATTCATAAATTGTACAATCAAGGTATCATTAACCCTAATCCTAGCAGATACCAGTCATGAGTCAAGATTTTATGTAAAACTTAAAAAGTTTAAACAAGAATCTAAAAAATGTAATTTGTATTATAATGACGCCCCATTATTGTGTTGGATAGAGAAAGTCATCAGACGTTGGACATCATATTAGTAAACGCTATTTTCTACAAAAAAATATTTTGAGAAAAGAACCAAGCCAACCAATTCTTCTTCGTGTCGATGACGTTACGCTAATTTTGTAAATACCACGTAAATATAGTAATGTGTCCCTATTATTATCTACATAGCTACACTATGCTATGTAATACTGTTTTTACTTGATTTTTAGGGTTCCGTACCCAAAGAGTAAAAACGGAACCCTTTTACTGAGACTTGGCTGTCCGTCCGTCCTTCCGTCCGTCCGTCTGTCACCAGGCTGTCAAGAACGGTGACAGCTAGACAGTTGAAATTTTCACAGATGATGTATTTCTATTGCCATTATAACAAAATGAAATAAATATTTAACGGGGGCCCCCAGACAACAAACTTGATTTTTTACCGTTTCTTGCTTGATTGGTCCGTTTTAAGCAAACCAGATGGCGTAACTAGTACACTAAAACACGCATTCGACCTCGTCGTTAAAATCATAAGCTAAAATCAAAATTTTGCTAAAATCTTTTGTCTGTCTGTGGAAACTGCCATGGTTGATGTATATGGAATTCAAATAAAGCCAAAGAGGGTTTCGCCGTTTATTTGCTAATGGTTCGGAACCCTTCGTGCGGGAGTCCTACTCGCACTTGGCCACTTTTATTTTTTGTGTGCAGGATTTGTACCTGATGGTAAGAAACATGCCTTACCATCACAGCTACCATAACAGGACAGCGTCACGCAACTATCGGAACATAGAGAGTCGAAATCGTTACCTAGCGCTGCACTGCCCTCGTTACCCAGAGATAAGATGATTTATCTATATGCACTGTAATTTCGCTAGAAACATTGCCCTTGAAATCAAAACACAGATCGTACAAATAAGTACTAAGTACATCTGTAGTGGTAGGACTCTTGGCAGAGTCCGCCTGGGGAAGTACTACCTACACCTTTGCCAGTTATTCTACCGCCAAGCAGTAATGTGGAAGCATGTGTTCCAGTTTGAAGGGGAATGTTTCCAGAAAAATTACTGGGCTTATAGTCTAGTCAACAACTGCTTTTTAGGTCAACATTTTATTCCCTTCTCCTATCATTACGATTGAGGTGTCATTAGATTCGGAATAGAATCTAGCTATTTTTTGAGAAATTCCGTTCGCAAAAATTGCAATAGTTATAAACAATTTAGTGAAAATAAAAATTAGTGTTTCGTTATTTGCCAATATGTCAAAAACTATTTAAGATACTAAACTTCCAATTTAATAAAAGATTCAAAAGGAAGGGGATATTTACTAAAAAAAAGTCCTTGGTCCTGTTGAATCAGTATTTATAACTTTTCCAGAGGGTTAAAAATACGCCCGAGAACGGTTGCCCTGGCTTACGCCCCTTCGGACCTTGATTGAACAAACATAATTTAAACTTATTAAATAGTAGCTGTTACCCGCGACTTCGTCCGCGCGAAATTAATACTAAGATTACTCAGGCAGTACCTATTTGTATGTATACCCCCAGACACATTTACGGTTACTAAAAACAGCTTATAATAAAACAATTGTATACCATCATCATCAACAGCCCACTAAATGTTCCCACTGCTGGGACTCGGGGCCTTCTATCGCAAGGAGAGAGTTAGGCCATAATCCACCACGCTGGCCCAGTGCGAGTTGGTGGACACATGACTTCGAAAGATTCTAGGAACATGTCGGTTTCCTCACGATGTTTTCCTTCACGATTTTAAGTTAGCGGCATTACGCTGACTTAAAACGGATTGTTGTTTATTGATCAGTTGTTTAGATCTGAAAGCGTAAGAGACATTCGGCCCTCATTTCAACTCCAATTTCATCCCCATACAGTTCGAAATTATAAAATTGCTAGAACAAACATTCGTTTGCTTCGTGTCAAATGTGTATAAATATACCTACATAGTTTCATGGTTTTATCTTCAACGGTTGGGAACTTCCATATTGACATTCATCCCCCATTTCACCCCTGTACAGTTTGAAATTACAAAATTGCTAGAACAAACATTCATTTGCTTCGTATTAAGTGCCTATATACAGAGTTTCGTGGTTTTATCTTGAACGGTTGGGAACTTCCATATTGACATTCATCCCCCATTTCAACGCCAATTTCACCCCCGTGCAGTTTGAAATTACGAAATTGATAGAATAAACATTCGTTTGCTTCGTGTCAAGTGCCTATTGTAAGGGTATCCGGGGTGTTAAGTGTTGAGAACTCAACCGGATAAAATTGAATTCCCAAACCTTCCCGGAAAAAAGTTAAATTAAAGAAAAAATAAAAAAATGAAGACCTTTTCAAGCGTTTATTTGTAAGAAACAAATTTATAAGTCCACAATTAAAAAGGGTAAAAGGGTCAGGGGTTGATCGTTGAGTTACTGTTACCCTAAATCAAAAATAGGAATTTTAAGAATTCCTCGACAACCTTGAAAGTAAAAAATTTAGATATTCGCCGTACAGGGCCCCTAAGTAAGGCTCGGTAACTCCAGGATACGACCAGGGTTAGTACGGGGTCAAGCACAGGCAAAACTCACCCGGTTAGGTTCTATAAGTAATTAGTGAGATGTACCGCCTCCTCTACTTCTAGGTTCCTGTACGGTTAAAGAGAAATGACAATATCAACAGAAAGAAAAGGGGCCAATATGCCTTCAAAAGTACTGTGTAAGACTACTGAATTTCATCATCATCATCATCATCATCATCAGCCGTAAGACGTCCACTGCTGGACATAGGCCTCCCCCCTAGATTTCCACAACGAACGGTCCTGCGCAACCTGCAACCAGCGGTTTCCAGCGACCTTCGTGAGGTCATCTGTCCATCTAGTGGGAGGCCGTCCAACACTGCGTCTTCCGGTTCGTGGTCGCCACTCGAGAACCTTTCTTCCCCATCGGTTGTCAGTTCTGCGAGCGATGTGGCCTGCCCATTGCCACTTCAGCTTAGCTACTCTTCGAGCTACGTCGGCTACTTTAGTTCTTTTGCGAATATCCTCATTACGGATTCTGTCGCGCAAAGAGACTCCGAGCATAGCTCGCTCCATAGCTCGCTGTGTGACTTTGAGCTTTGTTATGAGGCCCACAGTTAAGGACCACGTCTCAGTTCCATAAGTCATCACTGGCAACACGCACTGATTGAAGACTTTCGTCTTCAAGCATTGGGGTATTTTGGACTCCAAGATGTGCCGTAGTTTCCCGAACGCTGCCCATCCGAGTTGGATTCTTCGCTGGACCTCTTTGTCGAAGTTGGATCTACCCAATTGGATCTTTTGACCCAGGTAGACGTATTCGTCAACAACTTCGAGTGTGGTATTCCCAACAATAACCGGTATAGGTGAGACATGAACATTTGACATGACCTTCGTCTTGTCCATATTCATCCTCAAACCTACCTGTTGGGATACTCTACTGAGGTCCCTGAGCATAGCACCGAGGTCCTCCATCGACTCCGCCACAATGACTATATCGTCGGCAAACCGAAGGTGAGTGATGCATTCGCCGTTGATATTGATGCCATGTCCGTTCCAGTCCAGTAGCTTGAAAACATCTTCCAGCGCGGCAGTGAACAGTTTCGGAGATATAACATCTCCCTGTCTCACGCCTTTCTGTAGCCGGATATGTTTTGTGCACTGGTCCTGTAATCGGACAGACATTGTGGCTTTGCTGTAAATGCACCTCAACACTTCGATATAGCGATAGTCCATGCGGCATCGCTGGAGAGACTGAAGCACTGCCCAGGTCTCGATGGAATCGAAGGCTTTCTCATAGTCCACATACGCTATACATAGTGGCCGATTATACTCCTCGGTTTTCTGTATAATCTGCCGAAGCGTATGTATGTGGTCTACGGTACTATAGCCTTTTCGGAAACCGGCTTGTTCGGGTGGCTGGAAGTCGTCAAACCTGCGTGCGAGACGATTCGTGATTACCCTCGAAAACAACTTATAAACGTGGCTCAGAAGTGAGATGGGTCTGTAGTTCTTCAACAAGGTGTTGTCACCTTTTTTGAAGAAGAGCACCACCACACTTCTGCTCCACGCTTCTGGCGTATTACCGTCAAGTATGACGGAGTCGAACAGCTTCTGGAGGACTTTAAGTACCGGTTTTCCACCCGCTCTCAGAAGCTCAGTCGTAATTCCGTCGTCGCCAGGTGCCTTGTTGTTCTTAAGTTGTTTGAGGGCCATCCTAATCTCATACAGACTGACTTCCGGGATGTCTTCGGTAAAGTGTCGGGTCAGCTTGGCTCTTGGATCTTTTGCCATGCTAACGACAGGTCGTGTTTGCGTAGAGGTGTATAACTGTTCATAGAACCTCTCAATCTCCTCCAAAATCTCGGCCCTCGACGAGACGACGTTACCACTGTCGATCTTCAGTTTGGTCAATTGACTTTGCCCAAGAGACAGACTTCTTGCGAACACTTTCGAGCCTTTATTCCGCTTAATCGCTTCTTCAATACACGAAGTATTGAAGCAGCGTATGTCGCGTCGCACACAAGTAGAAATCTGTCTATTGAGCCGTCTGTATACCGTCATGTCGACCGAAGACTGCAATCGCATATCTCGCCTAACCGCCATGAGATTCAGAGTATGATCGGAGAGCTTTTGGGTTCTATTCTGGCGTCGGCTCTTATAAAATTCCCTGCCAACTGCTTGAACAGTTTCCACCAGCCTGTCGTTTATTTCATCCGCCGTTACGCATTCATCTAAGGCTTCGAAGCGATTTTGAAGTTCGAGTTGAAAGTTGTCGGGATCTTCGATTTGAGCATAATTTGGTCGGAGCGTGGACTTCATTAGACGTGATCTTTCGAACTTAATGTTTAGATTCAGCGTGCCTCTTACAATACGGTGATCGCTGCCGGTTTTAACCCTACTGATCACAGAGACATCGCTGAATATTTGCCGTTTAGTCGTCATAATGAAGTCGATCTCATTTTTTGTGGAACCATCTGGGCTCATCCAGGTCCATTTTCGTTGTGGCTGTTTCTTGAAAAAGGAGTTCATCATAAAGAGGCTCTCCCTTTCCAAGAAATCAGCTAGACGTTGCCCTCTTGGGTTCCGCTGCCCATATCCGAATTGTCCCACTCTCAACTCATCACCGCTACGTTTGCCTAGTTTCGCGTTGAAGTCTCCCATCACAACTGTGAAATGTGTTGGCGAGACATGTATGGCTTTGGAGATGTCCTCATACATGGTCTCAACCTCTTCGTCGGGATGTGTCGAGGTCGGTGCGTATACCTGTATGACCTTCAATGAATACCGGTCGGTTATTTTAAGTACAAGGTATACAACCCTGCTCGACACACTCTCGATCATTAACACGTTGTTGACGAGAGACTTGCGGATGATAAACCCGACACCCCCTTGGGATTGTTGATCTCCCTCCCGGTAGTAGAACAAGTTGCCGGATTCGAGGGTCATTCTGTCCTCGCCCTGTCTACGGACTTCGGATAACCCTATGATATCCCAGCGCAACTTGTCCACTTCTTCTTCCAGCTCCACAATCTTTTCGTCAGCCCTCAGCGTTCGTGCGTTGTACGTTGCCAGGTCGAGTCGTTGGGTTTGGTGGCGGGGCGTCTGCCGGGGATTCTTAGCACCCCATGCTCTGCCGGAACCAAGGCTGCCACCAGCGCCTGGAATAACGAAGCCGCCGGGGACTAGGGGCCGTTTCTTTGTTGTGACCATCATATGGGGGGGTGTTTGCCATAGTCACCACGCTTGGCAGGCGGGTTGGTGACCGCGGAGCCAGTCCTTTGCACCGATGACGCCGCTGCCCGTCACCGGCCAGGTCAATTTAGGACTGGCTTTTAAATGGATATACCGCCATTGGTTCGGTCGTCAGAGCCTCGTTAGTCGGCAGCAGGGTGTACCGCGCGCAGGAGAGGTTGACATTTGGGGAAACTAGATGTTAAGCGCTTCCCCCTTACACCCCACTACTGAATTTACAACACTATAATTCTAGAAAAGGACTAGAATGGTAAAACAAATTTAACTCCCCAGGCTAACCGTGAAACTCCAAGTTTCCAAAACAATGTTTACAAAATATCACCATATAGGACCTTCAACATCACTATACAATAGGGTTTATAATATCACATTGATAATATAATATCAACAGACAAGTACAAAGTTAGTTTCAACGCGCTAAGTGTTGAACGTTAAACTAACTTTAGTAGGTAATTACACTCCATATACACAGGTTAGGGTTAGACCTTTAACATTATAATAACTAAGTAGTACTCCATATGAGAAAATATAATAAGTTCACCTTCTGCGCACAATATGCAGGAAGGCTCAGGAAAGTTAACTAGAAAAACATTCAAGAACAGGTGAAACAATCCGTCATAGTATAACTGAATCTCTGTCAATTACATGCAGTATAGTATCCAGCGTATATGTTCCTCGGGGAAATTCTAGACTTGTGTCTATCTTAATTAAACTTTATAGTGTCTACATGAGTGGTAACACCGAACGGACACAAACCAGCCGCTAGCTGTGTACACAGGATAACTAAGGTACTTAATTACTGTAAGCCTCTAGGAAAACTATGTTTACCCCTAGATTAACTCGGGTAACCGCAGGGAAAAATTATAAAACATTGAATCTTCATCAATGGCTAAAGCATGACATTCATTAATTGACTGCCAGTCTGTGTTAGGGAGACGTCCCTTCTCATCTCCTGACCTTACATGACACTTAAACTCCTCGGAGGGGAATAGACCACTATAAGTACTAACACTACACTAGAAACACTATCATATCGGCTAAAGCCTAGGCTTCCCGGATCCCTGTTTGCTTAAAGCAAGGAAAACATAGAGACTAACCTGGGATATGACCGCCCGGCCTCGGTGAGCTAAACTCAGGAAAACATCCGGAGGAGACCCTTGGTTCGATACCCTACGGGCACCGATGGAAATTCACTTGACGGCGGTTAGGATAAAATTACAAGATTAAAGTGGTCACATTTCCCCCGGCTCAACACTTCCTCAACCACGGCCCATGGCCCGGCCATGCAAATAAGCCCGAGCTCCACTCCCCATTTCACTCACGGTTCACCACTAACAAATCAACTGCCGAGAGGCGAGCGCACGCGGTCCCAGCCACGAGGTCAGGGCCAACCGCCGAGCCTCTTAACTGTCCCGCCGAACGGAGCACCCCACTAGTACCAGACACACGGCCCGTGTACTGAGCACACTGGAACGGGACTCTCGACCCGAACTGAACACCTCCTGAAAAGAACAAACGAAGTGAACAACATATTCTCCTAACATCCGCCGCGCGGTTCTTCTCGAAACTTTAGAGTACTTTGAAATTACCTTATAAGGGAGGCAACAATTCACCAATTCAATTCAACCATTCACCAGACGCGGAGAACAGCGCCGCTCGCGGACCCCGCAAATCACACCACTCCTCAGGACACGTCACTACGACAAAAAACATTTTCAATTCCTTGCGGCGAATATCGATCGAATCACGATCGGGCGAAATTACAGCCTGTAAACTCACCAGCGATCTTCAAGTACAATTATTAAGCACCAGGGAACGAAACGACCGTACGCGTCGCCGTTCATAACAAAATGGACGTTCCTGGTCACTTCCGCTAACAGAACCCACGCCCTAGGGATGCGGTAAAAATTTTACGATTCTCTAACAAAACAAGCGATATCTAGAGAGGGGAAAATTTCCTCACTCTGCGACCATAGACTAAAATGAGTCGCGTTCCGATTTACGGAAAAAAAGTGTCACACTATATACAGAGTTTCATGGTTTTATCTTTAACGGTTGGGAACTTCCAAATTGACATTCATCCCCCATTTCAACCCCAATTTCACCCCCGTACAGTTTGAAATTACTAAAACAAACATTATTTTGCTTCGTGTCAAGTGCCTATACACAGAGTTTCATGGTTTTATCTGCAACGGTTGGGAACTTCCATATTGACGTTTATGCCCCATTTCAACCCCAATTTCACCCCCGTACAGTTTGAAATTACAAAATTACTAAAACAAACATTCTTTTGCTTCGTGTCAAGTGCCTATATACAGAGTTTCATGGTTTTATCTGCAACGCTTGGGAACTTCTATATTGACATTCATCCCCCATTTCAACCCAAATTTCATCCCCGTACAGTTTGAAATTAGGAAATTGCTAGAATAAACATTTGTTTGATTCATGTCAAGTGCCTATATACAGAGTTTCATGGTTTTATCTGTAACGGTTGGGAACTTCCAAATTGACATTCATCCCCCATTTCAACCCCAATTTCACCCCCGTACAGTTTGAAATTACAAAATTACTAAAACAAACATTATTTTGCTTCGTGTCAAGTGCCTATACACAGAGTTTCATGGTTTTATCTGCAACGGTTGGGAACTTCCATATTGACGTTTATGCCCCATTTCAACCCCAATTTCACCCCCGTACAGTTTGAAATTACAAAATTACTAAAACAAACATTCTTTTGCTTCGTGTCAAGTGCCTATATACAGAGTTTCATGGTTTTATCTGCAACGCTTGGGAACTTCTATATTGACATTCATCCCCCATTTCAACCCAAATTTCATCCCCGTACAGTTTGAAATTAGGAAATTGCTAGAATAAACATTTGTTTGATTCATGTCAAGTGCCTATATACAGAGTTTCATGGTTTTATCTTCAACGGTTGGGAACTTCCATATTGACATTCATCCCCCATTTCAACCCCAATTTCACTCCCGTACAGTTAAAAATGACAAAATTGATAGAACAAACATTTAATTGCTTCGCGTCAAGTGTCTATATACAAAACTTGATAACTTTGAAAACGACGAATTTTCATACAACCGTTCATCCCTTGTTTCACCCTCTTAGGGGTTGAATTTCGTAAAACCCCGTCTTAGCGAGCGCCTACGTGATAAAAGGAACCTCCATGAAAAATTTCAGATTCCTAGCATTCGTAGTTTCTGAGATTCCTTGATGAGTGACCTTTCGCTTTTATATACATAGATATAGATAAATAATGTATATAGATGAAAATAAAAAATTGAAAAAATCAGGCACCTACAAGATAGATTAATGTATAATAATCCATGGTTGAAAACTTTTATTCGCGATTTTTCAATTAGTTATCAATCAGTTAATTAACATTTTTTAGCAGCACGAGCATTGACATTGTAAGTACGATAAATGTTAAACTATTAATCTGAGGTTTTTTTTCCTTTTACAGAGCTATTCTTTAGAGGTTTTAGTATAGACTCCCGTTGGAAAAAAAATGATATTTTTCGTTTTGTTACTAACGATTTTACTGAGGTTCACCTGAAAACAAATACATCGTTGTTTTTTACCACTTTATAGGAAAATTAATGAATTAAGTTTTTTAATCTCTGTGAATGACATTAAAAGAGCGATTTATTACAAATACATGAAATACCTATTTGTACTTTTCTCTTTTTCTACTAAAAATACAAATACAAGGATGTATTTTTTTAAAGTAAAATCTTTAATAACAAAACGAAAAATAACATTTTTTTAATTTTTCCATCGGGAGTCTATACCAATATATTTACTAGCAAAAGGAAAAATACCTCAGATTAATAGTTTAACATTTATCGCACTTATAATGTTAATGCTTGTGATGCTAAAAAAAATAATTAACTGATTGATAACTTATTGAAAAATCGCGCATTTGAAAATAATTCTTGACTATTCGGGAGAGCGGGTTACCAAGATACTACACTTAAATCATCAACTTCCTTCAAACAGTTAAATTCAAACTTACGCAGACGACATCTTTCTCATTGTAAGTGCTAAAACTATCACAGAGCTGCAACACCGCACCAACAAAGCTCTCACCGTTATAACGCAGTGGGGCAGAAGTGTAAAACTGACATTTGGGCCCGACAAAACGCAGATGATCGCTTTTACCCCCAAAGCTAAAAGTGTAAAAATTACTTATGATATCAATTTATTTAGCTTTTGAGTGCCTATTTGTGGTGTTGAAGTCGGTTTAGTTTTTGTTTAAAAATAATATATTTTAACATTTTTCAAAAGGCCAACTTTCATGTAGCGTTTTGGTTTCAGTTAGAACAAAGTTAGAATATTCATTTAGTTGTACAGTGTTGGTAAGTATGAGTGTTAGATTTCGAAAACGCTGCTATAATGAGTCTTCGATCAAATTTACAAGAAATTTATTTTCAAAGATGCCATTTTCAGCTGGGATAAATTATGTATTCAGGTTGATGTTATTATTGGAATATTTTTTCTATAATTATTTTTCTAATGTAGCACGTATTTAACTGCTTGGTGTACTGAAACCTAAGCGATTTGGTTCTGGCACTTCGCCGGTCGCTGCCGCGGCACGCTAGCTTCGCTCGCTCGGCTCGTGCTTTGGTGGTCATAGTTCTAACCTAACCTAATGGATTCCTTCCGATTTCACTTAAACTTCGTTTCGCAGTTCAACATTTCGCAAATGTGTATGTAGATTTCTGTTACGATTTGGTTCTGGCACTTTGCCGACCGCTGCCGCGGCACGCTCGCTTCGCTCGTTTGGCTCGTGCGTTGTTGATCATTAGCATAGAATAGATAATATAGATAGAACGGACACTCCCCACCCCCCGCCAATTTCAAGCTTCCTCAACGAAGGGTTATTATATCGGACGATAATTTTCTATGAGAATACGACCATGATGCTGTATTATTTAACAAAATGGTACCAAATTTTTCGTCTATTATACGAAACAAGAATAAGAGATTTTTAATTTCATAAGAATTTCTACAAAGATTGAATCATTTTTATAAACTGTGTTAAGCTATTCTGGTTAGAAGTACGCGCCAACACTGAAGTCCTGTGACGAAATTATTAAACTCGTTGTTTTTAAACTGCGGCTTTC
Organism: Ectropis crepuscularia; assembly: GCA_963693475.1. NCBI lineage: Eukaryota > Metazoa > Arthropoda > Insecta > Lepidoptera > Geometridae > Ectropis > Ectropis crepuscularia. The sequence goes on from OY856341.1 coordinate 2,748,213, forward strand.
GTTATTCGTTGTGAAATATGTCAGTGGCGCCAATAACTTATGGTAACGAGTGATGGCGCGGAGTATAGTTCGCAATTTACTAAATCAATAGTGTTGCCAATTTAGTGGATTTTTTACTAAGAATGCTACCGTTCAGATTTATTGGTAAGTGATTTCTTAGCGTTCAACCGACTCAAAAAAAAGAAAGAGGTTCTATATTAGACTATCTATACTTTTAAGTGCGTCCATGTATATGTCGGTCAATAGTGAACAATCGATATAGGATTTCATCTAGTAGTTAAGATTTCGCAACAACCGTTCATTAAAAGGAGTAAAAGGATACGAGTACATTGACTATTGGAATGGATAGTTGCAAAAAAAATAACGCTATTTTTAAACTAAAACTTATTCAGTAATTAACGGCTTTGACATTGACTTATAAACTTTACCGGTTCTAGTACTACCAGTACTACTACGATTTAGTTTCATTTTTAACCAACTTCAAAAAAGGAGACGGATCTCAATTCGTTTATATGTTTGTTACGTGATAGCTCCATTTATTGTGAAACAAAGGACATAAGCCCAAATCACATTGAAAAAACCCAGGTGTGGCGCAAAAATTATGTACCTCGGATTTTAAGTTATTAGTAATAATATTCTAAACTATCATCATCATCCATTTGAGTGGCTAACCTGCTTTTTTTGCCTGTAGAAGCTTAGTAGAAGTTCGTGTCAAAAGCTCGTTTTATGGAACAAAATATGTTGTATAATTTGGTGTTAATGATATAAAAATAATATATACCGGCTAAGTCATAAAGATCAAACAATGCACGAATATGCTTAGGTTCTTTTCGCGATGGGTGGCCTTGGAATTCAAATTGAACGAGTGTAAGTAAAATAATTAATGAATATACGCTCATTTTTGGTAATGTACTTTGGACTTTGTATTCAATTATCCGTATGCTTACATCGCGGGTCAAATCTGGACAAGTACTAGCACAAGCACAGCACTAGCATAGGCCTGGGATATGAGGCGTACTTGAAGAGAGGTATATGCTCAGATGTTATGAAGATTATGATGATGATTACATCGGATTGCATTTTTTTATTTTAACTAAACAGTATTGGTGAACTTTAAAAAAAAACGCCTACAAAACTACACTGATAAAAAAACATGTTAGCCACTAATTTGGGTTATGGGAGTGGTGTAATTTTTATTCCTAAAATATATTTACATACAATTATTCGATTTTTTTGAGATTAGATACAATTATTTTGTGTCGGCACAAAATAATTGTATCTAATCGTACCCTGACCTCGGGGTCAGGGTACGATTTGGGCCATGTCCTTTGATGTTTCTTTTTTTTGGTAGATCATAGTTTTGAAATATGAAAACAAAACTAAAATTTACTTTCGTTTATTTTTGTTCAAGTTTTTTATGATTGTCGTTGAAATTTGGTCAAGTAAGTTTCTGAATTTAATTTGAAATTAAAACTGATATTTGTTTATTCGGCGCAAATAAATTATTAAGTGATGACTTCAACCTTAAAATGTGATTTGAGTATAAAAGAAGACTCACTATTCTCACAATATTTAAAGTTTTATGCGATCCTTACTATAATGCGAATAAATAAATCACTATTTATCAATATACAAAAGTAATATTTTTTAAGCAATTAGGAATAAATTAAATCCGGAACTAGCAACATTACCTAACCTAACCTATCCCAATTTGTAGTTTGTTTACAAAATTGAATTGGAGTTTTGAGTTGAAAAATCATGTTGTTCTTTACTGTGCTGACATGAGATGTAAATAATTAGTTTGTGCAGTGTATGATACTCTGATATACCTAGTGAACTGTGATAACGCCTTTTAAAATGCAACTTATGAACGTTGTTGTACCTAATCTAATGTTCTGTGACTAGCCTACCTATAATGAAATACGCGATATGTGGAGTGATTAATTAATATATTGTCAGAATAAAGTTTTCTCTTTGGGTAAGTGTACTTAACTAAAAATTAATTCGTACATGGTACCTTTATTATCTCCTATTTTGTTTTAAATCTTCTCCCTTCTGATTGTTGATGAAAGTTATATTTACCTACGAGTACATTAAAGATCGAACACTAACTAGGTAAGATTGTAAGCCACTTAACACAGGCAGGACCTTTGATGAAACTAAGTTAAGAGTTCAATGGGCAGGACATAAATAATTTAGTAACCCTAGATGACACGCACACATGCGTAAATGTGTTCGAACGACATATGCGTAGTTGTGTGAGTGTAGGTATGTCGACTTCACCGTTTGTTTGGAGTTTAGGCCGAGTGTCCGGGGTATGTCATTAGTTTTAGAAATTAATTAAAGTAATTAGAAATTAGCTTTCTTTTATCATAATATAAATGTACGAAAAGGGAACTGAAACACAGACGAAAGATTATTCGTCTAAAATTTGTTTGGCGTAGTGAAAAATTTGATAAATGATAAGTGGCCTGAACGTTTTGTGTCATTATAATAATCTGTTAAACAATAATTCTGCCAAATGAAACGTCATACAAAAAATTGGCAGTCATAGGAACTGCCGATAGAAGTGAAAACTTAAGTATAACTCAGAATTTGATAGCTTACCTTGGAAACTACATACACGGGTGTAACCGGAGGGCGTGGCCTCGCCATCATGGCATGGCCATCTAGAAATGCGTCAGCATTTCCCATTGGCTGACGCATTTCTAGATGCCCAATCGCCAAGGTCCCGAGTTCATCCGAAGATTTCTTATCATACCCGACCGTGACGGAAGAATTCAATTTACACCCCACGAAAAATTTGTCTATTCGCGCCTAAAGAAGTTTTCACTTCAAAAATTGACAATCGTTGGTTGTCAAAGTGAAACATAGGCGAACCGTTGGTTGGCAAGTGATAATTGGTCAATCAATTTTCGGCGAAAAGTACAGGATCCCCAAAACGAATAAAACTTACAATTACAATCATCTACTTGTGCAAATCCGAGGGATTCTGTCTTTGTCTGGTGAGTACGGTGAGTACTGGACAGCATCAACAGCTTCTGAAGAGGTTTGGAAGAAATTGGGTACATATATAGAAAACGACCCGCGGATTCTCCCGATTTCAGCGCGATCCTTTCATACGTTACGACGTGGTGGAGCAACAAACATCCAAATATCCAGACTTTATGGAAGTCTGGATATTTGACATTGACATTTATAATATTAGTAGGATGGTCTGGAATAACACGAAGGTTATTTTTTATCCCGGGAAAGTAACTGGTTTGGGAGCTACGCAGGTGAAACCGTGGGGCGGTGCTGGTCTTCTAATATAAATAATTAAATATTGGTGGACAATTCACACACAACTCCATCTGACCCCAAACTAAGCAAAGCTTGTACTATGGCGGCCAGATAGCTGATATAATACTTTTATAATTTTAAATACATACATATTCTAGTAAATAGCAACACCTGAGAACAGTACACATATTTTAATTCATCACACAAATATTTGCACTGGGTGGGAATCGAACCCACGACCCTCGGCGTCGCAGGCAGAGTTGCTGCCCACTAAGCCAGGAGGTCAATCATTTCGTTTTAGTGTGATGATACTGATACATATATACATACCAGGGATGTTCCGGAGCTTCGACTCCGACTCCGATAAGTCGGTACTTCCGATTATTATTACACCTTCGGTTCCGAAACTTTTAAAACGGAGGTTTTAATCGGAGGTAAGGTGTACAAATATTTGAGAAAATCCCTTTGAAAATCAATTGCCCGTCAATGTTTATCGTGGTTGACATTTGTTTTTTATTTATCCCCAATAAAAATGTCTCTCATGCCATCACTTCTGATATGCCTATGCCTCTGACTTCGGTTCCAACTCCGGTTCCGATAAACTGACCTCCGTTACATTTTGTGGAGGCGGCCATTTTGAATCTATATCAACTAAACATAGCTAAAAACACTTGCACAGATATCAACCTTCAAATAAAGAAAACCTCATCGAAATCGGCCCATTCGTTTGACCTGTACGGTGCCACATTGTGCAGTGCCACATATTTTGGGAGTTTTAAAGCGTCTGTTAAGCAAAACGGCCGACGGAAAGTGTCTGGCAGTATTGGGGCCTTATTTGTATGGATATTGCCTATAACATACGTAAAAATCAGTCGTCAGAAAATAAGTGAAGTAAGCAGTGTTTTTATGTACCTTCATTGCCCCATATCTCAAAATTGGCCGTCTAAGCAAGTTAGCAGGTAAGCATGTGTTCTTAGTTCGTACGAACTCTACTCAATTGTCCACATTTCGTTCATCAGAAAATACGTGACGTCTGGCGGCTCTGGGATCTCGGACTAAGAGACCTAATGGCTAGAATGCCTGATTTCACGATCGTAATTTTTTTTTTACTTTTATAGGTTTACACTTCTCCGCCATCTCGCCTGATGTTAAGCGACGATGCGGTCTACGATGGAGCGTGTTTACCTAGAAAAAATCGATTCACTCTCGATTTGAAGACAAAGATTGTAACCCAAGATTGTAAACCCACTCAGGCAACGTATTCCACAGCCTAGACGTTCTTATCACAAAAGTAGAGTCAAATCTCTTCGTTCGTGTCTTTGGAACATCAACCATGAAACGATGTCGTTATAGATCGTTAGTCTTAGGTTCAGCCTCAGACGTGATGACAGTAGCAATGAATTCTATAGATCAAATTATTAGGTACCTACAGTTTAATTTAATAATATATCTATTGAAACAAAAATCTTTTAGAATAAAAGTTCAGAAATAATGATCTAAGAAGATCAGAAATTACTTTTTTTTGTCCAAAATGTTATCGATAGTGTGTGGCTGATTACTTTGTAGAGTCATTTTGTTTGGATGACTATTTTATGCTTTTTTGCTGAACTTGTTCCACCACATTCTGCATATTATCGAATTCACTAAGTTCAAAGTTCTAGTCGCTACTACCTACTACCGAAAAAAATCAGGGTTTTTACTTTTTATGGCCCGGTAAAAAATTAATTCTTTCTTGACAAGTTAGTACCTATCTACCTACGTGTTCAAAATTTTAAACCGTTTTTATATTAATTAGTCTTTGGGCGTTAATGACCGCTTTTAATATTCCAACACTAAATTGCTAATTCCATGAAAAATATTTGATATTTGTCACTTCTGTTTTTTCTCGACTAGAAACAGTTACTATAGACTTCTAATTTATTCTTTTATGTTTCATCTCGTGTTATTTTTAATGACTCAGCGACACTTCATTAAGGAGGACCCAAGATAAATTGACTTTGATTATTTATTGACGAACTTTTAGCAGCGTTTAATTTGGCTACTCGTCCGCATCACATAATTCAGACGGATTTCTTTTTAATTAAAACTATAGTAGGTAGTGATGTGGGAAAGGCTTTCGAATGTAGGTAGCCGAGTGGAGTTCACACAAACCAAACATAAAATTAAAATTGTTATTTAATAATATATGCATAATTTACGGTAGAGATACAAAAAATGATAACAAATCTAATAAATACAATCACATTTTTCATAGGTACTTTGGGAATCAGTTGAGTTAACCGCCGATAGATAAAGCGACGGCATTTCCTGAATGACTCTTCGCGTTGCTGAGGGCATAGCTGCTCTTTCCGCAAGTGCTGCATCCACTAGAGCCGGTCTGCCCAGCCGTCTGCAGACCCTGGGAAGCGAGGTTTAGGGCTCCACTCAAAGCTTCCTGTGCCGAGCCTGCACTACCTCCACCAGATACTCCGAATCCAGCGCCACCGGCACCGCCTGATGCACCACTAGAAGCTCCTGATTCTGATCCTCGTCCTTGACTAAAACCAGCCGAATTAGAGCCCGAACCGTATCCACCCTCCCATTGACCATCGCCAGCTGACTGAACTTGTTGTTGCTGGTATTTATCGGAGCCCTGGCCACCGTATCCGTGCCCTTGTCCGTGGCCATGGCCATGTCCTTGTCCGAAACCACCTTCAGCCGACTGTGTATTTGCGGATGAACCGGACCCAGATCTAAACGCTTGAGTCCAACTGGCACTGCCGCTTTGCCCGCTTCCGAATCCGCCTTGACTAGCACCAAATCCACCCTGGCTTCCTTGAACTTGTTGCTGACTTTCAAATCCTTGTCCGCTGCCAGGTCCAATTAGACCTTGGGTTTGCTGCTGACCCCCGATACCTTCTCCACCGGAAGATCCGCCTTGAAAGCTTTTGCTACCGCCGCTATGGTAAGAGTCATGGGATTCTTTGAAGTTTCCGGACGCTCCGAACTTCTGCTGTCCACCGTACCCTCCGCCGCTTTGTCCTCCGAAACCTTGGCCTCCACCGGACTGAGCTTGTGCGTTAGCCGCTGAGAGTCCTGACGCTTGTCCGCCGTAGCCGCCAGCCGCCTGTCCGGCCGCGCCTGCGCCTGCGGAGGAGGAAGCGAGTGAGAAGGCCTGGCCGACGCTGGGGGCGCCGAGGTCCGCAGCGGCCGCGGCGCCGCTGAACACGCCCTGCTGCGAGCCGTCAGCGCTGCGAGCGAGACCACTCCAGTTCTGGGTACGGAAGAACGGAGGTGGTGGAGGCGGACCTGGGGGTGGTGGTGGTGGCCCGGAAGGCCCGGGCGGGCCGGGCGGTCCGTCGTCACACACGTGGCACGAACGCTTCTCCCTCTTGTGTCCTGGCTTAGGAGCTGCCGGTCCTGAAACAATACCGAGAATTAAATGTTAACCCTGATTGACTGATGAGATAATCTAACCACAAAACATTTCTTAAAAGTTACCTTTATCTTTCAGGACATGGCAGTGAGCCACAAATACAGACAGAGCCAAGAATACAAAAACCGTTTTCGCCATCTTGTCGAGGTACCGATGTGATCTGGTGTCAAGCCTAGAAGCTCTCATCATTTATAGGTAAACTGGAGGATGTGATAAACGCCGCTTCCACGAATGGTGTCCTCCCGCGATTATTGACGACAAATTGGTAAAGTAAACGCGACATATAGCAACAGTAGGAAATTCACACTGTTTGTTTGGTCTGCATACAAATCGCCAGTACCTATTTTGGCAAAACCGGCGAAATTTTGGTGAATTCTTGTTAACTATTATGTCATGGTGTTTTATTTTGTTTGAAAACATGAAACGAGTTGGCGGGGGAGTACCTTTTATTCAGATATACATCATATACATGACAGGAACTACTGTTTTCAATCAAAACATATGACACTGAATTTATATTATTGTCTAACTAAGAACGTTAATCCATCGTTAATCCATCAAAGGTCTGTAGACTTGATAGTTATTACCTAAATAAGGTGTACCAAATATGGAACCTCAGAATGCCAATATTTTATTTATGTCTGGACCAGACCAAAGTTATCTGGATTGAAAAGTAGAGAATGGTAGGTTGTGCATGAAAGGAAGCCTTGAATTCTTGCATGGTTTAATATAATTTTCACAGTTATGATTAAACTATCAATTAGGTAACTAATCCATTCTTTCTTGCATTGTTTTATTACGACTGTTTCATTTTGAAATAAAATCGTTTATCCTAATATTGTAATTGTGTTAGTTTCGGAGTTTGTTCCTCAATTTTGTCAGGATCGGGTTGTAATTTGGAATACAGATAGTCTGGGATAGCATACATGCTATTCAGTGCTACAGCTGGTCTAGTCGGGAGAACGGCGACTGCCGATCCGAAGCCTTGGGTTCAAATCCTACGTGCACCACTGTCTTATCGAAGTCAATTGCGTAATGCCGCTAACTTAAAACGATGATGGATAAACATCGTGAGGAAACCGACATGCACCTAGAATCTTTCGAGGACATGTGTCATCCACCAACCCGCTAGCCCAGTGCGGGCGTGGTGGATTAGGGCCTTGACTCTCTCCTTGCGAGAGAAGTCCCCGAGTCCCAGCAGTGGGAACATTTAATTGGCTGTTTGTGTTGTATACTAAGTATTCATCGTAATACCACCTAAAATTGAGCACGCACCACCGCGGGGAGCTGCTAGGTCATTCATAAATTGTACAATCAAGGTATCATTAACCCTAATCCTAGCAGATACCAGTCATGAGTCAAGATTTTGTGTAAAACTTAAAAAGTTTAAACAAGAATTTAAAAAAATGTAATTTGTATTATAATGACGCCCCATTATTGTGTTGGATAGAGAAAGTCATCAGACGTTGGACATTATATTAGTAAACGCTATTTTCTACAAAAAAAAAATATTCTGAGAAAAGAACCAAGTAGTTAGTTCCATTCTTCTTCGTGTCGATGACGTTACGCTAATTTTGTAAATACCACGTAAATATAGTAATATGTCCCTATTATTATCTACATAGCTACACTATGGAATACTGTTTTTACTTGATTTTTAGGGTTCCGTACCCAAAGGGTAAAAACGGAACCCTATTACTGAGACTTGGCTGTCCGTCCGTCCTTCCGTCGGTCCGTCTGTCACCAGGCTGTCAAGAACGGTGATAGCTAGACAGTTGAAATTTTCATAGATGATGTATTTCTATTGCCGCTATAACAACAAATTCTAAAAATAAAATAAATATTTAACGGGGGCCCCCAGACAACAAACTTGATTTTATACCGTTTCTTGCTTGATTGGTCCGTTTTAAGTAAACCAGATGGCGCCACTAGTACACTTAAATACGCATTCGACCTCGTGGTTAAAATCGTAAGCTAAAATCAAAATTTTAGTAAAATCTTTTGTCTGTCTGTGGAAACTGCCATGGTTGATGTATACGGAATTCAAATAAAGCCAAAGAGGGTTTCGCCGGTTATTTGCTAATGGTATGGAACCCTTCGTGCGGGAGTCCTACTCGCACTTGGCCACTTTTATTTTTTGTGTGCAGGATTTGTACCTGATGGTAAGAAACATGCCTTACGATCACAGCTACCATAACAGGACAGCGTCACGCAACTATCGGAACATAAAGAGTCGAAATCGTTACCTAGCGCTGCGCTGCCCTCGTTACCCAGAGATAAGATTATTTATCTATATGCACTGTAATTTCGCTAGAAATATTGCCCGTGAAATCAAAACACAGATCGTACAAATAAGTACTAAGCACATATGTAGTGGTAGGACTCTTGGCAGAGTCCGCCTGGGGAAGTACTACACCTTTGCCAGTTATTCTACCGCCAAGCAGTAATGTGGAAGCATTACTGTGTTCCAGTTTGAAGGGGAATGTTTCTAGAAAAATTACTGGGCTTATAGTCTAGTCAACAACTGCTTTTACGGTCAACATTTTATTCCCTTCTCCTATCATTATGAATGAGGTGTCATTCGATTCGGAATGGAATCTAGCAATTTTTTGAGAAATTTCGAAGCCCGTTCGCAAAAATTGCAATAGTTATAAACAATTTAGTAAAAAAAAATAGTGTTTCGTTATTTGCCAATATGTCAAAAACTATTTAAGATACGTCTAATTTAATAAAAAATTCAAAAGGAATAGGATATTTACTAAAAAAAAGTCCTTGGTCTAGTACAATCAATATATATAACTTTTCCAGAGGGTTGAAAATACGCCCGAGAACGGTTGCCCTGGCTTACGCCGTTTCGGACCTTGATTGAACAAACATAATGTAAACTTATTAAATACTAGCTTTTACCCGCGAACGACGAAGTCCACGCAAAATAAATATTACGGTAAAGGCAGTACTTACTAAGATACGGCTGGTCTAGTTGGGAGAACGGCGACTGCCGATCCGGAGACCCCGGGTTCAAACCCCACACGCACCACTGTCTTTTCGAAGTCATGTGCGTAATGCCGCTAACTTAAAACGGTGAAGGCAAACATCGTGAGGAAACCGACATGTACCTGGAATCTTTCGAAGTCATGTGTCATCCACCAACCCGCACTGGGCCAGCGTGGTGGATTATGGCCTTAACTCTCTCCTTGCGAGAGAAGGCCCCGAGTCCCAGCAGTGGGAACGTTTAGTGGTCTGTTGATGTTGATGCGTACTTACTTGTACAGCCATACACATTTACGTTTACTAAAACCGCTTTTACTTATACATTTTTTAATTCAATTTCATCAAAATCAGTTCAGTGTTAAAGCGTAACAGACAGACAGACTCACTTTCACATTTATAATATTAAATAGTCTGAAATTCAAGTGTCTAGTTCCAACGGTTTTATCTTCAACATTGACGAACTTCCATGTAAACTTTCATTCTTCATTTCCACCCCTTTAACTCTTTTTCTGTAATAAAAAGTCGCCCTTTCCTGAGTCTAGTCTATCTGTGTAACAAATTGCATCAAAATCGGTTCAGTTAGACATTAAAGCGACACACAGAGTTACTTTCATAGTTATAATATTAGTATGGATATCAAGTGTCTAGTTGCAAAATTTCATAGTTTTATCTTCAACAATGACGAACTTCCATATGAACTTTCGTCCCCCTATTTCATCCCCGTACAGTTCGAAATTACCAAATTGCTAGAACAAACTTTTATTTGCCATTTTTGACATTTTTTTATCAAGTGTCTAGATACAAAGTTTCATGGTTTTATCTGCAACAATTACGAACTTGCATTTAAACTTTCATACCCCATTTTTACCCCTTCAACTCTTTTTTCCGTAATGAAAGTAATTTATTTCCTTTTTTGGGGTCTAGTCTCTCTGTGTACCAAATTTCATACAAATCGGTTCTGTGGATTTCGTACTTATAATTACGGAATCTTCATACAACCGTCCATCCCTTGTTTCACCCTCTTAAGGGTTGAATTTCGCAAACTCCCGTCTTAGCGAGCGCCTACGTGGTAAAATAAACCTGCACGCCAAATTTCAGACTCCTAGCATTTATATTTTTCTGAGATTTCGTGACCTTTCGCTATTATAAATATGGTTGAAAATTTTTATTTACGATTTTTCAATAAGTTATCAATCAGTTATTTAACATTTTTTAGCAGCACGAGCATTAACAATGTAAGTGCGATAAATGTTAAACTATTAATCTGAGGTTTTTTTCCTTTTGCGAAGCTATTCTTTAGAGGTTTTAGTGTATTGGAAAAAGCAATGTTATTTTTCGTTTTGTTACTAACGATTTTACTGAGATTCACCTGAAAAAAATACATCGTTGGTTTTCAATGGAATAATCATTTGCCAAACTTATCACATAATTTTGTTATATTTTTCAACTTAACATTTGCCAACTGTACGTTTGGTCTGTCTTTTAATAAGAAACTTCCAAAAGGGAGGAGGTTCTCAATTTGGCTGTATGTTTTTTTGTATGTATGTTACGCGATAGCGCCGTCAATTGCGAACCAATTTTGATGGTTCTTGTTTTGTTTGGTAGATCATAGTTCAGAGCTGGTCCCATATAAATTTTATCGAAATCGATGCTTTGGTTTTCGAAATATGAACAAAAACAACAAAAATTTACCTCGATGACATAGTGATTGCTTCATTTTGGATTTGGTGGAATGCCCGAATTTAATTTTCAATTGAATAATTTTAAATCGAAGTGTGTGACTCCGGCTTAGGTTTACACAATTGTCGGTCAACAGTTGATTGATGGCTAGACTAGATTTTAATTTTTAACTGATTTCCAAAAAGGATGAGGTTACCAATTCCACCACCATGTTTTTAGCATTCCGTACCCAAAGGATAAAAACGGGACTCTATTACTGAGACTTTGCTGTCCGTCTGTCTATCCGTCCATCTGTCCGTCCTTCCGTCTGTCCGTCCGTCCGTATCTCCAGAACGCGAACGGTGATAGCTAGACTGTTGAAATTTTCACAGATGATGTTTTTCTATTGCCGCTGTAAAACAAATACTAAAAATAAAATAAAATAGATATTTAAGGGGAGCTCACATACAACAAACTTGATTACCAACCATTACAACAGTCCCAAGCAAACTAGATGGCGCCACTAGTAGAATATAATATTTATTTTTTTGTTCGGATGGATATGCTTCCCGAATGGTCCCATATAAATTTCATCGAAATCAGTATAGTGATATTTGAAATATGAACAAAAAACTAAAATTTACGTACAATTTTGTCTGGATGACAGTTGTTGATTTCACAAAAGTTATGAAATTCGATCCTGTCAACACGAAATTGTGTAAATGCATTAATGAAATCTCTTGTTTTGCACTAAAAAGGGTAAAATCATTATTTTTAAACGAAAAATCAAACCGACTTCAACACTACAAATAGGCACTCAAAAGCGAAAAATAAATTGATATATGTAATTATAATAACTGCTACTCACTCATCTATTTGAATTCGGTGCCAGCCAAGTTAACAGGTAGTAGACAGATACAATATACAATAGATACAAACGATTTATATTGAGAGTTTTCAAAAAGCCAACTTTCATGTAGCGAATGATTCAGTTAGAATATTCATTTAGTTGTACAGTGTTGGTAAGTATGAGTGTTAGATTTCGAAAACGCTGCTTTAATGAGTCTTCGATCAAATTTTCAAGAAATTGATTTACAAAGACGCCATTTCCATCTGGGATTAATTATGTAAATATTGGATGTTGTAAACAGGTAGATGTTATGATTGGATTTTTTTTCTATTATTATTTTTCTAATGTAGCACATATTTAATTGCTTTGTGTACTGAAACCTAAGCGATTTGGTTCTGGCACTTCGCCGGTCGCTGCCTCGGCACGCTCGCTTCGCTCGCTCGGCTCGTGCTTTGGTGGTCATAGTTCTAACCTAATGGATTCCTTCTGATTTCACTTAAACTTCGTTTCGCAGTTCAACTTTTGCAAATGTGTATGTAAATTTCTGTTACGATTTGGTTCTGGCACTTTGCCGACCGCTGCCGCGGCACGCTCGCTTCGCTCGTTTGGCTCATGCATTGTTGGTCATTATTCGAACCTAACCGTTAGGTTAGGTTGGATCATTAATTTTAGAAATTAATGAAAGTAATTAGACATTAGCTTTCTTTTATCAAAATATAAATATACGAAAAGGGAACTGATACACAGACGAAATATTATTCGTCTAAAAGTGGTTTGGCGTAGTGAAAGATTTGACAAATTATAAGTGTCCTAAACGTTTTGTGTCATCATAATAATCTGTTAAACAATAATTCTGCCATATGAAACGTTGTCATACAAAAAATTGTACGTTGGTTGTCAAAGTGAAACATAGGCGAACCGTTGGTTGGCAAGTGATAATCGGTCAATCAATTTTCGGCGAAAAATGCAGGATCTCGAAAACGAATAAAACTTACAATTACAATCATTTACCTGTGCAAATCCGAGGGATTCTGTCTTTGTCTGGTGAGTACGGTGAGTACTGGACAGCATCAACAGCTTCTGAAGAGGTTTGGAAGAAATTGGGTACATATTATATAGAAAACGACCCGCGGATTCTCCCGATTTCAGCGCGATCCTTTCATACGTTACGACGCGACGTCGTGGAGCAACAAACATCCAAATATCCAGACTTCCATACAATGACATTTATAATATTAGTGGGACGGTCTGGAATAACCCGAAGGCTATTTTCTATCCCGGGAAAATAACGGGTTTGGGAGCTATGCAGGTGAAACCGTGGGGCGGTGCTGGTCTTCTAATATAAATAATTAAATATTGGTGGACAATTCATACACAACTCCATCTGACCACAAACTAAGCAAAGCTTGTACTATGGCGGCCAGATAGCTGATATATCTAATAGCAGTGTGTGGCTTCGTTCTACTTCCGTTTTCCCAACCGACACTCACTCCCAAACAATATGAAGAACAAGAAAAATAGAAACAACGTTAAAATGCGGCTGCACTCCTCGTCACTCAAAGTGCACCTCACGAATATCCGAGGTCTGCACTCAAATATCACCGCAGTCCACCACCATCTAGAGACTGAGCAGCCGTCTCTCTTGTTTCTTACGGAGACGCAGATAAAATGTCCGTCGGATGAGGCGTACCTAACGTATCCAGGGTACACTTTGGAGCACAACTTTAGGCCTCGTGCTGGAGCGTGCCTGTACGCCCGTGACGACATCTGCTTTCGGCGTCTCCGTAATCTTGAGGACACCAGATTCTCTGTTCTTTGGGCGCTATTGGACATGGACACGGACAAAATTGTCTATGCCTGTGTCTATCGGTCGCACAGTGGAGATCAGGAGACAACTCGGCTCACTGATTATTTGAGTGAGGCAGCGGACGCGGCTCAGCAGAAGTACCCATCAGCCCAATTAGTGTTACTGGGGGATTTCAACGGCCACCTTAAAGATTGGCTGTACCCATACCGGGACACTGACCGCGCTGGGTTGGAAATGAGAAAGCTTGCTTTGTCGTTAGACCTAACCCAGCTGGTCCAAGAAGCCACAAGGGTACCAGACGTTGAGTCGCATACTCCCTATTGCTTAGACCTTCTGCTGACAACTGATCCAGACCGATACTCCGTGGTATCGGTATCTTCTCCGGTATCTTCGCCGTTAGGCAGCTCCGACCACTGTCTGGTGAAATCAGTATCCGTTTACCATCCGCCTGATCTCAGTCCCAGAGGCAGCCGGCGGCTGTGGCGATACAAGTCAGCATATTGGGACGAGATGCGCTCTTTCCTTGCATCTTACCCATGGCAGTCACTGTGCTTCTCTTCTGGTGATCCGTCAGCCTGCGCGGATGCTGTGACAGTTGCTATACGTACGGCTATGGAATATTTCATTCCATACTCTGACGTTCCATTGTCCAGCAAAGCTCGCCCATGGTTCGGTCCTCAATGTAAAAGTGCATTTAAACATGAGGCCTACCTAGCCTGGGTCGATGCTCGACAGCTTAAGGCAAGGGACACACACCGGAAGAAAAAGGCGTTTAACAGGGCTGCCAAGGCATGCAAAAGGGTTTTTCAGAGGGCTCGTTTTGACCACATTAGTCGAATAGGGAACAAACTAGCTTCGTACCCTGCGGGCAGTAAAGCGTTTTGGTCCCTAGCTAAATCGGTCGAATCGAACTTCTGCCGCTCCTCACTGCCTCCAATGCTGAAACCTGATGGGGCGCTGGCTCACACCGCAATGGAGAAAGCAAACTTGTTTGCATCTCAGTTTGCGGAATCTTCACGTCTGGATGCTGGTAGTGCGACACCTCCTACTCCACCTGGCAGTCCGACCTTGATACCGGAAATACATATTCGCCAAAAGGAGGTTCGTAAAGTGCTACGCAATCTGGATGTGAACAAAGCCAGTGGTCCGGACGGAATTCCCGCCCTAGTGTTGAATGTTTGTGCACCTGAGTTGTCTCCTGTACTGACCCGACTGTTTAGGCTCTCTCTCCGTACTGAGCAAGTACCAAAATCATGGAAGCTTGCTAACGTGCAACCTGTGCCCAAAAAAGGTAGTCGTGCTGACCCTGCCAACTACAGACCCATCTCGGTCACGTCCATACTCTGCAAGACTATTGAATGTGTCTTAAACCACAGGCTTCTGACGTACCTAGAATCTAATGACCTCCTCAGTGACCGGCAATACGGGTTTCGCCGAAATCGGTCCACCGGGGATATTCTAGCGTACGTCACTCACATCTGGAGTGAAGCTATTGAGAAACACGGGGAAGCACTTGCAGTCTCCCTGGATATCTCGAAGGCTTTCGACAGGGTTTGGCATGATGGCCTTATTAGCAAGCTTTCTAGTTATGGTTTGTCTTCTGGGTTTATTGCATGGATATCGGACTTCTTGAGGGATCGATCCATACGAGTTGTCATTGATGGCTGCTCGTCGGATCAAATGGCAATCAATGCCGGAGTCCCTCAAGGGTCGGTACTCTCTGCGACGCTTTTTCTGCTACATATCAACGATCTGTTGAAGCCCGGTATCTTTGGGTACGCGGATGATAGCACTGTTGTAGAGAGTTACATATCGAGCGCGAGAGCCAGTGGACAGAAAACTATGGTATTGAGAGAGAGTATGATCGAGCGTTTGAACTTGGCCCTTGAGGAAATCTCTGAATGGGGCGAAAGTAATCTGGCCAAGTTAAACGAGGGAAAGACGCAGGCGTGTCTGTTCTCGGCAAAAAGGAGTCCATTTCAACATACTCCTACTTTTCGAGGTGTATCCGTACCGGTTACTGATCATCTTGAGCTTTTGGGCGTTACCTTGACCTCTACGTTCAACTTTGGGATGTATATCGAGTCCAAGGCTAAATTAGCTGCCAAAAAACTAGGTGTCCTCTCAAAAGTGCGAAAGTACTTCAAATCTGAACAATTACTTCTCTTATACAGATTCGGGTGATTCAAAGCACAGATTCGGTCTTGTATGGAGTACTGTTCGCATCTTTGGGATGGATCGGCTAAGTATCAGCTTGAGGCTCTGGAATCGATCGAGAGGCGTGCCAAAAGGTTCATAGGCAAAGACACTCTAGTGCGAAAAAGACTTCAAAGTATTGAACATCGCCGCAAATTGCAAGCTTGTCGGTTTTTTATCGGATACACTTCGGAGAGTGTGCGACTGATCTGCATGATCTAATACCACCTTGCCCTTTTTTCTATCGGACCTCTCGTAACTCGAAGAAGCGGCACCGTTTCATGGTTGATATTCCAAAGACACGGACGAAGAGGTTTGACTCTACTTTTGTGATAAGAACGTCTAGGCTGTGGAATGAGTTGCCAGAGTGGGTTTTCCCTGATAGTTATAACCTTGGTCTCTTCAAATCGAGAGTGAATCGGTTTCCTCTAGGTAAACACGCTCCATCGTAGACCGCATCGTCGCTTAACATCAGGTGAGATGGCGGTCAAGTCTAAACCTATATAAGTTAAAAAAATAAAAAGTAATAATAATACTTTCGTGATATTGAATACACACATATTCTAGTAAATAGAAACACCCGGGCACAGTACACATATTTTAATTCATCAAACAAATATTTGCACCGGGTGGGAATCGAGCCCACGACCCTCGGCGTCGCAGGCAGAGTTACTGCCCAGTGCCACTAAGCCAGGAGGTCAATCATTTCGTTTTAGTGTGATGATACATACATATATATTTATACTCAAAAATATAGACCGTAGGTAGGTATTATATTTTAAGCTGACTTATTATGGCACTGTAATGTTATGGGTAGGCGTGTTGCTTACCATCTAACGCATGTCATGGTCGTCTCATCACTATGTATTAAAATGACTACCATTAAAATAAATATTCATTTAAATTGGCTATCTGATCGCTTAAAGCGATATCTTCCAGTCAAGTATTGACGGATTGGAAACACACAATAATGGTCCGTAACCAATCATGATTAGGTATCTATTTCCTTGATCGGTGTTTATTATGATTATATCTGGTTTATTATAATTATATCTTATATATAAAATTCTCGTGTCACAGTGTTTGTTTCCTTACTCCTCCGAAACGGCTTTACTGATTTTTACCAAATTTTAAATGTATATTCAGTAGGTCTGAGAATCGGCTGCTAGCTATTTTTCATACCCCTAAGTATTAGGGGTTGTTCACCCCAAACATTTTTTTTTAATTTTTGGTAATTTTTTTTTGTTTTTATTTTTTTTATAATGTGGCGTTAAAAATACATACAACCCTAAGTTTTTACCCTTTTATCACCAACCCCTGTTTTTTTTATAGCCATTTTAGTAATTTAATCATTTGACAGTGAACTCCTAAACGACGGGACCGATTTGAATGTTTTTTTTTGTGTGTGTGTATTCGAAGATGGTTTAAATTCACAAATAAGCCCGGCAGATGGCGCTGCAGACAGTGTCTAGGACTCTAGGTTATGTCCGAGCGAAGCCGGAACGGGCCGCTAGTATATTATATAAGTATCTGGCTGCTGGTAGGTATTCTGCAAACAATACATTCACGTACTTATGTTAAATAAAATTTACCTTGACAGACTCTTAGGACGTACCTGACTAGCTGTAATTTTAAAATACCTAGAATTAAATAATTGTTATTTGTACTCGAAAAACTGAACACACAGTGAGGAAAATTTTATTTAAATCGTTTCAGTGGTTTAGGAGTTCATCGCGAACAAACTTTATGACACGATGTTTTTATAAATACACTAGCAGCACCTCGCGGCTTTACCTGCACAGTTCCCGTTCCCGTTATTTTCGTAGTCTAACTAAGTTCAAAATGTCAACCCGTTCCGTTCAGCCTGTCCGACGTGATTGAGCAACAAACATCTAAACTTTCTAATTTACAATATTATTAGGATAGCGAAAGCCAATTCAATCACTTGACGGAAATCAATACGCCTGTTGGATACAGCATAGCAGCACCAACTATGAACGAGAATACTTCATTGCTGCACTGCTCTTGTGTGTATTTTCCGTCAGTACTTATTTTAATTTTACTTCTGGTACAGTAACGAGACGAGCAGGGCATGTGCCTGATGGTAGGCAACACACCTAGCCCAGGATCTCTAGCACAATTTTTGCATTTGCGTATTTACGCAATAAATTAAGCTATTTAGCTTCATTTTGATGAGACGTTCAACAATTTCCTGTAAAAAAACTCTTGATTGTGGTAGCTAACAGAGATTCTAAGCGTAAGACCGGGATAATGCACTACGCAATTTGTAGGGCAATATGACTTTTAAATAAAATAAATAAATAAATATTGGTGGACAATTCACACACAACACCATCTGACCCCAAACTAAGCAAAGCTTGTGTGATGGCGCCCAGATAGCTGATATAATACTTAAATAGTTTTAAATACATACTTATTATACATATAAACACACACAGTCCAAACATTTGAATTCGTCACACAAATATTTGCACTGGGTGGGGATCGAACCCACGACCCAATGAATTGTATTAATACTAGCTGACCCGGCAAACGTTGTTTTGCTACATAAATTATTAATACATTGACAAAAAAGACGATAATTTATCAGTTATCGAGCGGGATGAAAAATTATTAAAATACTAAAATGGCTATTAAAAAATAGGGGTTGGTGCTAAAAGAGTAAACATTTATGGTTGTACTAGCGGCCCGTTCCGGCTTCGCTCGGACATAACCTAGACACTGTCTGCAGCGCCATCTGCCGGGCTTACTTGTGAATTTAAACCATCTTCGAATACACACACAAAAAAAAACGTTCAAATCGGTCCCGTCGTTTAGAAGTTCACTGTCAAATGATTAAATTACTAAAATGGCTATAAAAAACAGGGGTTGGTGATAAAAAAGTTAAAATTTAGGGTTGTATGTATTTTTTAACGCCACATTATAAAAAAATAAAAACAATTTTTTTTTACCAAAAATTAAAAAAAAAATGTTTGGGGTGAACAACCCGTAATAATTAGGGGTATAAAAAATAGCTAGTAGCCGATTCTCAAACCTACTGAATATGCATATAAAATTTGGTAAAAATCAGTAAAGCCGTTTCGGAGGAGTAAGGAAACAAACACTGTGACACGAGAATTTTATATATGGTTGTATGTATTTTTTAACGACACGTTATAAAAAAATTAAAACAAAAATGTTTGTCCTAAAACAACAAAAAATAAATTTAGGGGTGAACAACCCTTATCACTTGGGGGTATGAAAAATAGATAGTAGCCGATTCTCAGACCTACTAAATATGCATATAAAATTTGGTAAAAATCACTAAAGCCGTCAAAGTCAAAGTACTTTATTCATAAATGTACAATTTACACGTCAATAAATAAAAAATAAAAACAAAAGAAAGAGCATATAAATTGTATATATTTTCAAAGTTGGAAATTACTACTTTACTGTATTATAATAATTATTGTACAGAAAACTGTCAAGCATTAAATGAGTATAATATGTTTTTATAACAATTGTACTGACCCATGTCAAACTTTTGTATACATTTTTATAGGACTTTACCATCACTCTCTAAAAATTCGGTGTAACTATAAAAAGTTTGATCGATAAGCCAGCACTTTAATTTGTTTTTGAAGCTGCCGAAACTTGGGGCAGATATAACTATTTTGTGAAGTTTGTTATAAACTTCAGGTCCCATAATGTGAGTTAGCTTCCGTGACCTTGTGAGAGAGTGTGATATATAACATCCAGCTTGTCCGCGTTACGTATGTTGCAAGAATGTCTCTCTCCTCGCGTATTGTATGATTCTAGATTTTTTCTGACATACACAGCCACCTGGTAGATCAATATAGCAGGTAACGTAAGTATCCCAAGCTCTTTGAAATATGGTCTGACGGATGTGCATTGCGATACGCCAACGATGGCACGTACGGCACGTTTTTGGGCGCGGAACGCACGCTCCCAGTCGGCATAATAGCTCGGCGCCGCGCCGTATTGTAACCGTTTCGAAGGTTTCGAAGTAAGGTAACTAACATTGTGAACACACGAGAATTTTATATATAAGACTTGCGGGCCGTTCCGGCTTCGCTTGGATCATAACCTAGACACTGTCTGCAGCGCCATCTGCCGGGTTTATATGTAAATCAAAACCATCCTCGAATCCACTTGTACACACACACAAAAAAAAAAAAAAAAATGGGTCCGCCGTTTAAATAAAAATAAAATAAATAAAAAGTAAAAAATAAAGCTTCCAAGATGTATCAGTCTTTGTGGCATGACATGATACACTTTTTGCGTAGGTATAATAGATATGCCAAAATGCGTATTGATCATTTTGCGTAAATGGGAATTGATTTGGCATTACCTATGCGTATTGCACTTTTTGCGTATATGACAAGATGCGTTTTTAAAATTAGTCAAAACGCGTGTTGGTCATTATGCGTCTGAAGGTCGTTATCGAGGTCAGAAATGATTACTAACCAGCAGATTTTTTATGTTCTTACTTAGCTAAAATTCATATAATTTAACAGTCATATTGACCAACAAATTGCGTGGAACATTATTCCGGTCCTACGCTCAGAAATATTCAATCCTAGCTATCTCTGTTAGCTACCACAATGTCCACAATCGAGAGTTTCTTACAGAAAATGGTTGAGCGTCTCATCAAAATGAAGCCATTCACGCAAAATTTGCTTGATAGTAATCTATTGCAAAAACTGTAGATAAATAGATAAATAAATAAATAAATATTGGTGGACAATTCACACACAACACCATCTGACCCCAAACTAAGCAAAGCTTGTATGATGGCAGCCAGATAGCTGATATAATACTTAAATAGTTTTAAATACATACATACTTAATATACATAGAAACACCCACAAACAGATATACTCTTTATTGACACACCAAAGAAAAATAAATACAGAAAATAAAGAACAATACATTTTAAAGTAGTGCGCCAGTGGGCGGCCTTATCGCTGAAAGCGATCTTAGGATGGATAATACTATTTGGACAAGTATACGGGGTGTGCAAATAAGAATTAAACTTAGTAAAATTATATACATACATATAAATATCATCAACAACATCAACAGCCCACTAAACGTTCCCACTGCTGGGACTCGGGGCCTTCTCTCGCAAGGAGAGAGTTAAGGCCATAAATCCACCACGCTGGCCCAGTGCGGGTTGGCGGATGACACATGACTTCGAAAGATTCTAGGTACATGTCGGTTTCCTCACGATGTTTTCCTTCACCGTTTTAAGTTAGCGGAATTACGCACATGACTTCGAAAAGACAGTGGTGCGTGTGGGGTTTGAACCCGGGGTCTCCGGATCG
This sequence comes from Ectropis crepuscularia, assembly GCA_963693475.1. NCBI lineage: Eukaryota > Metazoa > Arthropoda > Insecta > Lepidoptera > Geometridae > Ectropis > Ectropis crepuscularia. Next base: position 2,769,761 of record OY856341.1, read on the forward strand.
GCAGCCGCCGTTCTCCCGACTAGACCACCGTAACTTATCATATAAATATATTGGAATGAAAATAACAATTATGAATATATATATATATATATATACTGTCATAAATCTTATACAATAATACTAGTAATTTAGTTAAAAATAATAAACTAATATATACGATAATTGAATACCTACATACATCTATATATATAAAAGCGAAAGGTCACTCATCAAGGAATCTCAAAAACTACAAATGCTAGGAATCTGAAATTTTGCATGGAGGTTCCTTTTAGCATGTAGGCGCTCGCTAAGACGGGGTTTTGCGAAATTCAACCCCTAAGAGGGTGAAACAAGGGATGAACGGTTGTATGAAAATTCGTGATATTCAAAGTTATCAAATGTTGTATCAATTCAATGTTTGTTCTATCGATTTTGTAATTTCGAACTAAACGGGGGTGAAATCGGGGTAGAAATGGGGGATGAATGTCAATTCGGAAGTTCCCAACCGTTGAACATAAAACCATGAAACTCTGTATATAGACACTTGACAAGAAGCAAAGGAATGTTTGTTCATCGATTTTGTAATTTCGAACTGTACGGGGGTGAAATTGGGGTTGAAATGGGGATGAATGTCAATATGGAAGTTCCCAACCGTTGAAGATAAAACCATGATACTCTGTTTTCATAGACACTTGACACGAAGCAAACGAATGTTTGTTCTACCAAATTTGTAGTTTCGAACTGTACGGGGGTGAAATTGGGGTAGAAATGGGGGATGAATGTCAACATGGAAGATCCCAACCGTTGAAGATAAAACCATGAAACTCTGAATATAGACACTTGACACGAAGCAAACGAATATTTGTTCTCGCAATTTTGTAATTTTGAACTGTATAGGGATGAAAGTGGGAAAGAAATGGGGGATGAAAGTATACATGGAAGCTTCCAATCGTTGAAGATAAAACCATGAAAGTCTGTATATAGGCACTTGACACGAAGTAAATAAATGTTTGTTCTAGCAATTTTGTAATTTCGAACTGTATGGGGATGAAATTGGAGTTGAAATGGGGGACGAAAGTCTCTTACGCTTTCACACTAACTTAAACAACTGAACTGATTTTGATTGTTCTATAGTAAGCTGTTTTTAGTAACCGTAAATGTGTCTGGGTATAAAAATAGGTACTGCCTGAGTCATCTTAGTATTTATTTCGCGCGGACGAAGTCGCGGGTAAAAGCTAGTATCCAATAAATACAATTAAAATACAACAGAGAAATTGCAATTGGAGTAAATCGACAAACAACAGTCTACATTTTCAACAAATAATAATGTTTAACATTGGTTTTGAAAGTGTTAAGTGAAGGAGAATGCTTGATGTGCACGGGTAATTCATTCCACAACTGAGTTGCCTTGTAAGTAAACGACTTGCCATAAAAAGTTTCAGTTCGAGCAGAAGGGGTCATGTGGGAAAGAGTGTATTTTGACCTTAAAGGAAGCTGACGGTAATCTTGCAAAAAGGTAAAGCGTTCCTTAAGGTAGTGCGGAGTGGAAGGATTAAACAATATAATTATTATACAGAAAAAAAAGAACGTGAGCATTCCGAGACGAATGGGTAACCACTTGAGCTGCACACGAAATTGGGACACGTGATCATATTTTCGTAATCCAAATATAAATCATAAACAGAAATTTTGGAGGCGCTCAAGTTTGTCTAGCTGGTCCTCTCTAAGATCAAGATAACAGGCGTCAGCGTAATCCAGGATAGGAAGAAGGAGAGACTGAGCAAGAGCAATTTTAATGGCAGTGGGTAAAAAGTTACGGAGGCGTCTTAAGGAGCTACTGGACGCAAATAATTTACTACTGATTGTCTCAACATGACAATCCCATGATAAGGTACGATCAAACACTACTCCAAGATTTTTCACGGAACTACTAAATGGTATAGGAATTCCATCAAATACAACACTGGGTATTGTGTTCCAGGTTATTCTGGAGATCCAGTGCGAACTGCCTATTATTAATAACTGCGTTTTCGTAGGACTGTGTGTAGGGATCATGGTCTAACCTGCCTATAATAGCACGCAGCCATTGGAACATGATTAGTCAAAATTATTACCTAGCACTGCGCGGCGCTCGTCACCAAAGGATATAGATAGTTACCTAGTTAGTGTTTTGCTAACCCGGAGCAGTAATGATTACAAATTAATGGCAGGCGATACAACAACAATAGATAGATTAATTATTTATTATTGCTTATCGCATTTAATTCGAAAAAAAAAACTTAGTTAAAACCGAGCGAAATATAATAGCATTTGGCGATTTTCTCATTATCTCTAATTTAATAATCCTATTGATGTGAAATTTTGTATTAATTTAATCATAAATTATTGTATAGGTAACAATTATTGATTTTGTGACCCGTAATAAATGGTATGCATAATACATACATAAAAGTTCTTGTAATTCGTTGTAACTTTGATCGATGTTGTAACAATAGTGTATTTATGTTATGGCGTACGAAAAATAAAAGCGGTCAAGTGTGAGTCAGACTCGCCCATGAAGGGTTCCGTAGTAGCAAGTAACATAGTAAATAAGTTCTTGTAGTTCGTTGTAACTTTGATCGATGTTTTAATAATAGTCTAGTTATGACGTACTAAAAAAAACTACTCATCAGATCGAGTTCAAACTAATTTTCGTTGGAAGTTTGCATAGTAATGTACATCATATATTTTTTTAGATTAATCATTCTCTTATTTTAGAAGTTAGAGGGGGGGGGGCACACATTTTACCACTTTGGAAGTGTCTCTCGCGCAAATTATTCAGTGTAGACAAAAACTATATTAGAAACCTCATCATCATTTTTGAACACCTATCGATAGATAACCCACACGTGTAGGTTTGATGAAAAAAAAATTGGCAGTCATAGGAACTGCCGATAGAAGTGAAAACTTATAACTCAGAATTTCATAGCTTACTAATCTAAAATCTAAACTAATCTGATGAGTAGTTGAGTAGTTTTTTTAGTACGTCATAAATACATTATTATGAAAACTACGATCTAAGTTACAACGTACTAAAAAAAACTATGTATATTATGTTACTTGCTGCAACGGAACCTTTCATGGGCGAGTCCAAATCGCACTTGGTCACTTTATTTCTTTCTCTAATTTAAAGAGTTACAGGGCACATTTTACCACTTTGGAATTGTCTCTCGCGGAAGACCTATCCATAGACACCCCCCCCCCCCCATACACATATAGGTTTTATGAAAAAAATATGTCTTTCAGTTCTAAGTAGGTACCCCAAAATGTATTAAACCTTAATGCGATTCACAGTACATCTACTTACTAAGTTTCAAGAGTATAGTTAGTTTCGGAAAAAAGTAGCTGTGACATTGACATACGGACGGACAGACAGACATGACGAACTCATAAAGTTACAAGTTCACGCGTTCGGTCGCAGTCTCCGCGCGAACTGCTGCCTTTAGGGTTCCGTTTTTACGTTTTACGGAACCCTGAAAAGGGAGGTAGATGATTTTAATAAAATTAGTAGGATGCTCATTTCAATATCATCTTAATCATCATTTACATCAATGTACATAGGACAGCCCGACCCTCGATCTCTTACGTTCCCACCCTACATTAGCTGCCTTGCGTATATCGTCACTCCATCTAGTCTCTTCATGGACATCCTAAACAACGTTTAGCGATTTGTGGTATGTACTTCAGAACCCTCCTCCTAAAGCCTCTTCTCCAACGGTAATCGAGAGGTCTACTTCAAAACTAAAATGGTCTTGGCTTTTAATAAAGCTTTCTCTAAATTTTTGTTTGAAATAAAACAGAACTATTGCCAGTCGATAAGCATTTTAGTTAGGCGGTCCCAACGTCGCCGTCGCAAGGTAATAATGGTAGGGGAGCCCACGATGCTAAATGGGGAGTTACTCGAGCGTCATAGAGACCTATTGGATTGCAAAGCTAAGGTACCTAATAAGAAGATTTTTAAAAAAAATTACCTTTTCATCAGTGGGGGGCGCCGCTATAGAATTTCAAATGCGAAAAATTAGCTTTATGAGCTAATTAGCTATGAATTTTGTTATTTCGGCTTGTGGAATCCTTAGATATTATAGTTTACGTTATCCTTGAATTATTTTCTTTTAAATAAAATAGCCACGCTTTAGAATATAGAGATGACCTTTTAAAAACTCTGTAGCCCTCTACTTTCTTTGCGTCACTGTAGAATTATCAGATTAGTGGAATATACACTTTTTAGCATGTAATTAACTCGCCCTACCTTAGTCTGACGAGCTCGAGAATTTCTGATGATCAAAAAGATTTTTTTCTTAATCAGCCTTATTTATGGGGCTCATATTTGGTTAAGATACTTAGCCGGGGGTACAAGTTCCAACTGTATATTAATCTGCCGCACTGGAGTAAATCCCGAAATTCCCCTCTTGGGCTCCCCTACTATAATAGTCGCAAGGTGGCTGCGAAATATAAGGTGGTCGTCTGGTCGTTCCAGTGCAAAAACAAATAAGTATGATAAGTGTTCCAATGCCACTTCACTAACGCGCTGATCTGATCATATATCACTATATAAGTGACATTAGCTTCGACAAATAGAGTTCCTCGAAACAATGAGCATAACTCATTCCGTAGCTCGCTGAGTCACTTTGGAGTTACAAATGTACAGTTTTTTATTCACAAAGTCACTATTCTGAATTATATTTCGTGATGAAAATACTTTTTTTACCAAGTACCACATTATAGAATGTGACCACTCATTTTAAATACCAACCATGGTTTATCACTTATTAGGGGAAAAACTCATTCAGAAATACATTGCTGGGTAAAGATATAAAATAAAAAACTTCAACTTAAACTTTTAACTTTAGTTAAAACTTTGGTAAAATACGATTAACTACCTACGATTAATTACAACCGACCGCCGGTCCGCTCTTATAAAGTTTATTCGGCTTACCGTCTTTTAATTTTTATCATTCAAACTTGATGCCTAAAATGTAATACATCCTCATAGAATTACAAACGTTTAAAAATAATATTGCATACTTGTTAAGTCATTCCTATTGCTACTATTTTTATGTTTTTTAAGTAATGAGCCTATGGCTCGTAAAACAATGATAATTATTATTAAGCTGTACTACTAGGATTTAACTTACGCTAGTATTTGTATATGTTGTTATTGTTTTGATGTTTTAATAAAGATGAATAAAGATCTTTTGAAATTGAAATTGAATACGATTAACTGCGATGATACTTATATCTCTTGATTCCGAGTTTTCTTGTATTAAAAAAACTGCGTTAAATATGGCGCTGTGCTGTCTATGGGCATATGTTTAGTTTACCATCAGACGCCCGGCTGTCTCCTCATTCTATTACCTAAGCTAACGTGTTCCAGACCATGATAGAGCATGTTCGTTGTGTAGCGTTACTGTCGTATTTCTAGTATGTTACTTTAATAGCTCTTCTTCGTAAGTGTGGTACACGATTTTCGCCAGAAGGCATGAGTGGCAGCGCATATGCTAATAGCAAAATATAGCTACATATATTTACGTTCAGTATATCGGCGCAATCAATCTCCATGCTTAATAATCGTGTCTGCATCGCGATCAGATTAACTGAGCAGTTCGTCGACCTGCCATTGCTCTTGTAACCATCCATTATCGAAGATAGTATATAAACCCATGGGTCAAGGATTAAAGCTTCATTTCTTTAATAGTTGAGAATTAGCGTCCAAGTGCTAGTAGAAATGTTGAGGCTAATGTTTTTGTTTATTTTCGGTGTTTCGTTGCATGGAATAAACGCTGTGCCGGTTGTTATTAAAGGTTTGTTTACTATTTTCTAGTGTGTTTCGGGTTATTTTGGTAACCAGTAGAGAGCGACTGAGGCCAACAGTGAAAGCTCTTCTTTGACAAAAAAATTGGCAGTGAAAACTTAGAATTTGATAGCTTACTTGAATTTGAAATCAATTTACACCCCACGAAAATTCTGTCTAGGTGCCCCTAAAGAAGTTTTCACTTCAAAAAAATCAATAAGACGAATGACGACTTTGTTTTTAACTTTGTACTCAAATTGTAGTAAAATGTTAACTAAATCCTTGTTTTGTTCGCAGAATCATCGCCTAATGGAGAGTCCATTATCGCAATATCTTCGTCCAATCCTGAAGTTGAGAAGTACATCCTAGACTACGCCGCCGAGCGCGCCAAGCTGAACCCAGCTCCATCCGCGGAGGCGCGCGCGAGCTCCCTGGGGCACGTGGTGCGAAGCTTCAGCGTCGCCACTCCAGAGAGGACCATCGCTGGATCCGGACGAAGCTTCGGCGACGATTTCAGTGACCCTTTCTTCTCGCCCTATTTCATCGCGACCGATTTAGACGGTTTCGACGTCCGCAACTGGCTCAGAAGCGTCGAAAGCTTCTATGACCCCAGTTTCGCAGGCGGCGGAACCTCCGTATCGGCCACTGCCGTCAGCAATAACGGTCAAGCCTATGGCAAAGTCGAAACCCACAATTTGAACAACCGAGGCCATAAATGAGAATAAAACCTGCCATAAACGGTGTGCCGGTTAAGAAACGAGATAATAGCCTAGATACGAGTAAAATAATAAACATGTTAAGTGATTCGAGTTTTTATTAAAAAACAATTTGAAAATTTGCTAATGTTTTATTTGATGCTATAGTAGGGAAAGACGTGGCGACAAGCGATGTACAATCGTCGCCGTATCTTTACCGTCGTGTTAGAGTTAGTAGTAGCCGGGCGCGGCGTTGACGACGGTGGTGTGCGCGGCCTGGATGCCGGGGCCCTGGATGGTGGTGGAGCCGGCCTGCGACAGCGCGCCACCGTGCTGCAGCTGCGTGCTGTGCGCGGTGTTGGCGCTCACTCCGCCGCGGTTCTGCGACGCCGACACCGCCGAGTTGTACCCGAAAGCGTCCCGGCTCTGGGCAGAAGAGATAGCAGTCCCCGCGCCGTCCGAGGAAGAAGACGCCGCGGATCCGTAACCACCGGACGCCAAAGCGGATCCGTAACCGGCGTTCCTGTAGCCGTAAGGAGCGTTGTGGGTTTGCGCGACAGCAGAACCGTAGTTCCCGATGGATTGGGAGACGGCGTTTCCGTAGCTGTCTCTGGGGGCGTTGTAGGCGGTGTAGCCGTAAGGGTAGTTGGTGCGGTATAGCTGCTGCTTGGGGGCGGCGTTGGCGTAGCCGATGCCGCGAGCGAAGCCGTTCCCGTCGGAGCCAGCGCTGCCGGCGCCGTAGGCCTCGCCGCCGCCGCTCTGGAAGGAGGTCCCGATGCCCGACGAGTGCGTGATCCCGGCTACGTTTGAGCTGAACCCGCTACCAAACCCGTACGCGAAACTCGGTTCAGCGAAGTCAGGAGAGCGGCCCTCGCGGTAGATCAGCGTTCCAGGAACGATCCCGCTATCTGCAATAAATAACAAATATTTTTTACAAATTTTCGAGGTCAAATTCGTGTAATTTGTAAAATGTATGACAATAGAGCTCAGTCAGAGGTCAACACCTAAACTTATCAATATGCTAATACTGCGTGGGCGGCAATAACCGTTTATTTTTACAATACCTACGAACGCTCATTAATTTTTTGTCAAACGCGGAAGACGCTATTGTCGGCTACGGATTATGATTGTAAACCTGATTTTAAATCGTCCTTTCCACTTTTATGAAAGCTATTACCATATATTTGAGATATGTTAAAAATGGGGGTTTGAGGTTAATTGTCTATCGTAAACAATGGTCGACTTACCGAGATACCAGATGGGGGTTGCTTGGCAAGCGACGAACGCAGCGGTAAGGATAATCAATCTCGAAGCCATATTGCCAATTTTTCTCGCTCCACAGGATGCCTAGACCTTTCTCTGTGTTTATGAATATTGGTGATTCATTTCCCCAAGCTTATATACTAGTATCATCTTTCCCCCCACCAGTAGAGACTGGGTCACACGAAGCACCCGAAGGCATTGACACTCATAAATAAAATTTATCTAACAACTTACGGTAAACCGTTTTGATAGGTCCAGGTGATCTGATATCGTAAATTTAATGGAGACAGTGTCATCCTCAAAGGAACATTTAAATGGGGTAATAAAATTGGCAAATTATTAATATTATTGGTAATGTCGGAACTCGTAATGATCTAATCGGGGATATCATCAGGCTCGTTACGCGGTGACAACTCGTTTAATTAATAATATGCTAATCAGCCATATTATTAATGTTATCATCTATTAATTTTGATTTCATTATGATTATGTTTGTATACGATTAAATAAAAGATAAATGACACAATAATGTAGGGTTGTAGGGATTGGGGGCTTAGATAGCATTAAATTATTTTGGAGTGGTTGAAAGCGTGCATTCTAATTGTTGTAGGTTTGTAAACTTATAATTGCAACTCTTATTTTCGCGAAAATGTTACTCACCTCATATTTTTATCCTTTAAGTGCACAGACAAAGGATGAAATAGTTTTCAGTGAGAACCTATTTTTTTTTCATAATATTGTAGTGTCGGTAATGAGGGCAGTACAGTGTTAGGTAATCATAATTTGGACTCTTCATGGTCCAATAGCTACGTGGTACCACTATGCTCACCATCAGGCACTTGTTACGCTCGCTCCGTTATTCTATACTATACATAAACATACGTTTGTCAGTTATTCCATAGCCAAGCAGTAATATGCAAACATTGTTGTGTTCCGGTTTGAAGGACAATGTTGCCAGAGAAATTACATATCCTAAAGATAAATCATATGATATCTCAAGGTGACAAGCGCAGTACAGTGCTAGTAGCTAGTAAGGATGTGGTCTCTTCGTGTGCCAATAGTTGATTTTCACTGTGCTGTTACAGCAGCAGTATTGCTTACCATCAGGCACATGTCCTGCTCATTTTGTCGCTCTACACTACCCAAAATCTAGTTGAATAGAAAGCACATTTACACATTTTCAATCTTTATCTAAGGTTTCAGTGGTTTCGATTAATAAATTTACTTAAATGATAAATAGGAGTTTTTTAGGATGGGACAAGCAAGAGTCAGGTTTGATGGTAAGCACCACATGTATCCATAACAGCACATCACCTAGCAGACACTTTATATAATAAATATGAAGAGTTCAAATCACAGCCTAGAACTACTACTAAAGTGTTTTTTACACGGAGATATAAGATATCTCTTTGTCCTTTAATTTCTTTCGAAACATTACTCTTCAAACTGTATCTTTATTATACTCACTTCTACAAATCGTTTTAGGTATTTTGTTCAAAAAATTTAATATTTGAATCCAAAATCTGGTCTCAGAATCTCATCTGCATGCCGTTATGAGCTGCATAAAACGGTTATAAAAATAAATGTGACATAATGTAATAATTTATAGATCTTCTCTGGTAGATATCAATCCGGGATCAATGCTATTCGAGGAATTTCTGACACGTTTAGTTTGAAAAACAGCACTAAAGAGGTTAAAGACATCGAGAGAATAAGCTATTAATACAGTCCAGAATTTATAGAGGAAATGAAATGTTTCCATAAAATATTGAAGCCATTGATAACGCTAATTCTAAATAGTCCACTTTACGACTTTCCGAAAATCCTGTCTCTTGATAATAATTGCAAGTTTATGCTAATGTTCAGTTCAATATTATGACAAAAAATTAAACCTCGAAAACGTATTAAGAAAACAGCAATTAGTAAGATTTGCGGTGATTTATTTACACGAACCGACAACGATAAAAATATCCTTACAGCTAAAATATATTTAACATCACAGTATAAACAACAAGTCTTCACATTAATTGTTAAAGACTCTGGTAATTTCGCATGATAAATTATACAGTACTCGATCACAGACAGCGCGAGCGAACTGTGCATAAAATTATAGTTTTTTTTTTGACAACACATTCAATCTACAATTTATCAACAGTAATGTGTTACTACAAAATACATAAATCAAGAGCTGGATTTACTCTCCGCGACAGCAGCAGAACGGGCGAATCCAAATCCACCAACATTGTCATCGTCTTCATGGCTGTCGCTGTCATCTCCATCGAAAAACTGACCAGGTCTTTGGAAACCGTAGCCACCTCCTGGAGTTTGGCCCAATACTCCTCCGTGGTAGTTCCCATTGAATTGGCTGTTAACAGATCCATAACCGTTGTTGTATCCCGGTCGTTGATAACCACCGTAGCCTTGATTGTAGCCTCCAAAGCCTTGGTTGTAACCATCGTATCCCTGGTTGTAGCCGCCGTAACCTTGGTTGTAACCGTGTTGTGGATACCCTCCGTTGTGTTGGTAATTGTTGGGGTAGTAACCATTGCTATGTCCACCGTCAGCTCCGTTGGAGGAAGACTGTGACTGGCTGATGGCGATGTTGATGGGAACGCCTCCTTGATAGCCACCCTGGTAGCCTCCTTGGTAACCGCCCTGCTGGTAGCCCCCTTGCCCGTCACATATCCCGTATTTGTAGCATAGTTTCTTCTTGTGCAAACTTCTTGGTTCTCGTAACGCACTGTTGGCTGGTCCTTCTGAAATATGCAAGATTAGATTAAAAGTTAGCTCATGATCATAAAAGTAATAAAGCAATTCCAATTGGTGATTAAAATGCTACCTTCGGCCAGGGCTGCGCTCGAGCCGACCAGCACAATAGCGAGGTAAAAATAACGAGAACAGGTCATTTTGTCGGATCTCAGGTTATTGTGCCGATTCCTCAGGTCAAAGCTGTTTTATAGGTCGCCCCGCGAGGTCAACCCCCACACTCCGATAGTCCTATTCGCAAAAATCCCACGGAAGTTGTTAAACAGAAAAGTAATAATGATGAATATGGAGTAGTTTCCTCATCTTAGTTCGCCAAATCTGTTTAATTCAGTATCGAATGAGTAATCCGAAAATAGCTTATACCTACTTTTAGAAGACACATTCTATTTTTGACACTAGTAAGTTTGGAGGTAGATGGAAAGACAAAAATTAATATCAAAGATATAATTTGCAATTTATAAATTACAGAATTGAGATTTCAAACGCCTTCAATAGACACATGAATAAATCGTAAATGCTAATTAAAATCCGCTGTTTTTATGCAAAGTCAACGAACTCCATCTCGATTAGCTGATCTAATGTTGACCCCGGGCACAGATAGAGCTATACTAAACTCGCACTAGCCCCAGGTATCTTCATCGATCTTAATTGCTTTTTTCTAAAATTTGCTGGCATTCATCATTATTATCTAGACAACTTTATACAATACCTATTTCATACGTACAATGCCTAGGACTTAGAAACCAGTTTTCGTGTTACACACAATGCAAAACTTGCGTACAAAGTTTTCTATTCATTGGTAACAATACGATTTTATTAGCATGCATAGCAACTACCTATGTGCTGTTTACTTTATGAAGAGTTATTACGCAGAAATAGTTAGGTAATTAAAATTGATTAAATAAGTGTACCTATGCACATATGTAGTGTTTCCCATGTTTTATTGTTTTAATAAGTTTTTGCTCAGCCGCCATCTCGCCTACATCATGGACCATGATGGTGCGCGGTAATGTAATACCCCGTTTACATTATTCCAGCCCAGCGGCCGAATCCAGCGCTGGATTGCTTACTGGAATAATGTAAACCGACACTGGAATGCATTGGCACTGGATTGATGCTTTCCAGTGCCGGTTTCCATTATTCCAGTAAGCAATCCAGCGCTGGATTCGGTCGCTGGACTGGAATAATGTAAACGGGTTTTTAGAGAAACCGATTCATTCGAGATTATTTATATCCACGAGAAAATACCTACTCAGGCATTGCATTCCAAAGTTTTGTACTAATTGTCCTTCAGGTATTCTTTCCAGAAGTAATATAACTATATTACTTTTGGAAAATTGCGACTCAGAAAACAATACATTGATCAAATACAAAGGAAAGCCGCATGTCACGAACACTTTCGACCGGGGCTTTGACTATTTACCCAGCTTAAGTAGATAACACCAAACTTGTGTTTGTTTCTACAGCTATTAATTAGACATATGCTACTTTTTGCCATACTGTCCCATGTCACACGACAATAACTTTCTCGCTACATATTCTTACGCCAGTGTTTCCACATCTACCCTAATAGACTAGAGGCCCGTGAAGAAAATGTATGGGTCAAATGAACCATCAGAAGACCCATGTAGGATGATAGAAGGGTATAAAGTAATAAGATTCAGCACTATGCGGCACTATTCGCTACTATATATTCACTTGTAATCTGATAATAATTGTCAGACATTTTCATAGCTACTTTTTGTTACGTTTAGCCCATGTCACACGACGATCACTTTCTCGCTGTATTCATACGCCATTGTTTCCAGCATACGATACGAAAACGTATTTAATGAGCGTTATCCATCAGTACACTAGCCTCACTGCCCGAACAATGGGTATTATAACATACGGCCAAGGTCACTTTAGGTTGCACTTGTTTCCACGAGTACCATTTTACCACCTTACAATGTTATCTTGATCTCTCGACGGAAGTGTTCCTATTTCCTATATAAATTAAAAATTTGCATCTTTGTTTTGGGTTTTGCCCAAAAAGAATTGAGAAGGATTTGCGTGGGCGCACGACTTTATACTCAGATTTATGATTACGGAAATGTTTAGGAATATTCGCAGGCACACTCGTGAATAACTGACAAGCTTCGTGGATTTTTATATTTCCTATATTTTTTAAAACGTATGTTTTTAATAATTACACGAATATTGTAAAGGCTAAGGTTTGTGTGTACGTTAACTTACATGTATTTCTGAAAGTGCAGTACAGCTAGTAGTGGTAGGACTCTTAGCAGAGTCCGCCTGGGGAAGTACCACACTTTTGCCAGTTATTCTACCGCCAAGCAGTAATGTGCAAACATTACTGTGTTCCGGTTTGAATGGCAATGTTTCCAGAGAAATTATAGGGCTTAGAGATATATTATCTTAGATCTCTATGTGACGAGCGCAGTGCAGTGCTAGGTAATGATCTGGACTCTTCATGTTCCAATAGCTGTCACTGTGCTGTTATGTGGCAGGCATGTTGCTTACCATCAGGCACATGTCCAGCTCGTCTCGTCACTCTGTATTTAAAAAAAAAAGCTGGTCTAGTCGGGAGAAAGGAATAGGAGTCCCTGGTTCGAACACGCGCACCACCGCGTTTTTGAAGTCATGTACCGTGTCATTTAAAACACGTTGAAGGAAAACATCGTGAGGAAACTGACCTGTTCCTAGAATCTTTCGACGTCATTTATGTATTTCAATTTAAATATGCAACTTACAGTTAAAAGTAACAACACATTACATGCTTTAACTGAGATAGGCGAGAACTTCAGCCCTAAAATTTCCCAGTTTATCGAAGAAAATATGTCATGTGACAACTACTAACCCGCATTTGGGAAGCGTGGTGGGTTATGGCTTGATTCTCTCCTTGCGAGAGAAGGCTGCAAGGCTCCGAGTGCTGGGAACATTTAGTGGACTGCTTGTGATTAATAAATATTTTTTATGGACTGAGAACTACTAGAACTTGTATAGGTAATTTACAATAGCTTTCATTTAAGCTGCAAATTATCATATATTGTAAAATAGAAATTTGATTACTTATTTTCTCTTATTAGTTGATTTATCGACATCGAGGACATCGTTAAACCGCCGTTCTTTTATGAGACGTTGTAAATTTTGATTACCTCGTCTTGATTACTACCTATTTGTTTAAGGAATTATGGCAAATTTATAATATTTTGGCATTTTAATATTGTCATCCTACTAGTATTTATTATAAAAGTGGAGGTTTGTGTGTTTGTTGATCAATCAAGTTGCAATGGGTGAACGGATCGGGTTGAAATTTAGAAGACAGATAGATTATAATTTGAAATAGGTAGCACTTTTTATGCGGGAAACGAAAACATGCGGGTACATGGGTAAAACAGCTGTCGCTACTAGTTATGTAAAGCCGATTAGGCCTTGTGGCTAGGTCTAGTGGTAAAATTTACATTTTTTAAATTAATTATTCCGAACAAAACATGCAGTTTTAACAGACAGAAAGGCTTAAGGACTAACTAAGGACTAAGGTTGGATGTGTACCGCGAGAGGATCGTCGCATCGTTTCGCAAGCAGCACCCGTTCACGAACATGTCGCGCGCAGCAGTCATCGCTTTTCTCGACTATTTCTAAAACGAAGTTTCGTACGGCAGGCTTGGAGAAGACAGAGATATTGATGCGCGACCAATGTGAAAAAAATATGAGACTAATAGAGTAAGATCCCAGAGCTCCCAGACGTCACCTATTTTCTGATGAATGAAATGTGGACGATTGAGTGGAGTTAGTAAGTACTAAGAACACATGGTTACTCGCTAAATTGCTTAGACGGCCAATTTTGAGATATGGGGTAATGAAGGTACATACAAACATTACTTACTTCACGTATTTTCTAATAAGTGTATGTTGTATCACGTATGTTGTAGGCAATATCCTTAAAAACAAGGTCCCAATACTCCCAGACACTTTCCGTCGGCCGTTTTGCTCAACAACTCGAAAATAATAATTTAACTTCACTTAAATTCTCATGCTACATTTGTAAATATGTTCGTCAGACAACTATTTTAAAGCTTTTTCCAATAAGACAGACCAATCTAAGGGGGATATCATCCCCTAAACTCAATTTTAAGTCAATATTTCCTAATAAATGTCTCACTCAGTCTCCCGCTCTTACCCATAGGACATAGTTGAGTTTAGGGGATGATTGCCCCCTTAGATTGGTCTAGCTTATTGTAAAAAGCAACAAAATAGTTGTCTGATGAACATATTTACAAATGGAGCATGAGAATTTAGGTGAAGTTAAATTATTATGTTGGAGTTGTTAATCGAAACGGCTGACGGAAAGTGTCTGGGAGTATTGGGACTTTGCTTTTAAGGATGTTGCCTACAACATACGTGAAAATCACTTATTAGAAAATACGTGAAGTAAGTAATGTTTGTATGTACCTTCATTGCCCCATATCTCAAAATTGGCCGTCTAAGCAAGTTAGCGAGTAAGCATGTGTTCTTAGTACTTACTAACTCTATTCAATCGTCCACATTTCATTCATCAGAAATTAGGTGACGTCTGGCAGCTCTGGGATCTCAGACTATAAAGCCGTAACAAATTAAGTTAAGAAATTTTCAATATATGTTGATATTTCAAAAACTACTGTACAAATTTCGATAAATATTACCTATATGAAACTAACTCTGAAGTATGATCTAAGAAAACAGCAAAAATAAACAAAATCAATTAACACTACCGAATTGAGGACCTCATGTTTCTTAAGTCTGTTAAAAATCTAGTTTTTTTTTTATTTCTAGGAATTGATTATTATTTGTAGTGCTTAGCATACTTCGTACTTTAACCTTGTTCGGTTAAACTTGAACCGCTGTGGCCGCGCGTAGATATCGTTGCTGACGCATTTTATTGCTTTTGCGATAATTTAAATTTCTATCTTGAGGTATCAGTGTCATAAGACACGCCTTCAGGAAATAGAGTCAGCGCAATTAAAGTTTTACAATGTAGATGTTTAAAACTAGAAAGCTTCTACAGTTATAATTATATCCAACTATTTCGTTCAATTTATATAAGGCGGCAGGTTTATTTAAACGAGCTTACTACGGTAAGGTTGGTTTACCCACTAATGATGTTCTTTTTGATTTGAATCACGACAAAAATAGTACATTTTTTATTTTAAAATTTAGCCGTGATATGCGTAAAATACTTATAATTGATTTAATTTACGTGTAATATTTGGAGTTTTTAATGACAGCGCATGTTGTACCTAACATAATAAATAAATTGCTTTCAGTGACTCTTTTTAGAGTCAGCCTTGAGAAATCGGTGGTATTTCCCTAGGCGGAGGCTTGCCAGTTATTTTCTCGCCAAGCAGTAATGTGCAAACCTTAGTGGGATCAGGTTTGAAAGGAAATGTTTCCAGAGCAATTACAGGCTAAAGAAATTAATGATCTAACATCTCAAAGTGACGAGCGCAGTTCAGTAATTTGAACTCTTCATGATCAAATACCTGCATCGCACAGTGTTGTTATGGACAAGCATATTGCTTACCATGTCGCATGTAAAATTGTAAATCCTTCCAAAAGCCTTTCCGAGCGCTTGATCGACGCGACGCGTGACAAAAACGCTGGCGTTTATTTGGCCCAACGCATAAGCATTCCCATTCAGCGTGGTAATGCCGCCAGCATGCTGGGTACGCTTCCGATTGGTAGTGGGCTTGAACATCTCGATTATCTGTAGACCTTCATTGGTCTATGGATCATTCAGGTGTGCTTAGTGTAAGTAGTTAGGTATGTTGTAGCGTAGTGTAGTTCTCATTGTAGTTATAGTATTTAGTTATGTTAATAAAGGCTCTGCCCAATAAAAAAAATGTAAATCTAATTTAATAAACATGAATAAATAGTTAATTAGTGCTACTAAATCCAGCGGATCTTATCATTATGTCAGCGCGCACAATGTGCGCATTCCATTCAGAAAACCGAGGCGATGAGGACGGTTATCGTAATTGCGCTACAAAGTTCGATCAAGTTTCAGTGCGCTTTATCGCTATTTGCGCGATTATGTCCCGTTAATATTACCTATAGAGAGCTGTGGAACGCATTACGCGGGTGAGGTATTATTGTGCGAAGAAAACAACATACCTAAACAGATATTAGAAACTGTTTTGGCATCGTAAAACGTAGATAGGTTAATGTTACATGTACCGTAAAATGAGTTTAGTACTCTTTGTTGAGTTAGTCGCATCACTGCACATTTTTTAAGTATTTCTTCAATATGTTAGCTGTTATGCTAGAATAAATTAAGAAGTTATAGTGTTAGCGTAAAGGTTAGAGTTATTCAGATCAAGATATTTATATTTTCTTTTGTTCTAAAATGGGTATAAATAGTTACTAGTTAGGTTTTTAATATGTTATTCTTTCTTTTATTCTCTCGGCATACACTATCAATCAATTGACCCACCACAAGCAATACCCAGCGTAACGATATCCCTAAAACTGGGTTCATTGCCACACTGGAGATCTATGTAGGGCCAATCTTTGTACCTTGCACCTTAAAAAGGTTACTACCGCTAAACAGAATTGGTTCTGGTATTGTTATTATTATAACTTTAATCGCGCTTCAAAAAGAAAGAAACCAGTAGCAATAAGCATTTTGAAATACTGGGCCACCGTAACGAATTACTGGACCAGCGTGGTAGATTATGCTCTTGACTCTCCTTGCGAGCGAAGGTCCGGAGTCAGAGCAGTAGGAACATTTAAAAACCTAAACAATATTTATTGCTTATAAATGCTTTTAACACTAATTAAGTTTTAGGCATTTATGAGCCGGAGCGGGATCTAATTTATTTACATAAAAATTAAATATTTTGCAAGGTAAACTTATTTATATTTATGTAGTGATAGCTCTGGCTATAGCAACGGCAATTGCTTGTCCAGTGTCGCTCTGAGCGTTGCTGACTGCGTTGTCCCGACCGCAAGAGTTACAAGGGCTCGGGTTGGCGTTGAAGGTGGGTGTTCCTGATGACTTGGCTTCGGAGTCTGCGATGGAGTACGCGGAGTATTGTGAAGGCTGGGGTGGTGGTGGTGGTGGCGGTGGTGGCGGTGGTGGTGGTGGTGGGGGTGGAAGTGGGGGCCAGAATCGTGGAGGAGGTGGAGGCGGTGGTGGTGGCGGGAATCGTGGACCGCTGTCTTCACAATTATCAAAATGTGGAGAACGTTTCAGTCTCTGCACGAGGGGGTTGTCGAATCCATCTGAAAAATATTAAGATTATTTAATGCTGGCAGCTAAAAAGTTTGTGCATCCAGTGTTGGTAGGTGACAAATGTGATACAGCGTTCGGTAAATTAAAAAGCTGAAGTGGCAATAAGCTGACCATATCTATCAAATGTTCCCATGAATCCTTTCTGAAACACGTTTTCTATGAGGAAAACGTGTTATTGAAAGGATTGTTGTGATTTTAGATTGGCAAGTATTGGCAAGTGAAATAGGGCACTTTGCAGCCAGGTGATGCGTTGACTGGCTAAAAGTGGCTGGTAGTAAGAGAATGCAAAAATAAGAAGAAGACCAAGCAATATTCCCTAGCAATGCTAGCGATCCGTAGATTATGCCTACAGTTAACTTAGTTAACTATAATTGAATAAGATCATGACACCGATGGAAAAAGTTAGGCCTGCAAGCTATTGTTAAATAATGTTGAATTTATTTCGGAATTATGAAAAAATTTCAATTCAAAAAATTATATAATAACTATTTTTGAGACAGAAACATAGCGTTTTCGAACGATGTGTTTCTGGGAACATTCTGGCTTCCTTATTAAAGCCATTGATTAGTGACAAACACGTACATTTGTACTTGAAAAAATACTTCTTAAGTCCAAACGGGATTCGAACATATGACTCCACGATAGTGAAATCCGAGGCTTAGACAACTATCTATACGGCTTTCCAAAACTGACCAAAGGCAAGGACAAAAGGCCTACACAAAAAGAGAGACTTGTACGTAGGGTTGAGAATTGTCAATATAAATTAGTCTAGCTAGCACACATTTAGTAATTAATTCAGGTTTACTTACTTTTTACATCCGCCGATACCAAATGTAGGAATATTGAGGCGAATAGCAAAACGCCTATCCGCCACATGTTGTCCAACAACACTCATAATTCAGAACTTGTTACTTTTATATATCTACCGCAAAAATATAACTATGAAATACTGAGAAACAGGATAAAACCATGATAAGTGGTAGCACAAACACAGACGAAGTGTGAAGTTAGCAGATAGGTAAATCCCTAATACCTATTTTGATACCGAACTACGTAAATCACGTGAACAAATAATTACTTTGTCGATGTATGACTAATTAATTTGTGGGTTTCTACTATTTTTGATTTACTCCTGTAATAGAAGACACCCAAATCTGACTTTATGGAATAGCAATAAGTCTGATTTACGTGGCAAAAACTATTTATTTACCTATAGGACTTTTTTGTAGAGTATGTCTGGGAAAATATAGTAGAAGCCACACCATTGCTAGTTATTCTACTGCGTGTTAGAATAACTATAACCTTAATCTAAATCTTAATTAATTACAGTAATATCAGCATATAGGAATGTGCAAATATTCTTGTGCTCAGTTTTGAAGGGCTACGTTTCCAAAGATATTATAGGAACATAGGTCAAAATTATAGCTTCGCGCTGTGTAGCTTGAACTTGATAAAGTGCTACAAATTTACAAATACTGATTTGAGTGGCGCGTTAGTGTTAAAAATACAGTAAAATTCACAAATAATTCAGAATGTTATTCATATTATTAAGATCGACTGTTTGACGGAATAATTAAAACAATATGTTCTAAAAATTAAATAAAAAAATATAATTTAAAAACTCAAAAACCCGACTGCGTAAAAAGTGAACCAAACTACGTACTCGCATACTAAAAAAACTGAAAAGAATTAAACAAGCATTTAGATTTCTGGTGGTCTAGAATTCTATAATATGTTATTGTATTAATACTATTGAAATAAATACAATATTTTCTAATAAAAGAACATTACAACTGAACAGTCGGGATCCATCATTATTCGACATACAATGTAATTGTTCAATGGATCCCGACTGTTCAGTTGTAATGTTCTTTTATTAGAAAATATTGTATTTATTTCAATAGTATTAATACAATAACATATTATAGAATTCTAGACCACCAGAAATCTAAATGCTTGTTTAATTCTTTTCAGTTTTTTTAGTATGCGAGTACGTAGTTTGGTTCACTTTTTACGCAGTCGGGTTTTTGAGTTTTTAAATTATATTTTTTTATTTTATACTTTTTGGTTATGAACAATGTTGAGAATGTTAATATGCTCAACATAATAATATGCATCTTTTGGTTGTTGACCACATGTCTTCGTTTCTACTGATATAATATGTAGGATTTTCTACTGCATGTAATTCATATTTATAGTTTTGTGTTAGTATAGGTTTTCGATTGACGTTGAGTACCTACTAAAAAATCGTTTGAAGTTGGAGATGGGCGACCGAGGCGGAGCAATCCGAGAGCGGTTCCGTGTTCCCACTATCACGTACAGTCCGCGAGGTATAAGCTGAGCTTTGCATTAGTGTGAGTGATCACATGCATACGCATCTATTACCAAAAGTACAGTCAGACAACAAACTCTTAAACAACAAGCTGATATTAACTATCCAGGATCAATATGGTCATTGCGAAAAGAAGTATCTCTTTTAGGATTCAAATGGTCAAGGACAGAGGATAACAGAAAATTTTTAATGGAAAAGCATGAGATCCGTCACCTACGTATAACTTATTTACTTAAAATTTCCGAATACCGTATTCAGGGCAGGCCTATCGTTTATACCAATATACAATTGATACTGCACAATAAACAACGATTTATTGAATATAAAATTGACACCTTATTAAGAGAACATGGTCACAGCGTCCTGCGTCTGACTGTACTTTTGGTGATCACTCACACTAATGCAAAGCTCAGCTTATACCTCGCGGACTGTACCTGCACGTACGAAAAAAAGGTAGTCCAACATACCTACTAGCATAGATCGTAGAACCCAAGATGGGCCCCATCCCAAACTTCACGGCGCACGCAATCATGTCAACGTTGGGAAAAGTGAGCTCACTCTTTCCGTTCTAGTCGGTTGCAGGACGCGGTGGACGCCGGACGTTTTTACCTATCATTATTCGGTGTCAACAACCAAAATAAGTAGAACCACAGCAAATCTCGCCGCTAGCGATTATAGGGGTCAAGTATATTGGTTGTTTGTAAACCACTTACGATACATACAGAGACGCAGTTTATTACCAATTTCAAGATTCTCAGGGCACATCTATTGATTTATATCGATGCCTACTAGATACATTAGTATATAATGTCCATCCACATTCACACGTACAGTTAGTTATACGAAGTTTTCTGCTTCCTAAAAACCTATAAATGTGAGAATGGTTGTTACTCAACTTTAAATCGATATACATCCTAAACGGTCAGTCAAATCGAAAAACATTGAGAAAAAGCTAAACATTATTTTCAAATACCTATTCAACGATACCCCTCTTGAGATAATTTGGTGATTTTCATTTTTTTAATTTGGACAATATGGCGTCCTGAATCCGCCATATTGGATTTACACTAATGTCATGTCTTTAGTGTCACTCGCCAGATGAAGAGGAATCGATTGACGTGTGAATCATAAAAATCGGCCCAGGCGTTTGGTCTGTATAGTGCCTCAAAGGAACATACAAACATACATACATACATACATACATACATACATACATACATACATACATACATAGACTGTTAAACACATTACCACTCCTTTGCGTCGCGCAGTCGGGTAAAAAAAAACCCTGTTTGTAGTTGTAGACAATATTACTTATGCAATCCGTATATTTTTACCTCTACATAAATTTTTAACTAGTTTAAAAATATTTTTATTCTTCTAATTTAATTGCTGTAGGTATCTAATAATAGCGGGATACCGACAATTTTATAATATAGCATAAATACAAGCAGACTGCTAAATGTTTCCGTTGCTAGGATTCGCGGTTTTTTATCGCAAGAAGAGTTAATATGGATAGTCAGCCATATAATAAACACTTGCTTATTATATATTACGAAATAGTACATTATGATGTGTATATATTATGTTAAGTGCGCTAAGTTGATAATTACAGCCGAGGCGTTATTGCTAGCTCGAGACGAAGGCGAGAGCTATAATTTAGCAGAGGCTGTAATTATCAAAGCGCACGTATGTCATACGACGTTTTATAACATATTTGCGAGGAAATAAACAAAACTCTGACGACATTTTCACATAAAAACAATACAGCGAAAAAAAAGGCGCGGAATAATATTTACTTGATCACAGATCACAGCACAGAGTAAGTAATCACTATGGATCACAGCTTAGCTTGCGCGCGCATCGGCGCTTTTTTTTTAAGCAACGGCTCAGAACCAGCCGGTATGCCATTAGTAATAAAGTAAATTAATATTTTTGTGTTTTGTTACAAAAAAATTAAAGTAATTTATGGTCAAAATTAATTAAATTAACGAATTAAATAATTCTTTATTATATTTTACCTCTCAAAGTTAATTTTATTCATAAAATGTTGACCACACTTTTCTGACATAAAAACTCTTTACTAAGATTTAAAAAGTTACCGTTCGTTATAGACGGAGCATATCTCTCTACCTAGTCTGTGGACGGAGCATTTTGAAACCGTGCGTTTTACATTACACATTACAGCACAAGTACGTAATAAGATACATTACGATACAGAAATTGGTCCAATAAGAGACGCTTTACGAGCAAATATGTTATAATAGTACATTATGATATAAGTGCGCTAAGTTGATAATTACAGTCGAGGCGTTATTGCTAGCTCGAGCCGAAGGCGAGAACTATAATTAGCAGAGGCTGTAATTATCAAAGCGCACGTATGTCATACGCCGTTTTATAACATATTTGCGAGTAAATAATTAAAACTCTGACGACATTTTCAAATAAAAACAATACATCGAAAAAAAAGGGCGCGGTATAATGTATACTTGTTCACAGATTAGCAATGCGCGCGCATCGCCGCCTTTTTAGGGTTCCGTAAAACGTAAAAACGGAACCCTTATAGATTCGTCATGTCTGTCTGTCTGTCTGTCTGTCTGTCTGTCTGTCTGTCCGTCCGTATGTCACAGCCACTTTTTGCCGAAACTATGAGAACTACACTGTTGAAACTTGGTAGGTAGATGTATTCTGTGAACCGCATTAAGATTTGAACAAAAATATTAAAAAAAAAGAAAAATTAGGGTTGCCCCCCATACTGAGAACTGAAACTCAAAAAATTTTTTTTCATCAAACCTACACATGTGGGGTGTCTATCGATAGGTCTTTAAAAATGATGTTGAGGTTTCTAATATAATTTTCGTCTACACTGAATAATTTGCGCGAGAGACACTTTCAAAGTGGTAAAATGTGTGTCCCCCCCCCCCCTCTAACTTCTAAAGTAAGAGAATGAAAAATCTAAAAAAAATATATAATGTACATTACCATGTAAACTACCAACGAAAATTAGTTTGAACTCGATCTGATAAGTAGTTTTTTTTTAGTACGTCATAAATACACTATTATTGAAACTTCGATCAAAGTTACAACGAACTACAAGAACTATGTGTACTATGTATATTATGTTACTTGCTGCAACGGAACCCTTCATGGGCGACTCCAACTCGCACTTGGCCACTTTATTTTTTTAAGGAACGGCACTGAACCAGCCCGTACTCCATTAGTAATAAAGTAAATTAATATTTTTGTGTTTTGTTCTATAACAATGAATAAAATTTACTTTGAGAGGTAAAATATAAAAAAGCATTATTTAATTCGTTAGTTTAATTAATTTTGACCATAAATTACAACAATGTATATAGATACATTACAACAATGTTTAAAGATACATTGTTGTAATTTATGGTCAAAATTAATTAAACTAACGAATTAAATAATGCTTTTTTATATTTTACCTCTCAAAGTAATTTATTAAATGTTGACCACTTTTCTGACATAAAAACTCTTTACTAAGATTTAATAAAGTGGCCAAGTGCGAGTTGAACTCGCCCATGAAGGGTTCCGTTGCAGCAAGTAACCTAATATACATAGTACGCATAGTTCTTGTAGTTCGTTGTAACTTAGATCGAAGTTTCAATAATATTGTATTTATGACGTACTAAAAAAACTACTCATCAGATCGAGTTCAAACTAATTTCCGTTGGTAGTTTACATGGTAATGTACATTATATATTTTTTTTAGATTTTTCATTCTCTTACTTTAGAAGTTAGAGGGGGGGGGGGGACACACAAGTGTCTCTTGCGCAAACTATTCAGTGTAGACGAAAATGATTTTAAAAACCTCAACATCATTTTTGAAGACCTATCGATAGACACCCCACACGTGTAGGTTTGATGAAAAAAAAAATGTTGAGTTTCAGTTCTCAGTATGGGGGCCAACCCTAATTTTTCTTTTTTTTAATTTTTTTTGTTCAAATCTTAATGCGGTTCACAGAATACATCTACTTACCAAGTTTCAACAGTGTAGTTCTCATAGTTTCAGCAAAAAGTGGCTGTGACATACGGACGGACAGACAGACAGACAGACAGACAGACAGACAGACATGACGAATCTATAAGGGTTCCGTTTTTACGTTTTGCGGAACCCTAAAAAGGTACCGTTCGTTTTAGACGGAGCGTTTTGAAACCGTGCGTTTTACATTACACATTACCGCACAAGTACGTAATGAGATACATTACGATACAGAAATTGGTGAAATAGGAGACCCTTTACGAGCAAATATGTTATAAAAGTGTTTATGATAATGGGGAGTTAACTCATAAATGAAAAAGATCACATTATGTAACATAAATTTTTAATTTCTAGTTAAGGTACAATATAGCTTGATTCTTAATTAATTACAGTCGTATTGGCATATAATTTAATTCTTAAACTTTATGTAAGTAATACTAGTAACAAAAAAACAACTCGTTAACATTTTAATCGAATATCGAATCGAATTAAGGTAGTACATAGCCACCAACTTATCTGAAGAGCGGCCAAAAGCAGAACTACTGAGTTACGAGTATTAAGGAACGCAGAAGTCATCTAATTTTGTTATAGTTGGCGACACTTTTCGATCGTGGCGCCATCGCTATATTCTATAGATAAGTTAGTCGTAAGTACACATAATTAACTATTGTTTGACTCTTTCACTAGTGTGTGTTAGCTCTAGCGATAGCCACGGCGATGGCTTGTCCGCTGTCGCTTTTAGCATTGCTGATGGCATTGCTCTGTCCGTTGTCTCCGCAGGTGGTACAAGGGGCTGGGGTAACTGGTTGAGGGGAAACTTGAGAGTTTGCTTGAGAGTCTGCTGTGTAGACATCGATGACTTGTACTGGTGGTGGTGGCGGAGGTGGCGGTGGCGGTGGTGGTGGCCAGAATGGTGGCGGGGGTGGTGGCGGCGGTGGTGGCCAAAATCTGGGGTGGCGACCCCAGTACGGCGGCGGCGGCGGCGGCGGGGGAGGGTAGTACGACCCACAGTTGTTGTACTGCGGAGACCGCTTCAGTCTCTGCAGTAACAGGCTGTTGTCTCCATCTGAGGAATATTAGAAAATATGTTCTTTATTTACATGTATCTTAGGCCTAATATTTTATCACGAACCTAAATAAGAACAAAAAAATGTAAACCTAGATTGTGGGCAACTGGAGAGGGCTTCCAGAGGCAAGACTGCAATTCAAGGAAACGCCTGTTGGTTTGTTGAATAGTTGAGAGAAAATGCCACGTGCAATTGACCCTGGACCCAACCTTTTACAAAAGCCTCTTCATATATTGATCTTTATATTATTAATTACTTGTGATGTAGGTACTCAGGTAGAGTTCCAGGTAGAATCATTACTTAATAGTACTAGTTACATTGAGCACTTCATTGAAGTGTATTATTTATGATAAAGTTAATTTTTATTCCCAAACTTATTTGTTATCTTAAAGTTAATGTTTTTTTTTACCTATAAAAATAACAAAAATAAATTATAGTGGCACCGACAGCGGAGCCAGGCCCCAAACTAAGGGCTACAACTTATTATTATTTACATGCTAAAAACCTTAGAGGATAAATAACTAAAGTATAGAGCGCTAGCGCCGCACTAGACGCCCAGTGCGCGATGTAGGCAGATGATGTATAGCTACATACTACGTAGATATGTACATTGGCGATTACTAGGGATGGGCACGCGGGCAACGCAAACTCATTTTGTTGTCAATAGATGCAGGTTCAGCGCAGTACAAACAACTACAAATATAATTATTTCGTGCGATAACATCTAAAAACTAAATAGGTAAGTATTTTAGTTTTATAGAGT
The DNA here is from genome assembly GCA_963693475.1 of Ectropis crepuscularia. Lineage (NCBI taxonomy): Eukaryota > Metazoa > Arthropoda > Insecta > Lepidoptera > Geometridae > Ectropis > Ectropis crepuscularia. Next base: position 2,795,735 of record OY856341.1, read on the forward strand.
TAGTATCTGTGCAGGTTTCAGTTTTTCTACATGCTACTTACGATATTTTACATAAAATGTGTACCTATAATGGGATCTGTATGTCATTTAAAAATTTAATTTTACTCCATTCTATACCAATTAAAATCTTCAAAATCAGTTTAACTGTTAAGACGTGATATCGCAACATTACATAATATTATAAACTTTCAGTTTACGCTATAATACTTTCGCATTAAAAAAAATTGAAAGTAAATCGTAAGAAACACTATAAAATTATTTATAAAAATTATTAAAACATTTTGAGCATTAAAGTTACAAAAATCTGTTATAATACGTATTTCTTCTAATCAACATTATATCAACCACAGATTTGGTTACGTGTCCCATCTCTAAATCACGCGGCGGGAGCGCGGTACGCTGGCGATCCAGCGCGTGCTCGCCCGCCTCCCACGTCTCCTTCACCCCTGCGATTCCTAATTAGTTTTCATAAAAATAAGTATAATAATCGACTTACCGATGAAATGTGATACTGGATTTCGATTTTGTGTGTTTTCTAGTATCGTTTTTACAAGGTCGAACTGCACATTTCACCATTTTAATAATAATTTTTGATAAAAATCTCTCGACAAACGCTCTTTCCTAGTAATCAAGTACGACTACAGGCGCTCGCGGCGGGAACGTCGTTTTGTTCTCACCTGTGCCTACTGTTCCCACTTCGTTGTGCGCACTCTATAGTACTTATGTATACTCTAAGCTAAAAACATAACAGTACAAAATCCACTCACTATAAATATGTTCGGTATTATGTATAATTGCATATACATAAATGTAGGTTTGTAGAAATGCACTGGTGTCACGAATAGAAGTTATACAGCTATTAATTTCCGGTAAACATTAAAAGGAATCATAAATAAAACAAAAAATAAACTGCAGTTAACAAATAAGTCATTTGTTATAGTTAATTTAGTGTGTAGATTAATAAGTATATGGCGAGAGAGCGATCTTGCACTCCACAAGTCAGTATGGCTGTATCTAGAGAGTTTGTTCATGAGGTTTTGTTGAGAAAGATGATTCCAGGATCAGTTTTCTTTTTTCTCATAGTCATGATAGAGTCAAAGCCTGATGGCAGTTAAGTACTCGAAGAGTTTAAGCCACCGCACTGTGCTCGTCACTTGAATATATTCAACGATGTATCTCTTGCCACTGGGCCATCACTGACTAATTACTAATTAGTTAAATATGTAAATTGTAAATGAAACTTACTTTTGGCGTCCTCAGAAGCGATTTGTACCAAAGCAGTTGCGAGAACAAGGACGCCTATCCTCCACATGGTGACGAAGCGGTATGATGGACCTGGCCAACTGCTACATTTATATAAATACCACGAAAACTACAGAAAATACTCGCCGTTTCGAAGTATCGCAGATCTAATAGTAAAGAGTTTTTATGTCAGAAAAGTGGTCAACATTTAATAAATTACTTTGAGAGGTAAAATATAAAAAAGCATTATTTAATTCGTTAGTTTAATTAATTTTGACCATAAATTACAACAATGTATATAGATACATTACAACAATGTTTAAAGATACATTGTTGTAATTTATGGTCAAAATTAATTAAACTGACGAATTAAATAATGCTTTTTTATATTTTACCTCTCAAAGTAATTTATTAAATGTTGACCACTTTTCTGACATAAAAACTCTTTACTAAGATTTAATAAAGTGGCCAAGTGCGAGTTGAACTCGCCCATGAAGGGTTCCGTTGCAGCAAGTAACCTAATATACATAGTACGCATAGTTCTTGTAGTTCGTTGTAACTTAGATCGAAGTTTCAATAATATTGTATTTATGACGTACTAAAAAAACTACTCATCAGATCGAGTTCAAACTAATTTCCGTTGGTAGTTTACATGGTAATGTACATTATATATTTTTTTTAGATTTTTCATTCTCTTACTTTAGAAGTTAGAGGGGGGGGGGACACACAAGTGTCTCTTGCGCAAACTATTCAGTGTAGACGAAAATGATTTTAAAAACCTCAACATCATTTTTGAAGACCTATCGATAGACACCCCACACGTGTAGGTTTGATGAAAAAAAAAATGTTGAGTTTCAGTTCTCAGTATGGGGGCCAACCCTAATTTTTCTTTTTTTTTTAATTTTTTTGTTCAAATCTTAATGCGGTTCACAGAATACATCTACTTACCAAGTTTCAACAGTGTAGTTCTCATAGTTTCAGCAAAAAGTGGCTGTGACATACGGACGGACAGACAGACAGACAGACAGACAGACAGACAGACATGACGAATCTATAAGGGTTCCGTTTTTACGTTTTGCGGAACCCTAAAAAGGTACCGTTCGTTTTAGACGGAGCGTTTTGAAACCGTGTGTTTTACATTACACATTACCGCACAAGTACGTAATGAGATACATTACGATACAGAAATTGGTGAAATAGGAGACCCTTTACGAGCAAATATGTTATAAAAGTGTTTATGATAATGGGGAGTTAACTCATAAATGAAAAAGATCACATTATGTAACATACATTTTTAATTTCTAGTTAAGGTACAATATAGCTTGATTCTTAAATAATTACAGTCGTATTGGCATATAATTTAATTCTTAAACTTTATGTAAGTAATACTAGTAACAAAAAAACAACTCGTTAACATTTTAATCGAATATCGAATCGAATTAAGGTAGTACATAGCCACCAACTTATCTGAAGAGCGGCCAAAAGCAGAACTACTGAGTTACGAGTATTAAGGAACGCAGAAGTCATCTAATTTTGTTATAGTTGGCGACACTTTTCGATCGTGGCGCCATCGCTATATTCTATAGATAAGTTAGTCGTAAGTACACATAATTAACTATTGTTTGACTATTTCACTAGTGTGTGTTAGCTCTAGCGATAGCCACGGCGATGGCTTGTCCGCTGTCGCTTTTAGCATTGCTGATGGCATTGCTTTGCCCGTTGTCTCCGCAGGTGGTACAAGGGGCTGGGGTAACTGGTTGAGGAGAGACTTGGGAGTTTGCTTGAGAGTCTGCTGTGTAGACATCGATGACTTGTACTGGTGGTGGTGGTGGGGGTGGCGGTGGCGGTGGTGGTGGCCAGAATGGTGGCGGGGGTGGTGGCGGCGGTGGTGGCCAAAATCTAGGGTGGCGACCCCAGTACGGTGGTGGCGGCGGCGGCGGGGGAGGGTAGTACGACCCACAGTTATTGTACTGCGGAGACCGCTTCAGTCTCTGCAGCAACAGGCTGTTGTCTCCATCTGAGGAATATTAGATCTTAGGCCTAATATTTTATCACAAACCTAAATAAAAACATTCTAAACCTAAATTGTCGCCAGCTACTGGACAGGGCTTCCAGAGGCAAGACTGCGCTTCTAGGAAACACCTGCTGGTATGTTAGGTGAGGAGTTGAGAGAAAATGCCGCGTGCAATTGACCCTGGACCCAACCATTTAGGAAAACCTCTTGAAATATTGATCACAACAAAAAATTCAATATCTTACTATGAATCACCTGTGATATACTACCTGAATTCTGGGTACAATCATGAATGGATATTACAAGTAGACAGAGAGCAGAGCAATTCTTTTAAGTGTATTTATGATGAACTTAATTATGAATATTCGTAAATGTATGTCGTCTTTATCTCTGTTTAATTGTAGTGAAGTATGCAACAAACAGAGGATAGAAAGATGGAAGAGACCTATGTCCCGCAATGTACTAAGATAGCCTGATGTAAGAAGTTGTGTCAAGGAGAGGCAACCCTTCAGCATTGTTTTGTTAAAAAAGACGATTCCAGTATCAGTGTTTTTTTTCTCATATGATCTTTTTGTTTACTTTACTCTATTTAAAGGAACCAAAAAGCTTGATGGTAAATAACGCGCCAAGTATACGTGAACATGAAGAGTTCAAATCACTGCACTGTGGTCATCACTCGAATATATCTCTTGCCACTGGTCAATTACTAATTAGTCAAAGATGTAAATCTTAAATGAAACTTACTTTTGGCGTCACCAGAAGCGATTTGTACCAAAGCAGTTGCGAGAACAAGGACGCCTATCCTCCACATGTTGACGGAGCGGTATGATGGACCTGGCCAACTGCTACATTTATATAAATACCACAAAAACTACAGAAAATACTCGCCGTTTCGAAGTATCGCAGATCTAATGAGTTTTACAAATATCGGGCTACGCAGAAAAAATCTATATCGAAAGAGGCTCAAACAGTCACGCGCTACCTAACTGTTAAAACGATTGAAAAAATGTTTTCACTAATATAACTTCTAAGTAAAATTCTATATTGTAATACGGGTGACTCCCGCTCCGGCTTGTTCCTGGAGCAAAGGTTGGCCATTGCCATCCAACGCGGGAACGTGGCCAGCATCATGGGCACCTTTGCGCCGGGAACGGTTCGGGGTTATTTGGGGAGTAGTTTTTACTTGTTGCAAATAGTTGAACGAAATAAATATTAATATAATTGTATATTAAAAGCCACAAGATCAGAATATAAATTACAAAACATACTAGATACTTATTATTAATCTGTCCCGCGATCGTCAGATTGTATATTGTATTATCTATATTTGAATTACTATTCCGCGATTTTACCTGCGTAATTTCCGCGCTCGTATATTTTTCTTTACTTGACACAAAAAGTATTAGCCTATGTGTTATTCCAGACGATAATCCGACGTATTTGCTTTATGTTGACTGGTAGAAGATATATAATGTATGATGAGGTAAAATTTTACATATTATTTTCGCTGCAAGTGGCTCAGCTATTTATAGTAAAACATATTCCATGATGTAGGTCCCTTATCTATAGTGTATCTTTTTAGCGTAACCCAGTCTAGGCGCTAGGTGACATGCAAACAGCGGTCGGAAACCACGAATGTTTGGGTTTGGTTAACCCTACAATCCTGGTTTTGTTTACTAATAATGTTTTATGTTGTGTAATGTATATTTAATTAGTATTTATAACTACATTGAAGTTATGGCGGCGCAGTGGCTAGAACGTCTCATTTCAGAAGTGTGTGATCGGAGGTTCAAGCCCCGTCTTCACTTTTTAGTATTTTTATAGTATAGTGACGGGACGCTCAGGGCTTGTGCCTGATAGTAAGCTATACACCTGCCCATGCCAGCACCACGCAGCTATTAGAACATGGAGAGTCCAAATCATTATCTGCATTGCGCTCGTCACTCAGTGATCTAAAATGATTTATCTCTTCGCCCTGAAACGTTTCCCTTCTAATCGGAACAAAGTGATGTTTGCACATTACTGCGTGGCGGTGGATTAACTGATGTGGTAAGTACTTCCCCAGGAGGACGCTGCAAAGAATTCTACTACTGCGAAATTGTATCATTGCCACCATAAGGGAGTAGAAAAACAGAGTGAGGAAACTGACAGGTCTTTCAAGGTCATGTGACATCGGCTGACCCGCAGTTAGTATGGTGGCTCATGGCTTTGTGGGTGAAAGAGGCAGTTGGAATATAAATTGACCTGTGTTTTATGATTGAATAGCTGATTAAATAAAAAATAACCTGTACTATTACCAGACTATATAGTACTTACATCTGTGATCTAGCCTTCAACCCAATCCGTTCAGCCGTTGATTCAGGGATTGAGCCAAAAACCCCGAAACATACAAACTTCAACATTTATGGCATCAGATATAATATTATTTTTAGGTAGAACAATAAAATTGTATTTCAGGAGTTCCACCCTGAGATAACGTAGCATACTACTCTCATAGGAATACACTGCTTTCTCAAGTCAATGCCCACTGGAGAGAATATTTGACTTTGTATTGGTGAGGACAAATGAGATTTAGACGGGATCCTTTAAAATATTAACGTAGGGGTAGAATTAATCCCGCGCAATCATCGTGGACGTCGCAATTATATTTTCCTGCAGTTCTTCTATAAGTAGCTTTGTTCCATTACTCATGTCACACCCCTCTTCAGTTTCTTAGTCCTCAAGTTTCGAGTATAATAAGAATGCGCCAACTTTTTGCACTTGGCTTTGCTCTGATGTTAATGGTCGTTATGGTCTACGGTGAAGTGCACTCCTAGAAGAAACCGATTCACTGTCTACTTGGAGACATTAAGAGGTTAACCATCGGGAAAACCACACACAGGCAACACATTACACAAACTAGACGTTCTTATTAAGAAAGTGGAGGCAAACCTCCTCGTCCGAGTCTTGTCCGAATGTCAGCTATATATCGACGGATTGATACTTATAGTGTTTGTCTTGATCCAGAATTTGCTCTAAAATCAGTTTATTTATTTCATTCCATATGTTGTTACTGGGTGACTTTATTGACTTATATTGATTTTCGAGACCAGAATATATTGCATACCCATAGGGCAGAACAACTGATATGGATCAGTTGTTCTGCCCTATGTAATATGTGATTTAGATATCTATCGTCAAGTTTAACATCATCGCTGGTACTGTTGGTAAGAGGATAGCTATTTTTGCCTTCTCCAAGATTCAGAACTTGATGCGAAAAATAATTACTTACAGTAGTTATCGCTTTAATCTGGTTTACGTACCTAAACTGAGAGTTTTTTTTTTATTTCAATTTAGCTACCTACTCCATAGACTCCGGGGTACGTGACATTTGTCAGTGCAATTATCTTTTGTTACATATTTCTTGGATTAGGAGAAGAAGAAAATTGTGAGTTTCAACGGAACTTCATGACGACTTAGGACGACGTTAAGCATGTCCTGGTGATATCGACGCGTATGCCTTTTGACATTTAAGAAAACTGACATTTATGTATAAAAAAATCGATTGCAACAACCAAAGTAACGCCGGGTGGTAGTATTACTTTGTAGTATTTCAGTTTTAAAGTTCTTTGAGCGTCCGGTTTACTTCATGCGTTCAAGAATTCACGATATTATTCGTATCATATAAAATTATAGATGTCTATTGTAAAACTTTCCCGAGGGGTCCAACTTTACGGATGGAGAGTACTAACTGTTATTATTCTAATGAGACTGTCCGTGGTAGCTTAAACGTATGGTTGCTCTGAAGAAGGGAAGAGTTTTTTTAGGTAGGTATAATCAAGTTCTAAAACTTTTCTTTGGAAATCAATCATATGTACATCTCTCATTAAGGTAGTATTCGGAAGTATCGCTTTCGTTTAATCGTGTTTTTTCCGATTTATTTTGATAATCCGACTATCGTGAAAAGAATTCATGTTTCAAATTAATTTGTAGTTTATAATACAGAGACATAATGAAGCTTTCTGTTTGTAAATGAATTTTAGAAATCGGTATAATAGTGTCCAGATATTACCCCCTACAACTTCACAAACTTTAGCTCCTTACTAATATCTAGCATATGTGATATTCCACACTATTATCTACTAATACAGTTCCAAATGTATACTCAATCTACGGCGGTGCGATGCGATTGAGCAACATATATGTAAACTTTCACTTTTATAATATTACCCATAAAATTCTAAACGGCCAAATGTGACCAACGATTTTAATACGACGCGACGTCGTAACGCCCGCGCAGAAAGTCGGGAGATAAGAATTAAGATAGAAGTTAAGATAACAGGGATCAGCGCTAATCAAATGAGAAAAAAAATAAAAAAAATCAAACAATTTTGTTTAATAACAAAGGAAGTATATCACAATCAAGACACGCGGCAGCGTGTCAAGCCATAGTCTATCAATAAAATGTGACCTTTCTTACAAACACCACCTTAAATGACACGATACAATGAATTAACCACGTACAAGACACAGGTACAAAAGTAACGGTAAAATTGAAATACAACGGAATTGATTTTTAAATATTACGGAATATTTATGAAACATACAAATGAAGAATCTTATACAAATTATTACAAATACACCAAAGTCTAAGTTTCTGTGAATTCTATAGTTGTAAGTACCATAACTATAAATGCAAACAAAATTCGTTTAGCAAATAATTCCTGAACTGGCGTAGGAATGGTTGACGTAGAATCTAAAACTCAGTCATTCTTCTGTATTACACAGTTTATGTATAAAATCAAACTTGTCATATTAGATTTTGAGGTATGTTGATTTTGTTACATTGTGAACACTTAAAAGTAACAAATAGTCAAATGTCTTAACACTAACAAATATTGGCTTAATGAAAGTATTCAGTCGTGGTTCTATTTCCCGGATGCGCTGGACCCGGCGCTGGACTGCGCGGAGCCCCCGCGACTGATGCTGATGCTCTTGGATATGCTGATGGAGCCCCCGCCGAGACCCCCTGGACGGTTGAACCCTCCTGGAATAAACCACAACACAACCGTCAGAAATACGAACTAATACACAACGTTAATGAAGGAAAAATCTTTATCGTTCACACCATTGCAATATAGGACAGTAAGACTAGTGAAACAATTGACGACCTTATTTATCGCTGAAAGCGACCTTGGGATAGAAAACATCTTGGAAAACTCAAAACACCACAAAGAAGACTATTTATGTAATAATATTACTAAATAAACGTATATTCTAATAGTATAACATCCGAAAACTTTATGGAATGGTTAACAGCTATTTTGTTTGGCAAAAGCTGTGGTGGATGGGGTCTAATGTGTAGAAACGTTCTGTGTTGCATACCTAGGTTCGAGTGCCGATTATACTTCTTAGTTTTCCAAATGCAGAAGTGTACAACTTTGCCATAACCACTATACTAGCATCGTTAGAACGATGAAAGAAAGGTAAGGAATTGTAAAAAATATGACATTTTCCAAGATAACAATTTTTGGGAGACATGATGTGACGGTAACTCCCATTTATCCAGCATTTGGTGGATTGTGATCTTGATTCTATCATTATGAGAAAAGACCCCGAAACACAACTGTACATTATTATTTTCATTCATGTTCATGATCATTAGAAAAATCTAGTTACAAGTTTTAAATATTTGAGTAAATTTTGGGTAAATACAAGTCATTTCGTGGCGTAAATAAATAATAGAATCTATTTCGAACGAACTGTTTTTAAATTCCAAGTTTACAAGGTATCTCGTATATACAATTATTTATCGACGCATCAAAAAGACTCATGCTTCTCCAAAGGATGTTGCTTTATCACTATGATCTTACCGTAGGGTGTTAGAATAGCTATATGCCGCGATGTGATGATGAATTTATATCGGACAATGAAGAAACAATTTCCAGATATATGTTTCTAGATCAGCCATACTGCGGGTGCGTTTCACACTGTTTTGTGACTCCAACCCATTTGCAATAAGTAGCGTTCATGTCCCGCGGTGTTCCCAAACCAAAAATAAGTTGTCCAAAATGATGTTGGTGAATGTCTGCCAAAAGCAACAAATAAGTCTGCTCGCCACCGATATAGAAAACGTATACGGCCATACCTTGCCCAAAACCACCGCCGGACTGCGGTCCGCCGAAACCAGGACCACCTCCGAAGCCGGGGCCACCTCCGAAGCCAGGGCCACCTCCGAAGCCGGGGCCACCTCCGAAGTTGCCATCGTAGCCGCCACCGTACCCGCCTCCGAACTGCGTACCTGGTCCGAACCCGCCGCCGAAGCGTGGCCTGCCCCCGAAGCCCCCGCCGCCAGCTTGCGCCTGCGCACTCGCCTGGCTGAAGCCACCCCCGAATTGCGGGGACCGAGCTATCCGCACTCCTGAACACATCAGAATCAGTCAATTTAGTATTTGTAACACATGTATATACATCTAGCATAACAAATAACACCTCTAAGTAGGATTGTATGCCAAAAATGGCTCTTCATTCTGAAGACATTTTGGTTTCAATTTTACTTGTTTCTTAATAATTCAATGGCCTTAAAGCAGGTTTTATGATATTATTGTAAAAAACAAAAACTAAGGAGGAACCACATCCAATTAAAATTCCACTAAAATTACAATGTAGGTTGTCGGTGTCTTCAAACCCCGAAAGATCAACAAGCAAGTATTGTAACGGCCTTGGGAAAAGATAAATAAAAAGTATAATAGCCGCGGAAGTATCAACATGAGGAGTCTTTACGGCACAGTCCATAAAAGCTAATACGCTAATGACATAAATTTGAATAGTAGTGCAATTATTATCTACTGAGTGTTATCTACCTGCATCGATTTCAGCAAATTGAGCTACCAACAGAACTGCAAAAGCACACAAAACTACAGCACTCGCCATCTTGGTCTAACAGTCAGAACTGATCTCAGCACTACCACTAACACAATTTATATTCCATAACAGCCATCCAATTCGAACCTACTCGACAATTTTAACACTAAAAATTGTTTACCTGCAAACCTATTCACACCAACACAAATAGACTGGACATGACACACCTATTATCCTATAATTATGGTTCAAAATCAATCACGGCATTGGTCTCCATATATTGGACAAACAAAAAGTTTGTACTAGGGAAATTACCTGATGTAAGATCGATTGGTCCAAATATTTGCACAAGCATTAGCCGTGGTCAATGACAGTGATCTTGGTGGATTTTAGGAAATTTGGGGTTTTTGGATGCCTCCGGAGTTGATTATTTGTAAAGTTATAAATGATGAGGTCAACAGAACGTCCTGAATGGTGTGCAATAAAATTAAATAAATAACAAGATTTTTGTGCTATTATCCTCAAGATTGCATAATTATTAATGTACTACACAGACAGACACAGAAGAATGCACTTGTTTTTTTGAAGAAACTTCCGACAGTTGACTTCATATGGCTGCTTTTTGTTTTATAGCATAGTGACGAGACGAGCAGGACATGTGCCTGATGGTAACCAACATGCCTGCCACATTTTCACACAGCACAGTTCCTATAACTCAGGATTCCAATTTTGAATCTCTCGCTACGCTCGTGATTCTATTATAGAATCCTTCGCTTGCTCGGTCATCAAAAGGGCACAAGGTGAAAAATCTTTGCACTCGAGTGCAACACGTAATTTTTCATCCCACCTTAGCGACGAAATTACTAGGTACTTGAATGCTTTGCGCATTTTCAGTTTCAGTCAATTCTGTTGGTGTCAAATAAACTTCTCGGTCGCTAGAATCACTTAGGTATTTCGGATTTTCACTTGTATTCAATTTTCCTATTTTTGACTTTGAGCTTATTTAACCATGGTTTTAACAATCACAATATTACGTGAAAATATGAAGAGTTGAGCGATTGAGGTAAGGAGTTTCATCTGTGTACATGAAAAAGTGCCCGGGCGGACAAATGCATTAAATTATAGTAGCGCTAAGTTAGCATCAGGGTACATTTTAAAGAAAATAAATAAACATTTAGAATTCATGTAAAAAATAGGCAGTCACAGGCACTGCCTATAGAAGTGAAAACTTATAACTCAGAATTTGATTGCTTACTTTGGAAACTACGCGGGTGAAACCAAAAGGCGTGGCTATGAGCATGGCTATTTACAAATGCTGATGGCCAATGGGAAAGGTTGGCGCATTTCTAGATGGCCATGGTCCCGCGTTTACCCGAAGATTTATTATCGTTCCCGAGCGTGATGCACAGACTAGGTAGAGAGATACGCGTGATGCTAGAATTCAACTGACAGCCCATGAAAAGTCTGTCTTTGGCGCGCCAAAAGAAGTTTTCACTTCAAAATATATTATATTGTAGCTACATTATTTACTACATTATTTTGTACTTTTTTGTAAACTGAAGAGCTGCGAATGTACAGATGTGGATAAATACGTTGAAGCAGTAGATTTACTCAAAAAAGAGTTTCAATCGAGGTTTTCTGGCTTCAGAGATAATGAAAAATACATCAGTCTCTTTGTGCGACCATTCGGTGTATCCGTTGAAGACATGCCGGAATGCCGGAAAGCTTATAGATTTGCAGTGTAATTCGGAATTGAAAGACAAGTTCGACGTGCGTGTTTTTGATTTCTATGCAAAATATGTCGATCACAACTTGTTTCCTGAAATCCGAAAAATGCCCAGAAAATTATGTCATTGTTTGGGAGCACATATGTGTGTGAGCAGCTTTTTTCTCGTATGAAGTATGTGAAATCGACAACTAGGTCGAGAATTACAGATGCACATCTGGAAGGTAGTCTGCGGGTTGCAACCACAAAAATAAAAACAAATATTGACACACTTGTAAAAAATAAACAGTGTCAAAAATCACATTGATTAACTTTAATTAACCAATGAAGATAGACTTTAATTAACCAATAAAGATTATTGAAATTTGAAATTATAATTTATATGGAATAATTTTAACATAGAAAACATATTTAACATATTAATAATATTTTAACATATTTAAAATAGAAATGGGTGTGACTGATAAAATCTAGTGTAGATGGCACCGGTGCGATACCATTCACTTCTACCCGCCATCTTAAAAGAGTTTTAGAGGGGCTAGCGCTATAAGTGGATGGAGCTAAGCCGTTGAAGGGCATTCATATTTGAAATTTTGAAGGGCATATTTGAAATTTTATATGAGAAAGATCGAACAGTTGTCAATATAAATTCTTACATATATTTAATTGGTTTACGTTTACTCAATTGATAACAAAAGAAAAAAGAAATTGAGATGAATTGGGGAAAATAAGAAATTAAGTACGTGCAGACGACTAAAACAAATGACAAATTTTGTAAATAGATACATGTAAATGGTGCAGGTTGCAAACGAGTTCATTGATACGGAGGTGGTTGCTCAATAATATCCTCAAAAGTAGCCAAAGTAATGAACCTTCAAAAGCTCTCGTAGGAACGCCTTGTAACCGTACAAGGTTTTTTTTTTTTTTTAAAGAGAGTGTAAGGATAGTAAAGAATATTGCACGAGTGGATTTTAAAATAGATTCTGTTTATGTAAAAATGAAGTCGATGGACGTTCTCGACGAGCTAACCGGATAAGACTTAATATTACAGAGTTACCCTTGTTATGTGTGTTCGAATAGGTGAAACACTAACATTTGGGTACATCGAAGAATTAGCGGAGGTTTACAGTGTAGTAGTTAATTCAAATCTACTTACACTTTTTGTTATATATGAGGGGTGCATATGTATAATAACTTTTGAACTTGGAAAGGTTAGTTAGTGGTTATGAGATGACTATTAACCTATAGAGCGACAAGCCCGTGCAAGTTAAGCCGTAAACAGTACAAGTGCGAGTAAGTGCGTAACAGTACAAAAGTATATGAGTCAGTTTCAAAAACATGACTGTGTAAAGATTGATTATATTCAGCATATACGAGTCAGTGAGAGAGATAGTAAATGCCGGTAATGGGTATAATAAAGATTGTCAACGTTGATCTGTGGATTGAACTAATAAATAATGTGACGTGTTGGCAAGGTAATCAGTGATTGGCGCTAATGATATATATTCAACTCATGGTGGTTACTGATATTGTGGTGCATACATAAAATTATAATGGGTATTAAGATGGATATGCTGACTATAATTATTTTGAATCATCTTATCGAATTATTTTGAACTAGTCAGTTCCTTTTTACTTTATCCAATATCTTAGATGCTAATGTGATAAATGTTTACTTATTATGTTGAATATGGGGAGTTGAACAACTTCAGAAGATTGAATTGGCACATTGCTAGAGACCAACAGTGAGCTAACACAGACATTTCCTAAGCCTAAAGGAAAGAGACCCTGTACTAGGCACTGATTGGCTTTGGTAATGACCGAGTCATCGTAGGGATTGCCTAAGTCTAAAGGCAACAGCCCTCGCTCTGGTTGTTCAACTTATGTATATACATATATGTAACGATGGAACTTTCAAGAATTCCTAAGAATAAAGGTATTCGTGAATTGATTTCAAGTTGTCATTGTCGCATAAAGGAACTGAATATGTCATGATAGGCCGAGCTTTGTTATTTTTTGCATAGATGGTAATACTAAGTTTTTAACATTATAGATTTATCGTGCCTGGGGCAGGCACGGTGCAGGAGGGCCGTGTTGGCAACCCCGTATTAAGGCGCAAGGAGTGGCAACATCGTGCGACATGAGGTGGTGGGGCTTGGCGACGGAGAGGGGACTTTTGGCTCCAGACAGCGCCCACGGCGGACGTACAGTGCTTGCTTTCGTGTCTTTGTCTGACTAATTGATTATGGCTGTTATTAAGATTATATTAAATGTTGTAATGGTATATCGTTTGCTTCACTCTCCCAATCTTCTGATGTAGATTGCTTACAATCTATTGTTTAAATTTACGAGAATAATTTCTGCCGTTTTAATTGTTTTATTATTTTAATTTAAATTTAAGAATTTTACCTTCACATAGCCCTTTTGCGGCTGAAGTCAAAGATAATGTAACCACTACGTTTGCTGAAGTTATTACGTTTTTCTTGCATTTTTTTTTTTTTTTATTAATTTTCATCATCAGCCCGTGTTCCTCCACTGCTGCTGGACATAGGCCTCTCCTATAATACGCCACTCAGCCCGATCCTCAGTCTTACGTTTCCAACCGCCACTAAGTGTAGGACGCCCTGGGACTAGATGGAGTGACGATATACGAAAGACGGCGGTTGGAAACGTAAGTCAATGTAATACCTACTGATAAATTAAATTTGTACTTGATGAGTCTGCATAGAACAAAGATGTCGAATGTAATAGCAAAACAAAATCGATATCTATAGCATAGAAATATTCATGATGTTTAATTACATATTATGGATATTTATGAGTACAACTAGCATTGACAATAAAAAATGTATTATATTCTATACCTACTTAGATGGGGCGTAGTATGTACCTCTTATATCTCACGTTTCAAGAGTTATCATTATCATCATTATACTGCATAAATAAGTAAAAATAAAAAAATACTCAGTTACAATGACAGTATTCATTTTTCAAATTAAAACCTCATAACCTGAAAAATTAATTTCCATCTCTTTGACAGTTACTAATGTCATAAACCTCTTGCAAAATGCCAAAGTTAACGATCCGAAAATAAAACGACAACTTTTTGTTGTAATATTTTAATTTAATAAGATTACTATTTTATTAAGTTCTAACATACTAATGCAAGGAATTTGACTTGTAAGATTACTTAGTGGTTGTGAATTTGGATCACTTCAATCAAATAAATCTTCAATTCCCATACAACGTTATTAATATCAATATTTACGACATCGTTGGGTGCATTTCTAATAAATGTAACATTCATTCTAATTACATGTCGATGAGTCTCAGCTACCATAGTTTACAAGAGTATGCAGAAAGCGGATAGGTCAGGGGCGACTGCGCCCCAAAGCAAATTTCAAAAACACGTTGCTGTTTTGATATGGAAATCTTATCTACAAAGGCGGTGAGTATCAGATATACTATACTTTTGATTACATAGGCAAACATAGACCGGATCTTGGCTTTTTTACCCATGATTTAACCATGTATGTGCTCTGAGCACCTTGCAATTGGTAATAAACTGCGTCTGCGTGGAAGTGGTTTACATACCACCAATCTGCTTGACCCCTGGAATCGCTAGCGGCGAGGTATGCTGTGGTTCTACTTATTTTGGTTGTTGACAACGAATAGTGATAGATAAAAACGGCCGGCGTTCACCGCTTCCTGCAACCGACGAGAACGGAAAGAGTGAGCTCACTCATCTCAACGATTGTGCCTGAAGCTTGGGAGGGTACATCCAATGGTTTATATCGGTGGCTATGATAGGTTGAACGCCATCTCGCCTGATATCAAACGATATGATCTGCGACGAAACGTGTTCGCCTATAAGAAACCGATTCACCCTCAGCTAGGAGACACCAAAATTGTGACCAATGAGAACCAACTAAGTCAGGCAACACATTCCATAGCTACAGATGTTCTTATCACGAAATTGGAGTTAAACTGCCTCGTTCGAGTCTGAAACATAAACCATAAAATTTTGAAAATGTTCTTAACGAAATATTTATTGCCTTTTTTTTACGTAGAGGAAATGTATTTAGGCTTACCTTTCGGCCTGAGAGACGGTCGGGTTATGTCAGATTCGATGCCCTACCGACTAACGATGTATTTTTTTAGGTTTACCTCAATCAAATCGTCGCCGTCGGTAACAAAACGAAAAATATCATTTTTTTATTTCTCTAACGGAAGTCTATACTAAAACCTTTGAGGAGCTATTCTTCAAAAAGCAAAAGGAAAAAAAACCTCAGATTAATAGTTTAACATTTATTACAATGTTAATGCTCGTGCTGCTAAAAAATATGAATTAATTGATTGATAACTTATTGAAAAATCGCAAAAAAAAAGTTTTCAACCATGGATTATTGTTCATTGATCTATCCATTAGGCGCCTGATTTTTTAAATTTTTCATTTTTATCTATACTATCTATACTAATATTATAAAGAAGTAAAGTTTGTGTATTTGTTAAATTGTAAGGGGTAATCTCGGGATCTACTGAACCGATTTTAAAAATTCTTTCACCAATAGAAAGCCACATTATTGCTGAGTGTCATAGGTTATATAAAAAACCGAAAAATAAAAAGGCTTTTACGTGGTAGTTCGTTTTGCAAAGTGAATCGGAGAAAAAACGGTCGAATGAAAGCGTTTCTTACGTACGCTGCCTTAACTATGAAAGATAATTTTTTGACGTCTAGAGAAAAGATGTGGAGCTTGAAAATGACTACAAAAAAGTCAACGACAGCATATGTCTAACTTTATATTTAAGTTACAAAAAGTAGTATTCCAATTTAAGTAGTAGATCCAATTTGGATGTTTGTTGCTCAATCACGCCGAAATTTATGAAGGGATCGGGCTGAAGTTTGGAATACAGTTAGATTATGGTCTGGAAGAACACATAGGCTAGGTACTTTTTATCCTGGGAAAATAACGGGAACGGGAACTACGCGGGTGAAACCCCGGGGCACTGCTAGTGTTTAATAAGTTTAAATCATGTTTGTCCAATCAAGGTCCGAAGGGGCGTAAGCCAGGGCAACCGTTTTCGGGCGTATTTTAAATTTTTATTTTAATTAAATTGTTTATAACTTTTGCAATGTTTGCGAATGGACTTCGAAATTTCTCAAAATATATCTAGATTCCATTCCGAATCGAATGACACCTCAATCATAATGATAGGAGAAGGGAAAAAAATGTTTGACCTAAGAAGCACTTGTTGACTAGACTAATTTGGAGTGATCGGCTGGCATTTTGAAAACCCTTGAGAGCGTTGATCATAATATTATTTTACGGAAACTAAATAATTATGGTATACGGGGTAACGGTACAATCTCATATAATACCTGAACAGAGCACAAATAATACAGCTAAACAGACTGTGTTCTTTTTCTTTATGTGTGGGTGAAATGCTTTCACGCACCGTCCACCGTGCAGGAACACGGCGGGTGTGCAGGACTCGATACCTCTAATTTCGTCATGTATTCTAATCTAAATTTTACTAAAGATAGGAGTAAACCCACAGAACAGATATCAAGAAGAAGTAGCAAGTAAGCGGGTCAAACGTAGTACTAAGTAAGCATAGTTAGAGGTTAGTTACGCCCACTTCCGAATACTTAGTCGTGCTCTGCCACTACTGCCGTACTCCCATCCGCGATTTTGAATAAAAAGTAACCAAATATGCCGTATTGCGCAGTTCTTGAATGTAAAAACGATAGCTGGTACAAAATTTTATCCAAAGGAGGCATATCGTACCTTCGGTAAGTCCTATTTTATTTATTTTTGATTTTATTGTGAAAATAAATTAATATTAGCTTAAAGAGAGAAATGATTTAAAGGAAGTCAACTTTAAAGTCATGGTAATAAGGTCCATTTTCATTCAAACTATATGTGATGTTCTAGATCATTCTATGCATGCGAGTAGCGCTACTCAGTCAACGATGGGACACAAGCTGTTGAAATTGCTAATATCGATATTTCTAACTTGTACAGTTGTGTGAAACAAATATATTATCTTTTATTATTTGGTATTTGAATAATTTAACGTTTTATTTGAAAAAAGTACATTTATCATTTCAGTTTTCCTAAAAGTCCCGTTGTTAAGGAGAAATGGATAGAAGCTACAGGAAGACAAAATTGGTTTCCTTCCAAAACAAGCACGATTTGCTCTGAGCACTTTTTAGACAGCGATTTTAATTATTGTAATTTTTGGATTTCTAAGCAACCAAATCCGGTTAGGTTACTTAGGACCCAGAACCGACTCGGAGCATCCCGACTCCACCTAGTCTTGTCCCTACTATCCCTAGAGTGTGTATAAAAAATGCGGAAGCCCACCCGGAGTCAAATCGCAGTGGTATACCCTAATCGGAGCGGTGATCAAAAGTAAATGGCAGAACCAAATCAGAATTGATAGTTTACACAGACAAGCTATCGGGTACTTTTAGAATATTTGTTGCAAAATCTATTTTGGTTAATGCTATATTTGTAAAAAGAATAATTTATGAAATTAAAAATGTACAAAAAAATGTCATTGAGTATGTTGTCTAAGTGAAACGTTTGCCATGTAATTGGATATAAAATGATGGTTTGTAAAATAAAACATTTCTTGATGTAAGATATTTTTAAATATCATGCAAAACGTTGTTTTTAAAATGCAACATTTTTATATTAATAATAATAATTAATAATAAAATCCTCTCAGCACTCTGCTGAGAGATTCAGAATTAGGCTATCGTCTTCGTAGAGGAGGTGAGGTTATATCTCATTTGCTGTACATGGACGACCTCAAACTTTTTGCTCCGAAACGCCAAGACTTGTTGGAGCTACTAAAAACCACAGAGGTTTTTAGTAACGCCATCAAGATGGAGTTCGGTGTCGACAAGTGTGCGGTCATGCATGTACAGCGAGGGAAAGTAGTAAATTCAGAGAATTTACGACTTTCCGAGACAATAACTCTCAGATCCCTCTCCGAAGACGACACCTACAAATATCTCGGTATGTCACAGTCATTGGGTATATCAGCAGATGACATTAAGAAATCGGTGAAGGAACGCTTCTTTTGCCGGCTGACAAAAGTACTTAAAAGTCTTCTGTCAGGCGGTAATAAGGCGCGAGCCTTCAACGGTTGGGTAATGCCTCTGCTGATATACTCCTTTGGCATATTGAGATGGACTCAGAATGAGCTCGACGCCCTGGACAGAAAGGTCCGTCAACAGCTCACAACATACCGCATGCTACACCCGCGCTCGTCTGTTATGAGACTGTACATCCCGCGGAAATGGGGGGGTCGAGGCTTTTTAAATGCCAAGAACCTTCATAACCGCGAGGTATGCAGTCTCAGGGATTATTTCCGCAACAGCGAGTTCGGGATGCATCGCGATGTTGTGGCAGTTGACAGGAGCTTCACGCCTCTTTCATTGGCAAACGAGAACTGGCGCAAACCATCGGTGCTCAGCACTGATGATCGCAAGGAAGTATGGAAGAGCAAGGAGCTGCACGGGCGATTCTATCGGGCCCTAACGGGACCCGATGTGAATCTACTCGCGTCGGTGAACTGGCTGCGCTTCGGGGACCTCTTCGGAGAAACCGAGGGTTTTGCCTGTGCAATTGCGGACGAAGTAATCAAGACGAACAATTACCGGAAATATATAATGAAGGACGGTACGGTCGACATTTGTCGGGCATGCCGCCGTCCAGGTGAATCTCTTCGTCATGTTATTTCCGGTTGTTCGCATCTTGCTAACGGCGAGTACTTGCACAGACATAACCTAGTAGCCAGGATCATCCACCAGCAACTTGCTCTTAAATACTGCCTTGTCGAGTCCGAGTGGCGTACTATAAGTACGCACCTCTGCCAGTTCTCGAGAATGGTCGTGCGTTGCTCTACTGGGACCGCTCTATCATCACGGACAGGACTATTGTCGCCAATAAGCCTGATATCGTGCTGGTAGACCGGTCTCAGCGCCGGGCTGTGATCGTCGATATCACCGTACCACATGACGAGAACCTCGTGAAAGCCGAGAAGGACAAGCTAAGCAAGTACCTTGACTTGGCTCATGAGGTTACCGCCATGTGGGATGTTGATTCGACGATCATAGTCCCAATAGTTGTGTCGGCAAACGGCCTTGTAGCGAAAAGTCTCGACCAACATCTAAAGAGACTTTCGCTAGACGGTTGGGTTAAGGGCCAGATGCAGAAGGCAGTCATCCTTGACACAGCGCGCATCGTCAGGAGGTTCCTCACTCTGCAGCCCTAACCACCGGTAGCTTGGGCCCTGCCCCGCTGCTGGCGGCTATCTAGGTTTAGGTTTTTATAATGTTTTTATGTTGTTTTTTGATGCATTTACTGATATTGTAAAAACCTAAATTTAAGAACAAGGATTAAATGACTGATTAATAATAATAATAATAAATTTATTTGTCATAAATACATGTACAAGAAATCTGCATCCAAAGGCTCCTGAAGTAGTTCAAAACTGTGTGTCAGGAGCCGATGGCCACTCCCAAATACAACAATAAATTATAACATGCTAAAACTAATAATTTTTCACAATTTAAACATGAATTTAAAGTTATTTAAACAGACGTTTCCATTGTAAACAAATAATTCCAAAAACAAAAATTTTTTTAACAGTTTTAAATAAACGACAAAGAAAATGAGAAAAAAAAATGTGTTGAGTGTGTTGTTTAATTTAATTAGTAACTGAGTCTGAATCGAGGGTGTGTGTGTGAGGGTGTGTTGTGTTTGTGTGTGCTGTGAATGTGTGTCGTGTGTGTGAGTGAGGGTGAGGGCGTGTGTATGTGAGGATGAGGGAGAGTGTGTGAGGGTGTGTGTGTGTGTGAGAGAGAGAGAGGGAGTGTATGTGTGCGTGTGTGTATGAATATATACATATGTATTTATTTGCTCATTTAGGAATTTTACTGCTTATAAACCATAATTAAGTATAGAAACTTTCCAGCATACATTCTGTTTGCGTGTAGTCACATTTTTTCAGCCATGTAAGAATAGTTTTTTTAAGTTCTCTGTCCGTTAATTTGTCAACACTGGCATGTTTATTTATTTCTCTATATAGTTTAATAGAGACAACCGTATATTGTTTTTGGGCAAACCTTGTACTGACCAATGGAATAGCACGGATGTAAAATTTCCTTGAACCAGGATCACAACTATCGAAATGATGAATTCCAATTCCTTTATGATAACGTCGAATACATTCATGGATAAATAGTTTTCTTACAGATAAAACATTAACCAAATCATACAGATCCGTGGTAGGGTGTCTAAAGGGAAGGTACGTCATCACCTTTAAAACTGACCTTTGAGCTCGTTCAACTGCAATGAGATGGGTTTTATTCGCACTCCCCCATACACATATACAGTATCGGATGACACACTCACACAGGGCTCTGTATGTTTCCGTTATAAGTTTTACCTCAGCTATATTCCTGAGATTTTTAAAAACAAACATCATTTTTCTTATTTTGGAAGCTAAGGAGATAATGTGTTTGCCCCAAATCAGTTTTTCATCTACCAGTACACCAAGATATTTTATTAAGTTTACCCGCAATAATGTCGAGCAATTGCAGACATTTGCACTTTTAGAAAAAGATGAACTTCGGTTACAAGGGAAAGTATGTATTTTAATTTCAAAATCTTTTTTTGGGGCTCCTGTTTTTGTTTTGCTAAAACATATATATTTTGTTTTATTTGTGTTAAGGGTCAATAGGTTATCCTCTAACCACAACGTCACAACAGATAGACTTTTCTCTACCAATTCCTTGACTTTTTGCCAGTTTTTCTCGTGACAGAGAAGGACTGTGTCATCAGCAAACATAAACAAATCTAGGCCAGGTATTCTCGTGCTACACAATTTGTTAATGTAAACAAGGAATAGCATAGGTCCTAATGTACTTCCCTGTGGTACGCCATAGCTACAGTACAAGTTGTCACTCTCATGGCCATCCACGCGAACTTTTTGGGTTCGGTTAGAAAGGTAGCTGGTAAACCAGTTCAACACTAAACCTCGCACGCCCACATTTTCCAGTCTCTTCAGCAGTATTGGAATCGAAACTGTATCGAACGCTTTCTGGAGATCTAAAAACAGCCCGACATATTTATGTTTCTTGTCCATGTAAGACGTAATCAACGAACTCAATGCCAAAACTGCATCTTCGGTTGATCTGCTCTCTCTAAAGCCATACTGGTTTTTGTGCAGCATGTTATTATTTTCCAGGTATGTCATCATCCTTTTCTTGACTAGGTTTTCTAAAACTTTAGAGAGAGTTGGTAAAAGTGAGATCGGCCTGTAGTTCGAAGGATCACTTTTGTCCCCGGATTTGTACACTGGACAAACGATGGCCTGTTTATAAATTTCTGGAAAAGTCCCAGTTTCAAAACTGAGGTTGCAAATAAATGCAATAGGCTCAGCCAGAAATCCAATAATTTTTTTCAAAATATTCACAGTAATGTTATCCCAACCTGGTGCGCTGTGTGTTTTCATTCCAAGGATAACTCTTTTGATTTCCATAGGGTCAGTAAGCGGGAAAGACATCGAATTGACTGGAGTATTTGTCTCTTTAGCTAGCGTTGCCAAGTCTTTTTCTGTCTTATTCATTCGTTTTAGTGTATTTTCTGCAAGTTTACCACCAACTGACGTGAAAAAAGAGTTAACTATATTTAAGGCATTAGTAGGGTTGCTTTGATTATTTAAGAGCTCATTTGCAGGAGTTTTAATTTGTTTAAAATTACACACATCTTTAATGACCCTCCAAGTTTCTTTTAAATTTCCTTTATTGTTACTAAGTTTATTTTTATAGTATTCTGTTTTCAGATATTTAATAATTTTATTACATATATTCCGGTAATGTATATATTTATTTTTTAAAATTGTATCATTTGGTGCTGATTTTACTTTTTTGTATAATCTATCTCTCTTTCGTATGCATTTTATAACCCCTACGGTGACCCATGGCTTGAGTGGTTGATGTGTTTTTGTAATAATCTTGGTATTCGTATTACAGCTAATTATTTTTTGTAGCGTTGTTGTAAGTCTTTCGGAAGCTAAATCGACATTATTACAGGTAAGAATATCATCCCAATTTACTTTAAGGAAAGAATTGTTCATCCCTTCGTAGTTTATAGAAATTTTTGTAAATGTAGAAACTTTTCTGTTTAATTTTGAGTTATTAATATAAAGCAATATTGGACAGTGGTCTGTAATTTTTTGTTCAAAAATTATAGTTTTCCAATTTTCTAAATTTTTTACCATAAAATGGTCAAGACAAGTTTTTAACCGGGTGGGTTTTGTAATGCCTTCCCTCAAGCCATGAAATGCCATCATATTTAAATATGTCTGCGCAGATTTGGAGAGATTACTAGGTAATGTATCAATGTTAACGTCACCTGTCAGAATTATGGATTTGGTGCGAATATTATTTAGTATATTGTCTAGCGAGTTTAGATAATTACCCTCATTGTTAAAGCTTGGTGGGCGATAGGTACACAGAATTGTATATTCTGGTAAAATATTGAGCACCAGACAATTACCCTCCATACATGGGGGTTCATATGAAGAAACCTCCAATTCCTGTCTAACGTAAGCAACAACTTCATCGTTCTGATTTATAAAATTTTGCGTCCAGAACATTTTGTATCCATCAAGGTTAGGCGGACAATTGTTAACACTTGTCCAGCACTCTGTCAGCAAAAACACATCAACAACTATATCCAGACTTGATATCATTGCAACAAAATAATCATAATTACAGTTGATGCTCCGTATATTTACTGTTAGAATCGTCAGAGATTGGTTATTTGTAGCCTCACACTTTAGTATTTTTCTGCAACCATTAGTGTTACCTAATGAAAAACAGTCAACCTGTGTTGAATTGTCAATCTCATTTGTAATAAAAGCGTTGTCATCCATTATAAATATTAAATAAAGTAATAATTGACCAATGATAAGCTGTTCCTGTTGAATAATCTGATATTGTGACTAAATCTATGTCGGCGGTGAATTTTGCATAATATGTTGAGGATATGTTTACCCAAATATTGTCTACTGAATTTATGAACATTTTAGTTTTAAAATAAGATGGCCGAAATCTGCATATAGTAATATAATTTGGATAAATACCACGGGTAGGACAGTTATAAGTAAAAAAAATATTTTTTTGTGAACCATCATTTTCTGCAACATTGTATGAATAATTATTATCCATTACAGTTCATAAAAGTAAAAAAGTGCTGTATTTTTTTCAAGGGAACGATTTTGCCCACTATTTTTTTTAAACGCAGGACAGCATTTGTGTACAGTAAAATGTTAGGAAAAATATATTTTGTCCCAACTTTTTTATATGGATTATACAAGAATATGTAAAAATCAAAATGCAGTATATGGTTATTTAATATATAATAAATTACTGTTAATATTTTGTATGTGTAGTGATGTGATGTGTTACTTATGTAGGTGTGTATTGTATAAATTATAGTGTTCAGTGCACAGATTACAGAAATAAAACACAGATGGAACCTTCGTGAACAACACTGTGAAGCCCGTAATTAGTCATGTTGACTTATAATTGTCAAATCAACGTTCCAAATTACTTGTATAATGTTGTCAGTCTTAAGAAAAAAGTCCCACTATTGTTGTCTTAGCTTGGGAAATCTTCACGTATAATAAACACATCAATTGATATTTTAAAATATTAATATTATTACAACGATTATGCAAGGATTTCTTGTTATTACTATTTCCATTTTATGAAGAAAAGAATTTTGATTTTGCATGCAACTAGAAATTAACTTGAATCGCAAAAAATAAAATAAGTGTAATTTACTCGCTTAGATAGGTGAAACAAACATTAAAACAACCATCTTTACCACCAAACTATTTTTGATAAAATGCATATAGGCTACCTGTATGTTATAGGTCGAAACAACAAATAAAAACTAAATAATCATTTTAACAGTTCACTTATTATTCACCTTTTTTTTGACAAAACAAGACTAATCAAGTAAACGTATAATATTAAAAAACTTAGCAATTTAAAAATATTTAATTTTACAAACAACGTTATGCATGATATTAACTTCAAAAATATCTTCCTTCAACAAACGTTTTATTTATAAACCATCATTTTATAACCAACTAGCTGTTACCCGCGACTTCGTCCGCGCGAAATAAATACTAAGGTAACTCGGGCAGTACTTATTTTTATACCCAGACACATTTCGGTTACTAAAAACAACTTCTAATAAAACAATTTCTAATAAAAAAAAAACAATTACAATTTCATCAAAATTGATTCAGTTGTTTAGGTGTGAAAGCGTAAGAGACATTCGTCTCCATTTAAACTCCAATTTCATCTCCATAACATCATTCGTGTCAAGTGTCTATATACAGTACAGAGTTTCATGGGTTTATCTTCAACAGTTGGAGACTTTCATATTGACATTCATCCCCCATGTCAACCCCAATTTCACCCCCGTACAGTTCGAAACTACGAAATTGATAGAGAACAAACATTCGTTAGCTTCGTGTCAAGTGTCTATATTCAGAGTTTCATGGTTGTATCTTCAACGGTTGGAATCTTCCATGTTGACATTCAACCCCCATTTCCACCCTAATTTCACCCCCGTATAGTTCGAAATTACGAAATTGATAGAACAACATTCGTTTGCTTCGTGTCAAGTGTCTATATACAGAGTTTCATGGGTTTATCTTCAACAGTTGGGGACTTTTATATTGACATTCATCCTCCATGTCAACCCCAATTTCACCCCGTACAGTTCGAAACTACGAAATTGATAGAACAAACATTCGTTAGCTTCGTGTCAAGTGTCTATATTCAGAGTTTCATGGTTTTATCTTCAACGGTTGGGAACTTCCATATTGACATTCATACCCCATTTCAACCCCAATTTCACCCCCGTACAGTTCGAAATTACAAAATTAATAGAACAAACATTTAATTGCTTCGTGTCAAGTGTCTAGATACATAATTTGATAACTTTGAAAATCACGAATTTTCATACAACCGTCATCCCTTGTTTCACCCTCTTAGGGGTTGAATTTCGCAAAACCCCGTCTTAGCGAGCGTTTACGTGCTAAAAGGAGCCTCCATGCAAAATTTCAGATTCCTAGCATTTGTAGTTTCTGAGATTCTTTGATGAGTGACCTTTCGCTTTTATATATATAGATTATATTGCCACCGTTTCACTTAGATAATATATCGAATGACATTACAATACAATACAAAACTCTTTATTGGCACCATTAACAAAGTTGACAAGAAGTAACACATATAATAACAAAACAAAATGGGCACAAAAGTCGATCTTGTCGCTAAAAGCGATCTCTTCCATATAACCTTTTGATTCATGAGGAAACAAAATTTGTATTATTTTGGGCAGTGGTGCCACTAACGAAATAAATAAATACACAAACAAATTTTATGCTGTATTAATGATTTTGTTTTTTGTACATTTTTATGTCATAAATTACTCATTTTACAAATTTAACATTTACCAAAATTAAATTTGATATTATATTAAATTGAATAATACAATGCCCATCAATAATTTGGTCTAAGAGTATCTAAAAAAATATAAAATCTATATTTTACCCTAAATTCAGGGAAAATAATTTCCATTTAGTATCGCCACACTAACCTATTTTCGTTGAGGTGTTGTGTTCCATTCATCACAAAAATGAAATCGCCTAAATTATATAAATAACAGTAAAAATATTCAAATTTTCCTATGAAATTATATTCCTCTTTCCTTTTTTTGTTTTTGGGAACATTGTTTGCAATGTTTGAAGACACAAGACGGCATATTTTAAAACAACACTTAAAATCACACGGGACTCCCGTACAACACGGAAGTCCGTTTCATACTGACTGGAGTTTGTATTTGCTTCGGCGTTTGTATTTCCTTTGTCTGCTTCAGTAGCTCTGTTCTGCGCACTCCATCTGGTTTTATTTCTGTAATCTGTGGTTCAGTGTAGTACAATTTAATTGAATGAAGAATAAATAGGTTGGAGTAAATGAGATACAAGTAAAGTTCACTTCCAGAATATGTCCAAGTCATGCTGTGTCAATATTGACAAGATCATCTTCAGAGTCAATTTTTATATGCGGTGAACCATCCTTTCTTCTAAGGTATACTTTGCCACGTGATACCCAGCAATACTTGAAATTTTGATTTTTGGCGTATTCCCTTGCTTTGTGGAATAGTTTTTTGGTAAGTAAAGTCAGACTCTCTGATACAAAGATAGGTTTTGTAGGCCCATCAATTTTTAAATTATTAGTGCTGTATTTTAATGAAGGATATTTCTTATTGTAGGATTTAACAGAGTCCAATATTCTGTTTCGCATAAAAACGGTCGAAAACTCTGCAACAATTGTCTGAATACCTTCAGCTTTAGTATTAATACGGTAGACGTCGCGGACGTCTCCCACTTGCACCGGTATATCTAGCGAAGCGCCGACGTTTATGATCGTTTTAAGCATATCATTTTTGGTCTCTCCTGTTTTTTTTGGAATATTTCGTAATTCAATTTTTGAACTATGTTGTTTTTTGTCCACTTGTTCTAATTAGTCTTCCAAAATCTTTATGTAACTGCGGTCCGTAGTTTTTTCTTGCTCCAACACCTGTATTCTCTTAACCAATTCATCGTATTTTTGTCCCAAAAATTCGATTGAACTAACAATTCTGTTATTTTGCTCAGTGTGTGCACTTATGCCATATTCTATCTTTTCCATTAGAGCACAAAATTTTGCATCCTGCTCTGTTTTAAGTTGGGTGAACATATCTAAAATTTCCTCCTTGCATAACAGTTCTTCGTCTATTTTTCGCTTCCGCATTGTTATGTTCGAATCGCTAGAAGCGTGGTCTTTTGAAATCTTCGCCGTATTTAGAAAAGTAACGTCGGGTGAAACACTTATATTCGTGTCCGACTTAGCATGCGTTAACGGTGAAGTTGTCACGGGAGTCTGTTGCACTCGGGGAGTAGGTGGCGGGGAGCGGCGAATCATTGTAGTAACAAATATTATAACAACATGCAAACACTGCAGCAGCTATTATGTTCAGCGGCGCGCCAAAACAGTTCCAAATGATCGTTGTATTCCAAATTACGGCTACAGGTACCGCGCGCAGTCCCAGCGCATCAGTCGCACAATGCAAACACAGCGGACGGTCGTGTGTCCAGCCGATGCGATATAAAACAATAGACACTCACCGATACAGCACAAATTAGTAAACTTACACATTAAATCTTATAATTTGTAATATATTCTACAAAAGTTTAAATATTAAAAACTTTGACGAAAACAATTTAGAATTTTAAAATACAGATTTTAGACAACGACTGCAGACACGTCTGCTCCGAGCGGAGGTCCGAGAGAAGGGGGAATATTGTAATGTTTTTGCAATGAATATTATACGAATAGTTGGTTTTTGCTTAAGATTAGTGTAATTCTCTCATACTCAATCTGGAATACTAGCAGAGATCAAAAAATAGTTACTTTGTAGCAACAAAATTATCACAGCTGTTGCTGTTGTTCGGATTTTGGTAACGGAAAAGTTGAGTGCATCTACAACTCGCACTTGGCTGGTATTTATTTTTTAAAACTATAGCGTAATTGAGAGGAAATCAGCAGTGAAATTGAAATTTGTATAATTTTTAAACGGTTATGTTGCCCTGTTTTTGTTGTTGATTTTTATGTATAAACTTTTGTCAGTTCGAGTATTGTTTTTACTGAAACCCTGTTCCTTTTCTATATCCCTTTTGTTTAGTTTAGTCTCCTCAAGTTTCTATTCATGGTTATAAAAACATCTTGAATTTTTACTGACAACAACTTAAATGACAAGGTAGTCCCTCAAAGAAAATAACTATTTCCTTACATTGTGGGTTCAATTCCCATCCAGTGCAAATATTTGTGTGATGGATTCAAATATTTTGACTGTATCTGAGTGTTTCTATGTATAATAAGTAAGTATTTATAACAGCTATCTGGCCGCCATATTACAAGCTTAGCTTAGTTTAGCGCCAGATGGTGGTGTGTGTAAATGTTTCACCTATATTTATTTATCTTTACCTCACTCAAGAAAAATATCATTCGACTAAAATACAAATTTTAGTGCTACTTGTCAAGACCAATTTCATCATTACTTTATTTACTTAAGATATTTATTTAGTTTCCTCCGCGTATTTTTGTAGTTTCTTCCTAGTAATTACGTTCTTTTACAAAACTCTGTTACGCTACACTCTATAGTTAATAAAATTAAGATGGTACATGAACAAATTTAATCATAATATTATGATTAAATTATACGATAGGGTACGTAAACTGAATAACGTAATATCGATAATTTAATGAAAATGTTTCAACATTGTCTTAGCACTATTAGCACGACCGGCTTATATTTACGAATCCCTTATTTTAAAGAAGGTAGCCACAGAAATCTAAATAATAAGGTACTAGAAGTCTCATGACCGCGTGACATTGTCGCCGTACAGGTGACTTTTAGGCCACCAGTGCTCGAGTTGTAGTTTAGTCTTCTTCGAACCGGCAGGCGTGAATCATCTTTAAAAACTTGTGTTATGCAGCATAAACAACTGTGAAAGTTCTTCCACAACTTGCAATTATACCAATAATGAGATTATATTTCACTGATAGGTATTTTATTTTATTTTAATTGTATTTTTTAATAAAATAAACCCAGGTAGCTATCGTGAGCTAGTGCTGTGACGGTCCAATTTTACTTGCCCAAAAATAAACGATGAAAATTGTATTTTAAATTTTACATTTTTTATCGAAAAATTAACATAATATATCGATAAAAAAATTGTACGCAGTTAACACCCATACGTAAAATCTTTTAATCCGCGGTAAACATTACTTCATAATTCATAAATTATTAACAAAAGTATATACATACTATCTATAACGCGCGATTGTTCGTCCGTGCAAAATAAATATTAAGGTAACTGAGGCAGTATTTATAAATAAAATATTAAATAAATAAATATTGGTGGACAATTCTCACACAACACCAGTGGCGGCTTTACCCATTGCGCGGCCCCGAGCGCCAGGTCTTTGCGAGGCCCTTTGACTTTCGTGAAAAGTATGTGTTGCGAAAATAGGTCTGGTTGTTGGGTTTTAGGTACCTATTTGTCATATTCATTTGCCGAGAAATGCTAAAGTTCTACTAGTCAGTTCATAGAAGTGATGAGTGAGAGATGAGCGATAAAAAATGAGTTTAAAAATAGTTTACACTAGCAACGGGATTTTTTCCCAGGATAAAAATGTAGCCTATGTGATATTCCAGATTATAATCCGGCTATGTTCCAAATTTCATTCAGCCATTCATAACATCAGTAACTAGAATAGGATTTAAATATTTACAAAATTAACAAATACAGAGATGATACACGTTAAAATGTTTGTTTGCGGCTTTTCTAAGACTAACATCTTTAATTAAGGCGCAATAAATCTTTGTAGCGAATGAGCTACGCCATTTTTAGGGTTCCGTAAAACGTAAAAACGGAACCCTTATAGGTTCATCATGTTTGTCTGTATGTATGTCTGTCTGTCCGTCCGTATGTCACAGCAAGATTTTTACACAAAAATATAAAAAAACACTAAATTTAAAGGGTGCCTCATACTCTCTGAAACTCATACAGAACTGAAACTCAATTTTTTTTCATCAAACCCATTCGTGTGTGTTGTCTATGGATAGGTCTTCAAAAATAATGTTGATGTCTCCAATGTAACTTTTTTATATACTGAATAATTTACGCGAATGAGACTTCCAAAGTGGCAAAATGTGCCCTCACCCCCTGTAACCCCCTCTAAAATAAAATAATGATATACCTAACTAAAATAACTATTAATCCACATTACCATGTAAACTTACAACGAAAATTGGTTTGAGCTCGATCTAGTAAGTAATTTTTTTTAGTACGCCGTGATTAAAGTTACAACGGACTAAAAGAACTTATGTAATAGGTATCTTGTTGCCACGGAACCCTTCATGGGCGAGTCCGACTGGCACTTAGCCGCTTTTATTGTATTGAAAGAATAGCAGGGACGGAAAGCTGATCTTGTGTCTTCCTCGAAAATTGTTTTAAGTGTTTAAGTTTCGAAAAATAAATACAATCCTTTCAGTAGATGCAACTGTAGTAGGTTTAGTGGCAATAACTCTCAGGACTTCATAATTCGATAGAGTACCTACTACAAGTACTACATTATTAAGGTCAGAAACAAAAGTTCTAAATAAAAAATATAGTTGAAATGTTATGGTGTCTTTCCAATTTTTTTTAATTTGCTTGTGTTTTTGTGCGAGGCCCCTGCAAGAGCGAGGCCCCGGGCGATTGCCTCGTTCGCCACTGCACAACACCATCTGACCCTAAGCTAAGCAAAGCTTGTATGATTGCGGCCAGATAGCTGATATAATACTTATATAATTTTAAATACATACTTATTATACATCGAAACACCCAGACACAGTGCAAACATTTGAATTCATCACACAAATATTTGCACTGGGTGGGAATCAAACCCACGACCTTCGGCTTCGCAGGCAGAGCTACTACCCACTAAGACACGAGGCCACGAGTAAGGTTTAGCTATTGTAAGCTTTTATTTTTAAGACTTTATTAGTCTTCATACAAAATCAGCGAGCAACACGGAAGGGAGTATGCCTACACAGCGTTTCCCCTCTGTCAAAGTACAAGTCCGCGTGGACCATGGAGTTTGATAATATACTGTGGCGTGGAATACACTGAGGGCGGGGCTAGATTTGTGAATGGTGCTTTATTTTTGATGTGTTAGTGATTTGGCTGTGTGAGTATAGTCGGCAATGGATCGGTACAGGTATGTTTTGTATGTATTAGTGCGGCTTTGCGCTAGTGTGCAACTTTCCCCTCCCACAAGAAATGACAGAAAGATTTGAACAATATTTTTTAGCTAAAGCTACTTCCCTTCCGTGCTTGCGCGGAAGATCGAGTTGCTCGATGTACAAAATATACAACAACCTTTGTTTTTCAACTTTACCTAAGCCCATGTGGTGTCAAAATTACATAGTTCAGTTTTCGAAACAATAGTACTTATACCCCGTGTGACTAACTTATTTTATAGGCATATTGACTTTGTTGTAGTGTAATACACCTAATTAATAAAATAAATAATAACCTTTTTATCGAATGTTAAAATTGGACCGTACTTTGAAATATCGATATGTATTAATTTTTGTCAAGCACTAGTGTATATGTGAAAAATTGATCAGTTTTCAATGTATTAGTAGGTTCACTGATAAGCGTTTATGAATGTGTGTGGTGCAATCACAGACCGAGGTTGATAGTGTGCAGCTATTGGTGTGTGAGTTGATTTGTATTTGAATACTACGCGCATGTAGTAGTGACCGCGGGGGTAGGGGAAATGTGGCGACAAGCGTTTTGTAAGTAATTTGAGAGTAATGCCATTTCTATTACCTTATTATTTAGATTTCTGTGAAGGTAGCGTTCATAGTTGCATAAATTACATAAAGTGCTATCTAGTATGAAGTAGCAGAACTAGTGAGCACTAGATGTCACTAATCTTACAATTAGTGACATCTAGTGCTCACTAATGAAAACAACTTACATTTTTGAAAGATGATACCTAATAGTTACCACCTTATTCCATTCTACTAAGGTTGAGTTTAGAAAGTTCGTAGCACTAATGTATTCGATACGCCCTAAAAGTCCTGATAATGGTACAAAATAAGCGACTTAGTCACATTCAGGATACGGTACTTTTTCCTGTAATTAGATAAAATCATGTAAATTGAGTCATCCAAGAAAGTCGTAACAATATTTTGAATAGTTGACAATAACAGAGTTATTGTGTTTAGCAATAGGGTTCATTTTTGAGTACGTAACTAAATGCAATACATCATTTTAGGTTCGTCACTATGGGACAAATCACTTGCATTGTTTCAATGTGTTTAAAATATATCAAAACCACGTTTGTGTGCGTTTGCACACAAACGTGATACGGTGGTTTTCCTAGTGAGATTCAGCTACGAGCCTTCTACTTGATATCTGTTCTGTGAGTAAACCCCACCTACACGCGGATTGTTGATAATTTGGACTGTCTCTTTTGTTGAATAGCAGCTTTAGTATAGACAAGGTGTCTGTAACCAATCTGCTATTTACTGACTCTGGGAAGACGACACCACAAGGCAATTGTTCGATATTTATGCCAGAAATACCGTCTCGGGGCCCATAGCGAGAATCAAAAACAAATTAAATGCCGTTATACCGATTTTAACAGTTACTTCCCTGATTGCAAACCGAGTAGTGCAAAGAAATGACTTACCTGGGGTTCCCGGCGTCGTCCAAAGTCCAGTTTGGTCCGACAGGAATGTAGGTAGGGATCAAATGGGAATGTGGGAAGAACCAAACCAGGCGATATCGAGGCGACCTCCCGAATTCCCGTTCCAATAGTAGTTCAAGCAACGGTCCGGCGTTGTAGAAGCGCGGCCAATCCAGTAGCCCGCTTTCGCAAATTGGTCCAGCACTAATCCAGTAGTCGCACTTAACGTTAACAATGTATTCCCGCACAATATTACACTTTTATCCAGAAAAGCAAACCAGGTTATATAAAACGCGTCGTTTCGTTCCAGCGAAAAACAGACAACGGTAAAAGTGACAGCCGGCGACCACAGACACACGCTAGATTTCGATGGCCGATATAATGTTGCCCGATTATACGGAACAAAACCCCCGACCAATTGAACTCCTGTTCAATTTTAGAAACTAGTATTTAGCAGTATCCGGACCCCAAATAAAAACGAAATTCCCAACTTTGACCCGAAAGTGGAAATCAAACCAAAAAAAACACTTTACCAAAAATAGTAATAAAATTAAATTAAATTTTAACCTTGAAAACACGTATATCTAATAAAGAGGCAAGCGTGCCAGAGAGGACACCGCGCGCTGAAGTCTGGAACCAGAAACCAGAATCTCCGCCACGCGGGGTGTGCCATCAGTACCAGATATCAATTTTAAAATACGTCCCCTACGCCAGAGTAGGGGGGCCAAATTTGCCTCTTTTAATAATACTAAGTCCCCTTCCCGAGGGGCCTCCGTCCTATCCGTCCATTTTACCCGTTGTTGCAACAGATGCAAGTACTCGGCCGACCAGCGCCTCCAGAAGTCTTGACTTATTTGCTGCAATAACTGAAAACGGGACAGGCGTCCGGGGCGCTCATCCTTCCAGGGATACTCCGGCAACGCGGTTAAAGGCTGACCGATCAAGAAGTGACCCGGCGTCAAGACTTCTAGATCGTTAGGGTCAGGCGAGATTGGACAGAGAGGACGGGAATTAAGCACGGCCTCCACGCGGCATAGTACCGTGACTAACTCTTCCCAAGTTAACACGGTCTCCCCGATGACACGGCGGAGATGGGTTTTAGCAGACTTCACCGCAGCCTCAAAAATTCCTCCCCAGTGAGGACAGGCCGGCACACTAAATTGCCAGCTGATTCCCCGCTGGGCGAGAGCCAGACTTAAACTATTATTACCAGAATTTAAAAAATTATTAACTTCGCGTAAATAATTCGCCGCCCCTCGATAATTTGTGCCATTGTCCGAACGTATTAAAGAGGGTACTCCTCTTCGCGCTACAAAGCGATCCAGCGCCGCGACAAAGGCCTCCGTAGACAGCGCAGAGACCAGCTCCAGGTGGACTGCTTTGGTGGCCAAACACACAAAGACGCACAGGTAGGCTTTAACGACCTTGGCGTTACGCAACGTCGATGACTTGACCGAGAAGGGCCCAGCGAAGTCCGTTCCGACCCCGTCGAACGGCCTCGAGGGAGAAATCCTATCCGGAGGAAGATCTCCCATCATGGGCTGCATGGTAGACGCCTTGAGCCTATAACAAGGGACACATCTAAACAGCACCTTTCGGACCGCCCTGCGAGCCGACAAGATCCAGAATTCACGCTGCAACACAGCGAGAAGCGCGCCACATCCAGCGTGCGCGTTACCGATATGCCGATCGGTGATCAGTAGGTCCACCAGAGGACCTCCTTTCGGTAGCAACAGGGGGTGCCTGCTGCCGTACGGCAGGTTGGCTTTCCGGAGCCGACCTCCTACGCGCAGAAGACCATCCTGATCTGTGAAAGGGTTCAACTTGGCGACCGCACCCTTCAAACGAGCGCGTCCGCAGCGCAGCGCCTCAAGTTCCGTCGGAAACCTTTCACCCTGCACCAGCCGAATAAGGTGCAGCAAGGAACTCCGACGCTCCTCCACAGTGGCGATCTGGTCACTCCTCCTCTGACGAGGGTGACGACAGTTGTGGATGAAGCGTTTAATCCAGCTAGTTACCCCCAACAACTTATCCAGCTTGCTGTAACGACCCGTCAACCAGTCAGGGTCTGGGGGCACTTCCGCCACAATCGCATGCACGCGGACTCCGGGCAGCTCCGCTCGCTCCGAGTCCGCGCCGAGAGCTGGCCAGGAAGCTTCTGGCTCCCGCAGCCAGTCCGGACCCCACCATAAGGGGTGATCAACTAGCTCCGGCGCGGAACAGCCGCGCGAAGCACAGTCAGCGGGGTTCAACTCACCCGGGACATGTCTCCAAACCATGTCCAGTCCAATGTTTTGGACTTGGGAAACCCGATTTCCCACAAAGGTCTCCAAGGTGTGAGGGGCTGCTCTTAACCAGGCAAGCACGACCTGACTGTCAGACCACGCATAGACATTCCGGATGTCTATCGAGGTGGACAGTTCCTGATATACATGCTTGAGCAGCCGAGCAAGTAATGTGGCTCCGCTCAATTCCAGTTTCGGAATGGTGAGTCGTGTCCTGATAGGAGCTACCTTGCTCTTCCCCAATAAGAGCGTGACATTGACGTGGCCTCCAGCGTCAACTGTACGTAAGTACACAGATGCGGCATAGCCCAGCTCGGACGCATCACAGAACCCGTGCAGGCTGATCCGGCTACAGCCTGGTGGCAGAATGCGACGGGGCAACGCCACTCTATTGACCGTTTCTAGGTCAGATATCAAACGAAGCCAAGTGTTAAGCGAGTCTCCGACCAGGGGGTCGTCCCAGGAGACCTTCAGAGTCCAAAGTCGCTGTAACAGACACTTGGCTGCGAACAGAACCGGACTGATCCAACCGTTTGGATCAAACATCCTGGCGATGGTGGACAAAACCGTCCGTTTTGACCACGCGCGTGTGGCCTCCAGTGCCACCCGAAAGGTGAAGATGTCAGCAACCGGCTGATACTGCATGCCCAGAACCGCAATCCCGTGCGGATCGTCACCTTCCTCGAAGAGCCCCGGATCCTGCTGGTGATCGTCCGGGATACCAGCCAGGACGTTGGGGTCGTTAGAGAGCCATTTCCGAAGCTCATAGCCTCCAGATGCGAGAAGCTCTGTAAGCTCATCCCGGAGCAACAGAGCTTCCTCCACCGTCTGCGCGCCAGTGCAAACGTCGTCCACGTACAGGTCGCGTTCCAGCACTGCGGCTGCACGTGGGTACCGAGCCCGTTCTTGCTCCGCCAACTCCAGCAGTGAGCGGATCGCAATGAAGGGGCTTGATCTCAACCCATAGGTGTTGGTGTTCAACTCATACACCATCATAGGGTCCTGAGGAGTTTCCCGCCAGAGGATCAACTGGAACCTCCTGTCCTCGGGGTGTATGACCGTTTGTCGGAACATCATTCGGATGTCCGCTCCCAACACCACCTGATGCCTACGGAAATTCAGGATGATGTCTACAATATCCCGATGTAGCTTCGGTCCAGCGTGGAGGCACTGATTCAGTGACACTCCTGTCGAAGTCGGAGCGGATCCATCGAACACCGTCCTGAGTTTGCCTGTCGACGCTTTCAAAACAGCGTGATGAGGCAAAAAGTAGTGGTCCATGGTCGACCAGTCGTCGCGAGCCGGAGACATGTGGCCCAGTGCCTCATACTCCCTCATGAACTCGATGTACTTTTCCCGAAGTACAGGATCTCGAGCCATGCGTCGCTCCATGGACCTGAGCCTTTTCTCGGCCAATGATCGAGACTGGCCCAGACGCGGGGGGTTATCCCGGAAGGGCAGCCTAGTCTCCAATCGCCCAGAAACCATTCTCCGAGTGTGAGCCTGATAAAAGTTCTCACACTCCACGTGCTCGGGATCCAGCCGAGACACGGTAGGCGGCTCTTCGATCTCCCAGAACTTCTGCATGATCTGAGCGAGGGCCGTTCCCGTAAAGGAAGCCTGATTCGACTGCTGCCACTCATCCACCATTCCCAAAATGGCGTATCCGTAGATGGTGGGCAGCGCCATCAGCGAAGACTGATCCAGCAGTCTAGGCTTGCCGTTCATGATGTAACCCAGTACATCAGAACCCAACAAAAGGTCTACCGGACCCGCCATCCCGAAGCGGGGATCCGCCAACCTGAGACCCTTAGTACAGGACAAAAGATCCGGATCTATGTCCGCCTGAGGAAGCCAACCGACAACCGAATCCATGACGGTGGCCCTGACCGCAATCCTTTCCGAATAGGAATGTACGGACGAGAAGGAGAGGCGGGTCTGTCCAGCCGACCGCACCTCTGTGTTCCCGACTCCCCGCAACGGAGTCGGTGACGGAAACCTAGCCAGGCCCAGGCGATGAGCAACCCGGGTTGTCAAAATGCACCCCTGGGACCCTGTGTCCAAGAGCGCTCGTATCCGGACGTAGTCGCCTCTTGGACCCCAAACCCTTAACCAGAGGGTGGGCAGCAGGACCACCGGTTGATCCTGTGCCAAGGGAACGGAGGCTAGTCAATCCCTCCGAGGCCCGTCCGAACCCGTCGGACTACAGGGCCCAGCCCAGTATGGCTGCCGAGTGCAAAGGGCCATCGGAGGGGGGGCATATCCAGCTGCCCTGCCGTACCTAAAGTAGGGCGGGTGGTAATCCAGCCTCGGATGTTCATGGAGGGGAGGCGTGTACGCCCTCCATTCTATTGGTCGCGGATCCAGCGGCGGAGAAGGATAACGCTGGGGAGGTGGCCCCCGTGGTGACTCCGGTATCACCCTTCCACCTCTCCATTTCGCCCGCGTCCGCGCGGGCTGTGAGGTCGGTGACCGAGCCGCGTGTAGGACGCCCCTTGTTGGGCTGCCCGGTGCTGCCGTGGGTTGGGGTGGAGGGGGTGTGCTCCACGCTGTAGCCACTTCATTGTTGTACAATGCGTGGCTCTGCGTGGGAGTGCCCCCGCCCGTGGAGGGCCCCCTCCCTGAGGGCTGTCGACCAGCACCATCGCTCCTGACGCACAAGAGCTGATGGTGTGGTCCCCCACACCCAGGACACGGCCGTGCCGTGGGGCAGTCATTGAACAGATGACCCCCCAGGCACCCGTAGCACCGACGCAACCGCCGAACGATCCCTCGTCGTTCGGAGGTCGTCCGCGCAAGCAGGGCCGGACACTGCACCAGCGCGTGAAGCTGGCCACAGTTCGGGCACTCCTGCTCCGACGCACTCGTCACCGTCGCCGTCCGCTTCACCGCACCCTGAGTGCGGGGATTGGTAGGTCGCGGTCCTGTTCCGGCAGGGCCACGAGCTGACGCGGCGGGCTGTGCCTCCTGAGGCGCCGACTCTGCCATCCTCGCCTCCCACTCCAGGACCCGAAGTAGCTCCTCAAACGTGGGGAAGACCTTCGGGTCGCCGTGAAGGCCCCTTTCCCGCTCGAACCGGGCGCGCAACTCCAGCGGCACCTTGCCCAGCAGGATGTGGACCAGCAGGAACGACCAGTGTTCTACTGGCAGTCCCAAGCTGCGCAAGGCGTTGTACGCCACCTTCACGGGCGTGAGGATTAGCGGCCGCAACTGAGACCTCTCAGTCACCTTCGGCAGCCCCAGTATTTGTGACACGTGAGCGTCGGCGAGGAGCCGAGGATTTTGAAACCTCGTCTCCAGCAACTCCATCGCCGTGCCGAAGTTGTCGTCGTCCAGCTCCAGGTGCTGGACCAGGGAGAGTGCCTCACCCTCCAGTGACGTGCGGAGATAGGCCAGCTTCTCCGCCCTCGTCAAGTCCTTGCGTGAGTCCACGAGAGAGGCGAACATGCTCCGGAAGCCGCTCCACTCCCGCAGGTTCCCTGTAAACCTGGGCAAGTCCAGAGTGGGAAGGCGTCCCACTACACCCGAGCCCGCATCCCTGATGACGGGTCCCGAGCTCGCCATTCCCTGACGAGACCTCTCCAGCTGGCGAACCCTTTCGGAGACCTCGTCGTAGACATCCAGGATGCGCCGCATGTCCGCCTCGATCCTCTCCATCTGCTCCTCAGGTGGAGACGGCCTTGCATCCCGCAGCGATCCTGCGCTCCTCTTAGCGACCTCCAGGCGCCTGTCGAGCTGTTCTGCCCTGTTTAGCAGCGCCTCCTCCCGGTCTCTCCGGCCGACCAATCCTTGCAAGGATTTGAACCACCGGAGCTGGTTGGCCAAATCCGAAGCCATTTTTAAATTTAAATTTAAACTTTAAATTAACCTAAGTTCGGACAATGTCACAACAAATATATCCGCAACCTAAAAAACCGGATACCACTTAATACTAATTTTCCCGACAGTTTGGGGAGAAATTATAAACTGGGAACCCCCAAATATTCGGCCTACCCGGTATATTTTGCCAGAAAAATAAAAACAAAAAGGGAGTATTTACGGCTAACGACGCTCCTGCTACCAAAAAATGTTCGATATTTATGCCAGAAATACCGTCTCGGGGCCCATAGCGAGAATCAAAAACAAATTAAATGCCGTTATACCGATTTTAACAGTTACTTCCCTGATTGCAAACCGAGTAGTGCAAAGAAATGACTTACCTGGGGTTCCCGGCGTCGTCCAAAGTCCAGTTTGGTCCGACAGGAATGTAGGTAGGGATCAAATGGGAATGTGGGAAGAACCAAACCAGGCGATATCGAGGCGACCTCCCGAATTCCCGTTCCAATAGTAGTTCAAGCAACGGTCCGGCGTTGTAGAAGCGCGGCCAATCCAGTAGCCCGCTTTCGCAAATTGGTCCAGCACTAATCCAGTAGTCGCACTTAACGTTAACAATGTATTCCCGCACAATATTACACTTTTATCCAGAAAAGCAAACCAGGTTATATAAAACGCGTCGTTTCGTTCCAGCGAAAAACAGACAACGGTAAAAGTGACAGCCGGCGACCACAGACACACGCTAGATTTCGATGGCCGATATAATGTTGCCCGATTATACGGAACAGCAATCTTTGCAAAGATTTACAATATGACAAATTTCCAAGATTTTAAATCCCTTGGTAATCCAGAGGCGTAATGCCGAAAAAATCGGTGTAGGCAAACATCGTGAAAACCGGTATGTTCCAAGAATCTTTCAAAGTCTTGTGTCATCCACCATCCCGCACTGAGCAAGCGCTGTAGATGGTCTTGACTATCTCCTTGCGAGAGAAGGCCCCGGAGTCCCAGCAGAGTGTTACACATAATAATATGTAATTAAGTCAACATTGTCAAACCCGCACCGAATATGTGCGTGCACTTTCTTAGAGAAAAGCCGCCGGACGCAGCCGAAACTTGAGTCGGACTGTACCACCATATCACACATGATTTACCCGTTGACTTGATTAAATCCAGATCAGGCGGTCTAGCGCCTAATTAAAACTGTCTTAACTTTGTTTCTTTATCATCATTTATTTATCATTAATTCCCTGTCACTTACAGCCATGCCAACACGTGCGACAAATAAACTTAAAAAACGTTGATATTGCTCTCTTTTCTTTTCGCTTGAAATGATAGAGACAGCAATAGCAACGCCAAAGCGGATTTAGTTAGGCGGTAGCAAGCTGGATCCAGGACCAGAATGGGGTCCAACAATAATTTTAATACTAGCTTAAGTTTTTATCTCAATAAATATTTTGTCATTTGTCATAAATATTTAGTGCATGCTTATGATGTCGAGGCTGTTGTTGTCGGTAGCCGTCGCTGGCGGTGGTTGGTGGGCGAGGGCGCGCTGGCGGTGTCCCTGCTGGCCGTGGCGGTGGTGCTGGCCGACGCGGTGTTCTTGCGGCCGCTGCGAGCGGAGCCCGAGCCGCCGCTCGCCGCCGCCGACCTGTTCCGCTCGCTGCCACAGAACACCGTGGTCGGGTACGCGCCCGACTTGCCGCCCTACTCCGAGATCATGGACCGCGTAGCTACGGTCCTCGAAGTCTGTAAGTAACAGTATCATTTCATAAACGTAGCTCTACACTTCTCTAACGATAACGTACTATGTGGATCCAAGGAGGTAGTGCGCATCAGACAGGAATTCCCACTTTCTACGATGAACCTGACCGCCGCGCTTCTATTCTACTCTGTGCCACACAATACTGTAGTGGGCTACGCGCCCGACTTGCCGCCCTACTCCGAGATCATGGACCGCGTAGCTACGGTCCTCGAAGTCTGTAAGTAACAGTAGCACTCCATCAACCTAGCTCTGCGCTTGTAACGTAGATTCGTGCTTCTTTGACGACCAGGGACCATATGCGTCCGAGGATGTTGAGAGTTCGCATTCCGCTAGTTTCGGTGAGCCTAAGCTGCTACACGTGATCTGTTCCGCTTGCTGCCTTACAACACTGTGGTGGGCCACGCGGCTGACTTGCTGCCATACTCGGAGATCATGGACCGCGTAGCTACGGTCCTCGGAAGTCTGTAAGAATTTTTTAAACTGTTATAGGTTTACACTTGACCGCCATCTCGCCTGATGTTAAGCGACGATGCGGTCTACGATGGAGCGTGTTTACCTAGAAGAAACCGCTCTCACTTTCGATTTGAAATGGTAGCATGTACATAATGTTTTGCGATACTAACGACAGATCTTCGAACTGTTCGCTGTGCTCTGCATCACAATTACATTTTTAATGCATGTGATGTTTAGCTTGTAATTTCAGTAAGATAATTTATTGTAAATCAATATCTTAAACCACTTCCTCATTTCTGTAAATTGGTTAAAAAAAAAGTTAATATTTTGAGGAATCCATAATTCGAGGACACGCCGCATTTTCCTAGCGTGGTGGATTGCTTGCGGTAGAAGGCTACGAATCCCAGCAAAGGGAACGTAAAATAGGCTGCTAATGGATATCCCAGTTAGAATTTCCCCTGACATTATCGAAATATTAAATACTAGAACTAGTTAACCCTACCACTAATCTGAAAAAATGTTGTTCCCAGCCTTCATGAGCGGACGAAACGAATACGACCTAAATAACAACCTATATATGACGGCCAAAGAAAAGGGACGGACAAATATAGCGGTGCTGTGGGTCATTTGGAAGCCTAACGTTAGAAACTCGCCATTACTTTTTTAATAGTACAGAGTGACGAGACGAGCAGGATATATGTCTGATGGTACGCAACATAACAGCACAGTAATACACAGCTGTTGGATCAAGAGTCCAAATCATTTTTAGCACTGCACTGCGCTTGTCACCCAGAGATATAAGATGTTTCATCTCTATCCCTGTAATTTCACTGGAAACGTTAAAACCTTACTATACCTACCCATACAACGCTTTTCACATAGAAATGACAATATGTAATCCTACTAATTGTGGCCCGCATTAATCCTGCTAACATTAATCCATCAATAGGGTACCGGACTGGGTCGAAAATACACCATCCTAATTAGTCCATGGAATCATGATTAGATCATGGAAAAATATTGGACACGTATTTTTTGTTTTTTCATAATATTAAAAATCGTCAAAGATATAGACCATCAAACTTCGAGAGTGGGGGGTCGCGACGTCACTCGTGAGTAAAAATCGCACTCACAAGTGACGTCACACGAAACTTCGAAGCGCTGTATCTTCGTCATTTTTTGTTTGTGAAACAAAAGAAACAATACGTGTACAATATTTTTTGGCAATCTAAATAACGGGCTACTTAATTTTTTTGAGGATTGTACCCTATTGCGACTCATTTTAAGACAAATTCTATTAATTGGTTTCACTAGTGAAACTTTGATTTCACTATGAACTAGTTCATAGTGTTTTTTACACTGCTGCCGTAAAAATGTTTAGATGATAACGCTGAGTCCATATGGGCTCCGTGCCGCTTGACGGGTTTAAAATGCGATAATTTTGATGTTTCGATGTTTGTTGCTCTATCACGTCGGAACATCTTTGTAGCGAGTTGTGAGCTTGCGAGCGGTAGCCGTGTTCCGATTTCATAAGCGTGAGGTGCAAAATATCACCTGCACCCCTAGTTTTTTCCCGAGTGAAGGTTCAGAACTCATGGAAAGGTTTTCACCCGCGCCCGTCGCGGTTCATTCTCTCGTAAGGAGAAAGTCAAGGCCATAATCCACCACGCTGGCCCGGTGCGGGTTGGTGGACGACACGTGACCTCGAAAGATTGTAGGTATACGTCACGTTCATAGTTTTAAGAGAACACAGTAAGGGTCGGGTTATTTTACTGTAGTTTGGCATTTGTGATTTAAATTGACACTGAAATAAAATTAAAATTTATTAATCTTTATGCTTAAAGATGCTTTCATAAACGTAAGAAAAGAAAGGTAATAAATAATTAATATTATTTTCTTACGATTTGGATGTACAAAAAAATTACGGCTGCCGAAACCCGGGATTGAACCGGGGACCTTTAGATCTTCAGTCTAACGCTCTCCCAACTGAGCTATTTCGGCTATATGTAGAGTCTTGAAATTACAGATCCTTTCATAAGTGCTGATAAAAACACCGATTTAATTCGCTTATCTGTTTCAAGTGGTGTGATATCTATTACATACCTGACCTATATAATTATGATAACGGAAAGAATTAAAAAATAAGATTAAATTTTACTTTTCGCAAAGACTCTCGTATTAAGTTGTAACCTTATAACCTGGTATAAATATGTATGATACTTATTTATTTACTACCTGATATCAGGTAAGTATACGAGTATACGTAATATTCATTTTATTATACATACATCCTTAATGTAGTATATTGTAAATACTTAGTATGTTTTTTTATGTTAATTATTTGCATTTAATTATTTCTTTGTCCAGGTCCTCTACTCTCTTTCTACGAAAAACGTAATTTCGAAATAAACTCGCGACTTTCTTACTCCGGTTCTACTTCGATCCGTCGTAGAGTAGGCTTAGAACATTTAAACGTCAAACAATGTTCGATCGGACGAAACGAAGTAGAACCGGAATAAGAAAGTTGCAAGTTTATTTCGAAATTACGTTTTTCGTAGTAAGAGAGTAGGCGTCCTGATATCTAAGGATGTTGCTGAGTAGGTACCTATTAAATCCTATCCGTGCAGGATTTCCTGGAAGAGATCACTCTAAGCGATAAACCTGTTAATTTAAATGTATATCTCATAAAGTTTATAAGTTAGTTTTGGAATTCCTGTCTATTATTTTTATTTTATATATTTTTGTATTTATATTTTTATATATTTTTGTGAATTAAAGAGTTATCTTATTTTGAT
This sequence comes from Ectropis crepuscularia, assembly GCA_963693475.1. Taxonomy (NCBI): domain Eukaryota; kingdom Metazoa; phylum Arthropoda; class Insecta; order Lepidoptera; family Geometridae; genus Ectropis; species Ectropis crepuscularia. Next base: position 2,840,065 of record OY856341.1, read on the forward strand.
TGAGACTTTTTAGTAGTAGGAACTCTTTTCAGGTTTCACCAGAGGAATTGCCTCACCTTTACCGGTAATTCAACCGACAAGCAGGAATGTGCATAAATTGCGATTTACCAGTTTGAAGGACAATATTTTCTACAGGGCAGAGATATAAATAATAATAATTAATAAATATTGGTGGACAATTCACACACAACACCATCTGACCCCAAACTAAGCAAAGCTTGTGTGATGGCGGCCAGATAGCTGATATAATACTTATATAGTTTTAAATACATACTTATTATACATAGAAACACCCAGACACAGTGCAAACATTTGAATTCATCACACAACTATTTGCACTGGGTGGGGATCGAACCCACGACCCTCGGCTTCGCAGGCAGAGCTACTAACCACTTAGCCACAAGGCCAGTCAATTAAATTAACACATTACCTACCTCTCTTTCTCCTACACCGCAGTCGGGTAAAAAGGGAAAGGTGGTATTAGATCATGCAAATCAGTTGCAAATCAGATCTCAAACACGTATAAAATGATTGTATGACGTTGATTTTAGAAAGAAAACACGTGGCGGTTCCGGCTGCGCAGCACGGAGCGCGCTCGCTACCAGGTGGGCGGCGAGCTCGCGGCGGCCTCCAACCCGCACCTGCGCGCCGGCTGCCTTGCCGTACAGTGCGCCGTCAGCCAGGCCGTCATCGCGCACTCCACGCCACACGCCAACTACGAGGTTACCTTCACTAAACAATACTCATTACGACATCACCTTCACTACATAACACTGACACCACTAGCACGGTATAATCGCCAGTATTCATCGGCTTTGGTCTTTGAAGAAACGCCAATAAAGACACGGATAGATAAAACCGAAAGCTGAACAGCTGCGCTCACGAAATACTTTGTAATGTTGGCAATGGCGCCCCGCACGATTGCCCCGACGGACGGCTTCGTCGAACAACTATAATAGTAAGTTATCCAAACTGCGCGTCGGCTGCCTGGCCGTCATCGCGCACTCCACGCCACACGCTAACCACGAGGTTACCCTCACCAGATAACATTGATACTGCTAGATAAGCTACCAACAAACGAAAGTAATACTTACTTTCTTCGTATATGTTATTTTTGTAGATGTACCCTGCACGGATTCGATTGTCTATAGGTCTCATCTACATCAACATCAACAGCCCACTAAACGTTCCCACTGCTGGGACTCAGGGCCTTCTCTCGCAAGGAGAGAGTTAAGGCCATAATCCACCACGCCGGCCCAGTGCGGGTTGGTGGATGACACATGACTTCGAAAAGACAGTGGTGCCTGTAGGGTTTGGATCGGCAGGCGCCGTTCTCCCGACTAGACCAGCCGTAACTTATATACTTGTAAGTCTTAGTCTTAGTAAGCCGTGACTTATATAGGTCTATATCAAACAAATGTGCATATATATGTCAGGAACATAATTATGCTATAATTTGGATAATAATTGAAGCAAGTATTGGATTTCTAAATATCCTTTCTAGGTTTCTCTAAGTATTGTAGGTACTTTAGATAGGTATTTATTACATAGCACCCTAATTTACAGGGGTTTTTTACATCTATGGGTGATATCGTGGAATATATCTAAGATAAAAAAAATTACATCAAAAATGTGAAAGCGGCAAACAATATTATGTATTAAATTGTCCCCGGGGGCCGCTTTGTGTTTTTAATAAGTAATTTGTGTGGTGGCGCAGGTGAGACTGGTGTCAATGCCGGTGTCCCCGCTTATGCAGCAGGAGATGGTCCGCAGGGCGCTGTCCGGGATCCTGCTGTGCTTCACCGCCGCGCTCATACCGCCCGTGGTGGAGGCTCAGGCGCTCGTGGTCGCTGAGACCACTAAAGGCTTCAAGGTACCACTACACAGTTGACCTATGCAGGGCGTTTGAAACTATAACTCGTTTCGAGGTATCACCATACAGTTGACCTATGCATGGCATTTGAAACTATTATTCGTTTCGAGACACCCCTTAACAGTGACCTATATAGGGCATCAATGATTAACATTCGCTTCAAGATACTACTATACAGTTGCCTTAACTAGGGCAGCTCAGCTATGCTACACGATAGCTCCGTCAACTGTAAATCGATATTGATGATTATTTTTTGTTTGGTAGTTTATCAGACGATATTCCCTATAAATTTTAAGAAAATTAGTGCAGCTGTTTTTGTACGGTTACGGTTTTGGTATGTTATAGGGCTGGTTACGTCTGATACTCATAAAACTGGTGCTGTAACGTGTTACGTAACAAAGTGGTTAACCCTCCCATAAAATGTTATCACTTCAATAATTAATATTAATTGTTTTTTTTTTACAGATAGCGACTTGCCCTAATTATACTTAAAGGTTCGTCTATCCGCAGACGAGCCTGCGCACGCGGGGTGTCTCGTACGCGTGCATGTACCTGGGCTGGCTGGTGTTCGCGTTCCTGACAGCTCTGCCCCCCTGCTTCATGGCCGCCATCACGCTGCTGCTCATCTTCCGCTGGATCCACCTCTTCCTGGCGCTCATGCTGCTGCTCGCATACGTCTGCGCCATGATCCTCATCGCCTTCATCATGGCCATGTTCAGTAATAAACGTGAGATTCGTTGTTTTAATTTGTATGCGTGCACTTTGTACTTTGTTCTCTTTTGTATGCTTCTAAATTTTCATTCGATTTCTATTTTCGTAGTTATTATTTAAAAATTCAAATTATCATTCAAAATTATTCTGTTTGATTTTGTATAGGTAAATCTCCACTTTAACAGGATGCAAATAATGATCGCATCATCGCCTGTTGTTTGTCAGAATGGGTTGCGTGCATGAGGGTGACACTATTGAGACAGCTACAGACGCACGCAGTCCGCTTTATGTTCCTTCTGAAGGGAATCAGGGTCTTATTTTAGAAGGAGAAAACCATAATACGCTAGAAGGGTTAGCGTGTGATGATTGTTGATGAGCAGACGGATCATCTCTCATTTGCCAGGCTGGATCGCGTGCGTGTGGACGACGCTGCTGACGCTGCTACAGGCGTACACAGCAGAACTGCTCGTGCACCACGAGTACGATCAGATGCACGGCGCCGTCACCTTCCTGCTGCACCTGCTGATGCCGCCGCTTGGGCTCGTGCACGCTATGAACCACTTCGCGCTGCTTTCAACTGGATGTAAGTCTTTATGACTTATATTTTACTAGCAGCTCAATTTTTACCCGTGTAATTCACGTTCTCGCGATAAAAGTAGCCTATTGGCTAGCTTGTAATCTAACTACGTTCTAATTTTTTTACCCGATCTGTTCAGCTGTTCTGCAGTAATTGCGCAAAAACAAGCAAAGATCTATGTATGAGTATTTTGCTTAAAATTACGTCAGAACGACTGAATGGATAGGATCGAAATATGAAATGCAGATAGAGGTATGGTATTCAAGAACATAACTTATACCCGTAAAATTTGTTCGCGTAGAATTGAGTGAAATTAAATTTTAGCCATTCCCTTCTTGCCTATGTGTTATTTTAGACCGTTTCAAATTATTATCCATATTTGTATCAAAATACACAATTACGTTTACACTCTACTGCTCCGTGGTAAGATAACTGGCAAATGGTACATTTCCAGGCGAGCTCTGCAAAGAGTCCTACCCCTACCAAAACCGACATTGAGCCACAGATTCTTCATTCACGAAGAAAGTGCTGATAGGTCGCTCTCACTAGCCACGAAGAGATGAGTGGATGGAATACGGAATATGGAAACGTTTGTTAATGAATGATTGTGAATTGTCGTCACTTTATCCAGATCTCTTCAGTAATTTATACCTAAACATCCTTTCAAACATACAAACATTCGTATTTATAACATCTATAGGATAGAATAAGTATGAATTATCGTTGTGGGAATTTGCTCCTAGAAGTGACAAAACTTCACCTCACTGCGAAGCGCCAATAATCGTTTTTTCTTTTCTCCTTTTAGCGGGTCTTGAAATAAACACTTCCTCTCTATGGTACAGCTTCGGATCCTGGGGCCTGCTGATTGTGTTGTACTTCATCTTTTTAATGATTTTGCAAAAGACGATCGGTCAACACCGCGCTATTGGTGGCCAGGTTTCATGGAAATCAGTCATGTTCAAAAAAGTCCAGGTGAGGATATTATAAGTTTTCTATATGTGAGATTTAATCTCAGATTTTACAATAAGCTTGAAAACTAAAAAATCTAATTAGTCCGTCAGTTTTTTTTTTATTTAGTTTCATAAACAAAAACATGTGTTTGCTTAAGACCGCACGGCAGAAGTAAACTTTCATTATATAATAATAAACAGTAATGAAGAACAGCTGTATGTATCTATCTGGCTTGGAAACGCTCGGCAATCCCGAGTTTCATCAGCTCAAGCGTTGTACCTGAGAGTGTTGGATGATAGATCAAGTTCACATACGTAAAAATGTGCAAGTGAGTGAGCCAGAAGTGGGTCTATATGGGGTGGCATAACATTGTTTGACCTATTTTAGGTAGGCATAACGTTTTTAGGACTAATGATAATTTACCATAACAACTAAACGCATAACTGTCTTCGCATAATGCTAACTAGCATAACCATATACCTATGACATAACGATAACTTAGCATAATGTTTAAACGCATAGCCATATATAGCATACAGATAACTTAGTATAATGTTTCGACGCATAACTATGAATAGCATAACAGTTTAAAGGCACACATTGAGAAAAGCATCACAATACTTAAACATAATGATCAACAGCATAAACTTTAAACGCCTAATTAAAAAACAAGTGCAAAGAGCGGACTGTAGCAACATTATTTAAATAAAATACGTGGGTGTGTAAAATGTGGGTGGGTACTTTGACAACAATATTTATTATTCGTAATGTAGGTATCTACTAATTTAATGGAATATCATTGCCAATAGTATCTGTCATTGTCGCATTCGTGTTATCATACTGTTGCTGTGAAATTATTTAGTATATTTTGAGGATTACGAATCGTTGGTCTGAGAATAACACCATTTTTTTTTTAATGGTAAACACCGTTTTTATGTTAGGTACAATAAAATGTCTTTATACAGTAGTATAACAATTTTTGTACTAATTTATGTACACAACGTTTTTAAGACTTAAATACCTACATACATCTAAGACATATGGTGCACTTTTTGACTCCGGGTGGGCTCCCGCCAGAAGCTCTGCGGTCAGCCCTGAGTGTCTCTTCTCCATACTCGGCCTGCGCTCCACTACGGAGCTCGCCGGCTCGCTTCGCTCGCCACCTCCCTTCGCTACGCATGGCCTCGCATGGATCGCTCCACTCAGGACCTTCCTTGAGCTTCTGGCTCCCGCTTTTTTTAAATACACTCTAGGGGTAGTAGCGACAAGACTAGGTGGAGTCGGGGTGCTCCAAGTCGGATCTGGGTCCTATGTAACCTGGTTAAATATTACGTAGCACAACAAATAATTAAAAAATGCGTCTGAGCAACAGTCAAATCGAATGTAGTACAATAGATTTTTATGATTAAAACACATTACGCCAAAAAACGATTATGCAAAAGTTACATTATGACACTATATATTATGCTACATTCATTATGACAAAGTAAATTAGGGGAAAAATAATATGCGATTTAAAAGGCACCTTAAAAAAACTCAATAGTCGAATTAAATGTAGTACAATAAATTGTTATGCTTAAAACACATAACGCCAAAAAAATATTATGTGAAAGTTGCATTATGACACTATACATTATGCTACATTCATTATGACAAAGTCAATTAGGAACACAAAATTATGCGTTCTAATAGGCTCCCGCCAGAAGTACCGCATGCTTTTCGCTCGGATACACTCGGTGGTCCTGAGTTCAGACGATCGAATGTTCCTTTCACTTCAGAGCGTAACGGGTCAGTTTTTCTTACAGCCAACGAAAAAAACTGTGTGTTGCGTCAAAAGAAATGTTTACTTTAAAATATCTTCGTAATTGAAGTTTCGAGTGACGTCACTTCATTGCACGATTTTTTACGAAGACGTGACGTCACAAACCTCTACTCCGGAAGTTTGATGATCTATTATCATTGTCGATGATTAATAATAATCTGATAAAATAAAACAAAAAATACGTGTGCCAGATTTTTCCACAACATACCTCTGACGGACTAATTAGAATGGTATTTTTTACCAAGTCATCATCCCAGTTCTATAAAATTAAAAACGTTAAAGTATTCTGAAATTGTGGAAGTAATAAAGAATAAAGTTCTATAAATAGGTAAATTGATTGGCATGTTTCAGGATGTGAACGCACTGCATGAGATCGAGAACCCGGCAAGCACGGAACGGGACAAACTGCAAGAAGTTGATGAGCTGGTCGCCAAAGCTGTGAGCTTTCGGAACGTCTCCAAAGTTAGTATAAATTAAATGAAGTACAAAAGAATTGAAAAGAAACATTGAGACAAATGAAAACTCTGGGGGTCGAGCGCAGTACAATGAAATCCAATAATATTAAGACTTCAGAGTTTTGAACATCGCCGCATAATTGCTGGCTTGTCGGTTTTTGATCGGATACATTTCGTAGAGTATGCAACTGAGCTGCAGGACCTTAAATAACCCCTTGCCCTTTTTTCTAACAACGTCTCAAAGACTCGAACGAAAAGGTTTGACTCTACATTTGTGATAAGAACGTCTAGGCTGTGGAATACTCCCCGATGGTTACAATCTTGATGTCTTCAATTCGAGAGTGAATAAATTTCTCCTAGGCAACACTCCATCGTAAACTACATCGTTGCTTAACATCAGGCGGTCAAGTGTAAAGTTATTATATTTAGTTGTAGTGGTAGGACTCTTAGCAGGGTCCGCCTGGGGAAGTACCACACCTTTGTCCTTTAATTAGTAGTATTGGGAAGAATGTCACCTCGCTTCGCCTAACCATGTATGTAGGCGAATTTCCTTTAAGCTGGTTGCCTGGAACACATTGCTCTTAGCAATAAGGCCGCCATTTGTGGTGCTAGTTCGTAAGTGTTTTACTGTAATATTTCTGTTTTTGTGTCACAATAAAGAGTTATCTATCTGTGATATCCTAGCCAGGGGATTAATAATATAAATTAGGGAACTAATGAGAGGCGTGGTTAGCAGCTGAATGACACATTTATTCATGTTACCACGGTACCAAAACAACTTACGACTACCTACATTATACTTATAAAATATACCACAATCCTCCACACTTATTAAGAAACATTATAAACAAACAAAACCTTATAACTAAACAAACTATTCCAATCTAAGTTCTAAATTATTACTTAATTAAACTACGATCTAAGTGATACACAATATATTCTTAATTAAACTATGATCTAGTGATCTAAGTGATACATGATATTTTCTTAATTAAACCATTTAACCTAAGTGATATACAACAGAGTTCTATAATTATACAACCAAACCATTAACTCATTATCTAAGTTATATACAACATAATTAATGAAATGAATCATAAATATGATACAGTAGGTTTACAAACGAAACCGGGCTACCGGTTTCCTCACCCGCTTAGGACGCATAGCTGTAGGTGTTTTGGTGACATTATCAAGGCTTTGGGCTGATCCGGTATCGGGGGACAAACATCTCGGAGAAGCAACGTTTGCTTCTGTATCTCTATCTCTCGCCCCCTCTAAAATCGGCGATGACACTTTTTGCGGCATCGCGCTTTCACTCTCGGCCGCTACGGGCCGCGGCTCGGGCCCCGGCTGCGGCGACGGGACCGCGCCTCCCGTGTCGGTTACCTCGGATGGAAATACGCAGGTGCTCCTCCGCTTTAGTTGGTCAATATGCCTATGCGCTGCCGAGCCATCCCCAGTTCTGACGGAATAACTAGCCCTACCGAATCGATCGATAACTTGACCCTCTGACCACTTACTGTTCGCCCCGAACGACCTAACCCATACGGGTTCCCCTTGGACGAGTTGCCGTGACCCCTGTGCGTTTTCTAAAGTCTCAAGCTCTCTGTTACGAATTTTTCCGTATTCAGGCCTAACCGCGTCTAATCGAGTCCTCAAACGTCTGCCTTGTAGCATTTGAGCGGGGCTCTCACCCGTCGTGCAGTGCGGAGTGTTACGATATATTAACAAAAATCTCTGTATCGCCAGCTCCGGATCGATACCGTCGAGGCGAGCTTTTTTTATTACATTTTTTATGAGTTTTACCGCATTTTCCGCCAAGCCGTTGGAAGACGGGTGGTACGGAGCCGAAAACGCCTGGTATACTCCGTTACTTTTTAAAAATTCTGCAAATTGTTTACTCGTGAATGGAGGCCCGTTATCCGTTACGACTTGTTTCGGAATTCCCCATCGCGCCCATGACTCTCGTAGCCTCGCAATCGTAGAGTCCGCCGTCGTATTTTGAATTGTTGAATGCTTCGACCCATTTCGACCTGGCATCTACCGATATTAAATAAGTACGACCATCGATCGGTCCTAGGAAGTCGAGATGAATCCTCTCGTAGGGAGAGTTCGGCCAGCGCCACGGCGCGTGCGGCGCGGCGGGCGGCGCCGGCGCCACCGCCGCGCAGGTGCGGCACGCGCGACACGCGGCCTCTACGTCCTCGTCCAGGCCCGGGTACCACACATAAGATCGGGCATACGCTTTAGTTTTAACGATTCCCATATGAGCGCCGTGTAGCTCCCTGAGAACCCATTGTTTACACGCCGCCGGGATGACCACTCTGTGCCCCCACATTATACATCCTAGTTCTATGTACAACTCGGACTTCCTAGCCTGATAAGGTTCGAGCTGCTTCATATCGACTCTTTCGGGCCATCCATTTTCTATGTAACCGTAAACCCTGCTGACACCGAAAACGCGACGTTTCCCTTTTAATATTTTCGTTATCTAGCAACATTGCGTTCGATGCGAAATGTAGATACGTTTGTTCGGGTGGCTCGTACGATGTTTTCTCTACGACGGGCAACCTCGATAACACGTCTGCGCCGTTCTTGTCCGTGGCCACGTACTCTACATCGAAGTCGTACGCGGAGAGAATGAGCGCCCACCTCTGCATTCTGCTCGCGGCCATAGTCGGAATGCCCTTTTGAGGGCCGAAAATGCTAACCAACGGCTTATGATCGGTCTTCAATACGAACTTCCTACCGTACAAGTACTGATGAAACTTTTTGACGCAATAAACTATAGCGAGAGCTTCCCTATGTATTTGCGCGTACGCTTGTTCGGCTTTAGTGAGTTTCCTAGACACGTAGGAGACGGCGCGCTCCTCCCCGGCGGGCCCTCGCTGCGAGAGCACGCCGCCGACGCCGACCGCGCTGGCGTCGCAGGTCAGCGTCAGCCGCGCGCGCGGGTCGTAGTGCGCCAGCACGTCGCTCCTCACCAGCAGCCGCTTGACGCGGGCGAAGGCGCGCGCGTGCCGGTCCGTCCACTCCCACCGAGCATCGCACCGCAACAGCTCGTGCAACGGATCGAGTATATCGCTCAGGTTTCTGACGAATCTCGCGTAAAAGTTTACCATTCCCAGAAATGATTTTAATTCAGTTACATTATGAGGGTTCGGCATGTTTTCGATGGCAATTAGTTTTCCCGGGTCAGGTCGAATTCCATTTTTATCGACGATGAACCCTAAATATCGCACCTCCCGCTTCAAGAACGAACATTTTTCCCGTTTGACTCTCAAACCGGCCGCTTCTAATCTTTGAAATAGCATATCTAACGATCGCAGGTGGCTAACCCTATTTTTAGCCGTTAAAATTATATCGTCCTCGAAGCACTGGGCTCCAGGCACGCCCTCGACGACCCCGTTAATGATTCGCTGAAAAATGCCGCTACTAGAGGCGAGTCCGTAAACTAAACGATTATATTTGAATAGCCCGCGATGCGTATTTATCACCGTAAATTTTCTAGAAGCCTCCGAAAGAACACATTGGTTATAGGCCTGAGACAAATCGATTTTCGTAAACTCCTCACCCCCTGCGAGATTAGCGAGCAACTCGTCCACCCTCGGCGGCGGACACCTATCGACCATCAGTACGGGTTTAAGCGTGACCTTGAAGTCAGCGCATATGCGGAGAGCACCGTCACCTTTAGGTACCAACACGAGCGGCGTGGCCCAGTCGGAGCAGTCGACGGGCTCGATGACCCCGTCCCGCAGCATGGCGGCGAGCTCGGCGTCGACGCGCTCGCGCAGCGCGAACGGCACGGGCCGCGCGCGGTGGAACACCGGCGCCGCGCCCGCGCGCACGCGCAGCACCGCCGGCGCGCGGTGGAACACCGGCGCCGCGCCCGCGTGCACGCGGCACGGGCCGCGCGCGGTGGAACACCGGCGCCGCGCCCGCGCGCACGCGGCACGGGCCGCGCGCGGTGGAACACCGGCGCCGCGCCCGCGTGCACGCGGCACGGGCCGCGCGCGGTGGAACACCGGCGCCGCGCCCGCGTGCACGCGGCACGGGCCGCGCGCGGTGGAACACCGGCGCCGCGCCCGCGCGCACGCGGCACGGGCCGCGCGCGGTGGAACACCGGCGCCGCGCCCGCGCGCACGCGGCACGGGCCGCGCGCGGTGGAACACCGGCGCCGCGCCCGCGCGCACGCGCAGCACCGCCGGCGCGCCCCGGTACCGGCCCAGCCCGCCGCCCAACACCTCCTTATATCTGTCGAGCATTACACGAACATCGTTATCGACCGGTTGTATTTGAAAATTGTCACCAATATTGTCAACCGGGTAACGCAATACGGGGATCTGAATGTATAACTCGGCCAGCCATTGCCTGCCTATCAATGACGTCACGGCGTTTTCTATCACGAAAAGGTCTAACCTCTTCTTAGTTTTTCCATGTTGAACGTCAACCTTGATACAACCTAACGGCTTAACTTTGGAATGTCCGTCGTAAAAACGGAAAACATATTTTGATTTTTCTAATTTTACATTTCCAAACAGTTTTTTGTAGGTCACCTCACTTATGCACGAGCACGGCGAGCCCGTGTCGACTTCCATTTTTAAAACAACCCCATTAATTATCACACGGAGACTCACCGGTGTGTAATCACCTATCGCCATCTGAAACAGCGGTTCCACGTCCTCCTCGTCCGAGCCCGAGTCCGAGCGGCGGGCCGCGGCGCGCGCCGGCGCAGCCGCTGCCGCCGATTGCACGTAGTTTGCTTCAAACGAACGGCCCCGGCCGCCTTGATTCGCTTCGCTTAGCCCCTTGAATGGACACACCCTCTTCAAGTGTCCCTGGTTCTTGCAGCTGTTGCATACAAATTTAACGTATCTACAGCTGTCCGCCTCGTGCTGGCCGCCGCAAGCTCGGCACCGCGCGCCGCCGCCGGGCCGGGCCGCCGGCGCCGGCCAGCCGCCGGGCGCGCGCCGCCCGCCGGCCCGGCCGCGCGCCGTCGCACGCAGCGCGTGCATCGCGCTCGTGCCAGCCGCTCCGCTGCCGGACGCCACTGTCGCATCCACGGCCGCCGCGTCCCTCTCCGCAGCCTCGAGTGCTGTCGCTAAATTCATCGCCTTCGCATACGTCAGATCGGGCTCAGAAAACAGCCTCTGCCGTATGAGATCACTGCTCACACCACACACAAACTGGTCCCTTAGATTCTCGTCGAGCGCGCTCCCGAAGTCACAATCCTTGGATGCCTTCTTCAGCGTAGCTAGATATTGTATTATAGTTTCATCATTAGCTTGCCGCCTTTGACGAAATTTATAACGTTCCGCCATTACCGAGGGCTTGGGTTGTAAATGCGCACGAACCAACTCGACGACCGCTGCATATGTCAACTCTGTCGGCTTTCTCGGACTCGACAAGTTAACTATTAACTCGTAGACCTCATCGCCAACCAGAGATATTAGCGTAGGGAGTTTCAAGTCGTCTTTTATTCCATTCGCACGAAAATACATTTCGACACGTTCACAATACAAAGTCCAATTGCCGACACTCACGTTGAACTCGTTTATTTTTCCGTACGACATTGTTTAACGAATGCACAATAACACGATAACGGAATTGACAAAAGTTTTATCCTCGTCGCCACTGTGATATCCTAGCCAGGGGATTAATAATATAAATTAGGGAACTAATGAGAGGCGTGGTTAGCAGCTGAATGACACATTTATTCATGTTACCACGGTACCAAAACAACTTACGACTACCTACATTATACTTATAAAATATACCACACTATCTATCTATCTTTGTCAGTTATTCTACCGCCAAGCAGTAATGTGCAAACATTACTGTGTTCGGGTTTGAAGGGCAATGTTTCCAGAGAAATTACGGGGTTTAGAGATATAATATCTTAGAGCTCTGGGTGACGAGCGCAGTGCAGTGCTAGGTAACGATTTGGACTCTTCATGGTCCAATAGCCGCTAGTCATTACGTGGCAGGCATGTTGCTTACCATCAGGCACATGTCCTGCTCGTCTCGTCACTTGACACTATAAAAAAAAAGTTAAATAAAATAAACGTAAAAGTAAGTTAAATAAAGTTCTAGCGAATGTTTATCTTGTAGAGTGAGATGGGTGTCCCGGTGGTCCAGAACCTGACGTTCGACATCTACCGCGGAGAGTACACCATGCTGTTTGCGGAGCGGCTCCAGAACAACTTGGTGATGACTGTGAGCGACTTGCTGATAGGTATGCGTTTGATTTCACATGGGATATAACTTATAGGTAACTATGTATTTGCTAACGGATAAGCATTTGCGTTCACGTAGGCCAGGGGTCGGCAACGCGCGGCCCGCATTCTACTTCCTCGCGGCCCGCGACGGTTTTACATAAATATGTAATATATGAAAATATAAATATTTTTTCCCGGCACAATCCTACTAATATTATAAATGTGAATGTATGGATGTTTGTTGTGGTCAATCACGTCCTAATGTATGAACGGATCGGGCTGAAATTTGGAACACAGATAGATTATAGTCTGGAAGAACACATAGGCTACATTTATCCCGGATAAACAACGGGAACAGGAACTTCGCGGGTAACACCGCGGGGCGCTGCTAGTAATCTATATATTTCTAAATTCAAATTGCAAATATGTGTATAACTACCTATACAACTAAATAAATGTATTGATTCGAACTCATTATTACTCCCAGTTTAAACTGGGAGGTACCAAGCATACAGTGGGTCAACGGAGTTCCAGGATGTGGAAAGACAACGTGGGTGATTAGACACTTCGACGTGGACAAAGACGCTATCATCACCACAACAACTGAGGCAGCAAAAGATCTAAGGGAGAAGCTATCGCACCGTATCGGAAACCTGGTCAAAACCAGGGTGCGAACTATGGCTTCTGCTCTGGTAAATGGTTTCGGAAAAGAGAAATTCAGCCGCCTCCTGGTGGATGAGGCTCTCATGAACCATTTCGGGGCCATTGTGATGGTCTCACGGCTGTCTGGTGTTGGCGAAATTGTCCTCATCGGAGACGTCAATCAGTTGCCTTACATTGACAGGGAAAATCTCTTCGAAATGAGGTATCACCGCCCGAACCTGGTAGCAAAGATCAGCCAGGAGTTGCTCTGCACACATCGCAACCCGATGGATGTTGCATATGCGCTGAGGGAAATATACTCAGGTATGTACTCCTCAGTACCCCGTATAAAGTCCCTGGAGCAGAGAAGGTATAAAGGAGCGCAAATACCCGGCACCCAACCCAACACCCTCTTTTTAGTGCATACTCAAGAGGAAAAGGAGACCCTGACAAACCAGGGTTACGGGTCAGGCACCGGGTCACGCATCCTTACCATTCATGAAGCGCAGGGATTGACATACGAGTCGGTAATCGTAATTAAAACTAAGGCAAACATGAAGCTGCACGAGAGCGTGTCCCATGCGGTTGTTGCAATCTCACGGCACACGGGGACCTTCACATACTACGCTGACGACACCGACGACGCCATCGGTCGGTTCGTGCGGCGAGCGTTGGCTGCATCACCAAAGACCATTCAAGATTTCAACCTGCAGATGGCCATTAGAGACAGAAATGCGGCTGTAGTGGAGGCTCTGGGCCAGGAGGAGGCGGCTTAGGCAAAAGACGATGTCGAGTCGATTACTATCGGAATCCCAACCGGTAGTGATCGGCTCAACAGACGAAATCGGACTGACTAGCTTTAGAATTACGCTTAAAATGTTCACCACCCCCCTACTCCCCCCCTTATTTTCCTCTTCTTCTCCTAATCCAAGAACTATGTAAATAAAAAAAGATTAATGTAATGACAAAAGTCACGGACCCCGGAGTCTGTGGAGTGTTTAAATTAAATAAAAAAAAAAAAAAAAAAAAAAAAAAAAAACTCATTATTACTAAAGAAGTCATAAGTTTGCGGGGAATGAGGTGCAAACGAATTACAAAATTTTTGAAGATCGGCCCGTTTATATTAACTTTTGTTAACGGCGGTGTTAACTTTTTTTCACTATATGACTCCCAAAGGTTGCGGACCTCTGGCGTAGGCATTTGATTGCAGGTAGGTGTTTGCTTACTGTTAGCCGTTTAGCTATTAGCCACACAACACACATATTTCATAACCTATAGCATACTATGTTAAATCGTTGTAACATATTATGTTGAATCGTCTCTTTAAACCTGACAAAATGGCGGGGAAACGCGAATCTATCTATGATAAAAAAGGTTGTTTATTTTTGGATCGAAGTCTCTTAAAGCGGGCTTGGAGAATAAAGATTTTGTTACGCGACCGAACTAAAAAAAAGTGAGATTAAAAAAGTAAGAAAAATAATTATTATAAAGGAAGTGACGTGTAATTCTCTCATCAAGTGACCTGTAATTCTATCATTTGCTCAGTTTTATCCTTTTGACGTGATAACGTCTTATAATTCGATGAAGCCGGCTGCCCGCCCGCAAAACATGACGTCATGTAACGTTACGCCGTTACCGTTAGTTCGTCGTCCGTGCGACCATCGTCGCCATGCGGACGAAGCTGAGCGCTGAGGGCGGCACCCGGCGGCACTTTCTTAAGACGTTGTCACGTTCAACTATCGTCAGTAAACCGACTTTACAGACAACCATTTTTTTTAGTTCCATTATCTCTCACCTAGCATCTAGCGCCGAAACGCGTCTAACTGTCAAATAGTAAAAATGGCGTCGCCAAACAACAAATTTGATTATGTTTTCCAAAGTTTATGAAAAATTTGTACAATGGAGTGTAATAATATTACTGGAACAAAGTTTTTAGCTGCGACTGACTCGACAAATTTAAGTTCGAATCGATCAAAAACTTGTTGAATCTGACGACCAAGTCTGTAAAAATCGTGTGTAGACGTGACGTCATTCGAAACTTTTAAGCACTATGTATAATTAATTATCTTCGTAATTGGGTGTTTGATTAATTAGCGCAGTAATATACATCATCTCATCTGCAGCCTGCAGACGTCCACTGCTGGACATAGGCCTCCCCCAATGATTTCCACAATAATCGATCTTGTGTCGCCTCCACCTTTAGTCACCATGCGTATTGTTTTGTTCAGGGTTGGCACACCCGGACCACGGTACCATCAATGTCCTGGGCCGCATGCTGCAACCTGGAGAGAGCATCATCACGGAGGAGCAGATGATGGGCTGCTGTCACCACGACAGCGTGCTCATACCAGATCTCACCGTCGCCGAGCACTTCAAGCTTTATGGAGATGTATAGATTTTAATGCCATTGAAACTGGATCCTAACAAAGGATAACTGGATCCTAATAAAACCCACTCAGGATACGCATTCCACAACTTAGACGTTCTTATCACAAACGTAGAGTCAAATCTCTTCGTTCGTGTATTTGAAACATCAACCACGAAACGATGTCGTTTTTTTTCAGATACGAGAAGTCCGATAGAAAAAAGGGCAAAGTGGTATTAGATCATGCAGATCAGTTGCACACTCTCCGAAGTCCTATAAAAACCCAATAAGCAAGCAATTTTGCGGCGATAATCAAGACTTTGAAGTCCTTTACGCACAAGTGTGCCTGTGCGTCTATGAGCCATTTGGCACGTCTCTCAATCCATTTCTGATGAGTTTTTATACCAGGCAAACTAAAATCCGTCACGTGTGATGCGTCCGATACGTGCGATGCGGGCCTGTGGACACTTACCTTTAGGCCAATTGACCACGTAGCTGCACGACATCCGCACGATTTCGACAATTGTCGGATGCAAGACGAATGCTTGCATCTTGCGTACAAATAATGAAGTCTGTGTCCACGAAACGACAACGACACGACAGCCGCACGTCTTGCGTTTGTTCGTAGGATGCATGCATTCGACAAAAGACGCGTGCGTGGACAGTAGGCCTAAGTCTCACATTTTTGTTAGTTGGGTCACGCACCAAAATCTTTATCTCGTCCAAACCTGCCGTTAGGAGCTGCGTTCCGAAAATGTTTGGATACAAATTTTCCTGATTTCGTTGTCAGATCTGTATGTGGCAAGAGTCGCGGGTGTACAAGTACCAGTACAGCCAGATGCGGTGGCGGCAGCTGGCCGAGGAGTGCGGCCTGGAGGGAGTACAGCATCAGCAGGTCCAGCGGCTCCACGTGTACTACCGCGCGCAGCTGTCCTGGGCGCTTGCCGTGCTCATGGAGCCCAGGGTGAGGAGCTGAGGAGGCTAGATGATCATTAATCTATTGGGCCTAATGTTCTGCACGTCCCTTCTCGGAAGCGCTGGGCGTCCCTTCTTCGAAGCGTACGACCTGGCGGCCAAATTTGGCCTCTCCGTGCTAGACAGGTTGCCTTTGCAACTTAGGATAGGCAAAGTCACTAAATAAAACTATTTAGTCCATCAGGTAGATTGTAAAATATTATTGTACACGTATTTTGTCTTTTGTTTCGCAAATATAAAATGACGAAGATAGAGTGATTAGAAGTTCGAGTTCACAACCGGGTGGTTGTGAAGTGATGTTTACATAAAACAGTACCTTGGAATGACGTCACCTTTGATGTTTGATGTTTGGACCACTTTGGAAGTGTCTCTCGTGCATATTATTCAGAATAGAAAAAAATATTTTAGTAACAATCATTTTTGAAAACAGACCTAATCATAGATGGGGTAACACGAAGGGGTTTGATGAAAAAAAAATCGGTTTCAGTTCTATGTTATTAATACTTACTTACCAAGTTTCAACAGTAATAGTTCTTATAGTTTCGGAAAAAAGTGGCTGTGACATGCGGATGGACAGACAGACATGACGAATCACTGTGGAAGTTTGATGATCCATATCGATTTTTAATAAATAATTTGGCAAATATTTTTTGCCAAATTATAAAAAAATCCCTGTCCCATTTTTTCCATATACCTAGTTACCTGACGGACTAATTGAATGGTTATTTTTGACCCAGTCATCACACCAGTTCTTTATCGAAACTTTTCTTGTTTGCAGATTGTATTGGTACAAAACTTTTCAGAGCAAGATTCCGTCTACAACATGGTGATGAGAGACAAAATTATGGTAATTTATACAATTGATCGATAAACGTACATACCACGAAAGCTTATTTCCTATTTGGCTGGCAATTGGCTGTTATGGACAGTCTTATTTCTTACCATCAGGCGCATGTATTGCTCGCCTCGTCATTTATATAATAGAAAAAGTTCATGGTCCTAAGCTTGCATAATAATGTTTGAATAATAACTTCTGCTTTCCCTTACTTTTCGAAATATCCATGGGATCACTAAATAATGCAGGAATAATATTAGAAATCTTCTTGAGGGGGGGAGGGTCAAAACATTCTATAAATTATCACGTAAATAATTAAATAACTAATTTTAGTATGAAAACTAACGTGGTTATTCCACATTTTATAATAAAATATTATACACAGGTAACTCACGTATAATATAGTCAGAACAGTCCGTCTCTAGTTTCGATCGCGTCCGGCGATCTTCTTCAAGACCAGTGCGTGCGCGTGTTCGCAGCTCGTTTAGCACTGCGGGCAGCCGCACGGCGCGCACGCAAGCTTAAGAGTGCGCCTAAAGCCAGGAAAAAATCAGATTTCACCCGCGCGACGCGTTTCTTAATGTGATGTACATAAAGTCGAGAGTAGCATGACACAGTTTGGAGGAAAAATCAATATTCAGGAGTCCATTTTTGACCAAGTTTTATTTAATTACTCAATCACTAAACATAAATTTAAAAAAGTGTTCGGTTACTTTACTAGAACGTACAAATAGGAATTTTATTACCAAAAAATAATGTGGGGTCATCGCTGATAATTTCGAGTACTCGAATTAAAACGGGTTTTTTCGGTGTCATTTTTATTTTTTTATTGTAAAAAACTCTGATCTATTTTTAAAATTCTATTCGGTTATTGTGCTTCTTCTTGATTGTACCCACACGTCAATATTTTTTTTGTCATAGTTTTTAGTTTCTTAACTTCAGTGAGCGGCGTCGAAAATGTCCTTTTTTCGTTTTCTGGCTTTAGGCGCCCCCTTAACGGTTATCGAACGTAACGGCGATCGATACTCGAGTCGGACTGTTCTGACTATAATACGTGAATTACCCGTGTATGTATTTTAAGATTAAATAACTTTTCAGCAATACAAGAAGTACATAACCGTGATACAGCTGTGTTACTCGAGTTTGGAGTGGGAGAACGCTGACCGAGTGTTCATATTCGACAACAAAGTGTTGGCGTTCGGAGGAACACCTGCCTACATGTTCTTCAAATACGGTGAGCTGAAGGAACACCTTGTGTGTTTGGTATCATTTTAGGACGAAGTTTCTTGCGGTAGATTTGGAGGATATAGCGACCGAACTGAAAAAAACGTAGAACTAAAACTGTAAGAAAAATATGTAACGGAAGTGACGCGTAATAACTGCCCGTGACCAGTGTTGCTAACTTTTTTCAGATGATGATAGGTACCATGAATAAAAAAATTAAGCAATATTTTTTTTTTGCAAATTTTATTGCTTTTGTATTATCTGAAGGAACCTCGTTCCTACCTGGTGTCCGATGATACCACATTTTTTTTCTGTTGTGGAACCTGTACTTTACCCCACACAAGTCGGAGACGGTGTCCCATATGAAGTTGTTACGTAACCTACATGGCCGGATCGTCGTCTGCTTGGAGTAAAAGCCTAGACATAGGGCCCACCGCAGTTTCCTCTAAGATGCAAGACTTTGAAGTATTATGTCTCAAGTAATGTATGCCCATTACTGTTTGGCGGTTGAATAACTGGCAAAGGTGTGGTACTTCCCCAGGTAGACTCTGCAAAGAGGCCTACCACTACAAAAACATTGGATCTGTACATTTCAGGTCGTGAGTACAGAGTCCGAATGACGGTGAAAAGCGACGGCACGTCAGCAGACGAGTCGATGCGTGAGCTGATCGCCCGGGCCGCGGAGGCGGGGGGTTCCGTGCGCGCCTACCTCGGCTCGCTGCTCATCCTGAGGCTGCCCACGGAACCCACGGAGGCGGTCGCGAAACTCGTCAAGGACTGGGTCGAAAACGCCGACCAGTACGGTGTGGTGTCTATACACATCAGTGTTCCTGACTCTGAGGAGGTCTACAGGAGGTATCATTTTGATATGTTGGTTTTAATTGAAAACTTTAGCCGCATTTAATTTTTTGCAAGTGGAAAATCTTTTTGGTTAGTGCTTTTTGGATGTGTGAAGTATTGTGAGTTCGAGTCACAGGCATGTGAATAGCAGTTATACCCCGTTTACATGATTCCAGTCCAGCGACCGAATCCAGCGCTGGATTGCTTACTGGAATAATGGAGACCGGCACTGGAATGCATCAATCCAGTGCCAGTGCATTCTTTCTTTGAATACTCTCGCAGGCAACGCATTCCACAGTTTAGGTGTTCCTGTTTGTGCTCCACCTTTCTTTATACATTTAATGTTTATCAATGCTTAGGTGACTTGTATTTGTATATTATAGAGTGATGAGTGAGTCGAGAGCGGAGACGTATGAGCCTACGAAGGAATCTAACCTGGAAGCTGCCAAAAAGGCTTTGGCGAAAATGGCAGGTGAGCATGAATTATTTCCTCAAACATCATCAGAATGCTTACACATAATGTTCGAAGTTGTTTTGAAGAACCTATAAGTAGTATAGTAGTACTTGTGACGCCAGTAAAAGAAGTATTTCAGTTAAGTTAAACTCAACTGAGCGTTCCTCATTAGTGACAATTTTGATCGGGAATGAATACGATCGGTTACAAGATTAGCATTCAAACTTATTTCAACAAGAGTTTGTGAATGAAGTGATGAATTCAAATATTGGTACTTTGTCTGGGTGTTTCTATGTATACTAAGTATGTATTTAAAACTATATAAATACTGTATCAGCTTTGCTTAGTTTGGGGTCAGATGGTGTTGTGTGTGAATTGTCCACCAATATTTACTCGTATTAATATTATATTAAAAGTATGAGTCCAAGATGAACTACAGACTGCAACCGCAGTTTTTCAGACCACAACGTTTTCTTGGCAACAACAATAAGAAGTACAAGTACATTAGTTTAAGCAAACATGATATAAAATCCGGGAACGAAATGGAATTATTCTTATTTTGTAAAGTGAGAAGTATGTACGACAATTTAGAGCTATAGACGTGCCCTGAGAATCCTGAAATTGGTAACGAATTGCGTCTGTGTGTGTAGCGGAGTGATTGAGACAGCACCAATCTACTTGAGCCCTATGTAGAATCGCTAGCGGGGATGTATGCTGAGGTACTTATTTTAACTGTTGACAACGAATAGGGATAGGTAAAAACGTCCGGCGTTCACCGCTTCCTGCAACCGACTAGAACGGAAAGAGTGAGCTCACTCTTCCCAACGATGACATAATTCCGTGCGCCTTGAAGTTTCGGAGGGCACATCTGTAGTCTAAATCTATGATGTACGAGTATACTTTTTTTGTGAAAACGCCCCTGACGCGTTATTTCAGAGCCGCCAGCTTGGAAGACGCGTCCAAGTGTGCTGAATCATTACGCACTCTTGAAGATGATGGCTTGGAAGCACTTCTCCTTCCATGCTCACCACAGGATGTATTTTGTTGTCACGGTGGGTTACATTCAAATTACATGACGTCTGGTCTAGTCATTCTAGTCGGGAGAACGGCGTCTGCCAATCCAAAGGCCCTGGTTCGAATCCCACGATCCCCAACTGTCTCTTTACCATCACTGTCTTTTCGAAGTTATGTGCGTAATGCCGCTGATTTAAAAACGGTGAAGGAGAACATGGTAAGGAAACCGACATCTACCTAGAATTTTTCGATTATGCGGCGTCCAGTAACCTGCATTGAGCTAGGGATTATGGTGGATTATGACCTTGACTCTCTCCTTGCAAGAGAAGGCCCCGAGTCCCAGCAGTGGGAACATTTAGTGGGCTGCTCGATAGCATAAATTGTTTTTTTTTTTAATTTTCAATACTAGGTACTGAACCATTTTCCCACCGAAAATTCATTTTTTGTTTTTTTTTTAATTTCACGATTTCTTTTAGTAAATTAACTTTAATTTTAAACTGCTTTACCTCAAAATAAAGAATGGTTCAAGCATACGCTATTAAAATCAAATTTATGGGCAAATTTCCCAAATACAAATACGAAAAACAAAGTCCCGCCTAAAACCGAACGCAATGCTAAGTTTGTTGATTCTCGTCCTTTGGTGTAATATAGTGCCCTCGGTGTATCAAGCAGTTAATAATTATTTTTGTGTTTGGTGTAATATAGGGCCCTCGGTGTATCAAGCAGTTATAATAATGATTATTTTTGTGTTTGGTGTAATATAGTGCCCTCGGTGTACCAAGCAGTTATAATAATGATTATTTTTGTGTTTGGTGTAATATAGTGCCTTCGGTGTATCAAGCAGTTATAATAATGATTATTTTTGTGTTTGGTGTAATATAGGGCCCTCGGTGTACCAAGCAGTTATAATAATGATTATTTTTGTGTTTGGTGTAATATAGTGCCCTCGGTGTATCAAGCAGTTAATGATTACTTTTGTGTTTGGTGTAACATCTCGCTGCGCGCGGCGCGCGCGCCTGCCGACCGCTCTCTGCGCCTGCTGAGATTTACCGCCGATGAAGTGTTCCGTATTGTGACCACCCGCATACCAGCGAAGACTTCAAAGGACATATATGGCATCTCCATGAAACTGATCAGGACGGCAATATGCTCACTAGCACCTGTCCTGGCGGAATGTTTTAATTTATGTATACGAGACGGATGTTACCCCACCGCGATGAAGTTCAGTAAGGTGTCCCCTTTATATAAGGGGAAAGGTGGTCGCGAGCATATGGATAGTTACAGACCCGTTTCGATAATACCGGCGGTGGCAAAGATTTTTGAAAACGGACTGAGCAGCCGGCTGATCAACTTCTTGGAGTCCACCGACGCTCTTTCTGATCGGCAGTACGCCTACCGCGAGGGCCGCTCCACAACTTCACTGGCGCGGGAGGTAATACGCCGAGTGTTACAGGCCCGGGAAGAGAAGCAGTACGTGGCGATCATTTGCTGCGATCTGTCAAGGGCATTCGATGTGGCCGATCACGCCATCCTAGCTACAAAGCTGTGGCATTATGGTCTAGGAGATACGGCACACGCGCTTTTGGCGGATCTAATGCAAAATAGATCGCAAACAGTTGTGGCTTGCGGTGGCGTTGAAAAGTCCGAACCTCTGACTTCGGTTATGGGGGTAGCCCAAGGATCCTCAGTGTCGAACATACTCTTCTCTCTCCTTATGAACGACCTGCCGGCTGCCGTGACTGCGGCGGACATATTTATGTACGCAGACGATGTTGTCGCTGTAGTCGCCGCCACCACAGTGGGGGGTTTGGAACTCAAACTGAACGAAGTAACATCCCAATTCGCGAAATGGTTTAGAGTAAACGGCCTGGCACTAAACTTGACGAAAACGCATTTCATGCCTTTTTGCCTGTCAGGCCGTCAACCACCCTCGATGACAGTAAAAGTCGAGAACGAACCAATCGCGCAGACGGAGACGACGACCTTCCTCGGTTTCGAGATCGATCACGGCTTGACGTGGGAGGCTCACATCAATAAATTGTGCGGGAAACTGGGGAGCGCTTGCTTCGCTCTGGGCCGAGTCGCTCGAGTTGTGCCAGTCGATGTGGTGAGAGTGTGCTATTTTGCCACAATTCACTCCTTACTGCAATATGGGGCTGAACTTTACGGCAGGGCCGCGGAGTGGGAGCGCGTATTTAAATTGCAAAAGCGAGCGGTTCGAGCAATTGCAAAAATCCCACAGGATGAATCCGCTCGACCGTATTTTAAGAGGTTTGGGATCATGACATTACCGGGACTCATTATATATCAAGTCGCGGTTTATGTAAGATTAAACCAAACCTCGTACAGTAAACTTGTCACTATTCGCAATATGAATAAACTTGCCGAAGTGCGCCGCACACTCGAGAAATCGGCCCGGTCGACGCATGTCATGGGTCCGACTGTCTATAACAAGCTGCCCAAAGAAATAACTTCAGCGCCATCTATTGGCAGTTTCAAGTCGAGGCTCAAGCGTTGGCTTATTGAGCAGACGTTCTACAGCTATAATGACTTTATTCAATGCAAAAGTTAGATAACGATCTAATTATTATTTCATATTTATTACAATTTTTGGTTGTATAATTTGTGACATGTTAATTTATATTTAATACGTTTTTATTTATTTTGTGTTGAATTTACTTTCCCGAATTATTATTATATTATGTAGAAAATTATTTGTTTCTGCGGCACCTTATGTTTTCATTTTATGTATTTTGAATTTTTTGACATGTAACCACCGTTATGAATAAATGATTATGATTATGATTATGATTAATATAGTGCCCTCGGTGTATCAAGCAGTTAATGATTATTTTTGTGTTTGGTGTAATATAGTGCCCTTGGTGTATCAAGCAGTTAATGATTACTTTTGTGTTTGGTGTAATATAGTGCCCTCGGTGTATCAAGCAGTTAATGATTATTTTTGTGTTTGGTGTAATATAGTGCCCTCGGTGTATCAAGCAGTTAATGATTACTTTTGTGTTTGGTGTAATATAGTGCCCTCGGTGTATCAAGCAGTTAATGATTATTTTTGTGTTTGGTGTAATATAGTGCCCTTGGTGTATCAAGCAGTTAATGATTACTTTTGTGTTTGGTAGATAACACTTTAGAGGCATATAAAGTGTTCAATTGTGAATAAAAATTGCGATAGTATTTTTTTACATACAGCTGTGTTCTTGGATTTACCAGAATTTTACAAAAAAAAATAACTTTAAAAATGTTAACAGTTGAAGAATTGCTATGCTCTTTTCTGTGCGTTTGTTTTATTACACGTTACACCTTTAATTTGCATTTGATGATAAGTAAATGTATGATTACAGGTGTTCTCGGCCGTGCTGGCGGGGATATTCATTGGTCTGTCCTTCTCAAGACTCCTCGCAAGGAGCGAGAGGGATGAAGCATCGCATAAAGTACTGCGTCGGGATGTACGTACATTTGCGTTGATAATGGTAGACTTTGTAGGTTCACTCGGGAAAATTATGAAAACCTTCTACTGCTGGTATCGCTACCTGAAATCCTAATTGAGTAATATGCATTATGACTAAAAGGAATTAATCCATCAGTTAGATTATTAAAAATATTATACAGTTATTTTTTTCTTATGTTTCACAAATTTTTTTTTTGTCGTCTATCAGCAGTCCTTTGTGAAAGTGAAAACTTTGAAAGTATTTTTTATAGTTTACTTTGGAAACTAAGCTGGAGGGTAATGCTAGTCTGGAATAAATCTTCAAAGCATTGCCGTCTAAATAACTCTTCTAACCATGGTCACCTATAAATGATAATTCTAGATAGCCAAGGTTCCGAGTTCATCCGAAGGTTTCTTTCATTTACGAACGTGACGTTTGAGCTAAATACACAGCCCACGAAAAATCTTTGGTGATGATGTGTGGTGTGCCAAGAGAAATTCAAAAATTACGAAGATACAGTGCTAGGAAGTTTGTGTTTGTGTGTCGTCACCTCATTGTACAATCTGTACGAAGACGTGATGTGTTCCCGCTCCGTAAGCTTTGTGCTCTATAAATATCTTTGCCGATTTTCAATAATTGGATAAAACAAAAAATACGTGTCCCATTTCTATTTTTCAACGATTCGTCTCGTTGCTGTTCAGTTTGCAAACTGGAGATGTATGAGGCGCTTTTGGCGGAAGCAACAATGGGCTGGTCAAGTCTGTCGCAGAACCGATAACCGTTCGAATAGAGTTGGTGTGCTTGATCGAAGATTGCGAATCGACAAAGGTAGTGTAGGACGTAGGACACCTAAATACTACAAGAAGTAGCGATAAATGTAATACAGGATGACAGCAGTGGATGGGGGAACTTTGTAGCTTATGGAGTGGCGAACCATGGGAGAGGCCTATGATTAACAGTGGTCTAGGAAATGCTGATAATGATAATCTTCCCTTTAATGCAAGAAATACCTTCTTGTAAAAGACTTACTTAAACTAACCTAATGTTGTTTTTATTATAGTTATTGACACTAGAGTTTTTGGACAAGCCAACGACGTTGGTGGTGCGAGCGGACGACCATGCCAACTCCATATCTCTCGCCAACGCGTAAGTGTACATTTGATCATAATTAGTTTCATCCTACATTCATATAAAACTATATAAGTATTATATCAGCTATCTGGCTGCCATCTTACAAGCTTTGCTTAGTTTGGGGTCAGATGGTGTTGTGTGTGAATTGTCCACCAATATTTATTTATTATTATTTATTTATATGTATTTCCATAACTATCTCGCTTTAAATGATATCATTTTCAGCCCTTTGTCGCCCACTGCTGAGCTTAAGCCTCTGTTGGTCAGCGCCACTTGTCTCAAATCCTGTTCTAGTCTCATCCATGCATGACCCGCAACTTTTCAAATACCATCGTAGCAATGTCCCACAAAGTTACGGCTGGTCTGGTCGGGAGAACGGCGCCTGCCGATCCGGAGACCCCGGGTTCAAACCCCACACGCACCACTGTCTTTTCGAAGTCATGTGCGTAATGCGGCTAACTTAAAACGGTGAAGGAAAACATCGTTTGGAAACCGACATGTACCTAGAATCTTTCGAAATCATGTGTCATCCACCACCGCACTGGGCCAGCGTGGTGGATTATGGCCTTAACTCTCTCCTTGCGAGAGAAGGCCCCGAGTCCCAGCAGTGGGAACGTTTAGTGGGCTGTTGATGATGATTATTGATTGATTGAATGTCCCACAAGATAAATGAATGTTCCAAGTGTAAAGTTTTCTAACATTTGCCGATTCTCGGTATACTACTACCATTGCAAAACCAAAGAGTTTATTAATTAATTGTTTGCTGATTAGGTATTCTCAATATCAGCTTCGGTGATTTTTTTAAACCGAGTTTTTTTTTATAGTAAAGAGTAACGAGACGAGCAGGACATGTGACTGATGGTAACCATACATACCAACCACATAACAGCACAGCGACACGCAGCTATTGGAACATGAAGAGTACAAAATCGTTACCTGCAGCACTGCACTGCACTCGTCACCCAAAGATATAAGATGTTTTATCTGTAGTGTAATTTCACTGGAAACATTGCACTTCAATCCGGAACACAGTTTGTGCCACATGGACGTGTATTTGCAGATACGTCCTATCAGAAGCACTCGCGCCTGAAGACAGAGTCAATAAGATATCTTACACTGGCTTAGTGGCAAAAGAGGTATGGTAACCGTCGAGCGAAATGTCTTATTTCTATGTAAGTTAACCTACTCGGCAGAACGGCGACTGCCGATCCGGAGCCCCCGGGTTCAAACCCCACCCGCACCACTATACAGTGGTCGGTAGTACATTTCGAAGTCATGTGCGTAATACCGCTAACTTAAAACGGCGAAGGAAAACATCGTGAGGAAACAGACATGTACCTAGAATCTTTCGAGGTCATGTTTGTGTCATCCACCAACCCGCACTTGGCCAGCGTGGTAGATTATGCTCTCCTTGCGAGAGAAGGCCTCGAGTCCCAGCAGTGGGAACATTTAGTGGGATGCCTGTGCTTAGTCGGGAGAACGGCGACTGCTGTTCCAGAGCCCTTGCTTCGAATCCCACGTGCTCTACTGACTTTTTGAAGTGAAAACTTCTTTTGGCGCGCCTAGACAGATTTTTCGTGGAGTGTAAATTGAGTTCTGGCGTCACGCTCGGGTATGATAAGAAATCTTCGGGTAAACTCGGGACCATGGCCATTGGCCATCTAGAAATGCGTCAGCCAATGGGAAATGCTGAAAGGGCGTGGCCTGGCCATCAGGCATGGCCATCTAGAAATGCGTAAGCCAACCGGAAATGCTGATGCATTTCTAGATGGCCATGCCATGATGGCCATGCCATGATGCCATGATTTATAGTTACAGCATTTTTTTAAAGAGTGATGGTAAACTTAAAATAAAATTGTAAAAATAATGACATTATTAATTACAATTGTAATAAATACAGATTATATTTTAATGGTTGACACTTATTTGTACGATACTCATTATCGTACAATAAAATGTTAAAGGAGACGGCCCATTTTCCATGGGCATTTGCCCCACAGCAAAAGTGCAGGAGACTCGACCAAAATTGGATCATTGTATAGGATTTTTAATTTATATTGAGAAACTGTTAATGTTTTTATTCTGCATAGCGGGGTTTAAAAGATATTAACTAAAACGTTGAGAAAAATAACGCGATGTGTGAGTTTCGAACGAATCGAGCATATTTTATATTCTTTTTGGAATCGACTTTCGAACGAATCGGATGTTGTGTCAATTTTGTTCACTTTTTTTTTTATTTTGGCGTCGCACGCCTTTTGTGTTTTCCCATATTACTTATTTCAATATTTTCAAGTTTTATTAAAAATCGTCAAAGAAGTACGTTCACGAACATCAAATAGTAATTTGTAATAACCCACCATTTATATTGCACATTGCCACTCGAAAATACACAAGTTAAAGAAAATAATACAATTAGGCGACATGTTTCTTTCACGTTGGCGCCAAAACTACAATGTCGCAATCCGGGCAAAATGACACAAGCACGTTCACTTTACGTAAACGTCAACAGAAGAAAAAACATGGCTGGCTTTAGGCATATAATAGATAATATAGATAGAACGGACACTCCCCACCCCCCGCCAATTTCAAGCTTCCTCCCCCTCGCGGACGCGAGGCGGACTCAACGAAGGGTTATTATATCGGACGATAATTTTCTATGAGAATACGACCATGATGCTGTATTATTTAACAAAATGGTACCAAATTTTTCGTCTATTATACGAAACAAGAATAAGAGATTTTTAATTTCATAAGAATTTCTACAAAGATTGAATCATTTTTATAAACTGTGTTAAGCTATTCTGGTTAGAAGTACGCGCCAACACTGAAGTCCTGTGACGAAATTATTAAACTCGTTGTTTTTAAACTGCGGCTTTCGTTGTCAGAATTCAATTGTCAGAATACACTTACCCAAAGAGAAATCTTTGGGTAAGTGTACTTAACTAAAAATCAATTCGTACATGGTATGTACCTTTATTATCTCCTATTTTGTTTTAAATCTTCTCCCTTCTGATTGTTGATGAAAGTTATATTTACCTACATTAAAGATCGAACACTAACTAGGTAAGATTGTAAGCCACAGGCAGGTGAGCTCACGGGTCACAGCTATTCCATAAAATAATTTAGTAACCCTAGATGACACGCACACATGCGTAAATGTGTTCGAACGACAAATGCGTAGTTGTGTGAGTGTAGGTATGTCGACTTCACCGTTTGTTTGGAGTTTAGGCCGAGTGTCCGGGGTGTGCTTTAGGTACAGTCATTAAAGTACTTTTAATCACACTAATTTGCAATCGCCGCTTGGCACGTTATTTTTGAATGTACAGTTTACATTATTTAATTAAATGTTAATTCACTTAAATAACTTTTTTAGGTCTCCGGGGCTAATTAAGTACCTAAACTTGAAATGACGTGGGGCAAAAATGAGCCGTCTCCTTTAAACTTTAAAAATGTATTCTCTTTGTATGCTCTTTTTTTGTTTTTAAAATTGACGTAATTGTACATTTATGAATAAAGAACTTTGACTTTGACTTTGGCCAGGTCACGCCCTCCGATTACTCCCGTGTAGTTTCCAAAGTAAGCTATCAAATTCTGAGTTATAAGTTTTCACTTCTAATGGCAGTTCCTATGACTGTCAATTTTTTTGATGTCATGTGCGTAATGCCACTAACCTAAAAACGGTAAAAGAGTTCATCAGACAGACAGACATTCAGACTCAACATGTTCATGTTGAGGTTGCCGGCGAGTTCCTGGAACCATGCGTCATCCATCAAACCGTACCGCGCTTCTACCGCCTAACGAAAAACGCTTTGACGCTTTGATGCTTTGATATTACTGTCTCTTTTCTTCTCGCTTGAAATGAAAGAGACGGCAATGCCAAAGCCTCAAAGCGTTTTTCGTTAGGCGGTAGACCCCCCGGTCCAGAGTAGTTGATCCATGGCCTTGACTGTCTCCTTGCGAGAGAAGGTCCCAAGTCCCAGCAGTGGAAACATTTCGTGGGCTGCTATGCTACGCTATATCACACTTAATTTTAGCATAGGTATAGGTATAACTCAGAATTTGATAGCTTACCTTGGAAACTACACGGGTGTAACCGGAGGGCGTGGCCTCGCAAACATCTTGTCATGGCCATCTAGAAATGCGTCAGCACTTCCCATTGGCTGATGCGTTTCTAGATGGCCATGCCATGATGGCCTGTCCACGCCCTTTCAGCATTTCCCATTGACTGACGTATTTCTAGATGGCCAATAGCCATGTTCCCGAGTTTACCCGAAGCTTTCTTATCATACCCGAGCGTGACGAATGAATTGAATTCACAGCCCACGAAAAATCTGTCTTTCACTTCAAAAACCACCGGCCGTAAAACTGACATCACGGTATAAGGAATAGCGGCGCTAAAGAACAGACACACAAATACACATTATAATGCGCACCGGGAAAATGCAATGAAAATAATAACTCATACGTAGTGCCATAAATAGCGATCTTATCACTTACAGAGATTTTTTACAGGCAACTATTTAGTAATAACGGAAACGTAATGAAACACAAATGAGGATAGAGTACGCAGTAAGGCTGAAAACTCGTGGAGCGATTTTCACCCGTGACCGCAGCGGTTGTGGGCCCGCTACTTCTGTAGAACGCAGATATGTAAAAATGAAAGCAGCAGGTCTACTACGAAATCCGATAAACGATATATCGGCCGAACTTATGGACGTTTCCTACCACGAAAGACAATCGGTCGGTTGATCGGATCGCCCGTTTCGTTCGATCCGACCCTCATCTGACCTAAGTCTATAACTTCCGACCGATATGTATCGATCCGAATGTTTTTCGTGGTAGGCTACAATCCGATTCAGCTGTCGGTCGGATCCGATCATTCGGAGTTTGTTATCGTAGTAGACCTGCTGAACTCACGACTCGTTTTACGCTCGCGACGCGAGCGGTTGCTTGCGACTCCCGCGTCGGAACCGCGCGGTCGCCCGCAGACACGGCGGGTGGCGCCTGCGCGTTTATGATCGGTTTGACTTCAAGTATTCGTTTACCATCCATCACCCGCTACGTCGCGGGCGATAATCTCACCCGCGGCGGGTGCGCGGCGAAGTATATTCTCGTGAGTTTTGAAATAAAACCGTAGCTCCGCTACCGCGGCGGGCGCGGGTTAAAATCGCTCCATGAGTTCTTAGCAACAGCAAGATAACAATAATGTAATAATTATAGCACTATCATTTAGTTCATCAGGATCACTATTTTACTATGAGGTCTTTAGTATAATTAAAATCCTATTATTATACTACCTAATAACATAAATGTCATTTTTTTGACATTTGATAGAATACCTACCATCAGAATTATATCAGCTATCTGACTTCCATAGTACAGGCTTCGCTTGGTTTAGGGCTAGATGACGTTATGTTAGAAATGTCCACCAATAAATATTTATTCATTTTTATTTACAATCTGTTGCAGAGTTTGACGGAGTATTTAGTAACACGTGCCATAGACTCTCCTCAGATGTACGTCACCATGTTCGCATACGGACTGGATGTGAAGACGGACCCCGAGGGGACTCTGAAAGTAATTGTGCCTGACATTTAATTAAACTAAATTTTTCAGAAGTATCAGCAGGCCTACTACGAAGTCCGATAAACGATATATCGGCCGAACTTATGAACTTTTCCTACCTCCAAAGACAATCTGTCGGTTGATAGGATCGGCCGTTTCGTTCGATTCGACCCGCATCCGACCTAAGTCTATAACTTCCGACCGAGATGTATCGATCTGAATGTTTTTCGTGGTAGGTTACAATCCGGATTCAGTTGTCGGTCGGATCCGATCATTCGGAGTTTGTTTTCGTAGTAGACCTGCAGATTACTTTTTGAAGTGAAAATACCGTTGTGACGACATGGTAATGTCGGAGCGGCGCTGGAGCAGCGGCAGCTGAGTGGGACGTACATGTTAGACGTTTTATGGATGGGATATAGGCCTCGTGAGGTCACGTTACTGACATGCGGAATAGCAGTATACGTATCTATAGCTCTATTTAAGTTGCGCCACTTAATGCTTATGCCACATTAGTGCTGAGCGCTGTTAATTGCTAAAATTCAAAGTTATAAGTTTTCACTTCTATTTATTGGTAGACTCTAAGGCTGAAATGTTATTAAACTGATTGCACCACATTTATTTACGTTTATTTGTTTTTTTTTATTTATGTATAGTGAAGAGTTACACTGTAATTTTCTTATTCAAATTACCCGGTGTTGTTCGTATACCAAAGTGTATTAATCGCTGGCAGTGTTACCACGCTAGGTGGCGATTGCTATTAAACTCCTCTGCACGGAAGCCAGAGACAACTCAGCTCTAGGGCACGTCTACCCTAAGAGCTATCGGCCCAACGATAGATAAGACCAGCCCAATGCCCATACCATGTATAACTCTACAGTCTACACGTAGTATCATATTTAACTCAACATGTAGTAGATAGATAGATAGATTAACTCTTTATTGCACTTAATTTAAAAATGAAACAAAAGTTACTTATAATAGAACCAAATAAAGTAGCAATTGGCGACCTTATCACTAAAAGCGATCTATTCCAGGCAACCATAGGATGGAAAAAGAGATTTGAGAATAAAGAAGAGGGAAGTACAAAAGGAGTGGTTAATACTACTACAATTAAACAATAAAATCGAAAACTAAAAATTAAAAACTAGAATACTAAATAATAAATTGACACTTACACAGTAAATATACATCCTAATACATAAATACGAACATAATAATATACTAATACATAAAAACAATTTGTTAGGACATACAAATAAATATTAAATATTGTGATTTGAACTAGAATATCAGCTTCAATTGGGCGATGATCGCGATAAGTATATTTCTTTCACTCAACGTGTGATTGAGCTTGTCTAGTGGTCACAGGCAAAGCGTTCCACAGCTGAGCTGCCTGAAATGCAAACGACTTGCCGTAGAACATTTCACTACGTGCGGATGGTATTTGCAGCAACAAATTGTTTTTCGATCGAAGAGGTCGAGCGTGCGCATTGCTGCAGAAAGTAAAAATATCTTTTAAATAATGCGGAGACAATGGGTTAAATAACACGTTATATGCAAGGGACAAAATATGAGCATTCCGGCGAAAGCGAATGGGGAGCCACTTGAGCTGCATACGAAACTGAGATACATGATCATATTTGCGTAAGCCAAATATAAATCTTATGCAATAATATTGGAGGCGCTCAAGTTTATCTAGCTGATCTGCTCTGAGATCAAGATAGCAGACGTCTGCGTAGTCCAGGATGGGAAGAAGAAGAGATTGTGCAAGCGCAACTTTAGTAGCAGTGGGTAAAAAATTACCATTTTACCATTACAGTTGTACCATTTTTTCAATCGGAATGCTCGTAGCTCGAAATAGCAACATCGTTTCATGGTTGATGTTCCGAGGAGATTTGACTCTACTTTTGTGATAAGAACGTCTAGACTGTGGAATGCGTTGCCTGAGTGGGTTTTCCCCGATGGTTACAATTTTTGTGTCTTCAAATCGAGAGTAAATCGATTTCTTTTAGGTAAACACGCTCCATCGTAGACCGCATCATCGCTTAACATCAGGCGAGATGGCGGTCAAGTGTAAACCTATAAAAGTAAAACAAACATACTTTACACGTAATACCATATAGGTAAGTACACCGGTTTTTTTTTTGCATTAGCTAGGCTAGGCTAGGCTAGCTTGGCTAGGCACAATTTGGCTTTATAGACAACATTACACAATGTTACTGTGCACTAAGTTTACTCTTAAACTCAATGTTAAAGAATCTGTGACCAGTTGAAATTTACAAAAATCCTGCCTAAAAAAAGTATGGTCAATAGGTCATGTTTGTCAACAAAACACTAGGACGTCAGTATCAATGAAAAATTACGTCGTAGTATTCTCTTTCGCACAGCTATGTGCGTCTCTCTCACTCTGTTCTGGCCTACCTGTGAGGCTTTTAGAAGCCCGGCACTACGACAACTGCGCGCGCCTGCATTGCAAAACTACCTACTTTTTATAACATCAAATTATGTAATACTTTTCCTTTATAATTGCATGGGACCGGACCGGCACAATTACTTTAAGTTTAATTAGTTTAATCTTTACTCGCTAGATAGGGTTAAAACATAACGTGTTTTTGGCATAAATGTGCAAAAAATTGTAAACAGCTTCTTACAACAATCACTAATTTACTAAACTATTTGTACTAACAGTAATTTAGTATTTATTCCACGCTTTGTGTGAATTTGTCACACGCCCTTTCTTCCAACTAGGCTTACACCTCTGTCACCTCACTTCGTTTTAAAACTTTTGCAGTGTCCGATTCACCAAAAGAAACACAGCGTTTTATTTTACTCCCAAAAAAAGATCACTACACCTGTAACGTTTCACTTGTATTTTTACCGCTTACACAATATCATCAACTCTGATCTTGACAGCGATCGACACGTTATCGAATGAAACTGAATGCAAGTGATCCTTTGTATTTCAAGTAGCTTGAGGGTAGGCGGGAGTCACGGTTGGATAATCGTGACGTGGCCTTGACCATGAATAGCATGTTAATACTACGATACGATACGAATACTACAAAACTCATTGTGAAACTCATTCCGTGATTTTTTTTTCATCATTTTTTGGTTGTTTTTCAGCTTGATGTGTTCAGTAACGGCAATAGATAAAGCTGTCAAAATTTTGCTAATTCAAAAAAATTACGCTGTATAACCCAAAAGATGGTTCTAAAGCATACGTTCGTTGTATCCCAGGTCCAGGTGATGTACAGCCCCCTGCACCGGGACCACGGGGCGGCGGCTCGGTCGCTGGCGAAGGCCTACTCGGCCCTCCTCAGACATTACACGGGGAATCTCGACGCCAGCATCCTTGTCATCGACGACCCGCTGGTTCTGGACCTCACGCCAGTAAGCACTTCTGTCCACTCAAGATGTTATCTGGTCTTTTGGAGATGACATGGTCTGGTGTTTGGAGATGTTTAGATATCATTTTGTAAATTTAACGTAGGAATACATCACGATAATTACCTCAACGTTCGGTAGTTTTACAACCGCTGTGGTGACGACAAGACTCGTTGCGATATACGTACCTATGTATTAAGTTAAATTTATTTTCTTCGCCTTGAATTGTTGCTTGTGACGGTACATACACGGCTTACTTTGAAATTAAGCACTTTCCTTCTGAAAGACAAGCAAAACTGTCATTACACATATTTAAGAAATCTCTATAACGAAGATATAGATATTTTTTCGCCAAAAGGAGGTTCGTAAAGTGCTACGCAATCTGGATGTGAACAAAGCCAGTGGTCCAGACGGAATTCCTGCCCTAGTGTTGAAGGTTTGTGCACCTGAGTTGTCTCCTGTACTGACCCGCCTGTTTAGGCTCTCTCTCCGTACTGAGCAAGTACCAAAATCATGGAAGCTTGCTAACGTGCAACCTGTGCCCAAAAAAGGTAGTCGTGCTGACCCTGCCAACTACAGGCCCATCTCGGTCACGTCCATACTCTGCAAGACTATGGAAAGTGTCTTAAACCACAGGCTCCTGACGTACCTAGAATCTTACGACCTCCTCAGTGACCGGCAATACGGGTTCCGCCGAAATCGGTCCACCGGGGATATTCTAGCGTACGTCACTCACATCTGGAGTGAAGCTATCGAGAAACACGGGGAAGCACTTGCAGTCTCCCTGGATATCTCGAAGGCTTTCGACAGGGTTTGGCATGATGGCCTTATTAGCAAGCTTTCTAGTTATGGTTTGTCTTCTGGGTTTATTGCATGGATATCGGACTTCTTGAGGGATCGATCCATACGAGTTGTCATTGATGGCTGCTCGTCGGATCAAATGGCAATCAATGCCGGAGTCCCTCAAGGGTCGGTACTCTCTGCGACGCTTTTTCTGCTACATATAAACGATCTGTTGAAGCCCGGTATCTTTGGGTACGCGGATGATAGCACTGTTGTAGAGAGTTACATATCGAGCGCGAGAGCCAGTGGACAGCAAACTAAGGTTTTGAGAGAGAGTATGATCGAACGTTTGAACTTGGCCCTTGAGGAAGTCTCTGAATGGGGCGAAACCAATCTGGCCAAGTTTAACGAGGGAAAGACGCAGGCGTGTCTGTTCTCGGCAAAAAGGAGTCCATTTCAACATACTCCTACTTTTCGAGGTGTGTCCGTACCGGTTACTGATCATCTTGAGCTTT
Source organism: Ectropis crepuscularia (assembly GCA_963693475.1). NCBI lineage: Eukaryota > Metazoa > Arthropoda > Insecta > Lepidoptera > Geometridae > Ectropis > Ectropis crepuscularia. Next base: position 2,875,845 of record OY856341.1, read on the forward strand.
TGGGCGTTACCTTGACCTCTACGCTCAACTTTGGCACGTATATCGAGTCTAAGGCAAAATTAGCTGTCAAAAAACTAGGTGTCCTCTCAAAGGTGCGAAAGTACTTCAAATCTGAACAATTACTTCTCTTATACAAAGCACAGATTCGGTCTTGTATGGAGTACTGTTCGCATCTTTGGGATGGATCGGCTAAGTATCAGCTTGAGGCTCTGGAATCGATCGAGAGGCGTGCCAAAAGGCTCATAGGCAAAGACACTCTAGTGCGAAAAAGACTTCAAAGTCTTGAACATCGCCGCAAGATTGCAAGCTTGTCAGTTTTTTATCGGATACACTTCGGAGAGTGTGCGACTGATCTGCATGATCTAATACCACCCTTTTTTCTATCGGACTTCTCGTAACTCGAAGAAGCGGCACCGTTTCATGGTTGATGTTCCAAAGACACGGACGACGAGGTTTGACTCTACTTTTGTGATAAGAACGTCTAGCCTGTGGAATGAGTTGCCAGAGTGGGTTTTCCCTGATAGTTATAACCTTGGTGTCTTCAAATCGAGAGTGAATCGGTTTCTTCTAGGTAAACACGCTCCATCGTAGACCGCATCGTCGCTTGACATCAGGTGAGATGGCGGTCAAGTGTAAACCTATAAAAGTTAAAAAAAAAAAAAAAAAAAAAAAAAAAAAGAAATGATTTGACACATAGAATTCCGAAGTCTTTTCTGAATTCCAAAATCAAATGAAAGAATATGAAAATGTTTTAAAAATACAAAAACACCGGCTTTTCCATTCAAAGCTTTTTTTTATTGCATGCAATGACGAGACGAGCAGCAACATAACATAGGTACTCGTAACAGCGCACTCAGCTATTAAAGTGTGAGATTTGATTCTCAAGCAAACAGCTCTCTCCGTATTTCACAAAGAAATGGCATTTTAAATTTGTTTGTAGCGCTGGAAATTTTCATGTTCAAAGTTGTCATCACCTATTTAAGATCTTTATAAGCGATGGTAACATCAGGGCTATTGATGATGGAGAATCTACATATTCCTTTTATGGACTGTTCCTTATTGAAAGATCCGAGAAGAAAATGCTAGATTATAGTTCTATAAACTACCCGTCAGCAATAGAAATTGATAAATTGGAAGCATTTTATTTTCCAGTGGATGATACTAGCAACCAAACCACCACTATTTGTGCAGTTTCTGCTGATAGTGGCGATCTCATACATGACCCTCATACCATCGATGGAACATGGATTCATAAGACACATGCAGGTACTAAAACTAAAATAACTGACGATTTAATTTCATGAAACCACTTATTCTACTACAGTTCCCTTTCCCTTAATGCCTTATTGTAATGTTGAAATTCATCATTCAGCGTCCACCAAGCATTCAAGTAATGACGATCAAGTTTTATTTATTGTTCACCTGAATGACAATTCGAAATGGACGCTACATTTTAAAACACAGAGTGGTGTGGTGCTGTATAACATGCACAAGTTAGTCTTACTTGTCTTCTTATTCTATAAAAACACGCATGCTTTACCTCATCGCAAAAATCAATATTTTAGCAGCAAAAGCGATGTCAACGCTTTCTTTTTGCTGCGAATGTATTTATTTATATTGTTTACTTTATCATAAGTTAGACAAGTAAAAAACGTGCCTTATGAAAGGCAACGCATCATCCCTTAAGAAGCTAAAGAAATATGCAAGGTCCTAAGTTTTTCATGATTTCTAGGAGATTCGATTCAGTCTTCGTACTTTTTATCTTGAGTTCCTATGCCCAGGTCCACGCGCGGAACTTCTCGATCACGCGGTACTGGGCGCTGCTGAGCCTGTGCGACCTGGTGCTGTACTGGCTCCTGGTGGCCGGGATCACGGGCTGCCTGGTGCTCATCATGTGGCTGGCCGCGCCCATCGGGCACTTCGAGTACTCCGAGCTGAGTTAGTAAACCGCTCAACTCTATTATAGTATAGTGTGACAAGACCAACGGGACATGTGCCTAATGGTAGGCGACATGCCTGCCACATAACAGCACAGTGATATGCAGCTATTGGAACATGAAGAGTCCAAATCATTACCTAGCACTGCACTGCGCTCGTCACCCAGAGATCTAAGATGTTACATCTCTAAGCCCTGTAATTTATCTGGAAACATTGGCCTTCAAACCGGAACACAGTAATGTTTGCACATTACTGCTTGGCGGTATAATAACTGTCAAAGGTGTGGTACTTCCCCAGGCGGACTCTCCTAAGAGTCCTACCACTACTTCTTTGAACTTATTTTATATCAGTGTCGTCTAAGCTACAAAAGATTTTACCACTTCAATGCAGTCCCTGATTTAATATTGACCCTCCTGCAGTACGCTGATCAGATCAGCTGATTTATTGAAATAATTAATTGTTAATTGTGTTATAGGTACCTTGTAAACTTTTATGTTATCAGTCTTTTTTACGTGGAGGAAATGCATAACCTTCCGCCTGGGGGCGACGGTTGTGTTATGTCGGACTTGACACCATGGATTGACATGCTGGTCCGACCTACTAAAACCTCCACAATGTTCCACCTGATACATACATCGGGAACCTGTCGTTGGTTACCCGTCTCCGGGCTCTCCTTCATACATCCTCCTGGGTCTCCTATAGACCACATCCCCGTCACCACCTCGTGTACCTACTGTTTCCTCCTCTTTTCCTGCAGTCCCACCGCTTTTGCCATCGGCCGTCCCCGTCAAGGCCACGGCACACCGTAATACTGGCGATCCTCTTCCATCGCAGTCTCCATCCCAATTTCCACCAGCCTCCCCCCAAAAACTTTGCAGAAGAATAGCCACTTAAACCAATTACTCCAATGTTGTTGACAGACGATTCTAATGGTGTTCTCTATCTTTTCGAAGTCATGAGCGCAACAGTGAAGGAATACATCATGAAGAAACCGACTTATACCCAGAATCTTTCGAAATCATGCGTCATCCACCAACCTACACGGGGATGGATTATGTCCTTGGCTCTTAGAGAAGGTCCCGGGTCCCAGCACTGGAAACATACTAAATGTTTGTTGGGTTGCTTAGGCTTAAATGGGTTGCTTAAGCTGTTATGCCTGTGTGGTTGTATTCCAGTGGTAGTCCCGTTCCTGTTGCTGGTGTACGGCGCGGCCTGCGTGCCCCAGGCGTACCTCTTCAGCAAAGGGCCGGGCGTGGCGCTCAACTGCGCCAGCTTCATCGTCGTCAACGTCGTCTTCGGTCAGTAGATAGATAGATACTCTTTATTGTACATACCATAAACAAACAAAAAACACTTATACAGGAGAGAATAACAATAAGACTAGTGTTACAAGCGACGGCCTTATCGCTAAAAGCGATCTCTTCAAGGCAACCTTAGGATGGAAATGGTTACTAAGAATACTTTTAAAAGCGGGGTGTGTATCAAAAATATTTTAGTTACATACACTAAAAATAAACATAATTACCTATATACGAATACAGATTACATACTAATAGGTACTCAAGATACTTGTAAAATATTCTAATATATAATATGAATACGAAAAATAAATTAGTAAACCTACATAGAATATACAAAGATAATTATATATACAAAGATAATAATATATGCAATGATATACATGAAACATATGTATATTATTAAAAATAACATTGCAGTAGAAAAATGTAGATTTGATAGAAAAGGTAGATAATAAATATAATTAGATTATTGTGACTCCAGCTTTGACAAATAAAACTCTTTTACGTTACTTTTAAAAGAAACCAGTGATGGAGATTTTCGTATAGAAACAGGCAACTCATTCCATAACTGGATAGCCTGAAAAGCAAAGGATTACACAGTACCCGACTCACAACTCACAACGCAATCTGGTTGATCCCGAACGCGTAATCAAACCTTTTTTGAAGTGAAAACTTCTTTTGGCGCACCATATACAGATTTTTGTGGGCTGTGAATTGAACTCAAGTATTAGATTCGTAAATGACAGAAGTCTTTGGGTAAACTTGGATGATCTAGATGGCCATGGTCGTGGCCACGCCCTCCGCTAATTCTGAGTTATTAGTTTTGTTTAGAATAGAATGACGTAACAACATATTTTAGCTAACTTTTAGAGAAAGGTAATGGTAATTATTAAACCGAGATGTGGCAACACTTTGCAGTCTAAACTTATTTCGGTTCGACAGGACGTTGCCGGGAAAAAATGTACGCGCGGTCGCGTTATCGTTCTGCTTTTAAGTCATCGCCGTCGCAAGGAATGCGCCGCGAATTGATTTGTTTTGTACCTACGCGAGGACCGCGTTATCATTCGGTTCAAATAAGTGGTCCCGGACAGCCGATCTTCGTTTTACACGCGCGGTCGCGAGAACGAACTTGTGTTTGTGAAATACAGGATTTCAGTGGCTGGCGGAAGGAGGCCGACCGGTGGACAAGTATTGTACTAGTATTTATTTATTATACATTTCTAACCACTGGGAACAGGGGAAGTTTAGGCATACACTTTTATGTACGCAGAACCCGGTTACACAAGGTACCGTGTCATATTCCTATAGTCGTGTCATATTTCATATCATTTCATATCATTTCATATGTTGTACTGAAAGGTTGTTGTATGACTCTACATTTGCGATAAGAACAGTTGGGCAGTCTGTAGGTATAAGAACAGTTGCTCAGGCAACACATTCCACGTTGCCTGAGTGGGGTTTTCCCAATGGTTACAATCTTGGTGTCTTCAAATAGAGAGTGAATCGATTTCTTCTAGGTAAGCACGCTCTATCGTAGACCGCATCGTCGCTCAACATGACGCGAGATGGCGGTCAAGTGTAAACTTACAACAGTTAAAAAAAATTGGAAGTCATACAGACTGCTGATAGAGGTGAAAACCTGTTGGGTAAATTACGCGACCAGCCTGGAAATCCGCCACTATCTGATCGGTTATGATTAGCTCAACGTGTAAACACTAAAAGAATCTCTGCTACCACCCAATATAAAAACGATTGGGACGTTATCTTAAAATCTTTTTAAGATAACTTTATTTATTTATTTGTCTTATTATCTGTTTAAAATGATAGAGACTAGAATTGTTATTCCGTACCGGAATCGTTCCGACTGTGTTGTGAGTTGTGAATCAGCACCCAGATTCGTCTCTCATAGCCATCTAGAAATGAGTCAGCATTTCTAGATGTCTATGCTAATGGCCACGCCCTCCGGTTTCACCCGCGTAGTTTCCAAAGTAAGCTATTAAATCCTGAGTTATAAGTTTTCACTTTTATCGACAGTCCTATGACTCCCAGTTTATTGTTGTTAAAAGTGAATTGGTGTGTAGGTACAGGTACCCCTAACTTATGTTTGATGAAAATCCGTCCAAGATGGCTGCTGCCACAAAATGGCGGATCGCATTTTTTTACAAGTCCCTCATTATTTTTAATAGTGATTTTGTCCGAGGGTTTTATGGGAATAGTCCGAACGTACCTATTGTATGAACGGTTTTCAAATAATAATTTCAAATAATAAAAATAATCATTTCAAAATTTCTAATGTAGACATGAAGAAGTGTAGTTCAATTTTGCTAATTACGTATGAGAATACTTAACTAGCCAACCAAAATCTGTATTTGACCCACATATTGCACGTCCGTAATTGGGCACAATGTTTGTACATACTACTTCAAGATCTTTGTAAACACAGTATGACAATAAATTGTAGTGGTAGGACTCTTGGCAGAGTCCGCCTGGGGAAGGACCACACCTTTGCCAGTTATTCTACCGCCAAGCAGTAATGTGCAAATATTACTGTGTTCCGGTTTGACGGGCAATAATGCTTCCAGGGCTTAGAGATATAATATCTTAGATATCTGGGTGACGAGCGCAGTGCAGTGCTAGGTTATGATTTGGACTCTTCATGTTCCAATAGCTGCGTGTCATTGTGCTGTTATGTGGCAGGCATGTTACTTACCATCACGCACATGTCCTGCTCGTCTCGTCACTCTTTGTTTAAAAAAAAAAAACAAAAAAAAATGAATTCTTATTCTTATCCACAGGCGAGACTACGATCATCGCGCAGACTTTTTACGGCGACGTGCTTGCGTATGCTCTCCTGCTCATGCGTTTGTCGCCGCAATTCAACATGGCCTACGCTCTCATCAAGACCAAGCAAATTTTCCTCTACAACAGCGAATGCTTCATTTTTGAGCAACAAAAACTCTGCACTGAGAAGATTCTTCACAAATGCTGCAGTCAGTATTTCAATTATTTTTGAGCGACAGAATCTGTGCTCTGCGCAGCTCCTTCATAAGTGTTTTGACTATAAGTGTTAGTAGTGGTAGGACTCTTGGCAGAGTCCGCTGGGGAAGTACCACACCTTTACCAGTTATTCTACCGCCAAGCAGTAGTGTGCAAAGATTACTGTGTTCCGGTTTGAAGGGCAATGTTTCCAGAGAAATTACAGGGCTTAGAGATATAATATCCTAGATCTATATCTAGATCCTAGATGTCTGTCTGACAGACAGACAGACGTCGACGTCAAACTTTTACCACCCTTTTTTATGGTCTGGGGTTAAAAAGCGCAGTAGGTAACTGTGCCGATCTGTTCCCACTAGTTCCATCGATTGTTCTATTGATAGAACTAGTTGGACTTTTTTGTCCAAGTAGTTCCATTACTCTACGTTTTTTGATGAATGCAACTAACTGGGCCATAAAGTGGTCAAGTAGGAATTTAAATATTGCAAAAACTTGCGAAGTTTGAAAAAAAATATAAACTTTGAAAGACTTATTCTCGGAAACTATTAAATGCACAGAGACAATTCTAGTGCCATATTGTAGCAAATTTAGTCTACTTTGTAAACGCCCTGAGACAGTTTTTTCAAAAACTAGTCGTTTAGGGTTTCTAATCGCCAAAATTAAAAAAATAAACGATTTTTTCGATTTTTTACAAAGTTGCGTTCGGCGCTCGAGGTCACAAACTTGGATTAATCATTAGGCCAACATCATAAACAAGTCTGCAAAAAATCAGATCTACCGGATTTAACGCATACGGTAATGCATAAAGTTACTGGACTGCTAGCTATGTATTAGGTAGTAGTGGTACCTACTCCTTTTAGGTACGTACCTACCTACTATTACTAACTGTAAGCCCGCCAAAGTCGTGGAACAATAATTTGTTTACATGAAATATACATACATAATTATGTATATTGCGTGAAATTTAGGATGTATTTTTAGGGAGCCTATTAAAACGCATAACTTTTTGTTCCTAATTTACTTAGTCATAATGAATGTAGCATAATGTATAGTGTCATAATGCAACTTTCGCATAATATTTTTTTGGCGTAATGTGTTTTAAGCATAACAATCTATTGTACTACATTTAATTCGACTATTGATGAGACGCATAATAGTTTTTAGGCATTTTTTTTATTTGTTCTATTTTTTTTAAGATGCCGTTTAAATCGCTTTTTTCCCCTAATTTATTTTGTCATAATGAATGTAGCATAAAATTTTGTGTCATAATGTAACTTTTGCATAATCGTTTTTTGGCGTAATGTGTTTTAATCATAAAAATCTATTGTACTAAATTCAATTCGACTGTTGCTCAGACGCATTTAGGCATTTTTTTATTATTTGTTGTGCTACGTAATATATAACCAGGTTATATAGGGTCCAGATCCGACTCCGAGTACCCCGACTCGACCTAGTCTTGTCGCTACTACGCCTAGAGTGTATTTAAAAAATGCGGGAGCCAGAAGCTTAAGGGAGGTTTTGAGTGGAGCGATACATGCGAGGCCAAGCGTAGCGAAAGAGGGAGGTGGCGAGCGAAGCGAGCCGGCGACCTCTGTAGTGGAGCGCTGGCCGAGTATGGAGAAGTGACATTCAGGGCTGACCGCAGAGCTTCTGGCGGGAGCCCACCCGGAGTCAAAAAGTGCACCATATATCTTAGGTGTATATAGGTTTTTAAGTCTTTAAAACGTTGTCTACATAAATTAGTACAAACATTGTTATACTACTGCATAGTCCTGCATAAATATTTCATTAAATTAGTAGATACCTACATTACGAATAATAAATATTGCTGTCAAAGTACCCACCTGCATTTCACACACCCACGTATTTTATTTAAATAATGTTGCTACAGTCCGCTCTTTGCACTTGTTTTTTAGTTAGGCGTTTAAAGTTTATGACTTTGATCATTATGTTTAAGTATTGTTATGCTTTTCTCAATGTGTGCCTTTAAACATTATGCTATTTATAGTTATGCGTCGAAACATTATACTAAGTTATCTGTATGCTTTATATGGCTATGCGTTTAAACATTATGCTAAGTTATCGTTATGTCATATATGGTTATGCTAGTTAACATTATGCGAAGACAGTTATGCGTTTAGTTGTTATGGTAAATTATCATTAGTCCTAAAAACGTTATGCCTACCTAAAATAGGACAAAATATGTTATGCCATCCCACCCCACCCGTATTTTTACATAAAATGATATAGGTATGCAGAAACTGATTATGGCGTTATAGTAGGTACTGATAAACTCCGCTACCGTTACTTAGTATCTAGCATAAACAGCCCACTGCTGGGACTCGTGGTGAGAGAGAGAGTGAGAGAGCTAAGGCTATAATCTACTACGCTGGCCCAGTGCGGGTTGGCGGATGACACATGACTTCGAAAGATTCTAGGTACATGTCGGTTTCATCACGATGTTTTCTTTCACCGTTTTAAGTTAGCGGCATTACGCACATGACTTCGAAAAGACAGTGCTGCACGTGGTTTTGAACCCGGGGTTTCCGAAACGGCAGTCGCCGTTCTCCCGGCTAGACCAACCATAACTTACTAGACCAGCCGTAACTTGCTAGACCAGCCGTAACTTGGTAGACCAGCCATAACTTATTTAGTAACTATTTAGTATGTTTTTTTTTTGTTCTTCTGAAACCGTTATGTATCCGATATTCTATTTTCTAAATTATATGTTGGCAGAAAAATGTGGGGTACTTCAAGAATGTTTCAAGAAGAAAAGCTATCTGTCTCTGGAATATGGGATTTCCAAAGAAATTCTATCGATGATATCCCTGACTGTACTCTATGCGGCTATACTACTTGTTTTGGAATATAAGGTAACTGACCTTAATTAGGAAATTAATAAATTATGGTAAGAAAGTAGGTAGGTAGGTTATGTAGGCCTACATAACCTACCTACCTACTTTCTTACCATAATTTATTAATTTCCTAATTAAGGTCAGTTACCTTTCAGTTACCTTTCAGGTCAGTTACCTAGCAAGAAGTTTTTCACACACACTTCTTCTCTTCAGTATTTGTGTTAAGAAGTCTAACTTCAACATAAAGTAGATAAAGTTATAGCTGCAACGCAAGAAGTATTACGCAGAAACGCATCATTGGCAGGCCTCCCACAAGATGGACTGACGATCTGATGAAGGTCCGCCGAAAATCGTTGGATTCGGGCGGCGGCAGACCGGTATTTGAAGATATCTTTGGGAGAGGCCTTCGTCCATCAGTGGAAGTCATTCGGCTGACATTATGATGATGATATGATGAATACATGAAGTTTGACTCTTGAACATTGGCACTATGTTTACTAAAATGTTCACTAGCTAATTTCAAGGTGTCAATTTTTAGTTACCGTTTGTGCACGTAGCGTCAAAATTTACTCATTTTTTTCGATTATTTTTTAAAACTATTTTATTATAGTATTTATTTTATTTAAAACGATATTTGTGCCTGTGTAACGCGTAGGTGCCGGCGCGGATGGCGCTGTGGTGGACGCGGTCGCAGCTCGCGCCGCAGCTGACAGACCGCTACCAGCCCGGCGCGCAGCGGGAGAAGGAACAAGTCGACGAGAAGTTCGCGCAGATACAGCGCAAACAATCCAGTGAGAGGAACGAACACTTTTACACTTTCAACTGCTGCTAAAATAAAATACAACAATCTTTATTCTCGTTTCGTAGAACGTTTTGAAGTGAAGGTGACCCATAGACTCCTTTGTTGTAGTGGTAGGACTATTTGCTGAGTCTGAACATAGAACAAAAAAGGACATAGAGATAAAAGATCGTTAATATCTGGGTGAAGAGCACGGTGCAGTGCTATCTTTCATTTGAACTGTGGAAGCAGCAGGTACAGGTGTGTTGCTTACCATCAGGTAATGTCCTGGTAGTCTCGTCACACAACACTGTAAAAAAGGCAATGCAATATGTATGGCTATACAGTTTGTTGTGAGCCTGCGTTAATGTAGGTACTTACACGGAAGTAAAAAATAGTCGAGCAATTTGTAAAGTAGTTCTAGGGTACAATTTTAAAAAGTGGAGTGTCTTTCAGCTCGTTGAAGACTTGCCTGCTCAACCTGCACGTACCTAACGAAATAACATCGCCTTTCGCATATAAATTATATCGAAATCGGTGTAGCAGTTTTTGAAATATCGATAAAAATGTATCCTTACATGGACGACGTATTCGTTTAGTTGATTTCACAAAAAAATTGGTCGAGTTTCTGAAAAAAAACAATTTTTTTGTTGAAAATTATTCCATCAAAGATAGATTTTGAGTTTCAGCAGCCATTTCGCTTGATGAACTACCTACCTGACTAGGTAAATTTAATTGACAGTTGTATTTTGGTCGCAGAGGAAAGGCCCAACACGTTCGGCGAGTGTCTCTTGGCTCACAACCTGATCCGCAAGGATCTGGGCGTGTATCTCGCGCACAGCATCTACCTCGGGGTGGCGAGGGGCGAGGCCCTGGCGCTGTCGGGGCTGGAGCGCCACGGCCGGCTCGACATCGTGGAGCTGCTGGGAGGATACAGGTTCCCGGACGCGGGCCACTCCATCTGCATGTCCAAATGGGATCTGGGGCAGTATCCTCATAGAGTAAGTACCTATTTCAGCGCAAGATAAGGTTTTTGAAAATTATTCGCAAGTTTTGTAAGTCTGCCTTTGCCCGTATTTCTCTAAACTCTTTTTCAACTCATGTCCCTAAAGTCTAAAGTAAATCCATATTATGCTAGCTACTCCCTGTACCACTTATGTACATGATACTATGTGTTATAATATCTTACTAATACTCGTACCTAGGTACATAAACGCGAAGGTTTGCAAGAATGTATGGATATAAGTTCGTTACTCTTTCACGCATAAACTAATTGGATGAAAATTGGTAGATAGATGGATAATTTTATTGTCTGGAATAACACACAGGCAATTTATATACCGAAAAAATGACAGGATCAGGAAATACGCGGGTGATACCGCGGGGCGCTGCTAGTGTATTATAGTTTTGTAACTTCGTTGAGTAGAAGCAAATAATACAGGTTGTATGTCAGCCTTTCCCAAAGTGGACGATAACGGTCCCTTGTGAGCGCTTCAGGGCTAAAGGGGGCGGTAAAAGACCCCGAAAAAAAAATGGCAGCCATAGGAACTGCCGATAAAAGTGGAAACTTATAACTCATAATTTGATAGCTTACTTTGGAAACTACACGGGTGTAACCGGAGGGCGTGGCCTGGGCATCATGGCATGGCCATCTAGAAATGCGTCAGCATTTCCCATTGGCTCACGTATTTCTAGATGGCCATGCCATGATGCCCAGGCCACGCCCTTTCAGCATTATCCATTGGTTGATGCATTTCTAGATGACCAATGGCCATGGTCCCGAGTTTACCCGAAGATTTCTTATCATACCCGAGCGTGACGATATAATTCAATTCACACCCCACGAAAAATCTGTCTAGGCGCGCCTAAAGAAGTTTTCACTTCAAAAAATGTGGATGTTGTGTAGAAGCTTGGAGTCCGCTGTGTAGGTAGTAGGTACCTACTACTTACTGGGCTCAAGTATCATGTTAACTCTTGCCGGTTATAGTAAAAGTCTCGTTTAGAATGAATGTTTTATCTCCGCTAATGTAGCTTATAATAGTTAATTAATTTGATTTGAAGTTATAGTGGTTTTTAAGTATGGGAAAAAGGGGGACGCTAAAAAATAATGTATTCTCAATATGGGCGGAGGACAAAATAAATCTGGGAACCCCTGGTGTGTATGAATGATATCGTCTGCAGTATTGTCGCGAGGTGTCGTTGAGCGTGGGCCGCACGCCGCTGCCGCCGTGGCTGACGCTGTACGACGGACTGGCTCTGCTGGCGTTACTGCGAGGCGTGCCGGCCTCGCACATACGACGGGAACTGAAGAACCTCCTCGACGCACTGGGTCAGTGTGTCAACTGCCTGCTACTGTCACTCTAGCGTTACTGCGAGGCGTGCCGGCCTCGCACGTCCGACGGGAACTGAAGAACCTCCTCGACGCACTGGGTCAGTGTGTCAGCTGCCTGCTACTGTCACTCTAGCGTTACTGCGAGGCGTGCCGGCCTCGCACGTCCGACGGGAACTGAAGAACCTCCTCGACGCACTGGGTCAGTGTGTCAGCTGCCTGCTACTGTCACTCTAGCGTTACTACGAGGCGTGTAGCCTCGCACATACGACGGGAACTGAAGAACCTCCTCGACGCGCTGGGTCAGTGTATCAGCTGCCTGCTACTGTCACTCTAGCGTTACTACGAGGCGTGCCGGCCTCGCACATACGACGGGAACTGAAGAACCTCCTCGACGCACTGGGTCAGTGTGTCAGCTGCCTGCTACTGTCACTCTAGCGTTACTACGAGGCGTGTAGCCTCGCACATACGACGGGAACTGAAGAACCTCCTCGACGCGCTGGGTCAGTGTATCAGCTGCCTGCTACTGTCACTCTAGCGTTACTACGAGGCGTGTAGTCTCGCACATCCGACGGGAACTGAAGAACCTCCTCGACGCACTGGGTTAGTGTGTCAGCTGCCTACTACTGTCACTCTAGCATTACTACGAGGCGTGTAACCTCACACATCCGGCGGGAACTGAAGAACCTCCTTGACGCACTGGGTCAGAGTGTCAGCTGCCTACTACTGTCACTCTAGCGTTACTGCGAGGCGTGCCGGCCTCACACATCCGACGGGAACTGAAGAACCTCCTCGACGCACTGGGTCAGTGTGTCAGCTGCCTGCTACTGTCACTCTAGCGTTACTACGAGGCGTGTAGTCTCGCACATCCGACGGGAACTGAAGAACCTCCTCGACGCACTGGGTCAGAGTGTCAGCTGCCTACTACTGTCACTCTAGCGTTACTGCGAGGCGTGCCGGCCTCACACATCCGACGGGAACTGAAGAACCTCCTCGACGCACTGGGTCAGTGTGTCAGCTGCCTGCTACTGTCACTCTAGCGTTACTACGAGGCGTGTAGTCTCGCACATCCGACGGGAACTGAAGAACCTCCTCGACGCACTGGGTTAGTGAGTCAGTTGCCTACTACTGTCACTCTAGCATTACTACGAGGCGTGCAACCTCACACATCCGGCGGGAACTGAAGAACCTCCTCGACGCACTGGGTTAGTGTGTCAGCTGCCTGCTACTGTCACTCTAGCGTTACTACGAGGCGTGTAGCCTCACACATCCGGCGGGAACTGAAGAACCTCCTCGACGCACTAGGTCAGTGTGTCAGCTGCCTGCTACTGTCACTCTAGCGTTACTACGAGGCGTGTAGTCTCGCACATCCGACGGGAACTGAAGAACCTCCTCGACGCACTGGGTTAGTGTGTCAGCTGCCTACTACTGTCACTCTAGCATTACTACGAGGCATGTAGCCTCACACATCCGACGGGAACTGAAGAACCTCCTCGACGCACTGGGTTAGTGTGTCAGCTGCCTACTACTGTCACTCTAGCATTACTACGAGGCGTGTAGCCTCACACATCCGGCGGGAACTGAAGAACCTCCTTGACGCACTGGGTCAGTGTGTCAGCTGCCTGCTACTGTCACTCTAGCGTTACTACGAGGCGTGTAACCCCACACATCCGACGGGAACTGAAGAACCTCCTCGACGCGCTGGGTCAGAGTGTCAGCTGCCTGCTACTGTCACTCAAGCGTTACTGCGAGACGTGTAACCTCACACATCCGACGGGAACTGAAGAACCTCCTCGACGCGCTGGGTCAGTGTAAGCTGCCTGCTACTGTCACTCTAGCGTTACTACGAGGTGTGCAGTCTCACACGTCCGGCGGGAACTGAAGAACGTTCTCGAAGCACTGAGTTAGTGTGCAAGCAGCTTAGGCACTTCACATTCTAACTGCTTAAACTCTAATATTGTGGCATGTAAGCGACCTACGGTGTAAGGTACCTGCGCAATTCCCAAACTCGTTTTTTTTCCTGCAATAAAAGTTATTATTCCAGACTACAGGTAGTCTGTGTTCTAAATTTCAATCCGAATCCGATCTCGGATTCCCGTATCGAAAAATTCCGATCCGTTCAACTGTTGTAACGTGATTGAGCAACAAACATCCAAACTTTCGCATTTGTGATTTCAGCAGAGTAAGTGTAATTGGTAGATTAGTAGTAAGTCTGCCAGCGAAAACGTGGGTCGTAGGTTCGATTCCCACCCAGTGCTAATATTTGTGTGATAAACACAAATATTTTAGTCCACGATCCCTGGTACAATTTTTGCAATTGATTAAGCTCTATCAAGCTTCCTACCAATCACTGTTAGCACAATCGAGAGTTTCATACAGGAAATTATTGGGCGTCTCAACAAAATGACTGGGCATAGACCTCTCTTTTCTCATTCCATCTTCCTCGGTCCTGTGCCAATCGAGTCCAAGTTCGACCCACGATAGAAACGATATCGTCTACCCATCTTGCAGCTGGACGTCCTACACTCCACTTATCTTGCCTCGACCACCTCTCGGTCACTACTCCACCTGTTATCACCGCGTCTAGCAACGTGTCCAGTCCAACACAACTTTAGCACAGTTCCGACGTCTCGAAATTACGTTCTTCGTCGGATCTCGGTATTTCGGATACGGTCTTGGAGTTTTATGCCAAGCATAGACCTTTTCATGGCTCTCTGTGCTACTATGATGTCGTTTATTATATTAGTAGGAGTAATATATTTTGAAGCTTTCAAAGTTAACTCATCGATCGTCCGCTACCCCCAGAGATCCAAGACCGCGCACACTGGCTGATCTGCCGGCTGCCGCCGACGGTGCGCACGCGGCTCCACTTCGCGGCGGCCGTGGTGGGGCACCCGCCCGTGGTCATCGTGGACGAGTGCACCAAGCACCAGACGCACTCCGTCTGCCGAGCCATGTACTGCATGCTGCACTATCTGAGGCGCCGGGGACACGCCATCATCACCAGTTCTAGCAGGTCAGGTCCTTACTAGCATATTGCATCATCATCACCAGTTCCAGCATGTCCTTACTAGCATATTGCATCATCATCACTAGTTCCAGCAGATCCTTACTAGCATATTGCATCTTCATCATTATGTTCCTAAACGTTTAAAGCCAAAATAGGGTACCATAGACACATGAAAGCGCACGAGCGCAGACAAACCCATGTTTTATGTAAAAAAAATACAGAAACTGTGGTCGCTGTTGCTAAAATCAGCATGGAGAGATATAAACATATATATTGCATGATTATCAGTAGTTCCAGCAGGACCTTACTACCATTTTGCATAATCATCACCAGTTCCAGCAGGCCCTTGCTAGCATATTGCAACATCATCACCAGTTCCAGCAGGTCCTTACTAGCATATTGCAACATCATCACCAGTTCTAATAGGCCCACTAGTATATTCTTTTTACTAACCCCCGACCATGGACGTATAATAAAAAAAGTAGGACGTAGCCTCGCTAAAACAAAAACTGTGTGTATAGAGTCGACTAGTGCGCTGTATGTGTCAGCCTGTATGTGACAGGCTGACTCGCACACATACACACTAGTTTGCGCGCGTATTGACCGACTGATGTGTGTATGTGTGCGTGTCAAGCTGTATGTGACAGCGCACTGGCCGACTCTATAGACACAGTTTTTCTTTTAGCGAGACTACGTCCATTTTTATTTACCTACCTCTATGCCCCCGCCAAAACGAGAGGTGTAATAAGTTTGACGTCGATGTCTGTGTCTGTATGTGGCACCGTAGAGCTCAAACGGATCGACCGATTTCAATGCGTTTTTTAGGGTTCCGTAAAACGTAAAAACGGAACCCTTATAGATTCGTCATGTCTGTCTGTCTGTCTGTCCGTCCGTATGTCACAGCCACTTTTTGCCGAAACTATGAGAACTACACTGTTGAAACTTGGTAAGTAGATGTATTCTGTGAACCGCATTAAGATTTGAACAAAAACATTAAAATAAAAGATAAATTAGGGTTGCCCCCCATACTGAGAACTGAAACTCAAAAAATGTTTTTTCATCATACCTACACGTGTGGGGTGTCTATCGATAGGTCTTCAAAAATGATATTGAGGTTTCTAAAATCATTTTCGTCTACACTGAATAATTTGCGCGAGAGACACTTCCAAAGTGGTAAAATGTGTGTCCCCCCCCCCCTCTAACTTCTAAAGTAAGAGAATGAAAAATCTAAAAAAAATATATGATGTACATTACTATGTAAACTACCAACGAAAATTAGTTTGAACTCAATCTGATGAGTAGTTTTTTTGTAGTACGTCATAAATACACTATTATTGAAACTTCGATCAAAGTTACAAGGAACTACAAGAACTATGTGTACTATGTATATTATGTTACTTGCTGCAACGGAACCCTTCATGGGCGAGTCCAACTCGCACTTGACCACTTTATTTTTATTTGAAAACTAGTTTCTTTGCGGTGATTCTTAGCTATGTTTGGTTAATATTGATTCAAGATTGCGACCTCCATAAAATGGCGATTTAAATATTTTTTCAAAATTTCCCTCAACATGTGTATCAAATGGAAGGGTTCGACTATAGGAATGCTAAACACTATGAACAATTTTAAATCGAAGATAGATGCTGTAATAAAGGAAAACAGTTTTCAGATTGGTGACGGTGACGCGAGTTCCATGTTTTTCTTCACCCAAAATAAAAAGCATTTCACCCGTTACACGTCACACATCCGTTTTTGTTCACCCAAAAAGAGCACAAGTGAAGTTTTCAATTCGAAGTTAATTCCAGGGTGGAGGGCCACCTGCCGATGACGAACCGCCTGGCCATCATCCTGGACGGCACCATCTTCGACGTGGGGCGGGTGGACGAGCTGGTGGCGCGCTACAGCCGGCCGGGGTACACCGCCGTGCTGCACCTCAAGGACGAGGCCGACGTGCGAGCCATGTTCTCCCGGTACTTCCGAGACGTCGTCATCAATGACGCCTCCGAGGTATGTGCAGATATTGTTGCTATTAGTGACATCTACGAGGTATGTACAGATATTGTTGCTGTTAGTGACATCTACAACGTATATACAGATATTGTTGTTATTAGTGACATCTACGAGGTATGTACAGATATTGTTGCTGTTAGTGACATCTACGACGTATATCCAGATATTGTTGCTATCAGTGACACTTCCTAGGTATGTCCGACACGGAATCTCATCTCTCGGTCTTTGTCTTATCTGTTTAGCGTGACAGAGACAAGGATGGTCATCCATCATTCGGATTGCATTTAGAATCGCTACCCAGATCAATGTCGTCAGCAATGATACCATCATTTCAGCTCATAGCTTACCTGGGTAGCGATTCTAAATCCATTCGGTTGCATCCAACACGAGATCGGGGTCTCATCTCTTGGTCTTTGTCTTATCTGTTTAGCACGACAGACGGATTCTGTGAGTTGAAGCCAGAAATGAAAAGAAGAAGAATTTAATCGTCTGACCATTGCTTTCCCTCGTTATACTATAAACTGAGACTAACAACAAATTGTATTGCCAAACATGTAGCATACATCTCGAAGAGGCCAGTTTGTACGTGGGTCAACTTTTAAAATGCTTTGTATCATTTTACCCGCAAACAGTAATAAATTAACAGTAAACAGTGTGTTCCGGTTTGAAGGGCAATGTTTCCAGAGAAATTACAGGGCTTAGAGATATCACAACTTAGATCTCTGGGTGACGAGCGCAGTGCAGTGATAGGTAATCATTTGAACTCTCCACGTTCCAATAGTTGCGTGTCACTGTGCTGTTAAGTGGCAGGCATGTTGCTTACGATCAGGCACATGTCCTGCTCGTCTCGTCACTCTTTATTTAAAATAAAAATGTATGTATTTGTATCTGAATGGTAGATGTAATCAAATATATCGTATTATTTTGCAGGTGTTAGTGAACGTGCAAATCCGCGACCCCGACCTGAACTGGGCGACCGTCTTCGAGCGAATGGAAGACCTGAAGGAGACGTACGATCAGGTCTACTCGTACATCGTCACCGTCATCCCCATCGACTACATCTACAACTCCATTATCAACAACGAGAAGGGCAAGAAGGTGACCTCCGACCTGGTCTCCGGGTTCCGTTTCGACAGGTTCAAGACTCGCAAGATAAAGCCGGGCAAGGAAAAGCTAGACCTCCTGATACCGTTCGAACAGAAATACGATATAGTCAAGCTTAAGGAGTTACCTTGGTCGGTTATTTTTCAAACCTGATTTTTGTACTGTTTATTCTTACTACCTATTACTTACTTGTTTAGTAAGCTGTTCACACCTAAAGGTCTAATGATCCGACTAAAGTGGATAAATATGGGATCTTATTTGTCTCCTTACCTTCTCTTTGGTTTCAAACAACTATAGTAGTGGTAGGACTCTTAGCAGAGTCCGCCTGGGGAAGTACCACACCTTTGCCAAATATTCTACCGCCAAGCAGTAATGTGCAAACATTACTGTGTTCCGGTTTGAAGGGCAATGATTCCAGAGAAATTACAGGGCTTAGAGACATAATAATATGTTAATCAAAAATGTTAAGTTCGTTTATTAGCCAGAGTTAAGTTTTATTTTATTTAAGCGAATATTACCAATGTTATTTGGTCGCTCTGTTTAAGAAATAAAGGCAGTTTTCGAAGTTAGCTAGTATTTCATTTATCGTCGTCATCATTAGGCTTCCTTATGACATAGCCTCTTAGTAGGTGGACATTTCATTTATCTTTTTAGTGATAGGACTCTTTGGAGAGCCCTCATGGGGAAGTACCATAACTTTGCCAGTTATTTTACCGATAAGCAGTAATGTTCCGGACTGTTCCGGTTTAGCAAAATTTTTAGAGAAATTGGAGGGCAAAAAGATAGCCATCTTAATTCTCTGGATGACAAGCACAGTGCAGTGCTATAAGCAGTGGTTTGGAGTCCTTATGTTCGAATAGCTACATGCACTGCGTTTTTAGGGGCAGGTTTGTTGCTTACCATCAGGCGCATGTCTTGCACGTCCCGTTACGCTATATAATGAATCAATGTATTTTATGTAGGTAAAGTTCGAAAAGATGGAGTGTATCCCACTATTTCCATGGAAATACAAAATGGAAATAGTGGGACTAACATTTTATAAAAATTGTATCCCATTATTTCTATTGCGACAAAAAAACGCAGAAGAATTTGTATTATTTGAAAAGTACCACTTTTATCGAATAGATTAAAATTGAAATATGACTTCCCGGTATTAAAAAAAATGAAGAACAATTTACTTAATAATCTGCAGTTTTATTAAATAATTCTCCACCACATTCTCGACAGTATAAATCACACAAAGCCACCTCGTCACTACACAGATGTGTGGATGATTGTTTGTGATTGTATTCCTCACATTTTTCCGTTGGCATTATTTCTTCATCGCTTAACGATATTACTCCGTCTGGTATTACTTTAAAAAATAAATCAACCCATATTGTTGTCGGTAGTTTAAGGTTATAAAACAATAATCGTATTTTAAGTAGCTGTAAACAAGACGATATAATATTAGAAATAGAATAATTTCAACATACTTGAAAAACATGGTCGTATGACTTGTTACATTTTCCAGCACCGAGTTTTCATAACTTTGTAAGTTTCCATCTATTTGTGAATGTAAAATGTTTAACACATTCGATAAAGCTATTTCATAAAGTGTCTTTGGAGTCTTTGTAAAAATTTTTTTCACAATTTCATCCATTATACAAAATTGATTTTTATTGTACCTATTGGATTATAGATTTTAAATTTTAACATGTTGTTTTAAATTTTTTGAAACAATTGACTGTAACCGATTTTTGTATTCCACCAAGCAGTATCAAAATTTCCAACATGAAGGTTTTATATAAAACATGCTACCAGAATAAAAAGTAGTCTATGTGTTATTCCAGTTTTACACCTATCTCCATTCCAAATTTCAGCTTAGTTTAAATATAAGGACCATCTTTAATAAAAATTGTCCAGGTGTTACATCGCCTTGGAGAAATTTCATTTGTTCATCTAATATCATCTCATCTTTTTGCACTTCGGCTATTACTCGTTTTCGGGAATTATTTGATACATAGTATTCGTTTGATTTATCACCATCTCTTAATATATGCAAAAGTTGAACAATATTAACATTTTTTGGCACCAGTCTATTTAATTTCCTATTCCAAGATTCCACCGCATTATTAGTGCGGTGACGTTCTCCAAACACACACCACACCCTTGAAAAATCATTTTTCATCCAGTAGTTCTCTATGTAGTTTTTAAATTTATGTTCGGCTTCACTGTCACCCATCTCTGCTAAGACATAATTCCAACCATCTTGTATTTTATTTTTGGGCAAAAGTGGAAGTCTGAAGGAAAGTTGAATTATCAATTTCATGCGGATGGATTTATTCATGCCAAGAGATTTAGCTTTCTTAGCTAATGATTTCACAAAATGAAAATAGCAGCCCTTTATTTGAACCGTAGGAAAACTTGTTGTTAATGCAGAAATCAAAGCTCTTTCAAAATCAACGGTAAATTTAGCAGGTCTCCATTCAGGTAACCATCTTTTAATAAGATAAAATAAAGTGCAATACGCTTTCCGTGATTTACTCGATAAAAGCGCATAAATCACTGGTACCACTTTGCTTTGATTCAAGTCACTGCCAAAATCAGCGTGGATTGACAATAATTGTGTAAATGGTGCTGGACACGCAAAGAATGTCCCGTCAATGAAATAATTACCGCTTTTTAATTCACATCTAGTTTTTTCACGACAAAATATTATTATTCTTAAATCAGTGTCAAGATAATCAGCAAGAACAAAGTCTTCAAATATTACTGGAATTTGTACTTCTTGAACGGTCTTGCAACACACCTTTTTAATATTTAGTACTTTGTTACGACGTCTGTACATGGAAGACTTTTTAGAGGTGTATTGTGTCAATGGTTTACCAAGTAATGGAATTCCTTTGTCAACTAAAGAATTTATAGCGTTATTGAAAGCTTTAGGTATTGTTATTTTGCCCATTGCAGCTTGATCAAAACTACAACTCATTGCAACTTCGATCGCGGATTGGTTGCTGTCGGAAATACAGTGAGAAGAGTGCTCAATGGTTCTCACTATAGTGTTATCCTATAAAATTTCAAATAAGTATATTAATAAAACATACAGTACCTATACAAAATAAATGGCCAACTTACAGCCTCTGTTATAGTGATAGAAACTTACCGGGGACACTGTCATCGAACCTTTACAATTAGTTTTGTGGCGCTTATTGCATTTCCATAACGTATTGTTATTCTTATAAACTATCTGCCTAGTGTATTCATAACCCTCGTACAACAGTATAACACCCTTCCCCCTTTTTATTAACTCCATTATTTAACAATATTTAAATAATTCAAAACCAACGCCTATCCCGTAAAGCAATAATAGCTATGACAGCTGTCTATCAATCAATAACAGTTAATTACAACTATGAGACAACAAGAGGTTTTATCTAAAGAGGAAATAAATAAATAGTTTCTAAGTGCACGCAGTCATACGAGCTAATGCAGTGTTTTTTGTCGCAGCGGACAGCAATAGAAATAGTGGGACAATCAGTCTTAATCAGGCCCAGTATTTCTATCAATAGAAATACAAAATAGAAATAGTGGGATACACCGGAAAAGATGACCAAGCCCCTTACCCTTTTTTGGGGGAAATGCCTTTAGGCACACACGATCCACCGTCAAGGGACACAGCAGGACGTCTTCTCTCTGTCTACGAAAACGTAATTTTGAAATAAACTCGCGACTTTCCAACTCTCGATTCTACTTCGATTCTACTTCGATCCGTCGTTTTGTCCATTTAAAATTTTAAATGTTCTAAGCCTACTCTAATTAGAGTATATCTACTTAGAACATTTAAACGTCAAACAATGTTATATCGGACGAAACGAAGTAGAATGGGAGTAGGAAAGTCACTGAATGGGAGTTTTTTTTTCGAAATTACGTTTTCGTAGAAGTAGACGTCCAGGTTTATGGGGCTCGACGAGACATGGTGCCCCTACAGGCCAAAACCCCCATAGATTAGATGCATGACTAGGAGTCGCAGTCGGAGGGTCTCTTCGCACTTCCATCAATGACCCTGACCCAAACCCCCTTACCCTTACTTTAAGCTCAGCTTACCAAAGTAATGGTATTTGCCGTTGCCTTATCCAAATTTGGTGTTCTATTTATAGCCAGCCTTTCCTTTCCAAAATCCTTGAGCGTCTTGTCCACAAACACCATAATGAATTTCTTCTACAATTCATAGAAGATAGAAAATCCTACTTAATAGTTTTGTCAACAGAAATACTCAACACAGAACAGGTGGGAATAAACGATATTTTCAACCCTTTCCATTCCGCCTTCCGCATTTCCAGCCTAAACAAAGCATTGTCTGGACTTGCTAGTCACTGACGATATCTACTCGCCTGTGGGGATGGATGATGGTAAGCTTAGGTAGGTTCTGTTTTGTGTTAAAGGCCGGGTCACTCAGAGGCGATCCGGTAGCGATAGCGATCCGATACCGAGTATGGGATCGCGCCCGCTTGCTGTGTGTCAGGTTGCATACAAATTCGAACATTACAAAAAATATCGTCTCGCTATCGGATCGCTATCGCTATCGGATCGCCTCTGTGTGACCCGGCTTTTAACTTCAGTAATATTTCCATCGCAGTCAATTTCGACATTTTACTAGGATGACTACGCTCAATTGAAATATGCCTGTAATCGGTTGGCTTTGATTCGTAGATACCTACAACAACGCCCGCAATAGATATGCCAAGTTACCGTTTCTTCTTGGTGTAATACAACAGCTGGTGTGCCTCAAGGCGGTGCGTTATCTCCTCTTCTGTTTACTATTTACATAAATGCTATTTCTAAATATATAGGTAAGCGCCGGTTTTCACGACGCGGTATCAAACCGCGCCCGCGCGCGGGCGCGGCGCCGCGCCGCGCGACGGTTTTGTTTCAATAGGTAGGTACTCACGAGACCGCAGGTTTTCGCGGTTTCTATTCCGGAAAGCTACTGCGCAAGAATCGCGCGCAGCCACGCGGGCGCCGCGCGGATGCCGCAGCCGCCGCGGCCGTAAACCGCGTCGTGAGTTTTGAATTCAATTTTATATGGAAATCTGGCGCGACCGCGCGCGGGCGCGGTTGACAGCAGCGCCGTGAAAACCGGCTCTTCTTCGTATCACCTTTACGCAGACGATCTCCAATTAAACTGCTCATTCATGAACGCACAACACATAATTAATATTTCTCGAAGTTTTTCCCGTCTCCCAGTTTAATGTAATAAAAATAATGATGAACAGAACAAGGATAAGTGCAAATAGCGGCAAAAGCAATAAGTATGCAAGAATCATGTTAATCTGATTTATTTCCCAGCGACACAATACTGAATTCAGGTATGATTACATGTACATAGGTAAGCTAAGTGAGACAATACAAATTAGCATAAATTTACATCTAAACGAAGAACGAAGCTACAAACGAACGAGTCCAATGGACAGCACGCCGTTTTCACCATGTTGGAAGCGTCCCCCTCTCGTGACACGATGCAAGAAAAGCGAAACCTATGTGTTAAGGACCTTTGAATGACAATGTACCTTGAAATGAAAAACCATTTTCAAAATAAAGGAAATCAAGGACTCTCCCAATGATCAAACGCTGCGCTGGATGCTGGCTAAACTGCAGTGATGTAATCGAATGGAAGTCGTAAAAAAATAAATTAAACTGGAACTAATGTTTAGCGTTTACAAGCCATCATTGTATTCTGATTTGATGTTGAAATGTCCACCGATATTTATTTATTGTATGTATACCGATCGAATGTTCCTGAATAAATAACTTATCGTTACTATTTGATATTTCTTGTTGTTTCCTGAATGAATTACTTGTCGTTTACTGATTAAAACACATTTGACCCGAAACTATTCTCTGTTACATCCCGTAACTAGCTAATAAAATGATATTGTTTGTACCCACGTCTCACAGCTGGCCAAATCCGGAAGTGCCCAATGTAATAAATTAAAGATTCAATAAACAAAGTAATAAGAATTCAAAGCAAATAACATGTCTGTGAAAAATGGTCAATGAAATTGCAGATATTAACCATAACCAGAGGGTCAGGGGGGTCTAAAAAGGACTTTCACTAAGGGTTGTTCATCTAAAAGTGATTACTCAGTCAAAACTGCATTAAAGTTTCAAATTTATTTCAATAGACATAAAACTCACAATAAAACGGCCTTTTTATACCTCCACATATTGAAAATGTTGCAGTGCACAAGACAGACATCAAGCAAATTTTAGAAGCAAGCTTATCCAGATGCCATAATTTCTAACTTATAACATAGTTGATACGTACAAGACTAGTTTCTTTATCTTATTTATGTAAAGAAATTTGGTCGACATAGACTAGAATTATTAAATGGAATATATCACCTAAAATTGTAAATATCCACAATGCCACATGACTTCCCCCAAATCATACACAAACCGAAAAATCTTCAAAAATGCAATTTTCGGCCCAAACCATCGCAAGTCCAATTTAATCGATATAACATTGTATTAATACTGTGACCCCTACCAAATTTCAGGCTGCAACCGCGCCAGGGTTTTTCCAACGTCATAAGCCGCATTCAGAAGTAAAAAGAAGTAGTTCCAATCTACTTATTAGATGGCGGTGGTGGGTGTTATCTATACATCGAAACTGTTAAGAATAAACGGTTATTTTCTAGCATTTGTCGCGTTAGATTTTTCGTGTTAACATTGAATCGTGATTTTATTACATTCGAGTGATTTCGATTCAAGCTTGTAATAATCTATGGTAAAATTTAGTAATAATTAGAAAAACGTGGGTGGCAACAAAATAAATGAAATTTGAAGTATCTGTTTGTAATATTAAAATTACAACACTGTACTGCGCTCGTCACCCAGATATCTAAGGTATCCTATGCTTATGGTTACGATTTTCACACACGCTGTGAATGTGTGCGGTCTCAGTACCGCCTGAAACACGGACGAAGGTATTTGTTTTCACACACGCATAGCGTGTTTTTACACTTGGTCGCCACAACATTTATGAGTCATATGAACCACCAGGAAACCTATGTAGGATGATAGAAGGGTATAAAATAATAAGATTCAGCACTATGCCGAAATTTGTAAGCTTTCCAACTAAGTGCAAGTTGAAGTTGCGAGGGTTGCAACCACAGAAATCTAAATAATAAGGTACTAGAAGTCGCATGACCGCGTGACATTGTCGCCGCACAGGTGACTTGTAGGCCACCAGTTGCTCGAGTTGTAGTTTAGTCTTCTTCGAACCGGCTGGCGTGAATCATCTTTAAAACTTGTGTTATGCAGCATAAACAACTGTGGAAGTTCTTCCACAACTTGCAATTATACCAATAATGAGATTATATTTCACTGATAGGTATTTTATTTTATTTTAATTGTATTTTTTACTAAAATAAACGGAGCCCAATGATTCACTATGATAGTTATTCATTTTTGGTGTTATCGTCGTTTTGCATACCATTGCTGCGTACATTAATTAACATCTAGAGTGGTACAAGCATTACCAGCAATGTAATGTAAAATTAAAGAAATCGTCATAACCTCTAATCTTCCATGGTACAACCGCAGGTAGCGATCGTGAGCTAGTGCTGTGACGGCTCAATTTTACTTGGCCAAAAATAAACGATGAAAATTGTATTTTAAATTTTACCTTTTTATCAATAAATTAACATAAAATATCGATAAAAAAATTGTACACAGTTAACACCCATACGTAAAATCTTTTAATTCGCGGTAAACATTACTTCATAATTCATAAATTATTAACAAAAGGTATATACTTTACACTTTACATACTAGCTATAACGCGCGATTGTTCGTCCGTGCAAAATAAATATTAAGGTAACAGAGGCAGTATTTAGGTTCACTAATGTTTCACAAACATTTTTTAACAAAACATCACTTTAAAACCAACGAATCGCATAATATTCATTGCAAAAACTTTACAATACAAAAATTTTTCATTTTACAAACAACATTTCGCATGATATTTATTTCAAAAATACCTTACATCAACAAATGTTTTATTTTACAAACCATCATTTTATAACCAATTGCATGGCAAACGTTTCACTTAAACAATGTATCGAATGACATTTTGTTTTTTGTCCATTTTTCATTTCATAAATTATTATTTTTTACAAATTTATCATTTACCAAAACATAATTTATAACAAATATTTCAAAAGTACCCGAAACATTGTCTATATAAATTATCAATTCTGATTTGGTTCTGTCATTTACTTTAGACTACCGCTCCGATTAGGGTCTATCACTGAGATTTGACTCCGGGTGGGCTCCCGCCAGAAGCTCTGCGGTCAGCCCTGAGTGTCGCTTCTCCATACTCGGCCTGCGCGTTATGGAATGAATATTTGTCAAATAATTAGTTTGAGATATAACCAATTTGTTAAATATTTTTTTATATAATGATCATTTCACTACCCGTGAGTTTGTCTAACGTTGGTTATCACATGTCGGTTTGTGAAAAAAAGTTTTTCAAAAGAACGGATACCCAGTATTTAGCTATTGTAAGCATTTATTTTTAAGACTTTATTAGTTTTCATCCAAAATCAGCGAACAACACGGAAGGGAGGCATACACAGCGTCAACCTCTGTCAAAGTGCAAGTCCGCCGAGTTTGATAATATACCGTGGCGTGGAATACACTGAGGGTGGGGCTAGATTTGTGAATGGTGCTTTATTTTTTATGTGTTAGTGATTTGGCTGCGTGGGTATGGTCGGCAATGGATCGGTACAGGTATGTTTTGTATGTAATATTGCGGCTTTGCGCTAGTGTGCAACTTTCCCCTCCCGCAAGAAATGACAGAAAGATTTGCACAATATTTTTTAGCTAAGGCTACTTCCCTTCCGTGCTTGCGCGGAAGATCGAGTTGCTCGATGTACAAAATATACAACAACCTTTGTTCTTCAACTATACCTAAGCCCATATGGTGTCAGAATTACATAGTTCAGTTTTCGAAACAATAGGTAGTATACCCGTGTGACTCACTTATTTCATAAGCATATTGACTTTGTTGTAGTGTAATACATTAATGAAATCAATAATAACCTTTATCGAATGTTAAAATTGCACCGTACTTTGAAATATCGATATGTTTTAATTTTTGTCAAGCACTAGCGTAAATGTGAAAAATTGTTTATTTTTCAATATATTAGTAGGTTCACTGATAAGCGTTTATGGAAGTGTGTGGTGCAATCACAGACCTAGTTTGTTAATGTGCAGCTGTTTGTGTGTGAGTGAATTTGTATTGGAATAGTACGCGCATGTAGTAGTGACCGCGGGGGTAGGGGAAATGTGGCGACAAGCGTTTTGCAAGCAATTTGAGAGTTATGCCATTTCTATTACCTTATTATTTGGATTTCTGTGGTTGCAACCCTCGATCTTTTCTCCTTGTCGCATGATTTATGTACAGCGTTGCGGAATAATGGATTAGAAGATGTATTGAAACTAAAAAAAATTAATTGAACATTCCTCACACAACACTCACTAAGCAAAGCGAGCCAGAGAGTGGATAGAATACTTGAGTATTTGTTAATACTGATGATACACATAAACACCCAAACCCAGAACAAATATTTTATTAATCACTCAGATATTTGTCCTGGATGGGAATCGAACCCACAAACATCCGGCTCGGTGGGCAAACTTACTACCAACTAAGGACAGTAACCCTAAGGACAACCCTAGAACTAACAAATAAATGTAATTACTACCTAAACAATAAATGCTACAGCGTATTGCAATACTGATGAATTTTCGCCTATCACAGTCGAGAAGCAGACACAATAACCAATCTCAATATTTCCTTAGGCTCCAAATAATAAGAATAAATGCCTAAAATTTTTGTCACTTGTGGCACTCAAAGGAATTCAAATTTGCCTAACTGACTGACATACCAAAAGTATTTTTCAAATCCCTTCCCATAAGAGTATCCAGAATACCATTAAGTACATGGTAACACCTAAGTGTTCTGCTTTGGTCATGTACCGTAACACTTCAGATGTAAGTGAGCTACACACCTTATTAAAGGTACCCAATGGTCCCTCATCAATGCAGGGTAGTGTGAGATCTGTGCAACTCAGCAGAGGAACCCCGCGCTTGAGCCATCATATTCTCGATCCTATTGGTAGTCTCCCGAACCATAGAGAACTCGGAGAGGTCTGGGAGGTCCAGCACAATGTGGGCAGAGAGACGTTTGTAAACAGAATTAGAATCTTTTTTATTTCTCCTAGTTTCTTCATATTTAAGTTGCTGCTTTAGAAATATAGACTGTTTCAGCATTTCTTGTATGTTCTGGAAACTGTTGGCTGCCGCATCCATAGACTTCACTGCACTGGAATTGAGATAATAATTGATTAAATTTAAAAAATCCTTTGATAGAATTATGGCTATACTACAAAAAAATATCATTTTCAGTCATAGGAACTGTTAACCGATAGATGTAAAAACTTTACAGCAAGCAAACATACACTTTATTTACACTTCGGTGAGTGTGCAACTGATCTGTACGATCTAATAAATATCTTCTACTTTGTCCTTTTTACTATCGACGGCTCGTAGCTTGAAAAAGCGTCACCGTTTCATGGTTGACGTACCAAAGACTCTAAGAAAGAGGTTTGAATCTACCTTCGTCACAAGAATATCTAGGCTGTGGCTAGGCTTTTTCCCAATGGTTACAATTGTGTCTTCAAATAAACAAACAAACGCTGCATCGTAGACCGCATCGTCGCTTAACATCTGGCGAGATGACGGTCAATTTACAAATAAATTTATTTATTTTATTTAGTGTAAAGCTAAAAATGGTAAAAAAAAACTTAACAGTAAATAGCACTAATACAGCACAATATGACTGTCACCTGTAGCTGGTGATGCAAGCTCATTAGGTATTCCCCTAACATAAAGAAATCAATACTAAAGAAATTTCCACTTCAACATGATTATGCAAATGAGTATGGCCATGCTTGCCAGCATAGATATGCCATGCTTGCCAGCATAGATATGCCATGCTTGCCAGCATAGATATGCCATGCTTGTCAGCATAGCCATAGCATAAGCATAAGTAACCCATTAAATGTTCCCACAGCTGGGACTTAAGGCCTTCTCTCTCAAAGAGAGTCAAGGGCCTTATCCACTACGCTGGCCGAGTGCGGGTTGGTGGATGACAGATGACCTTGAAAGATTCTAGGTACCTACATGTCCATCAGCACAGCATACATACATACATACATAGCACAGCCATACCATGTTTGATTTACCATGCTATTTATCTACCATGTTTGCAGAAACAACAGCTTCATGCTTCATGTGTGCAGTGCTATTATCATCGTGATATTTTATGGTCAATGACTACACCTTTGCCTGGTGAATGACTATTTGCCTCACACAGCAGCCAGAATTTTGTATTTTAGTCACTTTGTTCCACTTCATGAGGAGTTTTTCGTAAAACACATTCACTTCCTCCAGGCTCTATCATTAGTCAAATTTGAGTTTACTTTTTCTATTCTTACCTATTCTCATGTCCATTTCACATAATCAATCCACACTTTTTTGGAAGCCCTCTACCGCAGCATTCATCTTCATTCATATCCTGTAGTGGTAGGACTCTTGGCAGAGTCCGCCTGGGGAAGGACCACACCTTTGCCAAATATTCTACCGCCAAGCAGTAATGTGCAAACATTACTGTGTTCCGGTCTGAAGGGCAATGTTTCCAGAGAAATTACAGGGCTTAGAGATATAACAACTTAGATCTCTGGGTGACGAGCGCAGTGCAGTGCTAGGTAATGATTTGGAATCTTCATGTTCCAATAACTGCGTGTCACTGTGCTGTTATGTGGCAGGCATGTTGCTTACCATCAGGCACATGACCTGCTCGTCTCGCCACTCTATATTTAAAAAAAAAAAAAAAAAAAAAAATATCCAAGGGTTTTGTGGTAATGTGGTTTGCTCATGCTTTAGTACATATAAAAATATGATAATAATATGGGTTTGTATCCTGGATCCTGTATAATCTTAATATATATAAATCTCCTGTCACGATGTTTGTCCGCGATGGATTCCTAAACTACTTAACCGATTTTAAATTAAATTGGCACACCGTGAGCAGTCTGGTCCAACTTGAGAGATAGGATAGTTTTTATTTCGATTAATAGTCTTTAAATGACAATATCCGAGCGCAGCCGGAATGGGCCGCTAGTATTGTATAAAAATATGGGATGGTGCTGGTCATTGGAAGCATGCAATTATTTGGGCTTTATTGAAAGAATAGTAAAATGACCTCAATACTTGGACAGTTATTATATCTAGGTAAGTATGTCAGATTATATGCGCACAATGGCTAGGCTAGGTGCAGAAAAGGCCCCAAGAAAATAACTAACTAACTATCCCAGATTATATTTCAGTATTGTTAACCACAATTATGAGTAATAAATATATGAACTGATATTACTGATAACCATTACAATACTAACATGTTACTGTTGCCTATTATTGTACTGGCAAACATAAATGAGTACAGGTTTGAAGGGCAAGGCAAGTGCCGCCAGCAGAGGGATAGGGCCCAAGCTACCGGCAGTTAGGGCTGCAGAGTGAAGAACGTCCTGACGATGTGCGCTGTGTCAAGGATGCCTTCTTGGATCTTCTTCATGTGGATGAAGGGCCAGATGCACCCTTAACCCAACTGTCTAGCGAAAGTCTCTTTAGATGTTGGTCGAGACTATTCGCTATAAGGCCGTTTGCCGACACAACTTTTGGGACTATGGTCGTCGAATCAACATCCCACATTGCGTTAACCTCATGAGCCAAGTCAAGGTACTTGCTAAGCTTGTTTCCAGAGACATTTCAATGGCAAAAGATAAATCATGTAATGTCTCTGCTTGCTCTTGCTCTGCTTGCTCTTGCTCTGTGCAATGCGCACAGTGCAGTGTTATGCAAGGTTTTTGCCTCTTCATGTCGAAATAGTTGTGTTGTAATGTACTATATATGTAGCAGGATTGTTGCTTACTATTGGGTGTATGCCCAGCTATACTAGTAACTAATTTTTTTAAAATTGGCAGTCATAGGAACTGCCAATAAAGGCCGGTTTTCATTTTGATTAGTGCAATTGCGAGTGCGAGTGAGTAATCGCGACTGATTACTATGCACTCGCAATAATTGATCGGTGTCCACACGTATTTGCTACTAATAACTCAACACCTGCACTACTAACTCGCACTCGGACTAATCAAAATGAAAATAGGCCTTAAGAGTGAAAACTTATAACTCAGAATTTGATAACTTACATACTTTGGAAACAATGCAGGTGAAACGGAAGGGCGTAGCCATGCGTATGGAGCAATGCGTCAGCATTTCTAGATGGCCAATGATCATGCTCCTGAGTTTACCCGAAGATTTCTTATCATTCCCAAACATAAAGCAAGAATTCAATTCACAGCCTATAACAAATCTGTCTGTGGTTCGCCAAAAGAAGTTTTCACTTCAAAAAGTTACATTTATTTTAAATGTATGAACTGCAAACGTGGAAACATCTTAATAAGTTAATATCCCTTAATAAGCTGCGTGTTACTGTGTTGTTATGTGGCAGGCATGTTGCTTACCATCAGGCACATGACCTGCTCGTCTTGTCACTCTATGCTATAAAAAAAAATCCATGCAGTTCCCACTCCCATTATTATACCATGATAAAAAGTATGGGCTATTCTAGACTACAATCTTCGTTTCAAATTTCAACCAGATCCGTTCATGCGTTCCAACGTAGACATCCATCCAAACAAACAAAAGCACAAACATTCAAACTTCCACATTTATAATATTAGTGGGATTGATACACAGAAATTCAGACCAGTATATTATTACCTTAAGGCATATTCTACATCATAGCACCTCCCTTGAAGCTCATGTTGAAGCTTGGTGACTTCCACTCGGCGGTCCACCATAGGCGGCAGGGCTTTCCGCACATGCTCCTGCAGTCGATACAACGCCAGCGAAGGCTCGTTGGCTACTATATGCATGTTTTCAGATATACGTTCTGCAGCTGAGAAATTAGCAACAAAAATATTAAATCGTCTGTAAAATGACTTAAATTTTTCTTCATAAACGTTTAAAAGCTAGATATATAGATATCATTACCTTTTTTCGCTTTTGATTCTAAGTCAGTATCGCCTTGATATACGAAAGCCATGTTTACAAAAAATTCCCAAACAATATTTGTATCACAGCTTGTATTGATATAATTTGCTTGAAGTATCTCAGTGAATATTACTTCATACAATCACTTTATTTTACTTGCTTTGTTTTATACACAGATCACTATTTCATAGAAATACGGCAAATTAGAAATTATAAAATTAGAAAATATACTTAAACTTCGCTCAGTTTTATTTTTACTTTTTATCACAGACTAGGTAGAGATTTGGTAGAGATGCTTTTTATTCTTTTTATATTCTTTTTATCATAAATCAATGAGTAGTATTTACATTCTCTTTGATATTTTTTTTTTAATTTATTCTTGGCCATGAATACTAGTTTTTAAACCGATGTTTTTATATGTTTAACCAAGTTCAAGTTTCTTTATTTCGCTTTAAATTGTGGTTACATTATAGGTCTTACAAATACTTAGCACCTAGACAATTTCACTATGTATAGCAAATCTATATTTTAGTACATCAGCATGTCATACTACTTAACTGAAAACTAATGGGGCGTTTTCCAGATGAAGATAGACTTGTCAAAGACAGTTCCCAATTTCACCATAAGTGGCGCCAATGTTTCATTTTGTTAGAGAAATTTCACAAAAACAAACAGTGGTGCCACACTTGGCAAAATTTAGAACTATTTTTGACAAGTCTATCTTCATCTGGAAAACGCCCCATTATTTTATCTTATATATAAAATTCTCGTGTCACAGTGTTTGTTTCCTTACTCCTCCGAAACGGCTTTACTGATTTTTACCAAATTTTATACGCATATTTAGTAGGTCTGAGAATCGGCTACTAGCTATTTTTCATAGTTGTTCACCCCAAACTTTTTTTTTTAATTTTTGGTCAAATTTTTTTGTTTTTATTTTTTTATAATGTGGCGTTAAAAAATACATACACCCCCAAATTTTTACCCTTTTATCACCAACCCCTGTTTTTTTATAGCCATTTTAGTAATTTAATCATTTGACAGTGAACTTATAAACGACGGGACCGATTTTAATTATTTTTTTGTGTGTGTATTCGAAGATGGTTTAAATTCACAAATAAGCCCGGCAGATGGCGCTGCAGACAGTGTCTAGGTTATGTCCGAGCGAAGCCGGAACGGGCCACTAGTTGTATCTATATATTATACATTCAGAATTTGAATAATTACATCGGGCTAAATCTATTTTCATTAAATTCAATGAAGTGTTTGATGTCATAGAAACTTAATTTGTAGGGCAGGTCCCATGGACTCCGCGTTAAATTGTTTTGGTGAATATTTTTTCTAAAAATGCAGCTACAGCGCTGTGTTCCTCAGTAGCTTCCGACGCTTCCGTCAATTTCGCGGTCAACCCGGAGACGAGAGGTCGTCCGCAGCCGCGTGATGAAACGTGAGTTATTGACCCTTATGGAGTCCCGTGGACTCCACCATACACATTACGTAACAAAAAAAATTGTTTTATTGCGTTCCTCCATACAATACAATGTTGTTTATTGTATTATTTTGATAAAATAACATCTAATAATCGAAATATAAGATCTGTTATTGTGTGATTAGTGACTGGCTATAAAATATTGAAGAAAATGCAGACGACGAAGAAAAAAAAGACAACTGCATATCTAACGTCCGCATTTAACGTTATTCAAGAAGCGAAATGATGTTGGCGAAGCAAATGAAGACAAATTATTCTTTGATAAGAGAAAATATTGGTTTCTTTGTCCAAAAAAAAATTAAAAGAAAGAACGCGTATATTTGTAACTCATTTTGCAAACCAACATGTATGATTTGTTTGAAAAACATTTGCAGGCATCGATGTGTACGTACTAGTGATTGAGTCACTGCACGTTTTTTTTTTGTTGAATTTTTTCTTAGATGTTATGTTTTATTTGTCAAGAAGACTGTTATGTTTACCTAATTTAGAAAGTTTACAAAGGTTCCAGATGGTTTTTTTGTATGTTTAAGCGGTACAAAATGGCTATGTCTATTTTTTGTGATTTTAGAGACTGAATGTAAAGTTTATGTTAAAAATGAATGAAAACAAATGTTCCTATGTCTAATGTTTAAGAATAACAGTTTAGTATCTTTGTTACCATACAAAATAAAAATAAAAATTCCTGTTTGACTGTAAGTCTTTTTTTCTTTTATGTATTTTGGAGTCCCTGGGTCTCCGCCTTACACTTGACGTTTTAGTTTTACTCACCATACACACTAAGGGTTAAGCAGTGCTGCCAACAAGATTTTTAATCGCCAAGTTAGTTGTGAATTTCCGTTATAAATCCGTATTTTTTTGCCTATAATAACTGTTTAATTTCTAAAAGTTCAGCATTCAGTATCCTATTAATATTATAAATGTTAATTCTTGTATGTTTGTGGCCAATCGTAACTCGTAACGTGTGTACAGGGTAGCGATTCTGTTTTAGTTTGTCTTATCTGTTTAGCATGACAAAGACCGAGAGATGAGATTCCGTGTCGGATGCAACCGAATGGTTTCAGAATCGCTACCCAGAGGTCGGGCTAAAATTTAAAACACAGATTATAGTTTGGAAGAACACATAGGCTACTTTTAATTCTGGAAAAACCATGGGAACGGGAACATCGCGGGTAAACCCGAAAAGCAGTACTAGTAATATATAATAAATATCTATAAACATTGGTTTCCCGTTTCCGATTATGTGGCAGCAGCAGTGAAGTCATACCACGCGATTTTTATGAGCTGCGTCTTACGGGTGCAAGACTAAATAAAGGTTAGTGATAAAAATCGCGGGATCTGGCTTCACTGCTTTATAGTCAGCAGAGGTAAGTGCCGCTCATAAACATCTACATCCCGTTAGCTGTTAGAAATATTTTCCCGCTCGCAACTGATCCAAATCCGCCAGATATGACGAGATATCCGTTAAGTTGGCAACACTGTTTTGCTGCTAGACCCCAAATCTCGTCTTTGTACTAGAACCTCGTACGTTAGCGTTAGGCAGCCCTGCTTAGGACTGGGGACTGGGAGGGAGGGAATTTTAGTTGTTTGGGAGTTTGGGATCGAAAAACTGTCAATTTGATCACGGAAAGTTCACTTTATGTTTCGCGGCTGAAGGACTAGTATCCACGACCAAGAAGAAATTAAAAAAAAAAGATCAACGGAAAGTGGTAGAAAAAATGTAATGATACCACCTTCATTACATTTTTTCTACTATTTTGTATAATGTTCACTTGTTCACTCTACTCCATTATCTGTACAATTCTGAATTCTAAACTCTAAACATTGTTCTCACTCCGAGTTATGTTCTTGTGTTCATTTATCGGCGTAAGCCTCCAAAGCCTCAAGGCTGATCTTCAGAAAATTCATCATTAAAATTAAATTTCACTGTTTGTTATTGCAGACATGTAGCTCGTAATTTAACCGTATTAAGACAGTGCTACATTGTAATGAGATATTTATGCAACTTGTCGGTTGATTAGTGTTGCTGTAGTGATAGTATAATCGCGATAATAATAAGCCAAATTTATGTTTTCCTTATCAATGCATGCTGCAAAGCCAGCCTTTATCATTAGTCGATAAGGTTAAGTCTGGATTATCAACTAAATATTTGGCAAGGGCAGAGGACACTGAAAACATTTTCAATATCAAAAATATTTGTACTTTAATGTCGTTGAACGCTGACAAGTATCAAAAGAAGTGCAGCAGTGAAAAATATTAAAAATTGTCTACTAAAATGGTTGTTGTATCAAGAAGAAATTCCATTAGTGCTGGTGCTAAGGTAAGGCCAATGTTCTCTATTTTATTAAAAAAATGTGAGTAGTTCTAAATTAATTAAGTTCCATATGAGTTCAAATATATTTATTTTTATGTATTTGTCCCACTTCTGGGCTTTGTCTTCCCCCAATTCTGTCTAAAGATTTTTTAATGTCTCGTATAATAATTTTCTGTTCACACCTTCAATAAAAATAGGGATGTATTTTTACCCGACTGATTTTCTTTGTGATTTGTCAAAATTCGGCAATTAATATATAATTAGGAGGTAGGAGGTATTGCCAGAATACGCTCCATAAGATTTATTG
Source organism: Ectropis crepuscularia (assembly GCA_963693475.1). Lineage (NCBI taxonomy): Eukaryota > Metazoa > Arthropoda > Insecta > Lepidoptera > Geometridae > Ectropis > Ectropis crepuscularia. Next base: position 2,912,431 of record OY856341.1, read on the forward strand.
CGTGATAACTGACGTGAAACTCTTCTTTACTTCTTTTATTACTAATACTTATTTAGAATTTTAGAATTTACAATTTTAATCATATTTATTCAAAATGTATCTTAATATTTATTTGTTTTAGGACTCAACAACGCTCAATAATCTATTCAGTACATGTTTGAATCTTATGTTTCCTATAAGAATGCTGTTACGTTTGTACTCATTTATTATTTTGATGTTCGATGTGGCATGGGTCATAATAAATGCGGTGTGTGCTGTTTTACAAGCATTCTACGAGCTGTTCAAACCACCGCCTTTGAAGTCGGTTAGATTGGAAACTGCTTTGGTAAGAACGTTTTAAATTAATATATAGTTTTATATGAGACAACTTCAATTCGAACTATTTTCAAATATTTTTTAAACATAGATTAGAAGTCATTGTAAAAAGTATTTTTTTGATAAATAACACCGCAGGCAGATCTTTAAAAAAGAAACATCTTAATGTTTCATACACAGAACATATATCTTATATATAAGGTTTATATTAATATAAATATTGTATATAAGGTTTCATACTTTTTGGGCAAGCCAAGGAAACATATTTTTTTAAAATCTATGTGTATAACTGTTGCAGGTTATCGGATCTGGACGAGGAGTTGGCCGTGAAATAGCAATTCAGTTAGCAGATTTAGGAGCAATTGTACTTTGTGTAGATCAAAACAAAGTATCAAATGAACATACAGTGAGAACCATCAAAAATCGAGGCGGTTCTGCTGCATTGTACACGTGTGATATCACAAAAAAAGAGAATGTCCAGATTCTGGCTGCCCAAGTGAAGAAGGATTTGGGTTTTGTTAGCATGATGTTTTATTGTTGTGGTATTCCAAGCCCAAGATCGTTACTCACTCAGCCACCTCAAGACATTCATGAGACGTTAGACCTTACACTCACTTCTTACTTTTGGGTGAGTTACAAAGAGATTAAACATCTTACTTCATGTGCAGATAAATTAACTTGTTTTTATTCTTCCCCAGAGGAGACCACTTTTGAAAAAAAAAATATAACATGTAGTATAATGTCCTTGATTTGTTAAAAGCATTAATAACGAACTTACTGTATTGTTATCGTTTGGTTTCTGTAGTTCTATAGTATGTCTAAGTAATAACTATGTTAGGTAAATAGTATATATTGCTTATCTCTGTAAAGTCATAAAAACTCATGTTTTAATATTGTAGTTGTCATGTTAGTTACTAAAACAACCACGTAACAAAACTAATATCAAAGGTTTTTAGGGTTACTGTAAATTATACTTTCAAAAGAGTACAACATGTTATATTTTTACCTACACTTTTACTTAATTACTTTTAAATAATAATGAATACCAAAACAAATTTGATCTAACATAACAATCATTGCTAAGGTAACGGTAAAGTAAATTAGGTTTTAGTTTCTCATTAAAAAAATTGTGTTCAAAAGTTTCTCTCTTATTTTCAGCTCATCGATCACTTTTTACCCGACATGAAAGCCAAGAACCACGGGCACATTGTGGCACTGATGTCAGTAGCTGGTCTGAGCTACTTACGGGATCAGATGCCCCTCAGTGTGGCGCAGTTCGCAGTTCAAGGTCTCGCTGAAAGTCTTATGGAAGACCTCCGAGTCAACAAGATAGATGGAGTCCACGTGACACTCTCTCACATCTATCCGTTTATTGTCAGCGATAAAAGCCCGGACATCGTAAGGTTGAGGTAAACAACATTTATCTTTTTTATAATCTTGAATATTCGGCAGCCTGTATTATTGTATTTGACTTATTTATTGTATTAATTAATACTGTTACATATGGCGACATCCACTCATAATAGAAGTAATAATACAGCAATAAAAAATTGATCAACTCTTGAAATTTTGAAGTAGTGTGATGTAAATACGCTTAAAAATTAAATAAATTCAACATCTCCGAATTAACGCAATTACGGCTTCGCTTAAATGTGCAACTAAATAGTATTGTCCCGATGCAAACCAACTATTGACTTCAGTGTTTTAAAATCTCTATTTAAAAATACATTTATGACAAAATATACCATCCAATTAGGTGATGCGCACTGTAGCAACTAATATTATAAACTCGCAAGTTTCAATTTATATAGTAGAAGTAGGGCTATTTGCAGAGTAGCTGAGGAGCACCACACCTCTGCCAGTTAATTTGCCGGCAAACTGTAATGTAAGAGCATCACTATTATCTTGTTTGAAGGCCAACGTTTCCAGAGAAATTACAGTGCAAAGAGATATAACATCTTAGGTCTCTGGTAGACGAGCGTAGAACAGTGCTTGGTGATGATATGGACATGAGCATCATGCATTAATGATTTAATAGCTGTATGTCATTGTGCTGTTATGGGCAGTCATGTTGCTTACCATCAGGCACAGTATGTCCTCGTCTCTCGTTTCGTCAAACTATGCTACTAAAAAGGTATATTTTACCTATGCTACTCTTCCAAGCAAAAACTACTGAAGAGTACGAGATTAAATTTGTTCCACAGATAATAATCTAGAATTACAATAAAAATAATAGGATCGGGAACTACGCGAGTGAAACAATGGAATGCTAAAAGTTTTGAATATATTCACCATAAGATAGGCAGAATAATTAAAACATTGAAATTATACCCGAATCGTAACGTCCGTCCGTTCATCATCATCAAACCATTTTGTCGTGGGTCAGGTTAGCACAAGAAGTTTATTATCTTCCACTTTTATCATCCGTCATTTCATAACTCGCTCTTTCAACACTCATACAAAAACGTTCCTTCAATTATAAATGTTATTATATTAAAACACTCTTCATTAAAACACGAGAATGCCCAAAAATCCGCGCAGCCAACTAGTGTTATTTATAATCACAAAATTATTCATGCGCAGAGATAATATTATCTTTCTCTAACTTTAGACCAGTATCTATCATTGTACATTTTATTTCTAAACAATGTGACCTTTATTTGACATTGTAACATCATATAGGTATTTATCGCATTGATATTCGTGTTTGACCCGCAATTCGCCCAAGATTAAGCTTTGATGTACTTAGTCGAAGACGACGTGCATAGACTTGGAAAATATGTAGATTTCCCTATTTATTTTTATCTAACCCTCAAATTGCGGAAAAAAATGTTCCAATTAAAATTATTAAACTGCGCTAAACGTAGTATAATATATCTCATTCGCATTTTACGGTTGGCACCGTAGTAAAAAATATAGGTACTTACTTAATAGGAAATATAATGCGATTGATTTGAGTGATATGAGTTAGTTCCACAAAAAAATTAACGAACTTAATTATGGATTTGGTTTATCATTACATCTTGCTCTCTACGGTAAATGAACAAGAAAAAATAAAAATAATACAAATTGTCGCTTCCAACTTCGTTTTGTTTTCTAAGTAGAACATAATTGGAATTGTGACACTCGAGAGACGTCAAGCATAAGCTTTGCAGCAATAAAGAATTAACGTAAAAGTACAGTTTTGAATCTTTCACTAATTTATCAATATTATATTGATATATTTTTTTCAGGATACCAAGCTACTTTGGCACTATCACCCCGGAGGCAGCAGCCAAGGCTATCTTAGACAGCGCCAGGAGAAACTACCCCGAAGCATCGGTTCCTAAGCATCTGCTGTTCCTAGGACATCTACTTAGGGTGCTACCAAGAAAAGCTACGGTATTGATTCGAGACCTACTTGATACAGGGGTTGATTTTGCTTAAAAATCCGTAATACCTTTCAACAACACCACTGTACAACACTACTGGAGTGTCATTAGCTTTTTTAACTACACCATTGCAGACTAGTAATGTTTTACGTGTAATAGATCTGAACACAAAGATAATTTTGAATACCTACATATACTAATACCTACCAAATATGAAAGTGCCCACTTAGATTCGTAAAAATAAATGAATTCGAAGATTGTCTGAAAGAGACCGCTTTCAGCAATAAGGCGATGGCCTTATTGTAGCCATAGTTGTTTTTCTCTGCTTCGTAAATCTGTTTTAATTCGTTTGTGTAATAAAAAGCTTTTCTATCTTTCTACCTATGTAAATGAGATGATTTCAACCATTATCTTACGAACTATAATTAAATTACAATCAACATAAAATATGCTTAAATTTAGTACAAAAACCTTATAACGATGGTGTGAATATTAAAAAAGCAAGTGGAGTGTGTTGCAGTGATGTTGGTGACAATGGACGTAAAAATCAAAATTGCCCTGGGCTTTGTACCATAAACTCATGTTTCGCCAAGATTTTGCGAAACAATTCATACCTAACAATTATGCACAACGGTAGTCTTCTTCTTCGCCTGGGATAAGTTAAGTTCGATACAAAAATGTTAAACTAGTCAAATAAAGATTTCATCGGAATTAAGATTTACAGCCTCCGAAACATCCTGTCATTTGAAACTGAATTCGTGTTTAATATTTTTTAATAATTCATAAGACCTGATGATACTAATACTTTGCATGTTATAATAAGTGAAAAATATAAATTCAGAGGTCAATCATTGACAGGATGAAACGTTGCAGTGTTGTTTATTAATTTGAATGCAAATAAAGATTTATAACAATAAATTGCGCGCTCGCAGGAAATCGCGCCGAAGTCACTTTTTTATAAGAATTTTTAATGAGATGAAATCATATTTATAAAGATTAGAAACATAATCAGAAATCTACTCGATACTGATGTTTCGCATGATTAGAAATTCCATCTGGCTTTCATGAGACACTTGCAACTGCGAAATCTCATTTCATGACTCATAAGTAAACTTTAGTGTTGGGCAATGTCAAAATCAATTCTCCGAGTTATGCAGGACATGTGTATTAAGGTAAAATTTAATATTCACACTGTACTCAACATTTTGCACAACTCGAGTACAAAATCCATTGCTTTATGATTGCGTTTAGTTTAAAACGAAGTTATGTTTACAGTGGTTTTGCCATTATTGAATCGGTCCGTTCCAAAGAAATTAAAGAAATTCTTCGTAATGATATAATACGAGTATATACCGGCATTTTGGTTTGAATACAGCTGTTCTGCATAACCAAGAACAAAAACCCCTCTTTTCTGTTATCTTTAAACAGTGAAATTAATTAAAGAACGAGGGTTGAAATGTGAATTTTAAAATCAATTTAAATGTTTTAAAAGTTTCGTTCGTTAAGCAGAAGCCTCTTTTGCATTTATTCAAAATGTGGAATGAGCTCTTTAAGTGTTGTACGTATGAACATACGTACAGCTAAGACTGAAATTATAGTAAGTTTTTAGATATATTGTTATAATAATTATTATGAGTATTTTAATGCGAAAAAAGTTTTATGAATTGATGTTATTAAGAAAACAGACATTTTATTAAGATAAGAGATCAGTTTTGTGGTTTATTTTATTTTATAATATTTACCTAAACTAAAAATACAAAACAAACTTAATTGACACGTTATAACGTGTATTCTCTTCGTCTCGTCTTCTGGATTTAATAAAAGAAAAAAATAAAGAAATACATATAAAACACTGAATGTGTAAGCATTAAGTCTGTGAAATGATTTCAATCAAATGTAAAATAAATGTTTTTTTTTTTAATATATCTTTTATTTATTATGCTCTATATTTTAAGTAACTTTACAAAAAAACTTAAATTCAGAAAAAAATAGAAAGACGGCACGCATTTGAAAACTTTCTGTTCATGTTTTTTTTTTTAAATTTAATTATGCAACTCCACAGACTCCGGGGTCTGTGACGTTTATCAATTAGGTTCTTTTTTTCAGGTTTTCTGTTAAATCAATGTCAGCTATGCTTATGAACATTTATTTTCATTCGTCTGCGTTTTTTTACACTCCGTTGTACCAAAACAGGGTAGATAGTAGTTTCAGCTTAGCTGCCAAAATGAATATTCTAATGCTAAGTTATATGTATACAGTTTTAAAAAGTACTTAGTTTAAATCATTGCTATTCCAATAATAATCAGAGTTCCTGTGCCAGGGACAGCAACACATAAATAGCATTTCAACACAAGGTTGTAAATCTGAACTCTGTATTCCTTCTGTGTATACATTTTTTTTGTTTACGGATTTGCCTCATTACTTGAAGTGTTTCCACAATGTAAGATGAATACAACATTTTTTTTTTGAGCAAACACAATCTAAGCGACTACGCAACTAGTTCAGTATCATGCAGTATTATTCATGATTCAGTAAAATAACCGAAGATGGCAACCACAGATTCTTAGTAAATTAACTTCATCATGTCGAGGAAGGTAAACAGAATATTAAATTTGTTGTTTTCAGTATGAATTTTGTATCGTCCATTACTCAATACAAGGAAGTGGTAGCGGTAAGTAACGAAGATAACCAACAGCGTGTCATCAGACCTAATACGTCATAAAAGATGTTACGCACTAATATTTTTTCGAACCTATAAACCTGGATAGAACAACTAATTAGGGCATCACAGTATTAAAATCCATAATTCACTCACCATGAGATCGCATCAGTAGTCGTACTAAACTTTTTTAATTTCAGTAGTACAACAGAGTCTGAGCTTCGAGTACTAAGTTCCTGATCAAAATGGATATATTATGTAATATTTTAAAAAGGCGTTTTCAGAATGATCGATATACCTAATAGTATTCGATGGGTGAAAAACTTATCCCACTATCCCACTAATATTATAAATGTCAAAGTATGGATGTTTGGATGTTTGTATGTTTGGATGTTTGTTGCTCAATCACGCCGTAATGTATGAACGAATCCGGCTGAAATTTGGAATACAGTTAGATTATAGTCTGGAAGAACTCATAGGTTACTTTTTATCCCGACAAATAACGGGAATGACGGGAACGGGAACTACGCGGGTAAAACCGCGGGGCACTGCTAGTATGAAATAATTGACTTAATGAAACTCACATGAATTAATCATTTACTTTTACTAATATGCAGATTATCAGATTTCTAAAAGAAAACTAGACTTAACACGATCTTCGGTATGTTAAAATAAGGTTTTGCATTCATCTGACATTCTAAAAATGCATTATTTGTTCAGGCGTTTCCAGAACAACAGATTTGAGTGATAATTGACTCATAATATGTTTCAAATTATGGACTTTTGACTACCAAATTTCTGTAACAGAATTAAATATTGCTGCCACCTTTGACGACATTGACATCATCGTAGCAGGTAAGCTTGCATTTTGAAATCAAAAATCCACATTTTTAAGTTTCGTATCAGGCGTTACATAGTCTGAGCGGATGAGTGCTGAAAAAGTGATATCAAGTTTTTTTCCAACGCTTATTGCTACAATATCAGCCATGTATCAACTAAATACATCATGCACTCAACTCTTTCCTACGCTGAAAGACGCAACAGCTTTCTTCTCTTCGGTTTTTTTTGTGTATAACCTGGTTACAAGACTTACGATCCAACAGGAAATCTATTGGTCACAATAGATTTCCTTTATTATCAACATAATTATAAAAATATTAATAATAATGGCATAAGCAACTCACTGAATGTTCCCACTATTTGGGCTATAGGCCTTCTCTCGCCGCTAGAAAAGAGTCAAAACCATAATCTGCCACGTTCTGCAAACATAATCTCAGTGTCTCAGTGTGGATTGGCGAATGACGCATAATCTGAAAAGATTGGAACATGCCGTAGTTACAATAATAGGCCTTGAAAAACGGATCATGAGGTACATTCTTTGAGGAAGAATAATTGGTCTGAGGGTACATTAGAGCATGCATTATGCATTGTCTATAGGTAGCTGCTATCTCGCCTAAGCGAATCTACAATTTTGCACTCTTTCTCACTAGTAGCTGCTGACGCCTCGAGTGGAAGGTATTGCTTCCATAGTGAAAATCTAAATTCAAGCTTATTAAGCCGTTTGAATCTAAATTTCTAAACATGTTTTAGCTTCTGATCCAAACTTCACCTTGAATGTTGTGTAGCAAAACAATCTACTATAAAACTTATTTTTGTTACCTGGTAATACAGACTACAGCTGTCATTCGTTTGAAAGTTACAGCAGCGCCATCTGTCATTATTTTCGTTTTACGTTTGCTTTACTAGTTACGAGATTTGGTTTTCTTCGTGTTTAGCTAAATAAAGAATCTCTACTAATACCTATCTGTGTAGTGTTATTTTATTGAGTGCAAAAAGACACTGAACTTGAGTGCCCGGCGTTTGCCATCATATTTTCGGTAAGTTCTTTAAATATTGTGTCAGACTGGTACCACAAAGCCGATCGATAGTGTATGAAAACTGCTGTATTTTTGCTATATTCTGTACAATTTGACTATTACACGCTGTATCAATGCTAAATACCCTAATAAATGTATTTGGTCAGACATGGTTTTGGAAAACAGACAAGTTAAATCGGTTTATGTTGATGTGATCAGGTACTTTCGTAGCTTTCACCGTGTCCAGTGCTTTTCCTATTAGCTTTTGCGAAGTTCAAGCTTTACAACAATTCCAATTAGATAATACTTGAGTCATGACTTCCTTATTTATTAGGTACTCAATTAATCAAGAAGTAATTAGTTTTAGGAGTAACTTAAATAGAGACATACCCTACATACAAAAAAATGTTTTAACCTGATAAAGCCACAATATCTAAGTCCCAACATAAACAAATAACTTTAATTTCTCATTCATTTTTTGTTACTTTTTGAGTCCTAAGCATACCTATGTGAAATAAAATTTCGCTTAAAAACATGTTTTCCAGGTTGACAATATTATAATATATTATTAAATACTTACTTATTTGGTGAAATAGTTTTAATAAAAATAAATAGAAGAGGTATAAAGAACTTCTATCAAATTATGATATTTTTAAACTATGTAGGTAGTATGATATAATATGGATGTAACTATGTGCTTATAAAAATAAATAAGTTCCATAATTCATTTATAGTTTAGTTTTGTTTGCTAGTGGGTTCTCTAAGTGATCCTGTATAAATTATAATAAAAATTGATGTGAAAATAATAATTAAGTTGGCAATTAAATTAAAACATTTTTTTATGAAGATATTTTGATCAATTAAACAGACTCAAATTTAATAAATAAACTCAAATACTAATTGAGATGCAATCACATCCAATACATGTTACTGATCAAAACAATATAAATTTAAATATGTTTAAATTAGATGCATATTGTTAGTTATTTAGTATAGGTAATATTTAAAATTAATTTTCATTCACAAAATAATATTAAAAATAACACAAGATTAAAAAGTATCAATTATATATACAAATATATTTATTTACAAAATGTACACGAACTTAATCTAGAAGACCAGTGCCAGTGGGAATCGTGCCCAAAATGCTGGCCCCGTTGCCACGTTGAATGGCGATACTTATTCGCTGAGCGAAATAAAGGCCTGCATTTTGGTCAAGAGTTGCATCACAAAGACTTTTGGATAAGTCTTTGTAAATTTTCTTGGCACTCGGTCCCCACGGTCCCAAAGTTTCGACCCCAAAAGGCTCAAACATGTATCCGCTATCAATACATCTATATTTGCGCCTTTTGAGGTCTTCAGCTGCCGCGCCAGCTCTAATTTGTGTCCGAGAAAGATGAGACGGCGCCAAAGTATCGACGCAGGTTGCATCCCAAACCAAGGGCCGTCCCATTTTCCACGGAATTAAAGTCATTCCATCAGGCCTTTTACCATCGCTTCGAACTAAGCCGCTCGGCTCTAAAACAGCTGCACAGTTAGCAGTAGTAAAAGCCCGACGGATGATATCGTTTAAGCTAGCGTGGCGAGGTATACGTCCAGCACTCCTGGTGCAAGATAGACCGTGGTGACCGAGCCAGTCGACTGTTGCACCGCACTGGCAAAGGTGTGTTGCACAACACGATGCGCCCAAACGGAGGGAAGTGGCAACACGAAAACTAGAAGAATCCATGAGCGTTCCGGTGTGAGGCGATGGAAGAGCCTGTAGCCACAAACCCGACTCCCACTCAGTGACAGCCAGGAGACGAGCACGATCTGTAGAACTTATGCACGTATTGAGTAATTGTTTCCGCACTTGTAAACAGATCGGTCCGTCCCATGATCGCTGCGAAGATCTAAGAAGAGTTATAGGGAAATCAGTATTTGGGCACGATGCTCTCCAAGCATTCTTGGCTTCGGTCAACAAAGATATTTCTGATATGTTAGGAATTTCCGAAAGTACTTTAAAAAGCAAATTTTGATTGCTATGAACCGAAGATAGAAAAGCATGAAGAGCCACACCATACACTGAGCGGACCCCTAGGCCACCAAAACATACTGGTAAGGAGCCCTGTAACCACTCTTGGTCAGATAAATTATTGTTTAAAATTGATTCCAAAGTGTTTCATAACCTTCTTGTTAACCTAATAGGTTATCTAAACGATGCATTAGATCTTGTAAACAGATGGGTCTATAGTTTAGTCTAGTTTAGTTTGACGGGGCTGTTTCCGCACTTAGCCTCTCAAAGTGGGCCATTGTGCGTGGCTCATACTTCCCTATCACTCCAACCATCCCAGGCTATCCCAGAAGGCAAGCAACCTATTCAGGTTGTTGAAGGCCTCCGGGACTGCTGCTGGGGAGTGGAGGAATTCTGCCCGTTGATCCGCCACGCTCCTGCATTCCACAATCACATGCTGTGGCGTTTCTTCTTCCTCCATGCATCCTCTGCACAGAGGGCTATCTGTTACACCTAAATTGAATAAGTGTTTGTTAAGGGGACAGTGGCCAGTCATAGTACCTATGACTTTACGGATCCTATCCCTGCTCAGTCTGATAAGGTTGCGGGCAAGTTTTTTTGTTGCTACCGGAACAGCAATTTTTGTTTGCCTGCAACCTTCAATGTTTCTCCATTCCATTGAATGTGCTTTTTCGGTATTTTCCTGCAGCCATGATTTTATTTGGGCCTGAGGTATAGGCATTAAAGGTTCCGGACCGTATGTTATTGCCTTTGCTCCTCTCTTGGCCAGTTCATCTGCTGCATCATTACCTAGTGAGTCGCTGTGTCCTTTAATCCATTGCAGGGTTACTCTGTTCGTCCCTGTTATGGATTGGAGTGCATTGTGACATTCCAGTATAAGGACAGAGGTTATAGTGTTGTTTTTTAGGGCTTGAAGCACTGACGCGCTGTCGGAGACAATTTTGATGTTTAAGTCCCTGACATCTCTGGCTGCGATCGCCTGTGCCGCCCTGGTGATACCGATACATTCGGCTTGAAAGATTGTGTTTAACTTACTAAGTGATGTTGATATTTTTATGTTTAAATCATTTGAGAAGACACCGGCTCCTGTACCTTGTGAGGTTTTGGAGCCGTCTGTGTATATCCTTACTTCTCTGCTACCAGAGCTATCTTTTAATTCTGCATTAAGTTGGATATTGTATCTTCGATCAAAGACGTGTTGGCATATTGTTCTATCCATGGGTGCCTCAAGAAGTGGTATTTCTTTCAGCACCCGTTTCAGAACTTTTGTGTGTTCTGTTTCTGTACCCTGTTTCCACAGTCCGTGAGCTCTTAGTCGCAGGGCGGCTGCAGTGGCCTCCTCTTGTATGACTAAGTGTAGAGGTCTCAAATTTAAGAGATACTCCAAAGCGGCTGATGGTGTGGTTTTCATGCATCCAGTGGCTGCTAGGCTTGCCAGGCGTTGCAGACTTTGGAGTTTGGCTTTTATTGTGGTCAGTTGTGTTCTGGGCCACCACACAACTGATCCGTAGGTCAGAGAGGGTCTAATCACTGAAGTGTACAACAACAGTGTAATTTTTGGATTGAGACCCCATTTTCTCCCAATGAGTCACAGATGGGTCTATATCACTCAGTATAGAAAAAGCAAATGTAGGTAATTGTATGCTATGTAGTGGTAGGACTCTTGGCAGAGTCCGTCTGGAGAAGCACCACACCTTTGCCAGTTATTCTACCGCCAAGCAGTAAAGCGCGAACATTACTGTGTTCCGGTTTGAAGGGCAATGTTTCCAGATAAATTCCCTTAATTTAGCTTAGAGATATAGAATCTTAGATCTCTGGCTGACGAGCGCAGTTCAGTGCCAGGTAATGATTTGGACTTTCATGTTCCAATAGCTGCGTGTCACTGTGTTGTTATGTGGCAGGCATGTTGCTTACCAACAGGCACATGTCCTGCTCATCTCGTCACTCTAGGCAATAATAAAATAATTATTAAACTGATAGTGTCTTTCACTATCCATTTATCCAGTTTGTTCTTGAAAGAGCAAATGTTTTCCATAATAACAGTGAGAATACACTACATATTGATGCTTGAAAGGCAGAAATTACCAAGATACACATTGATAGCTTTATAGTAGTGGAGTTTTAAGTTAATGCATATTTTGAGTAAAAAAATAATGAAAAATAGCGCTCAATAGTCTTGATTTTTTCTGATTTTTAATGCCAAATCTAATTGGGACCTACTAAATAAAAGTTATTAATAAATTGGTAAAATTCTAGTGGCTTGGTCTACTAAAACTGTAATATTTTTTTGTAAAGTCACAGAGTCAGTGTCACATGAAAACTCTTCCTAGCCAGACGAGAGTAAGACCAATTGACGCGGATTTCTCTTCCTAGCCAGACGAGAGTAAGACCAATTGACGCGGATTTCTCTTCCTAGCCAGACGAGAGTAAGACCAATTGACGCGGATTTCTCTTCCTAGCCAGACGAGAGTAAGACCAATTGACGCGGATTTTTTTAGTGATTTCAATGATGTATAAATAATATAACTCAATATCATTCAACTTGTCGCTTAGTATAATTTCTGCCTTTCAAGTGTTGATATGTAACCACTAGCTGTTACCCGCGACTTCGTCCGCGCGAAATAAATACTAAGGTAACTCAGGCAGTACCTATTTGTAAACCTTCAGACACATTTACGGTTACTAAAAACAGCTTATAATAAAACAATTGTAAACAATTTCATCAAAATCGGTTCAGTTGTTTAGATCTGAAAGAGACATTCGGCCCCCATTTCAACTACAATTTCATCCCCATACAGTTTGAAATTACAAAATTGCAAGAACAAACATTTGTTGCCTTCGTGTCAAGTGTCTATAATTATACAGAGTTTCATGGTTTTAGCTTCAACGATTGGGAACTTCCATTTTGACATTCATCCCCCATTTTTTTTTTTTCAATTTCACTCCGTACAGATTGAAATTATAAAATTGCTAGAACCAACATTTGTTTGCTTCTTTTAAAGTGCCCATATACAGAGTTTCATAGTTTTACCTTCAACGGTTGGGAACCTTACATATTGACATTCATCCCCCATTTCAACTCGAATTTCACCCCCGTACAGTTCGAAATTACGAAATTGATACAACAAACATTCGTCTGCTTCGTGGCAAGTGTTTATATTATACAGAGTTTCATGGTTTTATCTTCAGCGGTTGGGAACTTCCATATTGACATTCATCCCCCATTTCCGCCCCAATTTCATCCCCGTACAGTTCGAAATTACAAAATTGCTAGAACAAACATTTGTTTGCTTCGTGTCAAGTGTCTATAAACAGAGTTTCATGGTTTTATCTTCAACGGTTGGGAACTGGAACTTTCAAATTAACATTCATCCCCCATTTTAACTTAAAACGGTGAAGGAAAACATCGTGAGGAAACCGACATGTACCTAGAATCTTTCGAAGTCATGTGTCATCCGCCAACCTGCACTGGGCCAGCATGATGGATTATGGCCTTAACTCTCTCCTTGCAAGAGAAGGCCCCGAGTCCCAGCAGTGGGAACGTTTAGTGGGTTGTTGATGTGTGATGTGATGCTTGATTGTTCCAGTGTCCCTGATATCCTCGGCTCCTCCTCATCCTGCTACCTTGTCCTGAAACCCTGAACCATCTTCAACTGGAATTCAAATATCTCTGTCATTTGTTACTTGTGAATTTTAAATACTTACAGATACTTGTAAATCTATAGGGATTATATTATAAACAGAGTGCTCATTTTTAGTATGAAAACTCTTCCAACAAATATCTCTTCCAGGCAACCTTAATGAATAAAGTATAAAAGATGTAAGGATTAAAATGATATTACAAGAATGAATGAAAGAAAAAATAATGGCCAGATATCTGTCCCAAATATATCGCAGGTCATACAGCGCGGGAATGCCGTCAGTCTGATTACTTATTTGATGTTTGCAGAGATTAAATTAATACAAATAACTACTCCAAACTAAACTTGTATTTCTTAAAAAAATTAGGTGTTTTCAAAGTGACAGATTGGTGAAAAATAAGTCGAATTAGCAGCGCCCCGCGGTTTTACCCGCGTAGTTTCCGTTATTTTCCCGGGATAAAAAGAAGCCTATGTGTTCTTCCAGACTATAATCTAACTGTGTTCCAAATTTCAGCCCGATCCGTTCATAAGTTACGACATGATTCAGCAACAAACATCCTATTGTCCAAACATCCATACAATGACATTTATACTTAACTAGCAGCGCCCCGCGGTGTTACCCGCGAAGTTCCCGTTCCCGTTGTTTTTCCGGGATAAAAAGTAGCCTATGTGTTCTTCCAGGCTATAATCTATCTGTGTTCCGAATTTCAGCCCGATCCGTGCATACGTTAGGACGTGATTGAGCAACAAACATCCAAATATCCAAACATCCATACATTGACATTTATAATATTAGTAGGATGTTAGTAGGATTTTTGACATATTATCATGCTTAATATCAAATCGGTGAATGACAGACAGATTTCAGGTCAGTCAGACAGATTTGCCTAAAATGTAATACATCCTCATAGCATTACATACGTTTAAAAATAATATTGCATACTTGTTAGTCATTCACATTGTTACTATTTTTATTTGTATTAATCACTGTTTTTTAAGTTTTTAAATGAGCCTATGGCTCGTAAAACTATGTTAATTATTACTAAGCTGTACTACTAGGATTTAACTTACACTAGTATTTGTACATGTTGTTATTATTTTGATGTTTTAATAAAGATCTTTTGAATTGAATTGATAGTGAAACATTTATTATAACACTAGCATCGCTTCGCGGCTACACTCGAGTAGTTCCAGTTTCTGTTATTTTTCTGGTATAAATTGTATCACATGTACTATATCCCAGGCGCGGTCCCAGCGTCGAATTTTTTTAGGGGGTCACCAGTACAGAGCCTCCGATTGGGGGAGGGGGGTCACGAGTAGAAATACAATGAATGTAGTAAAAAAGACTTGGCTATTAGTACCTACGATTTTACCCGCGTAATTGCCGTTCCAGTTGTGTTCCGGCGTTAAAAATTGTCTATATACTAGGTACTAGATATTTTGAATTTTTGTAGGTTTTAATTTAACTTAAGTATACGATTTTCGTTCCGAGATTCGTTCCAAATAGTGAAAATGTACAGTGAACATAAGGGCGGATCCAGCTTTAGCTCTAGGGAGGACGAGGACGCTCCAGAGGGGGAGGGGGGTCACAGTCGTGGTCAAATCACAAAACTGTGCGATAAGTACATGCATGCTTTTAATCAGTGGTCCACCTAGGTACTGGACATAGCCTAGGAGGGATTCATGGGGATTCATGTCCCCTGTGACCCCCCCTTCGGGCCGCGGATGCTATGTCCTGGAAATTGTTCCAAATTTTAAGTCCGTTCCGTTCAGCCGACGTGATTGAACAAGAAACCTCGAAAGAAACTCACATAATTTATTATATGAGTAGGATTGTTGTAACAATATCAATAGAGAGGTCACGACACGTCACGACTTCGTCAAGGTAGACTCGCACTTATACTCTCATATTCACTCCGTAATTTGAAACATTACTTTGTTCCAGTTTAAAGGGCAATGTTTCCAGTGAAATTACAGGGCACAGAGATAAAACATCTTTTATCTCTGGGCGATGAACGCAGTGCGGTGCTAGGTAATGATTTGGACTCATCATGTTCCAATAGCTGCGTGTGACTGCACTGTTATGGGCAGGCATGTTGCTTACTATCAGGCACATGTCGTGCTCGTCTCGTCACTCTATACCTATGAAAAAAGGATATAGGGGGAAATTTACGGTAACGAGAACTTGCGGGTAAAGTCGTGTGGCGCTGCATTGCAAAAATATATTCGTAATAACTGCCTGGAAAATGTTGAAACTCCGCTAAAAATTGAATTATACTTATAATGCCATTGTGAGGGAAAAGTAGGTTATTAAGTGTTATTGATCATGTCATTTGCATAAACGCCGAATATTTTTGAGGTTCCATTTCGTTCCCCAGTTTTTTGATTAATTGCTTCTTAATGACACAAAGCATTAGCGCCCTTAATTTGGTATCTGGTGCTTTCACGCGGTTTCACTTGCTACCCCAAAGGTATAGCTACTGTTTGAGATATTGAATGTTGAATTGTTTGAATCGGGCTACAATTTCGAATGTAGATAGATAGTCTGTAGTGCGGAATAGCTAATACTTACAAACCTTAAAAACACTTGACTACAAAGACTAGGTACTAGATCCAATAGACTATGAGGAATCTCCGGATCACACCCGACATAGAGGGATATTATTCAGAAGGTTTCATTTCACGCTATAACTTTAACTTTCACTAGTAGATACTGGTAGGTACGTCCTACATAGTTACGTGATATTTGTGTGGTCTACACCCCTATAGCCTGGCGTACATGTTAGAGTCGAGAAACATTGGTATCTTCATACCATTACATTACTAATATTTTCGATCATTGGTTTAAAGATTCGTTGTTGTTGTTCACTGAAGGGTGGATACAGGGGGGGTCATGGGGGTCATGACCTCCCCCTAGGCTATGTCCAGTACCTAGGTGGACCACTGATTAAAAAGCATGCATGTACTTATCGCACATTTTTGTGATTTGACCACGACTGTGACCCCCCCCCCCCCCCCCTTGAGTAATCCCCCCCCCCCTACCCCCTGGAGCTAAAGCTGTATCCGCTCTTGTGTTTACTGTACATTACCACTATTCGGAACGAATCTCCGACATTTCAGTGCTGTTTACGAGTACAGTGACGAAGGCATGGCGTTGACATAAAACTTTCTAAACAAGGGCAGACATTTTAAACTACCCTCTTCGTCGTTTGGGACGATTACTACTGAAGTCGAACTTCAATTTGAATTTCAACCAAATACTGTCACTGTGACCTGACCTGACCGTACGCCTTAAATTATCCGTAACACATTTTGCAGGCGTGCTTTATTTTGTTGAAACGATAATTATCCGGCAATTAGTGACACTATTGTAATGTTTTCAATTTTGTATTCGAGTAAAAGTACGGCTCAACCTCATCAACAGCCCACTAAACGTTCCCACTGCTGGGACTCGGGGCCTTCTCTCCCAAGGAGAGAGTTAAGGCCATAATCCACCACGCTGGCCCAGTGCGGGTTGGTGGATGATACGTATATAAAGTACGGCTATTGTAACAATAATAACAAACAAGTAGGTACTTGTCGAAGTTTTTACGCCGGTCTGATAAAAAATTAAACCACCGCTTGAAGCTTTCGAAATTATTATTTTTCCGAGAGAGCCTTGTCAGAACTAAATAAGGATTGAGATGTTTTACGAGTTACATTTGGAGTTGTAAAAGTTGGACCTTTCCTCGGGACGACCATTAAAATTCTTTTCACGGGGCGTTGTAAGGGCTGGGGACACGCACACTGTAACGCCGCATCGTTTCATGATGCGTGTTTTCTCACGACACTGGAGGTACGTTGTTGTCATTCGGCCAATACAATCGATACCGTATCGTGGTACAGTACATGCCATGTGAAGTGTGGTTGAAAACAGTAAAGTGTATTAAAGAGTTAAAGAAATTTATGGTAAACCATCGATATAAATCAAAAGATGTCGAGTCAAATCTCATGTCGGGGAGAGGGTGAGCTTGGCACGTCACGTCTCACGTCATGTTTTTTCGTAAAAAAATGTCTTAATTCTGTGAGAAAACTGGGGAAAACTGAGTACGAAATGTGTAAAATTATCTCTCTTCTTCAAAGAGGGAGAAGGGGTTGAACAAAATCTCACCAAGAATTATCAAAAAATCGTCAAAATTACCTCACGTAATTTATGGATCCCCCGAAGAAACATCATGACAATGGATTTTTATATTATAAATAGTTATTTTGAGCCATTTTTTTATTTAGATGCGTAATGTATACGACTTATACTTGTATGCGTTGGTAACTATAATAGAAGAAACAAAATAAAGTGCCGAAAAACTTTTGTACTGTGCTACGATAACATGATATAAAGATAAAAAGTCGTATCATAACACGACGCAGCGTACGTCTGTTCAGCCCCTAACACTATAGGACGTCGGTTTCACGGCTACCCTCAAATTCTACGTTTAACTACCGCGTGACGTAACGCCTACCCGCCTAATAATAATTCCGTTGTAATTTAGAACAGGTGCCGTACATTTGTGTAATTTAATTAATTATAATGTTCGAGATAAAGAGGATGTGTGGGATGTTTGTTTACTGTCGAACGAGTCCTTTTTGGGTCGCGTTTCCGCGTCAAGTGCCGTGTATTAGTTTAAAACAAGTGACATAACTAAGTGAAAGTCTTATACCTACTTAGGTACTGTATTAAATATCATCATCAGCTTATCCTGATTAAATGCTGAACGTCTGTCCCATGACACGTCACTCATCTCAATTCTTAGGTAAGTTCATTTTGCCAACTACTGCTATACGTATATAGTCACTACATCTTATAACAGGGTGCCCTGCTCTACGTTTGCCAAGTTCTCAGGCGTATTGAGTCATTAATGATATGATTCGAAACAACCCAGCGACTGGTATAGATACTGTACATCGATTCACAATAGACAGGTCTAAGAAAGCCGTTTTAGGTACATATTATGTAATTAAACATCGTGAGGAAACTGACCTGTTTTTTAATTACATATCTTTTGACGTCCATTAATCTGCACTTGGCTAGAGTGTTTTGGATTTTGGCCTTGACCTTTCTATTGAGAGATAGCATAAAGTAACAGAAATAGTAAACATATTTATTGTAAGTAAAGAAATTGACAAAATAACCTAATAGGTTTTTAAAAAGTATTATAGGCTCTCACTTCCCTGTCATCTCGCCTGATTTAAGCTTTTTACCTGGAAGAAATCGATTCACTCTCGACTTGAAGACAACCCTATTAACTCATTGAAAAACACACTCAGGCAACGCGTATCACAGTTTCACCGTTATGATTACAAAGGAACTCTGCCTTTTGTTAATACCAATATTATAAATGCGAAAATTTGCGCTCAATCACAGAACGGCTGAACAGATTTGGTTGAAATCTGGAAAATAGTTAGAATATAGTCTGAAACGATACATAGGCTTTATACTAAAAAACGATAAAATAAAAATAACGGAATACACACAACGCGTTAAAACCGCGGTGGCTGCCCATTTTATGAATGGAATTGCAAAAGGAAGAATGAATTCGATATTTCGCTACACAAAAAGCATGACGGACCCAAACATGCCTCAAGAGTGGTAAGATACGGATCCAACAACCTGGGCGCAGGTGTGGACTGGGATCTTTTTCCAAACAGCGGTTTTTCCGACGTTAAATTTGAATAAGCCATTATTCTCGCTCCCCGAACGTTTGGTAAATCCAGCGTAACAAGCGCGGGAAATCCTCGCTTGACTCTTATTGAGTTTCCTTTTGAGTATGTCTACATTGTCTACCATTATAAGATAGATTTCCAGTGAAAAGCCGATTCTCGGAACGATTTCATTTTGTGAAAAAAGAACTATTATATTTATTATTCACTACCAGCGCCCCGCGGTGTTACCCGCGAAGTTCCCGTTCCCGCTGTTCCGGTTGTTTTTCCGGGATAATAAGTATTCCTATGTGTTCTTCCAGACTATAATCTATCTGTGTTCCAAATTTCAGCCCGATCCGTTCATACGTTAGGACGTGATTGAGCAACAAACATCCAAATATCCATACATTAACATTTATAATATTAAGTATCATATATTATAATAGGATAGGATTATAATTTATGAATAAATGGTAAATAACCATACCTACTGTTAATATTAGTAGAAAGTAAAATAACCTGTAGCATGTAGCTATTACAAGCATTAAAGAAACTACGTTCAAATCATGAATCAAAATATGAATTGATAGCAACATACTTACAGGCACAATTAGGTTACCCATATTTTTACCCGCCCACCCATATTTTTTGTCACTTCGATTTTTCGATAAAATCGGTTTTGTGGGAATAATCTTAAAACCCGTTAATGTTTCCCATATCTTCATTTGTTATTGCTTAATGATAACTTACAACGTAGGTACTACCATAAATAAGTTGCTTTAAAATTAACGATTTCTGTAAATTAGGAGAAATACAGGATGCTCGGTTAATTGTGCATGTGAGTATTTAAATAAAGTGGCCAAGTGCGAGTTGGACTCGCCCATGAAGGGTTCCGTTGCAGCAAGTAACATAATATACATAGTACACATAGTTTTTTTAGTTCGTTGTAACTTTGATCGAAGTTTTAATAATAATGTATTTATGACGTACTTACTAAAAAAAAACTACTCATCAGATCGAGTTCAAACCAATTTTCGTTGTTAGTTTGCATGCAATGTACATCATGATCATCTTTTTTTTGAACGTGGGTAGTCTTCAATAACACATCATTAATAATTGCTCTTATTTAAATTTAATTTTAAAATTGGAAATTGATATTAATTCCAACAGTACTTAATGTTTAATTGATATACAGTGTTTAAATACCTGTCGGGGTGTATTTATATCCTTCAAGTGCACATACACAACAGTTTTTAAAAAACACTCAAAACAAGCCACATCTACACTTGTAACTACCACAAAATGGAGGCTATATTAGAGTCCCAGGAAAAACTACAGGCCTTGTTCGTGCAGCGTATGGACGCTTTCCAGGGACAACTGCAGTCCTCACCTTCAGCTTCCAAGTCATCATCTTTAGCTGAAGAGTTTTCATCTTTCCGGTCCTTCATCTTGCAAGCACTGAAGTCCCTGCAAGACCAGGTTTCGCTTCTTGCGTGTGAAGTAGACAAGCAGGAGATGCGTGCAAGGCGCAAAATTTTGCTCTTCCATGGGTTTCCAGAAGTCAAGGGTGAGGACACGACAGCCACAGTTGTGAAAGTGATTTCAGACCGGCTGAAGATTACCGATTTCACTGTTGCCGATGTAAATAGGTGCCATCGCATGGGTCGGTCTCCGGCCCCGGACAAAACAAGGCCCATTCTTCTTAAGGTTTGTGATTTGGCCGTGCGCCAACGAATATGGTACACAAAAACAGCTTTCAAAGATTCGGGAGTAACACTCTCTGAATTTTTAACAAGGCCTCGCCATGAAACATTTGTGGCAGCACGCAAGCGCTTCGGTATTGGAAAGTGTTGGACGAGGGACGGCTTCGTCGTCGTACTTGGATCGAATGGCAAGCGCCATCTAATCAGCAATCAATCGGAACTGGATAAACTTGAGGCGCCGGCTCCGCTCCTGCTAAGGAAACCCGAGGTAGAAGTTCCGAAGAAGGCGCCAAAAGCCACACGAAGGGTCCCACAAAAGTAGCGACCTTTTCATTTGGTGATATAGTGCTTAGTTTATTAACTTGTCTACTTAGTTTCGTAGGGTTTGTGCCCGTGTTGTGTAGTATAGTTTTTCATAGTTTTTCGGCTCACTTCTTCCAAAATAATGTAAAATTGTTTTATTTGATCGTGCACACTCGTTTAACTGCAAAATAGTAGACTTATTTTTATAATTATTTAATTTCATTGTTTGTAGGTATTGTGTATTTTTCTAACTTGTTTTTCTTTTGATTCGGGCATCGAGAACTGTCATGTTTTACTTTTTTATTTTCTTGGTTACATCACCGTAATTTTGCCAATGTCTAGCGTAAATAATTAATTAGTAAAGGCCGACACAACTATCGTCTATTAACTATAATTTAAAATGATTGGCAATATTATTGTAGTTTTTCGTCAAGTTTTATGTACTATTAATATATTATATCGCATCTCTCCCAAAAGACAAAAGCGCTTCGGACCTTGAATCTAGACTTCAATTCCACAAACAATTTATGGCAGGTGCGCAAGTAAATACAGCTGGGTTGGGTGCGAGAAAGAAAAGGGAAGACCGAGACATGGTAAAAACCTTTCTACAACAAGACGAAAATGATAGTTACAAAGTGCACGCTATGAATTTAGAAATGCAAAGTGAGTGGTTAACCATAGGTGAGTTTTGTATCCCATTAGCTCTAAAGTGGCGCACCTTGCTATATGACTGGTCTCCTGCCTTATTAAAATTTTATCTGAACGCTTTCCAAATGACCCTCCCTGACCAGAGTAACTTGGTAAGGTGGGGAAAAGCCTCTGAAAAATGTTGCTATACTTGTGGTGAGGCGATATGTACAGCAAGGCACATATTGGTGGGATGCAAGGTGCTCCTTAATAGGGGTCATTACTCACAGCGCCATGACAGAGTACTTGAAATCATACGTGAAGCCGTAAGCCTTTCGGTAGCTAGAGCCCAAAAGGGATTGACGATGAACAAAAGACAAATTAACTTTGTAAAAGAGGGCTCAACTTCAAACTCCAAGAACAAGCCTTACTCAATCCTGGGTTCAGCACCTGATTGGACAATTTTAATGGACACGTATGAAAAGCACTACAAAATCCCAGAGGATGTGGGTGTTTCGTCATCCAGACCGGACATTTTCCTTTTTTCTAGGGCTACGAAACGCATAGTCCTGGTAGAACTTACCGTACCGTGGGAAACTAATATACCTAAAGACCACGTGATGAAACAAAATAAGTATTACGACCTACAAAATGAATTAACAAAAAATGGCTATGTAGTTAATTTATACGCTGTAGAAGTAGGAGCGAGAGGTATACCAGCAAAATCTCTCTATAACCTGCTTAAAGACCTTGGATTGTCCAGAAGTGCAGTAAGTTCTATACTAGAACGAGTATCTAAAGCTGCACTAGTAGGATCATATCGGATTTGGCTGGGCAGGGAGAGAAATACGAGTAGTGAAGGTGAGTGTTGACGTACGTCAATGTAAGGGGCCCCTTTTAAACCTACAGCCCGAGTCACAAGTCTTGGGGTCTATTCGAGATTTCTCTCTCTGCCACACGATGGACCCGGCACCCGCACGGTGAATCCATGGAATGCTAAGAAGTACGTCTCTTTCATATACCAAAAAGTGTTGTAAAAACTTTGCAATCTCGTTCCCGTTCAACCCGACAGGTATATAGTATGATTTATTTAAACTTTTTTGTAATTATTGTTATTATTTATTGATATTTATTATTTATATTGTATTATACATGTTATATATTTATATATATTGTATCATGATAAATATATTCAGTGACGATGACTGCAATAGCGATGACGAATATTTTTCAGCATCATCCGGTTCAACAGTTAGCAATCAAAGTTGCAATGGTGTTGAACCGATATCTGTCTTTCTGGAAAACACCTTTTCAAGTGTCCCTAAAAACTTCAACATCGTTCATATTAACGCGCAGAGCATTCCGGCTTCATATCCCGAAATGTTGGCGTCTCTTGATCAACATAATATTCATGCTATTTTAGTCTCCGAAACCTGGCTTCGATCTTGTCTTCCTTCGACCGCATATTCTCTCCCCGGATTCACACTTATAAGAAATGATCGCGTCGGCCGTATCGGTGGGGGCGTGGCGATTTACCTTAAGGATAACATTCCTTTTTCACTGGTGAGCAAATCGCCACAACCACCACCGGCATGTGCCGGTGAGCATTTACTTATTGAAGTTCTTCTTTCACATACTAAAGTTCTTCTCGGAGTCTACTATAGCCCCTCCAAAAACGTCAACTATTTCTCTTCATTTGAAAGTCTCTTACTTAACCTTATATCTTTGTACAATCACACCATTATAATGGGTGACTTCAATACTTGCCTCCTTAAAAACGATCTTCGCTCCTCTTCACTACAATCTATTGCTAAATCATACAACTTGCATATTCTTCCTCTCAACTCTACTCATCATTTCCCTAATAGTACCCCATCTTTACTAGATTTGATGTTAATGTCTTCCCCTAATAATATTGCTTCACATGGTCAGCACTCTGCTGATGAGTTTTCATACCATGATTTAATTTTTCTCTCATATAAAATCCGTCCCCCTAAATCTAAACCTAAAATCGTCATGCATCGCAATTTTAGTAGTATGGATCATGAATCACTTCTCAAAGACGCCAAAAACATTGATTGGGGCCCCGTTATTGACGCTGTTTCGATGGATGAACAAGTTGCCATTTTTAATAAGCTCGTTACAGACCTATACGACATTCATGCACCTCTACGTAGGATTAAAATCAAACATCTTCCTGCCCCTTGGCTCACCGACGAAATCAAGTTACTCATGCACAAAAAGGCGGCAGCGAAATCGCGTTATAAGTCACGTCCTACAGAGGTTAATAAAGATAGTTACACTCAGGCCAGAAATCGCTGCAATAAGGTGTGTAGAGATGCAATACGCCGACATGTCCATAAATCAGTTCATAATGAGAATCCAGGTAAAGTCTGGAAGTTTCTTAAGTCAATGGGAGTTGGCAAATCACGTCCAAATTCTACCCCTAATAAATTAGACTTAGATGCTCTCAATCGACATTTTTCCTCTGCTTCCTCTATATCGGAAGCGGTAAAAAATTCTACCATAAATCATCTCTCTGCCACCCTATCTCCTGACTACTCTCCATTTACATTCATTCGATTCACTGAAAGTGATGTTAAGAAGAGTATTGTGTCGATCTCCTCCAACGCTGTTGGCGGTGATAGTATCAGTAGGAACATGCTATTGCCCATTCTTGACGTCATCCTTCCCGTCCTATGTGCAATCTTTAACAAATCCATATCCAGTGGCATTTTTCCAGCAATCTGGAAAGAGGCCCAATTAATTCCTTTGCCAAAGAAACCAAATCCTGCCTCCTTTTCCGAATACCGCCCTATATCCATTCTTCCTTTTCTGTCCAAAGTCCTAGAGCGTCTTGTTCACTCTCAACTTAACCAATTCCTAAACAGGCAAGACCTCCTAAACCCTTTTCAATCTGGTTTCCGTCCAGGGCATAGCACTGTATCCGCCCTTGTTAAGATCACCGACGACATACGCAAAGGTATGGACGACGGCAGGCTTACTGTTCTAGCTCTGCTAGATTTCAGTAATGCCTTTAACGCCGTCGATTTCGATATCTTGCTGGCGACACTGCGCTCTATTAACATATCTCCATCAGTAATCAATTGGTTCCATAGTTACTTGTATGGACGCCGGCAACGTATTCACCTCGACGATGTACTATCGTCTTGGTGTAGTACAAATGCTGGTGTCCCTCAAGGCGGTGTGCTATCCCCACTTCTTTTTGCTATTTTCATAAACTCAATTTCTCAAAACCTTAATTCTGCCTACCACCTTTATGCAGACGATCTTCAAATTTATTCTCAAGCACGGCTTTCTGATCTCAATATTGCCATTGAGCGGGTGAACGCTGACTTACGACAAATTGTTCACTGGAGTAACTCTTTTGGCTTGAATGTTAACCCCTCCAAAACACAAGTTATAGTAATTGGGAGTCCTTACATGATCTCTAGAGTGGACTGGGTTTCCATTCCAAAAGTTGTTTTTAACGGGATAGTAATACCATACAGCGAAACAGTCAAAAACCTGGGCGTGATTTTCGATCGTACGTTAAGCTGGGAACCTCATCTGAAAGCAATCAGTTGCAAATTATTTGCTTCTGGTGGATCGTTGAGACGATTACGAAATTTTCTACCCACTGCTACTAAAGTTGCGCTTGCACAATCTCTTCTTCTTCCCATCTTGGACTACGCAGATATCTGCTATCTTGACCTCAATGAAGACCAGCTAAATAAACTTGAGCGTCTCCAAAATTATTGCATAAGATTTATATTTGGCTTGCGCAAATATGATCACGTGTCTCAGTTTCGTATGCAGCTCAAGTGGCTCCCCATTCGCCTTCGTCGGAATGCTCATACTTTGTCTCTACTCTATAATATATTATTTAACCCCTCATCACCGCGTTATATGAAAGATGTTTTTACTTTCTGGAGCGATGCACACTCTTTGCCTCTCCGATCTAAAAACAATTTGGTACTCCAAATGCCTTCAGCACGCAGTGAAAATTTCTATGGCAAGTCTTTTGCTTTTCGGGCTACTGAACTGTGGAACGCTTTGCCTGTATCAACCAGACAAGCTCCATCGCTTGCCACTTTCAAACAACTGGTGAATCAATTATATTTGTCTACATGATCATTTACTTGAAATCGTTACTTTTCTTTAATCTTACATAATTTGAATCTATTGCATAGGTAAATCTCCATCTGTAAAACATGATATTTATATATCTATTAGTGTATGTTATATTATATTTTAATTATGTATTATAATAGTATAGTTAATTTTCCAAATTATATAATTATAAGTATCTTTCACTCATTATTTGTACTTCCCCGTATTCTTATTCTTCTTTTCTCCTTTTCCATACTGCGGTTGCCTGGAAGAGATCGCTCTTAGCGATAAGGTCGCCAATTGCTACTTTGTTTTTAAGTTTTTGTTTAATTTTGTTGTTTTGTTTTCTAAATAAGTGCAATAAAGAGTTTATCTATCTATCTATCTATCTATCATGTACTTTTTAAGTTTTTTCATTCTCTTATTTTAGAAATTAGGGGGGGGGGGGGGGGGCACATTTTACCACTTTGGAAGTGTCTCCCGCGCAAATTATTCAGTGTAGACAAAATCTATATTATTAGAAACCTCAACATCATTTTTGAAGACCTATCGATAGACATACCACACGTGTAGGTTTGATGAAAAAAAAATGTTTGACTTTCAGTTCTAATTATGGGGGGGCCCTAATTTTTTTTTTTTGTAAAAATCTTACTGCGGTTCACAGAATACATCTACTTACCAAGTTTAAATAGTGTAGTTCTCATAGTTTCGGCAAAAAGTGGCTGTGACATACGGACGGACAGACATACAGACAGACATGACGAAGCTATAAGGGTTCCGTTTTTACGTTTTACGGAACCCTAAAAAGAGTAAAATCTGTGTGTTGACTGACAGCTGTGACAGATAAAAAAACTTACTCTATGATTCGAATTTAAAAAATCCCCGTCGCTGACTAGAGTGCGATCATTCCCACTTGACCGTCCGACAATATACATATTTCCACCGGAGTATCCAATCTTAGAGCCAGCCTAGCGGCGAGCTTGACCTGGATGCAGGGTGTTTTATCTCGGCCACACGCAGGGTGCTCCAGTAATTAAAACCAGCCCGAGCGACTTCATCAACTGGGTAAATACTGCGCTGTATGGTGTATCTACTCCGGTGTTGCCAATTTCACGTCTTTATTGTACCTAGCGATTGGTATATTGTGCGATAGTGGCTTACCGTGTGTATAACGTTACTAAATAATTGAAATACTAAGTAATTAATTTTTTTTTTTTTAAATCAAGCTTTTATTTAAATGCTCGAAAACGGAAGAAAAGTACCATATTATTGCATTGTTACCGAAGTTACGTAAGTAAACCAAATTTCAACCTAATCTAACGAAAGGAAGTGGTTCTAATTGAACTTGCAGGATTTGTCCTATACTACGAGTAACATACTAACAGGGCAAGCAGAATAAAAGCTTTTAAAATTGCATAATTTATTCCATGCATCATGTTCAAAGCAAACTTAGAATTAAAAATATGACATAGTAGAACCAGCTCTTTAAATATTGCCACTGCTGGGATTCACCACTTTTCTCTCACAAGCAGAAATTCGAAATAATAACAAAAATAACATTAAATCTATTTCAGTAAAAATGTATATCTTAACTATAATATATATACGATAATCTTCCACGGTTACGGCGAGCTGCAGTCGGGTTTCGAATCTGCGATCTCATTTGTTAAATCCGACGCTCACTACAAAAATAACATTAAATCTATTTCAGTAAACATTTAGATCTTAACTATACAATATACAGGGTTATTGGTAATTAGCCTGCATCCTTTTAAGGGGATGTTAGGTACATTCAATACGTCAACTTTTGTTCTACAGTTTAAAAAAAAAAATGTTTTTTTTTCTTTTACAAAATAAATTAAAAGTGCATTTGCACGGTCTAAAAGTATCGAACGCTTCGTAACAATTCGTAACGAGAGCGCGTACGCTCTTTAACGCGCAAAAAATGATGTACCGAAGTGAATAAACACTAAAAAGTCGCTAAACAGTACAAAAAAGGGCAACAATTACAATTTTTTTTGGGTTATCTATTAAGTTTTAACGAAAGTTGTAGAACAAAAGTTGTTTGTTTAAATATACAGAACATGCCCTTAAACGGATGCAGCCTGATTACCAATAACCCTGTATATATCTTATATATAAAATTCTCGTGTCACAGTGTTTGTTTCCTTACTACTCCGAAACGGCTTTACTGATTTTAACCAAAATTTATATGCATATTCAGTAGGTCTGAGAATCGGCTACTAGCTATTTTTCATACCTTTATTTATATGGCAAAACAACGTTTGCGGGGTCAGCTAGTACGATATAAAATTCTCGTGTCACAGTGTTTGTTTCCTTACTCCTCCGAAACGGCTTTACTGATTTTAACCAAATTTTATATGCATATTCTGTAGGTATGAGAATCGGCTACTAGCTATTTTTCATACCCCTAAGTGACAAGGGTTGTTCACTAAGGCAAAACAACGTTTGCGGGGTCAGCTAGTATATACGATAATCTTCCACGGTTACGGCGAATTGCAGGCGGGTTTCGAATCTGCGATCTCACAAGTGTTAAATCCGACGCTCACTCCACTAAGCCACGATTTACAAATCATAACTTAAACTGAAATGGGATGATGACTGGGTAACTGGGTCAAATAAATACCATTATATTAGGATATTACTGGTTGGCGGTAGAATATGAGGAATGTTTCAACATCAACATCAACAGCCCACTAAACGTTCCCACTGCTGGGACTCGGGGCCTTCTCTCGCAAGGAAAGAGTTAAGGCCATAATCCATCACGCTGGCCCAGTGCGGGTTGGCGGATGACACATGACTTCGAAAAATTCTAGGTACATGTCGGTTTCCTCACGATGTTTTCCTTCACCGTTTTAAGTTAGCGGCATTACGCACATGACTTCGAAAAGACAGTGGTGCGTGTGGGGTTTGAACCCCACAATAGTTAGGAGGAATGTTTACAAATAGTTATTTGTATCTTATTTATTTGTGGTGTTAAAGCATGTTTTTGTATATTTCTGGATACACTTATCCGGGTTTTACCCGGTCGCTGTTGAAAAGGCTCGGACGTAACTCTGATGATTCCTGGAAATCCGGACGAATGGCAGCCCTGATTATAAAGTCATATAAAAACAGCTGGTATTGTACATTGTGTTGAACATTTCTAATGAATATTTTTTGGGGGTTTCCTACTTACAACTGCTCTCTACTTTGGTACTATATACCTGAAACTGAAGGATTTGTTCCTTTGAATCTCGGGCACTGTATCGTATGGAAAAAACTATTTTTGCATACGATGCCGATGGCGGGATTCATACAGATTTTTTTTTATTTTGTATAGGTTTATAGTGGATGGTATTGGACCACCATCTAACTTGATATTAAGTGACGATGCGGTCTACGACGAATCGAGCTTACCTACAAGAAACCTTTTGTAGGTTAAATAATACCGAGTGGCATTATCGAGCAGTAAGCACCATCTTATGCCATAACAATCATGCTGGGATTGCTTTGGGGGCAGTAGAGGCATGTAGAGGTCTTACCGTCAGAAATATGCCACAAGCTAAAAAAAACAATACCTACCTGTAAAAAATATATGTAAGGGCCGAATGGATCTGGGTTGAGATTTGAAAACGGACTATGTATACCTATTTAGTGTGAAACAGCACTTCTTTATAGTATAGAGCTATACCATAAAAAACCTCGATGTTTAATAACGACGTCCCTTGTAAAATGTAACCTTATTTTATCATCTTATATTTAAAATTCTGCAGTATCAAGAAACTTTATGATTACTACTACATTAACGTCTCTAGTTTTATCTTTGCAGAAAATTATGGTTATAAACGGTTTATTGGAGGTATAAACAGCTGAAGGGGTCAGAAGCTTTTGAAAAGTCATAAAAGTAACAGTGCCCTCAAGTAAAGTGACTGCCCTCGTAGCTTAGTTGGTAGTAGCTCTGCCTGCGAAGCTGAGGGTCGTGGGTTCGATCCCCACCCAGTGCAAATATTTGTGTGATGAATTCAAATGTTTGCACTGTGTCTGGGTGTTTCTATGTATAATAAGTATGTATTTAAAACTATATAAGTATTATATCAGCTATCTGGCCGCCATCATACAAGCTTTGCTTAGTTTGGGGTCAGATGGTGTTGTGTGTGAATTGTTCAATATTTATTTATTTATTTTTATAATGTTGTTTGTCTGCTACGGCGGTCGTACCACAGAGATCTGAAAGCATGCCTCTTACTGAGAAGCTGGTACAAGTGAAAGCTCTCATAAAATCTTTGATTTTGGGGAAAACTCAACTCAACAGAACAAATGCAACAAATGAGAAAAAAACCATTAGTTCTGTCAACAGAACAAGTTGGAACAGATGGGAATTTAGACTGAAAACCACTGAACTTCTAATGCGAAAAAGTAATGAACGATCAACGAAGGATGTTTTAAATTCGACGTGTCCATCTGAAAAACACAGGTTTTTATATGTGTCTGTGTGTGTGTCTGTGGCATCGTAGACCATAAACAAACGGATAGATTTTGTTGAGTTTTTTTCGGTAGAATAACATGATTGCATTACGCTAGAACTATTTTCTTAGCTGCAACGCAAACTTCAGTCGGATCTTTAATTTGCATTATTCGCGTTCAAATATGTGTGCAGTATTGTGCTCTCATGGGTAGGCGTGTTACCATCAGGTGCATCCCGTCATTATATTAGACTATAATCTATCTGTGTTCCAAATTTCAGCCCGATCCGTTCATTCGTTAGGACGTGATTGAGCAACAAACACCCAAATATCCAAACATCCATATTTTGACATCTTTAGGATATATAAATCTCCTGTCACGATGTTTGTCCGCGATGGATTCCTAAACTACTTAACCGATTTTAAATTAAATTGGCACACCGCGAGCAGTCTGGTCCAACTTGAGAGATAGGATAGTTTTTATTTCGATTAATAAATAGTCTTTAAATGACAATATCCGAGCGCAGCCGGAATGGTCCGCTAGTTTAATATATGTATATTATAGTAGGATTACGATAAAAAAGCTATTCGCAAATCCTAAAACATTTCTAGTCCTAAGAGAGACGAACTTATTCGATGTCGATATTAAAGATACATTTTCCGACCAAGTCTGGTAGCCGGCTAGACGTGGGTCTTGTACCTGTGTTACATGGGTCGTTATTATGACGTCCTCTGTTACCTAATTGAGTTAGAATAACCTTAATTATTAAAGACTTAATTGGACGGTTACCTAAGATAATAACGTACTAGATAGACTTGCTCTTGACAGCTTCGCTAGTGTCAAACTTTTATCTAATAGCTAGCAGCGCCCAACGGTTATACTCGCGCCGTTCCCGTTTCCAAAATCATCTCGCGATAAAAAGGAGCCTATGTAAGTAGTATTCCAACCTATAAACTATATATCACATACACAGTCATAAACGTTTAGGTTTAATTCTCCTACATCAAACCCAAATGCACTCTTTCTCTCAACAGACACGAAAACACCTACATTCACACACGTACACATTTAAAAAAAAATCTTACATACACAGATACACACTTATAGACTTTTTTACATCCATGCACACTCTTTTCGACAACTCACACTCTTCATCTGCTTCTTTTAACTCTTACAAAGCACTCTTGAAGAGAACTAACTCCCACAAACACAGGGAATCCTACTGTGGGGGCTAGGGTTTCCTGACTTCATTATTGTAACTACGCATTTTTGTTATTGTTAGAGTATTTTTAAGTTTTGCATTTATAATCATGTTACATGTTTGTTGGTCACTGAATAAATTTTTATTATTTATTATTATTACATGTCCTTCAGACATTGCGACGTGATTGAGCAATAAACACTTTCTAATGTTAATAGGACATACGATTGAGTTCGTGAGGCAAAAACGTTACTTACGAACTAACTTAATTTTTCTTACGAAAACTGCGCGGACAAAGGCGTATGAAATTTCGCACACTTAGGTATAGTTTATAGGTAATTAGAGGTAAAAATAGGTAATTAGTATAGAGAAATACAGTTTTTTAAATTATCCATAAAAACTAAATCAATGAAAAAAGAAATTACATACACTATATACTATACATTATGTACTATACATTTACTTACTATTTATAAATACTTTTTTGTTTATTGTTAACATCTGTGGTCAAATCGAGAATAGATTATTATTGCTTTATGGTTGAATTTCGACCACTAATAAAAATAAATGCCAAAAATCCTTTCAGTACATTGATTTTTAACTTGAAGTTGGTGTGATATTCCGTCGAAAAAATGTTTACATTTTATACCAAAGCGTCGAGTCCGTGTTCCTCGTTTGAGCCAATTATCTCCTAATCTTGTTCTCGTAAATTAATTACATTCGCGTTTAATATTCGGTATTGCACGGATCCCGACGTTTCCCTCTAATTTATTTCACCTTTATTAATAACGTTCTTGTTGTTAAAACGTTTTTGCTGTTATTTAGATATTCTTTTTGGGAATAATGCGCAGTTGGTAGGTAAGTATGTAACTCACTTTTTCGCCGCTGATCAACAGGCGTTTGCGGTTATTTTTATTTGTACCTCAAGGGATTCGTGGCAGTTCTCGTTCCGTTCTCTCATTGGCGGAAACTACTTTAAGTACTATTTTAGTACTAAGATTGCCAATTGCAAATTTGTTTATTTTTATTTAAAGTAACTATTGTAAAAGTTTAATTACCTACCTCAGTGTAATAAAGAGTTATCCTATCTATTCTTGTTATCTTGTAGGCGACTTATTGACGGCGTACAAACACATCCTGAACAAATCACGGCATGAGTATGTGCATTCGCTTATGACCACAAGGGGATGCCCTAATCCATTAGGTATAAGTAAATATAAGTAGGTATTTATTGACTAGCTTTTCACTGCGTATCGCTAGATTTAAGAAGTAATATTTCCTAGATTAAACCTATACATTTCAGATTATTTAAAAAATATTAACATCAGTTTTAACATTTATTTAACTGTAGAGGCGTATAAATTAAATTTCCAGTTAAGCCGGCACAATAACAGAGTGCCTTTTTGTAGCTAGAATAATGGCACATGGACCGATTGATAAATGAACTACGTAGACATGTTGACAGATGACAGGTCGAACGAAGGAGGCTGACGTTGCATACACGCGCCCACGGAGGATGACCGCCAGTTTCGCGCCAATTTACAAGCGAACTTAGACCGGCTTTCACTTAACAGACGTCAAGAGGTTCACAACTATTAATCTTGGGACGTTTCCCGAACAATTTATTACTTACTTGGAGCGTTAGAAGCCCTCCAAATTGGGACGTGGAGATTAGGCGGGTCAGAATAATAATATATTCCGATGGTAACAAACGATCTCCTGTTACGGGCAACACTGAATACCTACCTACCTAAATATGGAGAAGAGATACCTTCAATTTACTAACATAATATACCGTGTTGCCATTATTCTTCAGCTATTAGGAGTGTACAGTCTGATTTCACAAGTGATCCGAGACATTGAAGGATCGTCCCATGTTTAAATTTATTCATTAGTATGTATTTAAAAATGTACAAGTGTTATATCAGCTATCCCATAGTACCTACAAGCCTTGCTTAGTTTCTGGCTAGGGTGTTATGTGTGAAATGTCCACCGATATACATATACATTTACATATACATATATATATGTATACTAGCGGCCCGTTCCGGCTTCGCTCGGACATAACCTAGACACTGTCTGCAGCGCCATCTGCCGGGTTTATTTGTGAATTTAAGCCATCTTCGAATACACGTACAAAAAAAACATTCAAATCGGTCCCGTCGTTTAAGAGTTCACTGTCAAATGATTAAATTACTAAAATGGCTATAAAAAAACAGGGGTTGGTGATAAACGGGTAAAAATTTAGGGTTGTATGTATTTTTTAACGCAACATTATAAAAAAATAAAAACAAAAAAAATTGACAAAAAATTAAAAAAAAAATGTTTGGGGTGAACAACCCCTAACACTTAGGGTTATGAAAAATAGCTAGTAGCCGATTCTCAGACCTACTGAATATGCATATAAAATTTGGTAAAAATCAGTAAAGCCGTTTCGGAGGAGTAAGGAAACAAACACTGTGACACGAGAATTTTATATATAAGATTGTATTTTATTTATTTATTATTTACTTTTTCACCTATACATACATACATTCTTCAAAAACAGCCTATACCCGCTCCATAAAGTATGTGTATAAAATTACATCAAAATCGATCAAAAGTTTATCCGTAAACAGCCCTTAAATAAATAATTATGAAAAATTAATTTCCAACTTTAAAAATTGGTTAATCGCGGTTTTCTCATAGCAATTAAATAACGGAAGCAATAGTTTTTCGCACTTTTACTACCATGTATAAAAATAAGTACAGTATAATTGCAGTAAGTACATGGAATTAGTTTTAACTACACAAGGGTAGCACAATTAAAAAATCTAAATGTAGCAATATTGGAAAACGGTAGCAAAAATCAAAAATAATTAGTATCCATGGCCAAGAATATATCAATAAAAATAATAATGTAAAGTAGCAAAAATCTAAATAAATTTAGTAAACTACATTTTTAATTGTGCCGCCCCCACTTTCAACCGATTTCGGTGGCCACTCTACGCACTGGCACTATTTGCACTTAGGCACCTTTATTACATTAGGAAAAATTCGAAAAACTATTGTCTTCGTCAATACCCCATTAACGATAGCCTAAACTTAAAATGTATAGAAGAATTAATAGTGCAGCCATGGACGTATAAAAAAAGTCGGATGTAGTCTCGCTGAAACAAAAACTGTGTCTATAGAGTCGGGCACAAATGCACGTGTGCGTTGTCACTGATAGGCTGACACGCACACAAACACACAAGTTTGCGCGTGTAATGAGCCTCTGATGGATGTATGTGTGCGTGTCAGCCTATATGTGACAGTGGACACGTGCATATTATGTAGCCAACTCTATAGTAGCGCGGTCGGGGCAGACATTGAAATAGAAAAAAATCCGGGGAGCGATTTTTTTTATGAAACGTCGGGGGGGGGAGGGTTGTTGGAAGTATAAATCTCGATTTTCTAACTAATCTCGGTAGAGGGTTCGCCGCCATCTTGTTTTAAAGTTTTTGTGAAATAACTCGTTCATTTTCAACTTTAGAGCAAAAATGATGGTCACCAAAATTGTTGGAAATTTAATTTCTCACAAGTTTGCTTCATGTAAGTTTTACGCTAGGATCAATATTTGCAGAGTTATACTTTCAAGTTTATCAAAAAAATCGTAATGGGTGGAATTTTATTTTCTTCAACTTCGGTTCTCGCACTTTTTAGGGTTCCGTACCCAAAGTGTAAAAACGGAACCCTATTACTGAGACTTGGCTGTCCATCCGTCCGTCCGTCTGTCACCAGACTGTATCTCAAGAACGGTGATAGCTAGACAGTTGAATTTTTCACAGATGATGTATTTCTATTGCCGCTGTAACAACAAATACTAAAAATAAAATGAGTAAAACATGTGCGAGAACCAAAGTTGAAGAAAATAAAATTGCACCCATTACGATTTTTTTGATAAACTTGATAGTATAACTCTGCAAATATTGATCCTAGCGTAAAGACTATAAGAAGCAAACATGTGAGAAATTAAATTTCCAACAACTTTGGTGACCATCATTTTTGCTCTAAAGTTGAAAATGAACGAGTTATTTCACAAAAACTTTAAAACAAGATGGTGGCGAACCCTCTACCGGGATTAGTTAGAAAATCGAAATTTATACTCCCAACAACCCTCTCCGACGTTTCATAAAAAAAAATCGCTCCCCGGATTTTTTTCTATTTCAGGCTAGTTTTATGTCTACCTCGACTGTACTATAGACACAGTTTTTGTTTTAGCGAGATTACGTCCGACTTTAAATACGTCCACGAGTGCAGCGTTATTTAGTAACTTAAATAAAAACCTTATTTTCTATACAAAAGGTAAACCTAGAGGTATACCGGCTTTAAAGAGTAGCTCTACTTACTCTACTAGCTACTCTTTAAATTCTTTTTTTTTGTAGATTTTAGAACTGAAAACTTCTTTGAGCGCTTTGTCATTTGTACTCGCGACTCTGTGTATTTAACTGGTGATGATATTATTGTAATGTAAATACGTATACGATGTACTTGCTTACGCATACGTATCTCTGCGAGTTCTTTGGCCTTTTTCCCGCGCCGATAACACTTGTAATGGCGTTTCATTGCGTTCAGAAATTCATTTTGACGTCGTTTGAACCGCAGCAGAAAGGCAGCAGACATTACTCGGGGGCGCAATGAAATGTCGCTCGAAAGCTTTTATATTTTCCGGACAACGGCGTCTGAAGAGACGCATAAATTATACCTCCGCAATAGCCTGTGCGATAAGTACTAAATGGAACCGTAAAATACTTCGAGGACCTTTTGTAAAATGTATCTCTGTTGTTTGTTGCAGATTTTTGCTTTCGTTTTTCCATATATTTCGCGGATTCGTGAAACGGAACGTTTTATCGTTTCGTTTTTTGAAGTGAAAACTTCTTTAGGCGCGCTATAGACAGAATTTTCGTGGGCTGTGAAATGGATTCATCAATCGTCACGCTTGGATATGATAATGGATCGGATCGGATATGAAATCTTCGGGTAAACTCGGTAAAAACGGCCAGGTAGGTACCAGGGCAACAGAAACAGTAAAGAGTTTCGATTACCTACCTCCAACAGCCCAGGGTTTATCTCCAGATACCAGGACAACAGAAATATAAAAAAGTTGCGTTTGCCCCTACTAGGTACCAGTACCAGGGCAACAGCAAGTTTTCACTTCTATCGGCAGTCCCTATGACTGCCAATTTTTTTTGTCTTAACTACGCTGTTTATGGATTTATCGTGGATTTATCCAATTCAATTTTAAAAATAAAACACCTACCAGTCCGTTAGTTTTCCATTATGTTTCTATGTTGGCCATTAAGACGTTGGCATCATGGTGAGTTGGAGATGAGTTTACGGAGTAAGTTACGGCTGGTCTAGTCGGGAGAACGGCGTCTGCCGATCCGGATACCCCGGGTTCAAACCCCACACGCACCACTGTCTTTTCGAAGTCATGTGCGTAATGCCGCTAACTTAAAACGGTGAAGGAAAACATCGTGAGGAAACCGACATGTACCTAGAATCTTTCGAGGTCATGTGTCATCCACCAACCCGCACTGGGCCAGCGTGGTGGATTATGGCCTTAACTCTCTCCTTGCGAGAGAAGGCCCAGCAGTGGGAACATTTAGTGGGCTGTTGATGATGATGTTTCAGTAAAATATCAATAAAATACTAGGAGCAATGCTATGAATATAGTGACAACGACGGCGATGGTTATCTATTCAGTCGCTTGTTGTGTTTATTGCTCTTGAATTCGTTTTCCATATTTTTTTTGTGCAATCTTGAATTGAAACGTTTTTTGAACGTAGTTTTTATCGTTTTGTATATTTTTCTATTATGGCTACGCGCTGTAAAAGCAAATAGCCAGTTGCAGTGTCGTTATCTCTGTTCTATGAACATAGTGACAATAGAAAACGATTTTGATGCTGTATGTTATGTTTACTGCAGATTTTTGAACGTGAATTCGTTTTCTCTATTTTAATGGAAAACGTTTATGAACGCAGTTTAATAGTATTTTTTTCCTTTTTTAGCTACGCTTTCAATGCATTTAGCCAATTGAAGTATCGTTTTCTCCGTTTGTCATTATACTAAACTATTAGCGTGCTGAGCTGGGAAGGGTTGGTCACAAAAATATTCATAACATAGCTAATAAGACCCAAGCTGTGGATGACGTGACAATGACCGCGCCAGTTATCTTCTCTATCGCTATCGATGTGTTTAAATCTGCATTTGAGCAAATAACTCTTGAATTCGTTTGAATTTTTTTCGAAGTGAAAACTTCTTTAGGCGCGCCTAGACAGATTTTTCGTGGGCTGTGAATTGGATTCATTCGTCACGTTCGGGTATGATAAGAAAGCTTCGGGTAAACTCGGGACTATGGCTATTGGCCGTCTAGAAATACGTCAGCCAATGGGTAATGCTGAAAGGGCGTGGACAGGCCATCATGGGATGGCCATCGAGAAACGCATCAGCCAATGGGAAATGCTGACGCATTTCCAGATGGCCATGCCAAGATGGCGAGGCCACGCCCTCCGGTTACACCCGTGTAGTTTCCAAGGTAAGCTATCAAATTCTGAGTTATACGTTTTCATTTCTATCGGCAGTTCCTATGACTGCCAATTTTTTTTAATGTATAGTATGGAGTGACGAGACTAGCAGAACATGTGCCTGATGGTAAGCAAAATGCCTGCTACATAACAGCACAGTGACACGTGGCTTTTGGAACATAAACAACAAATAATTTCCGAACACTGCACTCCACTCGTCACCCAGAGATATACGCTGTTTTATCTCTGTGCCTTGTAATTTAATTGTAAACATTGCCCTTCAAACCGGAACACAGTAATGTTTGCACATTACTACTTGGAAGTAGAATAACTGGCACAAGTGTGGTGCTTCCCCAGACGAACTCTGCGAAGAGTCCCACCCCTACGAAAGAAATCATATTCTTCATAAAGTAGTGTAAGTTCGTGAAATTATACATTTCTTAATCGAAGTTTTCATTGGTAATATCTATTTTAGCTACAGTTAATACGTACATGTACATTTACCAGTTGGCAGTGTCTTTACAATGCAATGGAGTCAGATTTTGAATTGGTTTTCTCTCTTGGTTAATAAGTTTTGCATATATTTTCTCGCTTTGTCACTAAGCCGTCGGAGTCATGCTGAACGGAAGACGGGATTAGAGCTAGTTTGATTGGTTTTGTTACACAAAAGCATATTGTCAAAGTACGGCGGTCTTTATTATAATCATCATAATAAAAAATAAAAACTTTATGCGACTGGCGACTGCTGTAAAGCTTTTAGGGTTCCGTACGTAAGGGTAAAAACAGAACCCTGAGACTTGGCTGTCCATCCGTCTGTCACCAGGCTGTAAGTATCTCAAGAACGGTGATAACTAGACAGTTGACATTTTCACAGATGATGTATTTCTATTGCCGCTATACCAACAAATACTAATAATAAAATAAAATAAATATTTCAGGGGGGCTCCCATACAACAAACTTGATTTTTACCGTTTCTTGCTCGATCAGTCCGTCCTAACCAAACTAGATGGCGCCACTACAAGACTAAAACGCGGTATCGAAGTCGTCGTTACAACCATAAGGTAAAACTCAAAATTTTTATACAGCTTTTCGGATGAATGCTTGTCTGCGGAAACTGCGATAGTCTACGAGTATGTATACGGAATTCGGAATAAAGCCATAAAGGTTTTAGCCGTTTATTTGCTAATGATACGGAATCCTTCGTACGGGAGTGCCACTCGCACTTGGCCACTTTGTTTATTCAATTAAATGTTTTCAGTTTCGACACTGTTTGCCGCTAACTGCATCTCTGCACGGGTTCCATTTTAAACGAAGCATCGTAAATATTACGTATTATAATCGCATAACAAAACGTTTCCACTTCGAGTCTACATCCCCTCTATAAACAACGTAATTTTACATTCATAACACGGAGTTTAATTTATAATTTGTTTTTGTTTAACCTTTTATTACGACATCATCTGTTAGAACAAATGAGCTGTGAAAGCGCGCGATTTCTAGCTGGATTATACGGTGTTGCCAGGTTTGGGATAATATTCTGATCTACCTATATCGTTTTAATTGTTATCTATGTTACTTGAGTAGATAAAACGCGTTTACTAATGAGGTGTTGTCAGAATGTCGGATGAAAGCAAAACCCTGTCAAAACTAAAATAAATTGCCCCACATGTGGTTTAAAGTTACATTTTGTTGGAGAAAATAATAAACATGCATCGGTGTTAGTAATCCTACTAATATTATAAATGTCAATGTATGTATGATTGGATGTTTGTTGCTCAATCACGTCGTAACGTGTGAACGGATTGAGCTGAAATTTGGATCATAGTTTAGAGTTAGAGTTTTTATCCCGGGAAAATATCGGGAACAGGAATTACCCGGGCAAAACGGCGCGGCGGGGCGCTGCTAGTTTGACATTTATTTCGGCAATCTTCTTTCTTCAAAAAAATATATTTTGGCAATCTGAAAGAAAATAATTTTAAATTATTATTTAATTGTATTTTTTATTATTGAAAATTTATATTCAAGCCACTAATCAAATTGTTTTTTCCAGCAGAGCAACCTCAGTTGATCCCCTGTAGGTACAAAAAATGTGTTGTTTTGCGGAGTTTTCTTAGTGTACACATGCTTAAAAGAAGACTCCATAATACTTGTTTCGTAAGAGTAGTTTTATAAGACAATTTTTTTTTTTCAAATTTTGTATCGAACGAAGAGTATATTTGTTTATAAAAACATAATAATTTACGTTAGCATGTTAGCTTAGTATAAACAATTAAGGCCCAATTTTCACGTAGCGGATTCCAACCGCGACCGCGCGCGGGCGCGGGACCTAATGTAACTAAATATGTTCAAAACGAAGAAAAATAGCCTCTAAAAATTTAATGTTTAGTAAGTACTAATTTAACTTTTATCAAACAGTAAAACGAAACGTTAAACTCTGTAGTTCGGGCTAGGGTTGCCATAAAATGACGTGGCGTGATAGATGGGGCGTTAAAACAAATACGTTTTTACCCTCTCAGGGGAATGTTGCTTTCATTCTCTTAGCCTCGAATTAATCATTATTTCTTGAGTGCGAAACGATGTAGTGTGTTAATACCATACACTAAGGTAATGGGAGATGGACGGGTGCTATTTTGGCGGGAAAGTGGTGCAGAAGAGTAGTAGCAACGGGAAATGACTACCTGTATCGTATTGTGGCCGTGAAAAATTGACACTTACAAATACAAATACAAATACAAAAATCTTTATTGCTGTTTGTAGGTAAGATAAGATAATACAAAACATTTTAAAAATTGTTCCATACAAACTGGCCTCTGCGAGAGGCATGCAATATGTCTGGCAAGACAATTTGTTACTTAATTTTTAAATAAAAACAAAAAAAAAATTTTTTAAATAATAGTCAGCTGATTAAAGTCTTCTTCTTCCTCATCTTCTATTAATTTCTGGTTTTTATTTATGTCATCTGATTTTTCATCTTCGATTAATTTCTGGCTTCTATTTGGTTGTGATATATATTTGTGTGAGATAAATGTTTGGTGAGCACAATTTCGCCATCGTCTTGTGTTTCATCAGGATATTGTCTTGTGTTTTTTGAGTTTGATCAATATGTCCATCCAGGGTCTAAGGTCTTGCATTAGTAGATCTTGCAGTTCATCCATGTGAGGAGTGTCAAAGAATGTATAAAGTGCAATAAATGTATATAATCAAAAAATCAAAAATGTCGTTAATTATAATATTCATGTAAATACGCAAAGAATGTCAAAATGTAATACAGTACAAACTAATTCATCATGATACAATATATCATTATTTGGTCTTATGTCAGTTGAATGTCAAATTTCATAATGGAATAGTAATATCTATTGAGATATTAATGGAATAAGGTTTAAAGATTGTAAAAGTTTCATGTTAAACAATGTCTAAAATATTAGTATTCCAATTAATTTCCTTATCATTTAAAAATTCAGTTACAGTATAATAGCATTTGTGTATAAGCATTTTTTTTAGTTTACTTTTGAACATTGTTATGTTAAGTTCTTTTATGGCATTTGGCAGCTTATTATATAAAAGAGGAGCCATACAAAAAATGCTGTCACTCATAATCTTTTTTTTGCGTTTGTCTATGAGCAGTCTACACTTATCACGCCGGTTACGTTTTACTTTGTCACTCAATAGAGGAAAATAATGAGGGTTATTCCTTACAAAACACATAACTTCAAATCTAACACACAAAGAAATAACTTTATTTCTTTATTTGAATACTAGCTGAATCCTGCGCGCGTTGCTACGCCAACTATCGAAAATTTGTCATACCAACTCAGATTTAGAACAAATTTGGTTAGCTTAGGTTTTAATGACGCAGGGGTGCGTTGGCTCGGGAACCTCCACGTGATGCACCCTGGGAATCACACAGCAACTTGCCTCGGTGGCATCTAGTTGTGTGATGGTGAATCCCGGCCGGAGCTGGGAGCTTCTACACGCGCTCCTTACCCTCTTAGTGCGTGTAGAGGTTGGGGAGAAGGACTGGAAGACTTGGTAAGGTTACACGGCTGATATTTCGGCCAAGTAAAATTCCTAAGTCTTTCAGATAAGGGTCCTCCACGAGCACTCTGATTAGCAGAGTGCTCAGTGAGTGGCAGAACGCGCCTATCCCTAAGCGCGGTGTTGAGGGCGGTCCTCTCGCTGCCGATCATCATTGCCGTGAGAGGTGAAGTGAAAAAAATGTCTCTCGGGAGTGAGAGGACCTGTGAGCTGTAGGAGCGAGCAATAGCACTCCTCCACTGAGGCGGATGCGGACACGGGGGCGAGCCTAGAGAGTCGCCACTCTGGGCTCGCACCCCGTCTCCACAGGAACCGCTGAGGCGTTAGACGTTTAGGGCCGTCCGGCACCCCACCTAGTGATAGGCCTTCGAGAAGGTGACGCGCCGCTGATTTCTGGCGCATCGCTGCAGCCAAATGCGGGGGTACTGATGCCCCCCGCGAGGCGGGCCCGCAAGGGCGATGGTGACCCTGACCCCTGGCCATGCAGGAGAAATCTGTAGGGGTTTTAGTCGGTAGGGGCACCATGTCTGTCGTCGCCTTGGTGTCGAGCCGGACATACCTCACCATGTCCCTACATGATGGGGATACGTAAATGTACTTCCCCCACAAAGTTTTAATGACACAACCTTAAAATGTAGCTGTCACGAAATTCGGGGCACGTCACCGCGCGCAACGACATCTCTCAAAAAGGATATTTTTTTTCTGATTTTGTTACATTCTTCATTCATGTTCTCTCCTTTTGATAGTAGCGTAATGTTATATAGCCTATAGTCTTCCTTGATAAAAGGAATATCCAACAGAAAAATAATCTTTTAATTCGGACCAGTAGTTCCCGAGATCCTAGTGTTCAAACAAACAAACAAACTTTTCAGCTTTACAATATTACTCATAGTG
This sequence comes from Ectropis crepuscularia, assembly GCA_963693475.1. Lineage (NCBI taxonomy): Eukaryota > Metazoa > Arthropoda > Insecta > Lepidoptera > Geometridae > Ectropis > Ectropis crepuscularia. The sequence continues at coordinate 2,955,861 of OY856341.1, forward strand.
TATGTACATGTGGATGACATGATAATATAAAGATATTTTATTTCAAATTCTTCTGGTGAAATACATTTCTGGTAGGAACTGAAACGAAGCTAATATTGGCTGAATAGGTACAGACTACAGTACAGAATAGGACAGTTTTCACTCGTTGATCCTGTTACGAGTCCTTTGTGCCCATTCACCTATATCCTATATAAGGGTAAGACCAACGCTAAAATCTGGAAACTAATTCGATACATATATTGCCAAAAAGTGTTGCAGTGAACCTTACAGTTGTATCTCCCTCTATGTTGAACATGGTGGTGAATGATCTGAAGAAGAACTATGTTAGTGTGGGTTTTTTGTCAACGGATTATGATCTGAAACAACATCTGATATGTTATTTTTTATAGTGCGTAGCGGATGTGCATAGCATAGCTTCTTTATTGCTCTTTTTTTTTTCAAGCCACACGCATACGTATACTACGAGTATGTTTAGTACGACGTAGGGACCAACCTCACACAAAACGGGTTGGCACATCTTACAGCCACCGCGCTCGTTCATTGGTCAATCGCCACTGTGCACGCCTATTAGTCAACTCAAATAGCACGTATTTCTCCGTATTCTTGTTTCACATTTCGCCCCTTTTTTACAAAACTACTACTTACCACAAAAAGTATCGAGCAAAAACACTGAAATTAAATTAAATAAAAAGTTACGTATCAAAAGAAAAAAAATATGTTCTTGTTATTAATCTGACACATGCAACTGACGTAAAAAACTGTCAATAGTTGGTTGACCGTTTTATAAATGTAATTAAATTCGTACCTAATCGAGCGAACATGCTCGAGCCTCCCGACAAGCGTCCCAAATCGCAGTTATTATCAGATAATCCTCAAACGCGTGCACACAGCGCGTTCTGTTCGCTGCCACAGACCATGACCATAGACACAGCGGCGATGACGATATCAATACTAAACGCGAAGACCCAATTGTACTGTCACCGGCAATGTAATTAAGACTTATTATATAGTCATTGGTAACGTGTAAACGCTACAAAATGGATGGAACATTACAAGAGGTCTTCTAAGCAAACCATGTTAAAAAAAAATATCTGATAAAGATTCATCTAAAATGCCATTTCTAAATCATTGTGTGGCTAAACAATAAAATATGATCCTAAGCATGCACATAATTATTATGGCTAAAGTATGTCCTTTATGGTGTTTTTCGACACATTGTGAATATTGCTGCTTTTTGTAAAGTCAATTTTGTTTATACTTCTATATTGGTGGATTTTTTTTGGTTTGTGAAAGACATTCACGTTTCTCCGCCGTGCATGGACATGACGGTGTATATTGGGCTCGACACAACTTAGAGTGGTGCCTTTACTTAAGTACTCGGCCAGATAGAACTATCAACCGAGTAACGCTCCAAGTCATTCCGGTCTCCCTCCCCTTCAAAGAACTTCTACGCGTAATCATCGAGCGGCCAAGGTTTGCGTATAGAAGTTCGTCCTCTCCGGATGGAATTAGCCGTCAGACAACAACGTAAGTTCTGTTGTCTGATGCCCAGGTTAGGCGCCTCCGAAACCACGTAAGTATCCGAGCCTCACACACCATTTAGTGGACATTGATCACAACACTAATCCTACTATCCAGCCCTAAACTAGGAAAAAAGGTTCCAACGCAAATACGATCTTGAAATCGGCCAAAAATTCATACAAATATTTGTGAGTGCAAACGCTAAGACAGCTGGCATGACTCCAAAGCCAGTTCTATACGATTTTGTTTCAAATTCACTGTCCGCTTTGATTAATGTACGTTGTCTACAAATGTCTGTTGTAACATGCCCACAACAATCGTTAATACCATTAGGGCGTCCCATTTCAATAACCGAACAGAGGTTTTGCTTACTCAGTGGATTCAGCCTTGCATCGCTGTATAGCGCTTTGCAGTTGACACCGCGCTTTCAATGAAGATTTACTGAATACGGCATTTGTGCTGTGAGTTGTGGGCTTACAATACGTGTGTGCTAAAAAGCCGATAAAATAACAGTGCCGGCAGGACTGAAAACACAATAAATGTATGTACAGTACAGCACAAACACAGTTTTTACTGTAGACTACAACTATAATCATTTTATTAACGTTTATTTTGGGCTTCCTACATCCGCTTAACCGTCACAGTTTGGCGCTCAGCTTATAATCACTGGCGTACTCACTTATGTAAGTTAAAAAATGTTTGTCTGTAAAGTCGGTTTACTGACGATAGAACGTGACAACGTCTTAAGAAAATACTAATGGAATGGTAGCATTTTTCAAAAGAAAATTTTAATTTCATTTGTTTAATAGATTTGTATGTAAAAAGTAATCAGTAGAATTTAGTCATTTTCAATCAAAACAATGCAAAAAAGCTTTTAGATGCCGGGGATCGAACCCGGGGCATTTCACATGCAAAGCGAACGCTCTACCACTGAGCTACATCCCCGCTTGAACTACTGGTCGAAATAATTAATACAACTGTAACAAACATGCGGCGAGGTAACGACCGACGGTAACGGTACATGACGTCATGTTTTGTGGGCGTGCAGCCGGCTTCATCGAATTATAAGACGTTATCACGTCAAAAAAAAAACTTGAAACTCCTAAACTAAAATTTAAATACAAATATGTTACACTGCGACACATTGCTAAATCACTTTACCAAACATTACTTATCTCAGATACCTTGAATAATTGATAATACTATTCAACAGGCGTATGTAGGTCTTGCGTTAATTTCCCCGCACCCTGGGCGGTTTCCAACTATCTGGCAACACTAATTACAGCCGTTACATGCTACGTTCAAAATGAATTTCTAGAAACTTGACGATAATTTGGAACGTAACGAACCGTTCAATGTTGATTGATTACGCCGCCGTATTGGGGCTGTGTTGCCATTTGCTAGCGAAATTGAACTTGAAATTGAAACTAACATGCTGTAAACGATCTTTTGATGTATGCCTTAGTCGGAATGAGTTTGGGAAAGAAAACTGGTACAACTGCTATGATTTGTGAGTTTGTGTTCTATTGTACTAAATAAACTTTTTTTTTTAATTTAGAATGACGAGACGAGCAGGTCATGTGCCTGATGGTAAGCAACATGCCTGCCACATAACAACACAGTGACACGCAGCTATTGGAACATGAAGATTCCAAATCATCACCTAGCACTGAACTGCGCTCGTCACCCAGAGATCTAAGTTGTTATATCTCTAAGCCCTGTAATTTCTCTGGAAACATTGCCCTTCAGACCGGAACACAGTAATGTTTGCACATTACTGCTTGGCGGTAGAATATTTGGCAAAGGTGTGGTCCTTCCCCAGGCGGACTCTGCCAAGAGTCCTACCACTACATAAAAATAGGTATCGCTTAACAATTTGTCTACATTACGGTTTTTTACATATAACAAAATTTTAGACAAATAAATGTCTTTAAATCTTACTTTCAAAATAGCATTCCTAATATATTTTGGCTCAACTCTTTTTTTAACCTAATTGTACTATGATAAAAACAGATTATATAAGGACTAACTTGGTTATTACATATCTTTGAAGTGAAAACTTCTTAAGGCGCGCCTAGACAAATTTTTCGTGGGGGGTAAATTGGATTCTACCGTCACGCTCGGGTATGATAAGAAATCTTCAGGTAAACTCGGGACCTTGGCGATAGGGCATCTAGAAATGCGTCAGCCAATGGGAAATGCTGAAAGGGCGTGGCCTCGCCATCATGGCATGGCCATCTAGAAATGCGTGAGCCAATGGGAAATGCTGAAGCATTTCTAGATGGCCATGACATGATGGCGAGGCCACGCCCTCCGGTTACACCCGTGTAGTTTCCAAAGTGAGCTATCAAATTCTAAGTTATAAGTTTTCACTTCTATCGGCAGTTTGTATGACTGCCATTTTTTAAACTTAATTGAACGTGTTACGTTTGAAATTCGTTTTTTCCGATGGTTACAATCTTGATGTCTTCCAATCGAGAGTGACTTGGTTTCTTCCAGGTAACCACACTCCATCGTAAACCGCATCGTCGATTAACATCAGGCGAGATGGCGATCTAGTTATAACCTATGAAAATTAACATAGACAAAGCAAAGTTGTATGTCCACGAGGACAAAATGTATGTCTACGAGGACACAACTGTCTTTGGGTACTAGCGTAATTTGGATCATCCTAATCGGTACGCAGTTTTCTAAATAAAATTATTTCATTTAATTCAAAAGAGAAGTAACATCACACGTGAATAAATCTTTTGATTAATTTACATGTTTAAACAAACTTAAATTAGTAAAAATAAGTTTTGTTTTGTACTATTTAAACTTTCGCGAAGACTGCAACAGTTAACAACGACCATGGTTACGACAAAAAGTGAAGTCTTCTCCTGAGGGGCTGTCCATTAATCACGTGATGTTTTTTTTAAACATTTTTTAACCCCTCCCTCCCCCTCGGTGATACGTGGTGAGGTTTAAAACTAATTCCCCTCCCCCCACTAAAAATCACGTGTATTCATCAACATCAACAGCCCACTAAACGTTCCCACTGCTGGGACTCGGGGCCTTCTCTCGCAAGGAGAGAGTTAAGGCCTTAATCCACCACGCTGGCCCAGTGCGGGTTGGCGGTGTATTATTAGTACCTATAAAGTTTTTTTTTTTTTAATACCGGTATATAGTATAATCTAATCCTATTCTAGGCGCAGGAGGACTTCGTTCGTTGCCTGGCAACGGCGAGTCAAGGTTACACTACACTCCGTTTTTCGATTAAAAAATCACGCGTTTGAAGAAAAAATAAAAACACGTGATATCATACTATACTCCCCTCCCCCTTGTGATATTTCGTGATTTTTGCCGAACCCCTCCCCCCCCCCCCTTTTGAACCTCACGTGATTAATGGACAGCCCCTGACCACGCTATTTTGCACTGTCGAAACGTCAAGGTCATTAAATAATAATTTATCGCGATAAGTCCTGTGTAATGTTTTCAATATATAACCTTGGTTTTCTTAACGAAACTACCGCCCACATCAGCGATCTAGGATTTAGGTTCTAAATGTACATCTGTGCAAAACTGCTTGAGCGCGCATCAACGTAATCATTTTATTTCGTCAAATTCGCGCCAACTTAACTAGCTGCTGACGTGCGGCGCCACTACCAATTTTCATGTAATTTTATTCCAATTTTTTTTTTTAATAAGGAGTGACGAGACTAGCAGGACATTTGCCTGAAGGTAAGCAACATGCTTGCCACATATCAGCACAGTGACACGCAGTTATTGGAACATAAAGAGCCCAACTTACCACTGCACTACCTAGCACTGGACTGCGCTCGTCACTCAGAGATCTAAGATGTTATATCTCTAAGCCATGTAATTTCTCTGGAAACATTGCCCTTCAAACCGGAAACAGTAATGTTTGCCCATTACTGCTTGGCGGTAGAATAACTGGCAAAGGTGTGGATGGAAAGAAAAGTAGTTTAGTCAATATTTTTCGTCAGAACAATTGAATGTTGGCACGGCCTCACGTACCCTTACGTTATTTGTTTATTCTGCGAACGCGTATTTCTCGAGTGGGAGAGGTAAAGGTATTTTATTAGTATTGTTATTGATATTGCACGCTCTTGCTAAGGGAGAAATGTTAATTTACCAAATGGCCCATAATTCTGTTAGTTGGAAACGATCGTTCCTTTTCTCGTTGCTTTTAAAAGAGCTCTTGTTTTAAGGGTCAAATTAACTTCCATCCAGATGTAGACCCTGGGCACAGAACAATTAGAGAGCAGAAGTGAAACTCATGTATGTACTTCACTTGACATATCTACACTGGACGGATATCCGGGGTTGTCTATACTGGATTATATTGGTGAACACTGGTAGTAATTTTTTTCATGGGGGAAATTCATTTTCTTATCTCTTCCGTGGAGGGCGGCAACGGCGAGGTATGTCAGGGTCGACTAGAGTGGTGCCTCTACCGACTTAAGCCCCTACGGTTTTATTTCAGCTGTGGCTTTAGCGGCAGTCTCGGGGTGACTCGCATTTAACCGCGATCCTGCCATTACCAGGGCACTTGCAGGCCAGTCTCGCTGGGGGATTTTGCTCCATTGACGCTCCAAACTATCTCCTCTGGAGGTTGGCCTCTTATCTTCAGGTGGGATGCCTGACGGCTTTAAACTGCAACTATGGCGCTGGACGCCATAGGACCTCAAATTGGAGACGGGTGCGAACCTGATTCCTCCCCGGGCTCGACCCCCTGTTTTTCACTTAACAAATGGAGTCAAACCTTTTCTTTAATATCTTTGGAACATCAACCATGTCGCTTTTTCAAGCTCTTACTATAGAAAAAAACAAGGCAGTGTCAGATTACTTGAAACAGCCATACAGTATACATTCCGAAATATAAGAAAACATGTCTCTCGAAGTTAAAGAGTGTCACATCTGCGAGTGCAATCGTAAAGCACAGCTTGAAGTAACATCAAATGAGACTTCTATATTTGCATGAAACTGCACATACTAGCATACTTGCACATTTTAAGTTTTGCTTGCCCACGCTCCGTAAGTTTGAGCTGGCAACTATTAGCTTCAAAGTTGCCCGGAATTAAACACATTGTTTGCCGAAGCTCGCAGGTTAGTTAGGTCTCATCGCGTCTCGAGACCCGCGAAATAAACTAACTTACTGAGAGAACTTCGCTTGCGAATATGCTATCCGTATAAAACTTCTTGAGCTTGAACTTAGAGCGAGTGGTTGCGCAAAATGTTATTTATTTAGATTCTGAGTCGCGGAATCTACGTCAAAGAGGAAATTGTGATTCCATTTGCGCCTTATGACAAAGATCTGGGTGTTGAAAACATTTCTCAGCGTAGCGATTCTGAACCCAGTCGGATTGATCCGACACGGAATCTCACATCTCGGTCTTTGTATTATCTGTTCAGAATGACAGAGACAAGGATTGTCGTTCCGAATTTGAGCCATTTGGATTACGTTTAAAATCACTGCCCAGGTCTTAATCGTGTTAAAATTATTGCACCTCTTTCCTAATAAGTCGGGTTTGTTTTATTTTTTAAATTAAGTACAATACAGAGTTAATCTATCTATCTTTCGAGTCCTCACTCTTTCTCTTTCCAGGTTATTTTGCCTTTTTTCCTATAAATCTGATTTTTCTCTTTTCCAATCAGCCATATATTATTGTGCGTCTTTCCCAACAAGTCAAATATTATTTTACCTCTTTCCTAATAAACCAGTGATTCTTGTACCGATGCAGTCGCCAACACCATGTTATCGAGTGAACTATTTATACGAGTAAAGATCGGATATACATAGTTCAGTTTACCTTTTCATGAACCGGTTTCGAAATATCATTGGGAACGCCTTCGCCATAACACCACAGTAATTAACAATTTATTTCTCCAATGGATATAGTACACACACTTGTATAATGCACACCTATGATAGTCATTTAAAATATTATATGTATAGGTTTTTTATAGAAGGACAAATTACTTTTGACCTCGAATGCTCTCTTTACTGTCTACCTAACTTTGGGCTAGTACAGGAGGCGTACGTTACGACTTGATTGAGCATTTATAATATTAGTAGAATTAAAAATACTCACGCGTACCTACTCAGTATTTTATGTCGGTAGGTAAGATCAAATAACTACCTGGCAACCCTGATATAAAAAAAACAATCTTGTTTACGATAGGTGCTTTTAGGTATCAAATTACTTATAAAAATCAATACTATTCACAATACGAAATAATAGTTGTACGATATATATTCAAAAAACGAAAAAAAAAATCCGTAGGACCTTTTTTTAGTGGTAAGTACTATCCACCAAACACAAAGACTGAATAAAGATTGCAACAAAATATCACTGAAAACGGAGCGGAAAAACGTCTACAAGAAAACCTGTCAAATGCTTTTATGCTTAGAAAAACGAAAACAGGGATTAAGGAAAATGTACGTCGCCTATTCGTTACCGAAAAAAATATCGGAAAAAACAGCAGTTTAAAAAGCAACTAAGAACGTAATTTATTTTTATCGTTATTACTGGCAATAACGGGATTTAACTTAACTGGCAACACAGCGTTTCAATTAAAAGCAGGGAAATAGGGTATTTAGGTATGATCACCCTAATTTTGTATTGTAGGAAGAATTGATAGAGATTCTTTAGAGTCCTTGGGTACACCAATCATGTCATGAGTCCTGACTTTATTTATTTAATGGAAGGAGTTCTTTCTGTGTACCTATTTACGATATAAAAGGTTGGAGAGAAAAGGTGTAATGTAGAGAGGGTACAATCCTCAAAAAACCCTAAGTAGCCCGTTAGTTAGATTGCCAAAAAATATTGTACACGTATTTTTTGTTTTGTTTCACAAACAAAAAATGACGAAGATACAGCGCTTCGAAGTTTCATGTGACGTAACTTGTGAGTACGATTTTTGCTCACGAGTGACGTTGCGACCCCCCACTTTCGAAGTTTGATGGTCTATATCTTTGACGATTTTTTACATCATGAAAAAACAAAAAATACATGTCCAATATTTTTCCATGATCTAGCTGACGGACTAATTACGATGGTGTATTTTTGACCCAGTCCGGTACCCTATTGTGTTAAGCTGGAAAGCTAGTCCTTTTCAGCTTATCACAAGCAAATTATCAGTTTTTTAACCGACATCACAAAAGGAGGAGGTTCATACAATCAGAACTACACTACGCTACATACCAACATACCTAACGAACTACTTACACTAAGCACACCTGAATTATCCATAGACCGATGAAGGTCTACAGATAATCCCAATGTCTCAACCCCAAATGGCTCAAATATGTAACCTCTTCCGAGGGTTGCATATTTCCGCCGTTTGAGTCGCTCAGCTGAATTAGCCGCTGCACCAGCCCTACTAACTAGGCTTCCCTAGTAGTTCCATATACGTTTTATCGATATATCTGTGGAGTAGTTTTTAAATAGAAGTCAGTTGTTTCGTTTTTTTCAGAGAAAAAATATTATCGGATATATTTCGGAGAGTGTACAGCGGACCTGCATAATCTAATACCACCTTGTCTTTTTTACGAAGGACAAGGTGGTAACAGATTGAATGATCGGGTTTGACTTAAAAAGAAAAGAAATTAGCAATCTTAGAGACTGCCTGAGAGATAGAAGTGAAAATATATATATCTGGCCCGGTGCCGGGCCAAATGGAAAAAAAAGTTTTAACTGGCCCGGTGATATATTTACCGGGCCAGATGACACAAATAAAGTGCCATCGTCCCCCGTAACGGGAGAAAAGAGGATACGCCTCGTAATTTGTGAAATTTCTAAGTAACCAAATTGGACCGATTAGGTTACTTAGGACCCAGATCCGACTCGGAGCAACCCGACTCTACCTAGTCTTGTCGCTACTACCCCTAGAGTCGACCGCCCGATTTTAGCATGTCGGTGACGCATGGCGATAAAAAAAAATCCACCCAAAGCGTGCTCTTCGTGGCTATAGAAGCTTTGTAATAAATAAAGTAGCCAAGTGCGAGTTGGGCTCGCCCATGAAGGGTTCCGTTGCAGCAAGTAACATAATATACATAGTGTAAGGGTATCCGGGGTGTTATGGTTGAGAACTCAATTGGTGAAAATTGAATTCCCAAACCTCCCCGGAAAAAAAGTTAATGTTTAAGTATAAAATAAAAAAGTAAGACTTTTTCAAGCGTTTATTGATAGGACACAAAGGCATACATCAATACTAAAAAGGGTAAAAGGCCAGGGGTTGATCGTTGAGTTACTGTTCCTTCAAAAGACCAAAAAAAGGAATTTGAAGAATTCCTCGACAACCTCTATATTAAAATTTGGTTATTCCCAGTACAGGGTCCTTTAGTAAAGATGGGTAAATTCCGAATACCACCCTAGGTTAGAGAGGGGTTCAGCAAAGGCAAAACTCCCCGGTTAGGTTAGATCAGTAATTGGGCAAAAATCAACCCCTCCTTACAGCCAGGAACCTATACTGTTACCGAGAACTGACAAGATCAACCAAAATAAAAGTGGCGATAGGCCTTCATCAGTATGGGGTAAGACCGTGGAATTTATAACTATAAATCCAGTTGACTAAGTATGGTAAGTGACCTAACCACAAATTACAAGTACAAAGTCAGTTCCCACGCACTAAGAATAAACCGTTGAAATAACATTATTAGGTAATTGGTGTAAGACCAAGAAATTTATAACTATATTTATAGTAGATTAAGTAAGGTAAAAGACAACATTACAAATTACAAGTACAACGTCAGTTCCCACGCACTAAGAATAAACCGTTGAAATAACATTATTAGGTAATTGGTGTAAGACCAAGAAATTTATAACTATATTTATAGTAGATTAAGTAAGGTAAAAGACAACATTACAAATTACAAGTACAACGTCAGTTCCCACGCACTAAGAATAAACCGTTGAAACAACATTATTAGGTAATTGGTGTAAGACCAAGAAATTTATAACTATATTTATAGTAGATTAAGTAAGGTAAAAGACAACATTACAAATTACAAGTACAACGTCAGTTTATGACTGACTCTCAGTCACTTACAGGAAGTATGGTATCCAACGTATAGCCACCCCTGGACAATTCTAGACTTGTGTCTCTCTGGATTAAACTTTATAGTGTTTACATGAGCGATAACCGAAAGTACACTAACTAGACACTAGCGGTGACCCGGGAAAATTATTAGGTAATTACTACTGTAAGCTCTTATGAAAATAACGTTTAACCGCAACAGCAGGAAAAAGTATATGTTATAGAACATAGAAATTTATTTATTATCTAGGTCAGAAACCTGACCTTTATTAACCGACCTCGGCCGGACACTTTCAGGACACTTAACTCCTCGGGGCAACCTAATCAACCACGGCCCATGGCCCTGCCGCACTCTCCACTCCACATTCCACCACTCTTCCACAATACACTAAACAATAACCTGTCGGGTTCTGGCGAGCGCTGTCCCGGCCACGAGGCACGAGCTCGGGGTCGACCGCCGAACTGGGCGCAGCCCGGGAAAACCGCCAGACACCACCACACCACACACCAGGACGTCTCCAACAACCGGGGGCCTCCCCAACTCAGCTCACCAACCCAACAAAACACCTCCTATAAAAGAACAAACAAAATTAACAACGTGTTCGTCAGACACCCGCCTGCCACGCGGCCTCTCGGTACATTTTTATACATTCGACTTACCCCTTTAGGAAGGTGTGTTCAATTGGAGACGCTTAAGACAGGCCCTCCCACGCGCACGACGCGGATGGCCGCCGGGCGCCGACGCTGGCCGTCTCGCCTCGCCGCGTTAGCCTCGGGACACGTCACTATAAAAAACACGTTTTCACATTTCTGCGACACGAACAATCGATCGATCGACGATCGAACAAGCACAATCACCTCACATAACTCACCAAAATCTTCAAATTCAACCACTCACGCACCAGAGAACGAAATCGACCACTCGCCACGCCGGTCGGAAAAAAAGAACGCTTTCAAAACTTCCCGTAGGGACGCGGTAAGCGAACCGACTTTTTTTAGTGATGTCCGTTAATCGCTCGGCCGCATAGACAATCGATGCGTTCCGAATCACGGAGAAAAAAAGGGTTACAATAGTACACATAGTTCGTTGTAACTTTGATCGAAGTTTTAATAATAGTGTATTTATGACGTACTAAAAAAAAACTACTCATCAGATCGAGTTCAAACTAATTTTCGTTGGTAGTTTTCATGGTAATGTACATCATATATTTTTTTTAGTTTTTTCATTTTCTTACTTTAGAAGTTAGAGGGGGGGGGGGGGGGGGGTGACACATTTTACCACTTTGGAAGCGTTTCTCGCGCAAGTTATTCAGTGTAGACAAAAATTATTTCAGAAACCTCAACATCATTTTTGAAGACCTATCGATAGACACCCCACACGTGTAGGTCTGATGAAAAAAAAATTTTTGAGCTTCAGTTCTTAGTACCCCATGCCCCCCATGGGCACCCCTAATTTTTGTTTTTTTTTTTAAACTTTTTTAAAAATCTTAATGCGGTTCACAGAATACATCTACTTACCAAGTTTCAACAGTGTAGTTCTCATAGTTTCGGCAAAAAGTGGCTGGGACATACGGACGGACAGACAGACAGACAGACATGACGAATCTATAAGGGTTCCGTTTTTACGTTTTACGGAACCCTAAAAACTACATAGAAGACACCAAGATTGTATCAGATTTGCTAACACTTCGGGAAATGCTAGATCCTTCGCATCGGCTCCCCCAACTACATATAGACCCATAATTTCCCTGATACCCGTAGGTAACATAATTGGTTGTGCAAGGTTGTATCACATGTCAACACGCCGAAAGTCATGGAACAATTTGCTTTCGACGTGAACACAAAACGAAATGACACATAAAAATTTAAAAATGAAATCAAAAGTACTAGTAGTGGGAAATAAGTACTAAAAAAAATTCACAACCACAATCTTGTACAATCTACATGGTATGAAACTATTTTTCTTTTATTGATAACGTCTCTCTATATTGGCGTGTGTTTTTGTTTCACAAGTTGGTCGTCTGAATGGTCGCTTATTCTTTTTAATAAAACGTGGCTGTTAATTGCTATTTCGGTCGATACGTGTTTCTCTAATTTGTAAGGAAACAAAAGAAATTAATTCAAGAAACAACATTTTATTCGCCTTGCCCCAATTATTTCGGTTGCCTGCGGTCGTCTTTGTTTAATTTATTATCTAAATTATAATTTTGAAACCAATTAAATATAAATCCATATGTAAGTACAATAATATCTCGAACATTAATATATATGTGTGCTAAAACTGCGTGTAGTTGAAGACAATCAAATGTATATTTCAACATCGAGTCTACGCTAGCAAAAGATTGGTAAAGTTACAAAGTTTTACTGAATGGATTCTCTTTCGGGCCAGGGCAAACTATAAACATTAACTAGCACAACAAATGTGTCATGCCCATATTGCCCATGATCTTCAAATTCCTACCCTTTTCCCACTAGGTGGACTCAGCACAACTTGTCTTTTTCATCGGTTATCTCCACTAGGAATGTTATGGATAATATGATGTTTCGTATAGTCATAGAGTTATAGTATCTAGTCAGAGAAGTCTGTATATAGTCTGTCTATATTTACTATTATAAATCAGTTATATAGGTAAGTAATTATTATAAACCTACTCAATTTTAAGTTTTATGTTCTAAAATAAAAATCTATTCAGACTTCGCCCTCAATACTCAATACTCAATCGTTTATTGCTTTGTTATGTTACAGATATAATGAAAGATAATACAGATAGGTAGATTCGTACAAAATTAAGTCGCAACACAACGTACCCAATCGGGCATTGCAATTAAAAATCGTTATGGATCGTTTTGGAGCGAAGCGTTATGTTTCACAGTCAATTACCAAACTTTCATCCTCGAAATTTCTTAGGTCGTCGGTTAAAAACTCGGATATGCTATAGTAGGCTTTAGACAGCAGCAGATTTCTCAAAGTCCTAATAAACCACAGAACAGAAATCAAGAAGAAGTAGCAAGTAGGCGGGGCAATCGTAGTACTAAGTAAGCGCAATCTCCGCATACTTTGAGAGTACGCCCACTTCCGAATACTTAGTCGTACTCTGCCACTACTCCAGTACTCCTGAATCCACGATTTTGAATAAAAAGTAAGCAGTCATGCCATATTGTGCAGTTATTGAGTGTAAAAACGATAGCCCTGCCAAAACTTTATCCAAAGGAGGCATATCGTACCATCGGTAAGTCCTATTTTATTTAATTTTGATTTTATTGTGAAAATAAATTAATATTAGCTTAAAGAGAGAAATTATTTAAATGAAGTCAACTTTAACGTCATTGAAATAAGGTCCATTTTCATTCAAACTATATGTGATATTCTCGATCATTCTATGCATGCGAGTAGCGCTACTCAGTAGCGCTACTCAGTGAAGGAGGGGACGCAAGCTGTTGAAATTGCTAATATCGATATTTCTAACTTGTATAGTTGTGTGAACAAAATATATTATCTTTTATTATTTAGTATTTGAATAATTTAACGTTTTATTTGAAAAAAGTACATTTTATCATTTCAGTTTTCCTAAAAGTCCCGTTGTTAAGGAGAAATGGATTGAAGCTACAGGAAGGCAAAATTGGTTTCCTTCCAAAACAAGCACGATTTGCTCTGAGCACTTTTTAGACAGCGATTTTATAATAAAAAAAAGGAAATAGGTACATAGACGAAACAGCAATACCGACAAAAATAATTATATGTTTTCGTGTATGCGTGTTTATTTCTTACATTAAGCCCCCATTTTGGCTATGGTTCATTTTATAAAAACCTAAAATCCTGTGATCATACCTTTAACCTCATATCATAGTTGTTTCCACATAAAATGTTATGATAATTTCCACATAAATTCAGCGGCTTCTACTCCTCAAAAAAAAGTTTCTATTCATGGTTATAAAAATATCTTGAATTTTTACTGACAACAACTTAAATGACAAGTTCGTCCCTCAAAGAAAATAACTATTTCCTTACATTGTGTAACAGCTATCTGGCCGCCATATTACAAGCTTAGCTTAGTTTAGCGTCAGATGGTGTTGTGTGGAAATGTTTCACCTATATTTATTTATCTTTACCTCACTCAAGAAAAATTTCATTCGACTAAAATACAAATTTTAGTGCTACTTGCCAAGACCAATTTCATAATTACTTTATTTACTTAAGATATTTATTTAGTTTCCTCCGAGTATTTTTGTAGTTTCTTCATAGTAATTACGTTCTTTTACAAAACTCTGTTACGCTACACTCTATAGTTAATAAAATTAATATGGTACATGAACAAATTTAATCATAATATTATGATTAAATTATACGATAGGTACGTAAACTGAATACGTAATATCGATAATTTAATGAAAATGTAACAGTAGTGTCTTATCACTATTAGCACAACCGGCTTATATTTACGAATCCCTTATTTTAAAGAAGGTAGCGTTCATAGTTGCATAAATTACATAAAGTGCCATCTAGTATGAAGTAGCAGAACTAGTGAGCACTAGATGTCACTAATCTTACAATTAGTGACATCTAGTGCGCACTAGTGAAAACAACTTACATTTTTGAAAGATGATAATAGTTACCACCTTATTGTATTCTACTAAGGTTGAGTTTAGAAAGTTCGTAGCACTGATGTATTCGATACGCCCTAAAAGTCCTGATAATGGTACAAAATAAGCGACTTAGTCACATTCAGGATACGGTACTTTTTTCTGTAATTAGATAAAATTGAGTTATCCAAGAAAGTCGTAACAACATTTTGAATAGTTGACAATAACAGATTTATTGTGTTTAGCAATAGGGTTCATTTTTGAGTACGTAACTATATGCAATACATCATTTTAGGTTCGTCACTATGGGACAAATCACTTGCATTGTTTCAATGTGTTTAAAATATATCAAAACCACGTTTATGTGCAAACGTGATACGGTGGTTTTCCTAGTGAGATTCAGCTACGAGCCTTCTACTTGATTTCTGTTCTGTGTAATAAACCTACGCTCATCTTCTATTTCCTTTAATTTGGTGGGAAGCTTATTATATATTTTTATGGCCATCGCATGCGGACCGGTACTATGTAACGTTAGTTTGGATGTCGGTACGTTCAAGTTATTTTTATAGAATGTCCTAATAGGGTAGCGTCGGTTGTCTGCTACTTTGTCAAAAAAAATTGGATATTTCTTTACGAATTTGCAATTTTCTAAAAAATAAAGTGATGTCAAAGTTAAAATTTTGTAATCAATAAAATAAGGTCTGTGAAAATATAATTTACTTATGTCAGGGAGCCTAATGTTAGCGAGGATACGCACACATTTCTTTTGTAAGGTGAAGAGGTCAGCGGCATCCACACTCCCACCCCAAAGTAATATCCCGTAGGACAGCCTGGAGAAAGCGTACGCGTAGTAGGCCGATAAGGCTGTATCCAGGTCGGTGCCTCGTCGTAGTTCTCTTAGGGCGTAAATAAAGCTGGACAATTTGGATTTTAGCTTTTTTATGTGAGCCTTCCAGTTAGTATGTGTGTCAATATCTATGCCTAGCAATGTGGCTGCGTCAACGAATTGTAGGTTATTATTATTATATATGAAATTGATGTCAAGAGGGATTTTTTGTGGAGGTCTAAATTGCATTATTTTTGTCTTAGTAAAATTTAAATCTAGGTAGTGATCAGTCATCCAGTCAGTGGTTTGGTCAAATAGTTCACGGAGTTTGTCATTTAAATTTAAATTATTAATACACGATGTCACAATGGAAATGTCGTCCGCGAACATTATACAGGGGCTGTCAATTATTTTAGGGAGGTCATTAATATAAATCAAAAACATTATGCATCCAATGACACTACCTTGAGGAATAGAGCTATATATAGCCCTTATTCGAAACTATCCGAAACTTTTAAAACGGATACGGTTACGGACATATTTTTACTATCAATAGTCCTCCCTTTACTTTACTATCAATATCCTTGGCTTATTGAAAGACCTTGGCTTGTCCAGAAGTGCAGTAAGTTCTATACTAGAACGAGTATCTAAAGCTGCGCTAGTAGGATCATATCGGATTTGGCTGGGCAGGGAGAGAAACAGCAGTAGTGAAGGTGAGTGTTGATGTACGTCGGAAAGGGGCCCCTTAAACCTACGCCCGAGTCACAAGTCTCGGGGTCTACTCGGGATTTCTCTCTCTGCCACACGATGGACCCGGCACCCGCACGGTGAATCCATGGAATACTAAGAAGTTCGTCTCTGATATCCGATAGTTTCGGTTACGGAGCTTCATGACATCCCTTATCTCCACAATTCACTCTTTCCACACGTATATATATCATCTCTGTCTGGGGCATTTTCAAGATATAAACAGAACTGTCATAGATAATTTTCAATTTCGGCATATGTGGCGCGCCAATAGTCTATTTTGGTAGATACATTTTACAATATGAAATATTGGCGCCATATTTTCCGTAATTGAGAACTACGAGTATCCCTGACAGATCTATTTGCACCGTAGTCTACGAAACGAATTGACAGCAAAAATGTAGTTTTTTACATCAATTTTAAACGGGTAGACAGACAAGTTCTGGAGTGGACACCACGAGACGGTAAACGTAGTGTAGGACGATCTGAGACTAGATGGAGTGACGACATACGAAAGGCTGCTGGTGGTGGTTGGAGATGTAATACCGAGGATCGGGCTGAGTGGCGTATTATGGGAGAGGCCTATGTCCAGCAGTGGACGAATACAGGCTGATGTTGATGAATTTTAAATATTCAAATAAAAACATTCTCAGGTCCTTATATAGTGTTTCAATATATTATCGTACCGAGAATGTTAAACATTTGCTTACTTCTCAGTAGTTATTTTTACAACAAAATAATTTGTTGCTCTTGTCAAAAAAAAAAACCATACCCCATTTACGTTGTGGTCCTCTTGAATGTAGGTAGCAATCCCACAAATACGGGAAAAACTGTCCGCTGGCAATGTTATCTGCGCGGGTAGACGCAACTTCCGGCCCTTTAGGTTCGGCAAGCGTCATGTCCGGCGAGATAACACTGCGACATTTACGCCTTTCAAACGGCTCCTGTGTGCCTGCCCTAATTACCTATCGCTTTCTCGTTTGCGGGGACAATCATGGCGGCGCATAGACAATATACAACTTTTCAGTTTGCCAGTGTCGAAAAGTAATAAATACATGTGATGGGCTCAATTCCATGAGAATTTACACTAAACTTTACTTTAAAATCGATAGGCATTTTTTTTGTACTTAAATAAGATATCAGGATTCAAAACAGATTCGATTTGGTATGGTGCTTTGTTTGGTTTGAGTCGGGCATGTCTCAACTGTAGAGTTTTGGACTCAATCGAGAGATGCTCCAAAAGGTTCATAGGCAATAACTCCCTTGTTCGTAAAACATTTAAAAGTCGTGGACATTGCCACGAAGATGCAAGATTAGCGGTTTTTATCGGATACATTTCAGAGAGTGTGCACCAGATCTGCATGAACTAATTATCACCTTGCCCTATTTTCTATCGGACTGCTCGCGAAACCAGAAAGCGAAATAATTTCATGGTTGATGTCCCAAAGAACGAAGAAATTTGACATAATAATAAGATTCGCTAAACTTTGGAATGCATTGCCTGAGTGTGTAAGTATTTCCTGATTGATATAGTCTGGGTATCTACAACTCTAAATGAATCGGTTTCGACTACATTGTCGCTCTACGGTAAGCACGCTCCATTACGGACCGCATCATCGCTTAACATCAAAATAGGTAGATAGTGGTCAAGTGCAAATCTATCATATATATAAAAAGTTTTACAATAGTTCTCGCACATTGTGTTTTATCCACATGGCCATATCAAGAAGCGTCACTTGATCACGTGACCACATTATAGGCCCCTGTGATTGGTCAACACTTTGGGTCGATTGTCACCTACATAATTTAAACACTTCAGAACAAATACTCAAACATAACTATAGATATGATAAAATATATCGAACGGTTAGTGGTGTTTTAAGTGTATTTTTAACCGACTTTAAAAAAAAGTAGGTTTCTCAATTCGACCGTATATTTTTTATGTTTGTTCGCGGATAACTTCATTGTTTATGAACCGATTTGGATGATTCTTTATTGTTGGATAGGAGACATTCCAAGGGTGGTACCATGATAAGGAAACCCGGATCTGATGATGGAATCTTGCAGAAATTGAAGAGAACTTGCAAAAATTGTAGGCGCGACAAGCACGATTGTAAATTTTTCCAATAAGTATTTACAAGCACTTCAATTTATTTTGGTTTGGCACTACGAAGATTTGGAAGCGATCTGATGATGGAGCCAAAATACTGTCGAGGGAACTCAGATTTACAGCAGTTATCTTGTGTTTGGGCTTGATTAATTTGTATTGATGAGGACTTTACGTCTAGATGTCTTGGGACTGTCTTTCATCATCATTATAAACGTCTATGTTTGGATGTTTGTTGCTCAATCGCGTTGTAAATAATTAATTAATCATTAGACCTTTAAAAACTGCTAGGGTAGACTAGTGCGTTTGAAAATGTTTCAATTAAGTATTTTAAAGCACTACAATTGAATGAAGGTCTGGAGTCGATCCAATGAAGGAGCCGAAAGACAGTCGAGGCTACTCCTCAACGATCTACAGCAGTTACCTTGTGTATAGGCTTGATAAAGCTGTATCGATGAGCACTTTACACATACCTAGGTGGGAAGTGACTGTTATTAGGGGTCTGACGATGAAGACAAAGGACAGTTATGTGAACTGTTTAACGGTTTACAGTAACTACTGTTTGTGCTTGATTCATGTACTCTTAAATATTGATGAGAACTTGGCACCCACATGGGTACTGAGGACCATTTTACAGGTCTGAGTACACCGACCATCCTGGATTTGAACACTTTATCATAGCGAATATTATTCTACTAGTCAAGATTTCAAGAAAAATAATGCTTTATCTTCTCACCTAATTCAAGAATTATTCATCTAACCATCACTTAAAATAGTAAAATAAAATAATTTTAACAAAAAAAAGAACCGACTTCAAACAGTAAACTAAAAAGTAAAAAATAAATCTCTTTACCACAAAGTAGAACGTACTTTGATTAATTATAATAATAATAATAATAAGCCCCCTTAAGACCAACCACACGTCCTGATCGACCACCTGATCACGTGGGGGGCGGACAACGCAATGAGATATTACTGGTGCGGCCAACGTGGCTCTGGGACGTAGGAGAGGAGAGCAAGTAAGGTAGGAGAGTAGATAGAAGAGGAAAGATACTATAAGGCTCTAAGAATTGTAATTCTGATTGAGGCTTAAGTAGAACAGCTGACGTTAGTACAGGACGCCAGTTTAGGGTGGTAGCGGAAGAGAACCTTTTAATATAGGGTACCAACGGTAGCATCCACGGACTCAGTAAGGCAGTCTACTGTGCATCTATATGCCTTGGGCAAGTGATGTAGATTTTATTCGCCCAACAAATGAATATGAACCAGCAATTAATAATCCAGCCCCAAGTTCCCGGCGGCTCTGCGGGGCAGCGCAATGATGGTAAGCGGCTATCCCAACGAGCTAGGGGTGTCAAGAATCTCCGGGAGGCAACTCCAAACCATCGAACGACTCAGGCTAGTCAACCGGACTCCGAAAATACAAACAAAAGAACACAGGTTAGACGATATAATTTAAGATCCAGAATAAGCATCGAACAAACTCCTATTAGAAGGGTTTCATCAGCACAGGATAGGGAGCTAACAAACTATTTAAGTGGTTTATCATCACCAACATCAACAGAGAGCTTATTCGACTCTCCAAACTCTTCACCGCATCCCTTTGAAGCACAATTCAGAACCCGTTCCTCATCCAGCTCAACCGTGTCAGAGGATGTTGTACAGGAGGCATCTGCCACTAACACTGTACCCACCACTGACAGAGGCCGCGCGCGAAAAGTATGGACAAGTGAAATGAACCAATTCATATGGCGCACATATTTAACAGTAACTGAAAATGAGACTAAAATTCGGGGATATCTAGACCCACTCTATAGGCAGTTTACTCAAACATTTCCGTGTATGGACGTATCTAAACAGAGATTAGGAGATCAACGAAGGGCTATAATTAGGAATTGTTTACTTACACACAACATCCTCGCTCAAATTAAACAAGAAGTAACCAATAACCTGGCGCATAGATCCACAAATAGTCCAACTAACACACTCGAACCAACACCGCGGGGTAGGATACGATGGACTAATGACATAAATGAAGCAATCATGAGAGAATATTATAAAAGCACACTACTCGAACAAAACAAATCAGCTTATCGCAAACGATTACACACTCGCATAGTAAATATCTTCCCACAAATTGCTCACGTATCAGAGCAGCGCATTGCAGATCAAAGACGAGTCATTGTACATAACAAACTAATAACAGATACTAAATTACAGAGCTTGAAAGAAGAAGCGGACAGAGAACTAGTATTGCAGAATATTACAGACATACCAATCTTCGAAGAAAACGCCACTTTTTCCACGCAATACACTGACACTACATCTGCTATACAAGATCACTCCCATGACTCAGACAATATTCCAAGAATACCAGTGGACACTGATATTAATCTAAATGCAAAAATCTACGAAACTTTTACAGCAGTCTATCAAAAATACATAAATTCAGACCCAACATCGAGACCATACATTAAAAAACAAAACAGTTCAAAAAAGCTATCTTATATAGTTAATTATTTAAACACTAAAATACTACCGACGCACCTTTTGCCTAATACCGAATTTAACAGAACACAAACACTAATCTACGCAGCAGCATATACAGCAGCTATTTGTAATGGTACAAAAATCAGAGACACAGCAGACACTCCACAACAGTCTGTCCGTTATGAAGAACCAACAAACGCTCCACAACACCTTTCCAACCACAAAATAAATATCCGACCATGGCAGAGACGTCTCAAAACTAAAATTGAAAAGATTAGAAAAGATATAGGTAGAATGACACAATTTATAGATGGGATAAGGAGTAAACATTTGGTATCACATATCGACAGAATCAAACAAATATATAAAACGCATTCACGCTATGAGGAACCAAACTCGACTGACGAGCAATTCCTTGACAGTTTAAAGCAGAAACTCAGTGCTATTACAAGCAGGTTTAGGAGATACAACAAGTGCACACTTAGAAAAACACAAAACTCTCAATTTAATAAAAACGAGAAAGGGTTTTATAGGCACTTAAATAAACAAACACAAACAGACGTCACTAATACAAATACACCACTCCCGACTGCAGAGATTATGCATTCATTTTGGTCGAATATTTGGGGAAACCAGGTCCATTATAACGAAAACGCCGAATGGATCAGAGATGATTCATTGTTCAAACAAACTTATGAGACAATGCACTTTGAAAGTATACCAGTCGACATATTTGAAGAGGTAATAAACCACACCCACAACTGGAAATCCCCGGGAACAGACAACATCCATAATTACTGGTATAAAAAGTTCACTGCCACCCACCCTTTGCTTCATACATATTTAAACCAATTCATACAAAATCCAAACACCATACCCAAATACATAACATCTGGAGTCACTTATATGATACCTAAAGACCAAGACTTACTGAACCCTGCAAAATATCGACCTATTACATGTCTGCAGACTATTTACAAGATAATGACCTCCTGCATAGCTAAACTACTGAACAAGCACCTCATAGAAAACAATATATTAGCTGAAGAACAAAAAGGATGTCGAAAACACAGTCAAGGTTGTAAAGAACAACTCACTATCGATACAATCGCCATGAAACAAGCACTATCTAAAAAGCAGGATTTGAACACTATGTACATAGATTACAAAAAGGCATATGATTCAGTCCCTCATAGTTGGTTGCTTCACGTATTAAAAGGGTATAAAGTTCATCCTCTAATCATACATTTCTTAGACAGCACTATGCAACAGTGGAAAACAAAATTATTGATAAAGAATAATAACGGAACAGTACAGACAGACGATATCCACATAAAACGTGGTATTTTTCAAGGAGATGGCCTAAGCCCAGTGTGGTTTTGTTTAGCCCTAAATCCTCTCTCTATACTACTTAACAAACTAAATGAAGGCCTAAGTATTTCCACTAGTAATACAGATAGCTACAAATTGACGCACCTCATGTACATGGACGATATCAAACTCTATAGTAATAGTGTCGAATCTCTTCACCGCTTAGCTGATGTAACACAAATGTTTTCAAACGATATTCAAATGGAGTTTGGTATAGACAAATGTAAAACATTTTCTATCCAAAACCAGCACACTCAACTGGAACCTTATTCCCTCAACTCTGGGGAAGTAATAGAACCACTAGATCAAGATAGTTTCTACAAATATCTTGGATTCCAACAATCTCAGCAAATAGACGTAAAAAACACGAAAATCACTATCAAAAAGAAATTCAGACATAGGCTTAATGCAATACTCAAATCACAATTATATGGACGCAACTTAATACAGTTACGCTATCCCGGTTCTCACATACACTTTTGGTATAATTAAATGGTCACAGACGGATCTCACAAACTTACAACGCATTATTAATACATCCCTGAGTACACACCGTAAACACCATCCACGATCATGCATACAAAGACTCACACTACCTAGAAAAGATGGAGGAAGGGGAATAGTGGATATAACAAATCTTCACAACAAACAAATCATCAATCTCAGAAACTTCTTTCACAAAAATGCAGAAATATCACCTTTACATAAAGTGATTGCTACATCTGACAAAAACTACACACCTTTAAATCTTGCCAACACAAACATTCAACGTAACGAACAGATCACTCTCAACAAAGACAAGCTAGCGGCATGGGAGCGAAAGTCTCTTCACGGACGACATTTTCACGACTTGCAACAGCCACATGTCGACAAAGTAGCGTCGAACGCTTGGCTCATGCAGGGAGAACTCTTCCCAGAGACTGAAGCATTCATGTTAGCTATTCAGGACCAAGTTATTGATACGCATAATTACCAGAAATTCATTATCAAGACACCTAACATATCCGACATTTGCAGGAGATGCAATGGCAGCACCGAAACTATTCAACACATAACAGGAGCATGTAAAGCCATTGTGCAAACAGACTACAAACATCGCCATGACCAGACAGCGGCAATAATACACCAACTTCTTGCATATAAATACAAATTAATCACCGAAAAAAAAACATATTATAAGTATAAACCGGAACCAGTACTTGAGAACAATAAATACAGGCTATACTGGGACCGGACTATAATCACTGACAAAACTGTACATTACAATAGACCTGATATTACTGTTTTAGATAAACACAATAAATGTGCTTTACTCATTGACATCGCTATATGTAACACCCACAACTTGCAATCCACCTATACAGAGAAAATAGCTAAGTACACAGATTTAGCCATAGAAATTAGATCCCAATGGCAATTAAATAGCACTAGAACTATCCCAATTGTTCTATCGACAACGGGTGTTATACCTAAATCCTTAAACAAGATTCTTAACACACTTGACATTCATCCAGCAACATTCAAACTACTCCAAAAGTCAGTAATATTGAACACCTGTAGAATAGTACGAAAATTTCTATCGCTTTCTTAAAACGCACTTGGCTCCGGCCCGTGCTTATATAAAACACCTCCGTTAAGGAGAGCAAACAAATGTTTCCCCATAATAATAATAATAATAATAATTTATTTATTTCGTGACCAAATAATATACATTAATACTTAAAAAAACTAAACTATCATCATATGTACCTTAATTTATACAATCAATTACAATTATTTTAAACTAAGCATGCAAGGACCAACCAAAGCTTGGCTAGTCTATAATTGTGACAATAATAATTCGTATTCGTATTCATAGACAATAATAATAATTGTTATGACTAAATAATATATGTAGGCGGGCATAGTCTCGCCATCATCATCAGTAATCGCATTCTTCTGCTGTGGGCGTAGCCGGTGGGTAGTGTTGGATGAAAACTCGCGAACTCGCAAACACAATAGGATTTATTAAGTTCAGGTAACAAAGTAGGTTGGCCTATTATTGCTTCTTGGCAGCGTGACGTCAGCCGTACCGACGTTATTCCATTTCAAGGATAATTAACACAACTTCACTTAAGTCAAAGTTTAGAGACGAACTTCTTGGCTTCACCTGGACTCACCGTGCGGGTGCCGGGTCCATCGTGTGGCAGAGAGAGAAACCCCAAGTAGACCCCAAGACTTGCGACTCGGGCGTAGGTTTAAGGGGCCCCTTTCCAACGCGCGTTGACGCTCACCTCATCTACTCGCATCTCTCTTCCTGCCCAGCCACATGCACGCTGTAATTAGCATAGATTCCAATAGCTTAGGTGTTCACTCTCCGAGCGCAGGCAAGCGACTGTCCGCTCCGCTCCCGCTCCGAGCGTAGGCAGCGATGACGTAATGTTGTTTGCGCCGACACGGCTATCCTGACATGCGCAAGTCCTCGTGCGCCTCTCGCCTCTCCTTTGGCTCATGTTCAGTTAATCTGTCAAGGAAGAAATAAAACCACTAGGATCATCATATTTACTATGCTCGTCCTATCCTGACATACAAGACCTAATTTCACACATGTACGCGTAGGTGAATACAACATCCCTCATTAGACCTCATGCAAATGAAACCAGCTAGAGGTATCCCTTCGACCAAGACTCGTCATCTCTTATGACGACATGGACCGGACGAGCCCGCAGCTTTCCCTGATACATACGTACACTGTGTGTGCTATTTGACCTCGTGCAAATAATACTCGACCGAGGTGTCCCTTCGACCGCATCATCATCTCATATGATGACTTGGACCGGACGGCCTCGTCGCTCGACTAGATAACCATCTCATATGGAATACTCGACCGAGGTGTCCCTTCGACCGCATCATCATCTCATATGATGACTTGGACCGGACGGCCTCGTCGCTCGACTAGATAACCATCTCATATGGTAACTGTGAAAGTGGTCAAAGAGCATACACTGCAATACATAGCCATCTATAATTTGATCGTATGAACTGACGTATTTTTCAAACTACCTTCAGATACCATTTTAAGTAACCTACAAAAATCTCGAAATATTTACCGACTCACATTTATCAAATGGGTCATTTTGTGCGTATAGGTACCCGCTGTCAAAATAGATTACGATTGCTCCAACTAGCAAGTGATTATAACGCACTATACCAACGAGTGAAAACTAATTAATTTTCTTCAATAGTAAAATTTTCTTAAAATAAAACCAGTCAGATTTCTAAAGTAAATAGGTATCTGTGATGATAAACTTGATGAAACTGCTTCATGAACTCAACTTGGCATAGGGTGTGTGCTATTACAGCGATTCATCATCATCATCATCATCATCATCATCAACAGCCCACTAAAGGTTCCCACTGCTGGGACTCGATTACAGCGATTGCAATCTTTAAATTAAAACTGAATGAATAGGCACTAATGACAACTAGAAACGAACACACCTGATTGACATCTGAGGCTCCTCGCTGAGCGTAGACTTCCGACTCGTCAACTTGATCTCGGTGCAGGCCGGCAGGCAGCACCTCGACAGACCCGCTGTCCAGCAGCAAGCACGTTGGATTTGCCAGCCAACAGGCAAGCACTCGGGCGCGCCAGCCCAGCAGCCAGACGGATCACGAAGACAGACCAACCGGCAGGCAGGAACGTCTACTTTTGGCTTGATCTTCGGTTGAGATGAATTCTTCCGTATTCCGTCTGCTCTCCTCTCACAGTAGCTTCATTGATACATCGACGTGTGGGTTGTGAACCTTCGATGCGGTAATTTTTTTTCTTCATTTACGTTTTTCCAAGAATTAGTCAACAAAGTGACTAATCGGCAAATGCGGGTAGTTTTCGATATCGCTTGGGTTTTCGCGATTCATTTGAATAACAGCACCCACTTTCGGTTCGGTCGAAATGTAAAAGCACCTTGTTTCCACGTAATTCCTTTGTAGGGCAATCTCAGTTAACCACGATGATGCTTCACCTCGAAACGCCTTGCTTGTGGTCGATTGCCACTGGGTCGATTTTCTTCTTTGTTCTCATCCATCACGAATCCCACTTCTGATGTAGGCGGGCCGAGTCTCGCCATCATCATCAGTAATCGCATTCTTCTGCTGTGGGCGTAGCCGGTGGGTAGTGTTGGATGAAAACTCGCGAACTCGCAAACACAATAGGATTTATTAAGTTCAGGTAACAAAGTAGGTTGGCCTATTATTGCTTCTTGGCAGCGTGACGTCAGCCGTACCGACGTTATTCCATTTCAAGGATAATTAACACAACTTCACTTAAGTCAAAGTTTAGAGACGAACTTCTTGGCTTCACCTGGACTCACCGTGCGGGTGCCGGGTCCATCGTGTGGCAGAGAGAGAAACCCCAAGTAGACCCCAAGACTTGCGACTCGGGCGTAGGTTTAAGGGGCCCCTTTCCAACGCGCGTTGACGCTCACCTCATCTACTCGCATCTCTCTTCCTGCCCAGCCACATGCACGCTGTAATTAGCATAGATTCCAATAGCTTAGGTGTTCACTCTCCGAGCGCAGGCAAGCGACTGTCCGCTCCGCTCCCGCTCCGAGCGTAGGCAGCGATGACGTAATGTTGTTTGCGCCGACATATACAACAATGCTTGACAACCTATCAGCATAATGTGTACCAATTTATATAATTAATTAAAACACTAATAACAAAATTAAATTTAAGGAATGGATTAATTTCGGTTTCATATAAAGCTAAGTAAGTAATACATTTTTTTTTACAATTTCCGCAAAATTACAGTTGTTCATTACATTAAGTTTTTTGTGTCTATAATAAAAAAATATTTCGTGGCCAAATATTACATATTAATAAATGTTATCTACAAACCAAACCTTTATAATTTGTATCTGCTTGATTTATATTGGTATTTAATTACATAACCAATTACAAAACTTATATTAGGCAATTAAGTACTAGCCAAAGCTTGGCCAATTTATATAATAATGACAATAGTGACACAATTGATATGTCCCAATAATATTCATGAATACCTGGATAAATTATCATCATGATGTATTACATTTTTATATTACAATTAATGGCAACGTTAATTGTAAAATTAAAGTTAAGAATTCCAATCGATTCATTTTAGATTCAGACAATTGCAATACAATTTATAAATTCCTTAAGATTATAGTATATAATACCTATTTGTTGCCAAAGGTACCTGAACTAGCTGCAAGCTGTATTTCAGGTACCAATGGTCTCCCCTAATTGTCTGTACAGTTCCGAAAAATTTAGGATTAAAACTTGGAATTTTCATTTAAATTTAGGAGTAAGTTAGATATCTGCTGAATGGATGACTAAAAAATTAGTAGTAAAAAAAAAATGCCAAGATTACAAACAAAAGACAAATTGCGAATGGAAAATAGGAACATAATATAGAAACCATATTATAGATATTGGTGAAAAAGCGTGTGTGTACTTGTGTATGAATGAGAGTGTGCGATTGAGTGCGTATACCCTGTGTTAGTGTAAGTGTAGAAGATCTGTGTGTGATGGTGAGTATGTGTGAAGGTATAATAATTATGTGTCTGGCTTTGTAGAATGTGAGCGCAAATGTATTTATTTTGTGGGGAAAATCTTATAGTATTACGTCTGGTAATAACTATACATATGATATAAGTTATAAGTGAGAGCATTTTTGTTTTTGAGAACAGTTAAGAATATTACACTTTATGATCTGTAAAGGAGCCTGGAAAATTGTCCCTATGTTCTTCCATACTTCAACAGTAAAATCCTTCCAACAAGCTTTCAACTTGATCATAGTCTGTACTTTGAAGCCAGGCAAAAACGGTATGTTTCAGTTGTCTGTCTGTAAATCTATCCACTCTGTTATGTTTATTAATTTCTTCATACAACTTAGCAGCAACAACCCTATATTGTTTCTGAGCAAACCTAGTCGTCACTGAAGGAGCAAAGTAAGTGCGCCTTCTTGTGTGACTTTCCAACTTAGACAGGTCCACATTTTTGTGGTATCTACGAATGCACTCAAAAATAAAAAGCTTTCTTACAGATAGTACTTCAGCCTTGGCATAAACGTGCTTTGTGGGGTGCCGGAAAGGCAATTTCATCATCACTTTTAGTAGTGAGCGCTGAGCACGTTCCACTGTTATCAGATGAGTTTTATCTGCACTACCCCACACGCATATACAGTATCTGATTATACACTCGCATAGAGCCTTATAAGTTTGGACAATCAATTTGACATCTGCAACACTTCGTAGGTTTTTGAAAACATACATTAGTTTTCTAATCCTAGAAGCTAGGGAATCAATATGGACGTCCCATGACAGTTTCTGGTCAACTAAAACACCCAGATATTTCATAAATGCAACCCTAGCCAGGACGGAACAATTACACACACCAAAAATGTCACCACCATGCGAACTTCGATTACACGGATATGAGTGAATTTTGATCTCAAAATTACTTCCTGGGCCCCCTGAAGTTCTCTTACTAAAGCAAATATATTTAGTTTTAATTGTGTTAAGTGTTAAAAGATTGTCCTCAAGCCACCTAGTTACAATGGAAAGACACGTCTCCACCAATTTCCTCACTTTAGGCCATGTCTTCTCATTACATAAAAGTACCGTGTCATCCGCGAACATAATCAAGTCTAAACCCGATAATTTTGTACAGCACAGTTTATTTATGTAAATGAGAAAAAGCAGTGGTCCTAGCGTGCTTCCTTGTGGCACTCCATAGGTACAACCAGAACTGTCACTAACTGGCAACGACTTCAGAATTGTTAAATACTTATTTAATCATGTCTGTTCATATTAATCAAAGTACGTTCTACTTTGTGGTAAAGAGATTTATTTTTTACTTTTTAGTTTACTGTTTGAAGTCGGTTCTTTTTTTTGTTAAAATTATTTTAACACCAAGGATCAATTAAATAACTATATAATATGATACTCGTATTATGCAAATCTGGCATTACCAGCTTCTAACGATTTCGTTACATTTCGTAGCTATTTAAATATTGATGTGCTTTCTGCTTCAAGTCACTTTTTTTAGTAAAACAAGATAGATCTTCGTTTGACCACGATTTGCCTGTTGAAAAAAATCGCAGCCGAGGATGTAACACGGAATACTTGAGACTGACATACTTCAGATAAAATTATATGAAGACCACAGATTTCAATTTTTTTTTGCTTTAAATATGACGTCTTTGATGAAGACACAAAAGGCTGTCTAAAACGTGTCCGTGTAAACAATAGTAGACCTATGTAACTAGTGCTGTAGGTTTATGCTGAGTTGACACTCAGCATAAATATAATCATAATGCTTCGCTTTGCTTAAAGCTATATTTTTTGCTTCAGATTTTCACCGGACCAGAATCTCAAACTCTTCATTGGATGGATGTAAGTACTCTTATTTAGATAAATAAATATATTTATTCGATGTGATAAGTTCGGAATTCATGTATGGGAGAAGACAGTTTACGTGTTGATCGAATTTACCCCACAGATCTGATCTAGGTCAACGCACAACACGTCACATCACATCATAATGATTAGACATGTTTATACATATAAGGGATTTGGGGTTCAGATATAGTCCGAGTATTTGGTAACTGTAGAAATGCGAAAAACATAACGCAATTCGTGTTGTATCTTTTTTGGTCGTGTTCGTGAAAATAAGTAGAACCAACGGGGCCACCCTGCTTAACACCACGCCAAACTGAAAAAGTTCATAATTATCTCTGAAGCTGCCTATACACACTGGGCCAGTGCAGGCCAACGCGAGTGTCGACAAAACGGCACGAGACAAAACGTAGCATCCACACACTGGCCCAGCGCAGGCCAACGCGAGCGCCGACAAAACGGCACGAGACAAAACGTAGCATCCACACACTGGCCCAGCGCAGGCCAACGCGAGCGCCGACAAAACGGCACGAGACAAAACGTAGCATCCACACACTGGCCCAGCGCTGGCAAAAGCGCGGTAGGCCAATAGGAGAACAGGACGCTACTCGCCGAGCGCCTTTGTTTTGTGCACAAAAACCGACACCGGTCACGAGAGACGAGTCGAGACAAAACAGCCCTATACACACTGGCCACTTGCCGTCACTCGGCCAGCGAGGCGAGCGACGCGAGTCATCACAAAACACTCCACACACTGGCGTTGGCCTGCATTGGCCCAGTGTGTATAGGCAGCTTGAGAATGAGAAATCAATAGATACGTTTAATGGGGTATCTATTTACTGGAGTTTATTAACTTTAACGAATTCTTGATTTTCCCAGAAACAAAGTAATTTCCCGCGAATCATTCAGAACTTGGGCCCGAGGTGACACTTGATCTTCGCCCATCTTTTCTCGTGTTGAAAGGGACGATTCCCTTCATTATGCCGCTGAATCTTAGCCATTTTAAGGGCGACTTTTAAGAGCACTTCAAATTTCAATTGGGCCTTATTTTTGGTGAAGACGTGATCGATAAAATCGCGAACCTTGTCGCCACAGTTTAATTCTGAGTGGTAAATACACCAGTATCCCTAGTACTTGCTTTGACAAACGTATTTTTTTGTCAAAACAAGTTTGGTTTTTTAGGGTTCCGTAAAACGTAAAAACGGAACCCTTATAGATTCGTCATGTCTGTCTGTCTGTCTGTCTGTCTGTCTGTCTGTCTGTCTGTCTGTCCGTCCGTATGTCACAGCCACTTTTTGCCGAAACTATGAGAACTACACTGTTGAAACTTGGTAAGTAGATGTATTCTGTGAACCGCATTAAGATTTTTACAAAAGTTTTTTTAAAAAACAAAAATTAGGGGTGCCCCCCATACTGAGAACTGAAGCTCAAATATTTTTTTTTCATCAAACCTACACGTGTGGGGTGTCTATCGATAGGTCTTGAAAAATGAAATTGAGGTTTCTAATATAATTTTTGTCTACACTGAATAACTTGCGCGAGAGACGCTTCCAAAGTGGTAAAATGTGTGTCCCCCCCCCTCTAACTTCTAAAGTAAGTGAATGAAAAAACTAAAAAAAATATATGATGTACATTACCATAAAAACTACCAACGAAAATTAGTTTGAACTCGATCTGATGAGTAGTTTTTTTTTAGTACGTCATAAATACACTATTATTAAAACTTCGATCAAAGTTACAACGAACTACAAGAACTATGTGTACTATGTATATTATCTATGGTATTATGTTACTTGCTGGAACGGAACCCTTCATGGGCGAGTCCAACTCGCACTTGGCTACTTTATTGTAAACAAAAACTTGTGAAACGTCTTTCTCTGAATTCACTAAATTGTGTTTGAACAAAGTCGCGGTGAATTGTGTAATGTAAAAAAATATTTATATTTTTAAAGGACTTACCGATGCTTTCAATACACCGATTCACTGTTTTCAAAAAATAAAAAATAAATTAGTAGCGCCCCGAGGCCTTACCCGCGCGGTTTCTGTTCGTGAAATTTAAAAAAAATCTACGTGTGCCAGACTATAATCTATCTGTGTTCCAAATTTCAACCTTATCCATTCAGGCGCACCAACGGCAACGTGAAACGTGATCGTGCTACAAACATCTAAACTCAGAGTTTTTTAGCATTTAGAGTGTCGAGACGAGCAAGAAATGCGCCTGATGGTAAGCAACAAGCTTGGCCATAACAGTCAAGTGGCACGCAGCTATTCGAACATGAAGAGTCCAAATCACTTTCTAGCACTGCGCTCGTCACCCGAAATTATAAGATGATTTACCTCTTAGCCTTGTGATTTTTCTGGAAACATTGTCCTTCAAACCGGAACACAGTAATCGGTAGAATAACTGGCAAAGGTGTACTATCCCCCGCCGGACTCTGCAAATAGCACTACCACTACGGTATGAGAAGGATGGCAAGCTGCCGTTCTTCTTTTATTTGAGAATTCAGACTGTGGTGTAATATGCGGTGTATAGCATCATTTATAACCCTCGCTGCCGTCCCTTGTCTTCTGTTTTTTTAAATATACAGTGGCGAGACGAGCAGGACATTTGTGCCTGATAGTAACCAACATGCCTGCCACATAACAACACAGTGACTCGCAGCTATTGGAACATGAAGAGTCCATATCATTACCTAGCACTGCACTGCGCTCGTCACCCAGAGATCTAGGATATAATATCTCTAAGCATTGTCATTTCACTGGAAACATTGCCCTTCAAACCGGGGCACAGTAATTTTGTCCAGTATAAGTTGTTAGTAGAATAACTGGAAAAAGTGTGGTACTTCCCCAACAGACTCTGCTAAGAGCTACATATTTATACCGTAGTAGCCACTACGTGCTGTGATGATCCACTATACGGTATAAGTAGGATTGCAAGTTGCCGTTCTTCTTTTATTTGAGAATTCAGACTGTGGTGTAATATGCGGTGTATAGCATCATTTATATCCCTCGCCGCCGTCCCTTTGTCTCAGGTGAGGCCATTCCCACTATATTGCTTACTTTCCTGGCCATCCGCTGATTTATGGACTCAGCTTAACTTATACTGGGTTGCGCGGGAAGGTTACATTTTCTCGGCATTTTTATAAAGAAAATAATATTTGCTCAAAGCAACGTATTTACGTTTGTAGTGTTTTTCATTTTTGAAGTGAAAACTTCTTTAGGCGCGCCTAGACAGATTTTTCGTGGGCTGTGGATTAGATTCATTCGTCACGCTCGGGTATGATAAGAATGCTTCGGGTAAACTCGGGACCATGGCTATTGGCCATCTAGAAATACGTCAGCCAATGGGAAATGTTGAAAGGGCGTGGACAGGCCATTATGGCATGGCCGTCTAGAAACGCATCAGCCAATGGGAAATACTGACGAATTTCTAGATGGCCATGCCAAGATGGCGAGGCCACGCCCTCCGTTTACACCCGTGTAGTTTCCAAGGTAAGCTATCAAATTCTGAGTTATAAGTTTTCACTTCTATCGGCAGTTCCTATGACTGCCAATTGTTTATTTTTTTTGTCTATCCTACTCATGTTATAAATGTTAAAGTTTGGATGTTTAATGTTTGTTGCTCAATCATGTCGTAACGTCGCGTCGCGTCGAAAAGGATCAGGTTGAAATTTAGTACGTAGCTTATAGTTGGTAGTTATAGTTTAGAAGAACACTATCCTACACACTGAGCTATTTATCCAGGAAAGATAACGGCGACAGGAACTATGCGGGCAAAACTGCAACGCTGTTAGTTTCAGTAAGTACATATATAAGTATTGTTGGACTCGCCTCATTTTGGTGCAAGAAATGCATTTACGCATGTTGTCCGCCGTGCAGGGCCACGGCTGGGTTTGTGGGGCTCGACACTTCTTACAGTGGTGCTCCTACTGGCTCGTACCGACTAAAACTCCCACGGGTTTCTCCAGTTTTGGCTTGGCGGCAAAGTCGCCGGACCGCTTTCGCACTCGATTCGCAAGTCGCGACCCTGCCACTACCTTGCGGGCCTTCGTAGTTACCGGTCTTAAGTTTTCACTTCGTAAAGCGGCCTTTTGCGGAGTGAAAAGTTATAAATTAAAACTTTAGTGTTAAACAGAACTAATGTTGCAGAATACATCACTTGTATAGCTAGGGAAATGCTATTACGAATGTCGGTATCGCGAATTTACTAGTTTTAACCTATCCAAAAATCGTCTGACATCCACGTCCCGCTCCGCTGCACCGCCGCCGCTACGTTAGCATGTCGATGAGACCAAACTAAATATTTTCCCCTCACAAAAAGTTCTCAACGCTTTTGAAGTTTTCACTTCGAAACTGGGTTGTTAGTGTTACTACACTGGTATTGTCTGTGTTCCTTTCGGTTGAGGCCCGCTGTCCGTGTAGCCCGATATTCCACGGATGCCTGTTATTGACTATTTCCCTAGCGTCTGATGTTTTTACTTTATAGTAGGGAATAGGAGACGAATCGTAAATAATCTTTGCGATCTGTTTGCTTTTTATATGTTATTCGTGAAATATAGCTCGTTCGTGTGATAGAGTGCTTGGGCCGACGCATATTTTTGTAAAATCGACGAGTAATATAAAGATTTTTGTGCAAAGTACCTGGGGACTACTAAAGTTTGGCTGAGGGTTTTTTGTAGCATTGTAAAACGTTACTTTTAGATCTTAGTTTAGTCTATTGTAAGAGTTATTTACTAATGTAGTTAGCTCGGGAATTCTAAAATAGCGTAAAAACTATCAACTGTCGGTGACAATCTTGATGTATTAAAATCGAAACTGAATTGGTGTAAGTAACCACGCTCCATTGTAGGTCCCATCGTCAAGATCAGGCAAAATGACAGTCAAGTATAACCCTATAAAAGTAAAAAAAAAGACTGCTTTTCGACGATCTTTTTGGGATCGCGATGGTTTGGTCCTAGGCGCTTTAAAAACCTCACCTAGTTTTTATTTTCACTGATTTTTAAGTTCGAATGGTTTAATTTCTTCTCAAACTCACTAAACAAAAACTTCAAATCGAATCGTTAACGCGTTTCAGTCAAGTCAAGTCTTCACGTTCAACATCGCCCACAGAGGTAACGCATTTCAATGTTTAGATGTTCATACTACGAAGAGTGAAAACTCTTCGTTTGAGTCTTTGAAACATCAACCATAAGACGATGTCGCTTTTTGGAGCTACGAGCACTA
Source organism: Ectropis crepuscularia (assembly GCA_963693475.1). Lineage (NCBI taxonomy): Eukaryota > Metazoa > Arthropoda > Insecta > Lepidoptera > Geometridae > Ectropis > Ectropis crepuscularia. Next base: position 2,991,190 of record OY856341.1, read on the forward strand.
AGAGTAGTTTCCAAATCACTGCTAAAATAACTGGCAGAGATATGAGATGTGGTACTTCCCCAGGAGGACTCTGTAAAAACTCCTACCACCACAAAATTTAGCAATTATAAAAATACCTCCTTTCAGTTTGTCTTAAATCCTGAGAACCTCTTGTCCCGCGGTATTTTATCGGCAATATCTTAACAGATGGTTTCCGTCAAACTTGATGGATGGCACGAAGTTATTGCAGATTGATATTTCACAGGACTATTTGTTCTGATTCCTATGAACGTTCATCACTGTCGCTTCACCGATTATTATTCACGGGTGTTCTAAAGGACAAGCTTGGGCTTAGTTCGGATATTCGAAGCTCAAAATTTACTTAGTAGTAGTGGTAGGACTCTTTGCATTTGCCTGGTGAAATGCCACGCTTTTGCCCTTGATTTTAACATTTAGGTACTCAATATAAATATATCAAATCAAAAAATAAGATTATTTTTTGATAAAATTAAAATTGGTAAATAATATCAACATTTGGGATGTAAAACGAACTTAAAAAGACAATATTTAGCTTCTATCAGAAATTGAAAAACGACATATCCGTGTATGTATATTGTATACGTATTTGTACTGATTCAACTCGATTTTACTGAAAAATCACACAAAAATACAGCCGAAGGTAAACCTTCCTCTTGAGGTCGGTCAAAATAACTACCATTAGTATGACAAGGAGAAAAAAAGGTATTCCAGCTTTAGGGGTCTTCCTTTATGCCAGTCCCAATGTTCGGCGGTAAACCTTGAGCCCTAAAATAAACGGTTACGTGTAGTGCATACGTAAAGCCTTCGAAAGCCTCAAGAATATCTCGTTCCTGTTTTCCAATAAAGAATTACGTGCAGTTATCCGGTCCCATACAAATCAATTATTAACCGTAAGCATTGGGGTAGCTTGGGTATCATCAGTGTTGCCAACCCGACCTTTAAATAGAATTTTATCAAATTGTAACAACTGAGAACTTAGATAGTTATAACCAGTGATGTGAAAACTAAGGATTTCACGTTAGTCATTAAAAACATCTTCACCAAAAGAGTGTGGAAATTGTTGCTCTTTTACGATAGTCGTTGTTTGACCAAGGGCTGGACTGGATGCATTGCGTAATCCTTATGTTGGTGTTTAGTGGATATTGTCGTAAAAGAACTAATCTAAAAGCGACAAAGAGTGATGGTGTATCATATTTTAAGTAAGTACATCATTATTTTGTATATTTCAAGCTTTATTACTCTAATAAAGTCACTGTCACTGTGATGTTATGTGGCAGGCATGTTGCTTACCATCAGGCACATGTCCTGCTCGTCTCGTCACTCTTTATTTAAAAAAAAAAGGCGATTCAAATCTGCTTAAAAAAACACTTTTGTGTAAACCCGACCAATTAAAAAAAAATATGATTGTTAGATTGCTTGTTCAAACGTTTAAAAACGTCAAAAAATACTGTCACGAAATAGAGCCGTTAAACTTTTGGGGTCAGAATAGTATATCTATAAGTGCCTCAGTATATTATATTGATGAACCAAGGACACCTTCTTTGTAATGTTTGTTTAAGAGTTTAAGACGTTGTGTCCAGGTGATATTTTATAACGTCATAGGTTGTAACATATAACGTTATAGTTGAAACGTTAACGTTTAGTTAATACTAAGTTTAGTACGTTACAGAGTCGTAGCAATTCTTTTACTACTACGCCCCCTGAGTTTTACTAGTACGCCCCCTGAGTTTTACTAGTACGCCCCCTGAGTTTTACTACTACGCCCCCTGAGTTTTACTACTACGCCCCCTGAAACAGAGTACTATGAAAACTGTAGCCAGCGGTCACCGGCCACGTTACTTGGTAGTGATGGACACACTATACATATAACTCCGATGAAAAATTTATCGATAGCTGTATTTACTTACTAAGTCACATATGTCGTAAGTTGTTTATGCAGGAATCTAACCCTTGAAAATGTCTCTTAATAAAAACATTTAACTATGGCTAACAAGGGTTACAGATTATTTTAGAGTTATATGAAAGTAATAACTGAATAAGTACATAACAATATCAAAATAACATTAGAGCGGATTATTTCTCATATTTTTGTGACAGAAGCTTAGTAGAAACAACGCAGATTTAATTTAGTGATATCTTTGTTAACATTTATTGCAATCAATGCAATTTCTTCTCAGAAATAAAAAATAAAGTGGCCAAGTGCGAGTTGGACTCGCCCATGAAGGGTTCCGTTGCAGCAAGTAACATTATATACATAGTACACATAGTTCTTGTAGTTCGTTGTAACTTTGATCGAAGTTTCAATAATAGTGTATTTATGACGTACTAAAAAAAACTACTCATCAGATCTAGTTCAAACTAATTTTCGTTGGTAGTTTACATGGTAATGTACATCATATATTTTTTTAAAATTTTTCATTCTCTTACTTTAGAAGTTAGAGGGGGGGGGGGGGGGGGGGACACACATTTTACCACTTTGGAAGTGTCTCTCGCGCAAATTATTCAGTGTAGACGAAAATTATTTTAGAAACCTCAACATCATTTTTGAAGACCTATCGATAGACACCCCACACATGTAGGTTTGATAAAAAAAAATTTTTGAGTTTCAGTTCTCAGTATGGGGGGCAACCCTAATTTTTCTTTTTTTTAAATTTTTCTGTTGAAATCTTAATGCGGTTCACAGAATACATCTACTTACCAAGTTTCAACAGTGTAGTTCTCATAGTTTCGGCAAAAAGTGGCTGTGACATACGGACGGACAGACAGACAGACATGACGAATCTATAAGGGTTCCGTTTTTACGTTTTACGGAACCCTAAAAATGGCAGTAATAGGACTTGCAGCTAGTCACAATTTTTATTTTTTTATATTTCTTGCTGCTGGAATAGTTTTATTAGAATGTTACAAATAACGTTATAACGTTATGTTTATAACCTTAAAATTTTTAAGACGTAATTTATACATATAACATTAACTATTATCGATGTGTAGGAGAAAGGAGAAACATCGATCACACCGGCACTATTAGTCGCCGCCCTACTTTCGTTGTCTCGGCAACAATCCAGAAAATGTTTAAAACCTCGAAGTGCAGGCTAACTGCCTGCGTACAAACTTTTTGCTCGAAACTCCGGGCCCGAGTTCCGAGTTCCGAGCAGCTTATCATAATCTGGCGGGATTCAACTTGTGGCCTTTAGTATACTTTTACATTAGCATTGTCCAACATTTTAATTTGGTCGGTTAACATTAACTAGCTAAAGGCAAATGAAGATTAGTTTAAGCGAAATGTTAACGTTGATCTCGTGTTGTAGTCTTTTAAAACAGCGAGGTTGGTTTTGTATGAAAGGATGATACATAATATATTGATTTGACTCCACTCAAATGGGGAATTGTAATATGGTGCTGAAACATAACTAATTTGGTGGCCAATATTTCAAATCCCTAATACCTACCTACTAATATTTGTATTAGTACGAAACCAACCATTTGCCCGTCTGTCGCTTTCACACATAAACTATTGAACCTACATTAAATTTGGTACATAGATAGTCTAGAAACTGAGAAAGGGCAAATACTAGTTTTTAATGCGAAAGTAGAGGTCCAAGGTGTTGAAATTTTTACGAAAGTTTCGTAATTTTTGAAGCTAGAAGCTTGAAACGCATAATTTAGGGGTTTCATTGTAAATGAATATAAAATTCAAAGTTTCAAAGAAATGTACCCTTAAAGTGATAAAATCCCTACTAATAGCTTAGAGTAGCTGAGAGGCACACCGCGAAACGCAGCTAGTTTAAAATACATAATAAAATCCTGATTCCTTTCCTGCTGTAGATCTAGTAAATGCGTAGTGGGATCTGGCAACACCGCCACTAGGGTTCAATTTACGCGCGAATAAATTAAATTCAGCTCAAAGGGAAGCAGAATGCATCTGTCAGGTGTTCGCGCCGCACTTCGGGCGTCGAGGCTAAAATGGAGGGAAAGTGCTGGAATGCATAGGATTCAGCTGGAAAGTTATTTAATTTTTATCTCTAGAACTCATCCACAAAGATATCCATCCGATTTTGTTAATTATTTAGGGTAGACTTCCCAAATAAATTGTATCGAAATAAGCGGAGCATTTTAATATAGGTACTTAATCAAAAATAAAAAATACATGCCTCGATGATGTATTAATTTAATATTAACTCTGTTAAAATGTATGAACTGTGTGAGAAAAGGAAGTCGGCTATTTGTTCTTAGAAAAAAAAATGCCTCAAAAAATTTACACAAGTTTCTAACAGCGAAATATTAGCTTAGTCATTTCAGAGGCTATCGATAACTAGTACTGATGTTTCTTTTCTGTATGAATACTTGGTTTCCACGGTGTATATTGTTCCATTATTTAGTTTATTTATTAGCTTAACGGGCTGAACGGCTTTTCTAGAAGTTTTGATTGATTGACTTGGAAGCAAAAAATTCTTACCAAACCACAATAGGAATTATTTGTAATTTCCTGCTCATTCCGTTCTGCTTGTATATAGAAAAAAATAAACAATTTAACAACACTTTAATACCTACTAATAAATAATTCTTCGAAACACCATTTTCCAAACAGAAGTAATGTCTGTAATTACAAACAGCTATACTCGTACAGTCATCGAAATCGATCCTTCTAATATCTTTTTAATCACCGAAATATTGTCATCAAAACGCTTTCATCTCTCGTCGGCTCATCGGGTCCGCACAGTTATTACATTCAGATTTGGGGCCTTCGAACCTTCAGGGCTTCAAACGCAGGCCTTCCGAGCCCGGGGTCGATATCCCGTCGTATCTCCAACTCTAATAAAAACAGGATCAAACTTCATTCCGTGTAAGCGACAAGGAACGCGCGCGGTGTATAGTCTGTGTAGCTTTCAGATCTAATTTTCTCTGCGACGCCGTTCCGTTTCACGCTGTATTTATATCCTTTTATTTTCCGTTTATCACACCCTGAGCTGAGAGCGAATGCCATTTACATGCTCGGCTGTGGGGTTGAAATATATTCGCAGTGACATTATTAATCTCGGATCTATTTATAGCGCGTTTCGTGTCGTTTTTCGTTTCTCATCAACAAATTTAAAGTCTTCAAGGATTGTATCGGACGATTTCTTTTATATCGGATTTTCAATTCGAAACCTTATTTGCTTCAAGCCGTACCGGAACGTACTCACAATATTTTATAGATTGCGCAGTTATGGCCGTCGGTCACGTTTCTGCTACGTTCTCTTTCTGTCGAGTATTGATTTTCAAAGTTAAGTATTCGTTTCGACTGCTTTATCTCCAAGAAAACACTTTCCGAAAGCTAATTGTGCAAACTAAATTAAGTTTGGGCGAGAGCTCTGTCCACGGCGCGTCTTCGGCCTGCGTCATTTATTCCGAGGGGTCCTCCATTTACTTCCCCAGCTTTTTGTCGTATTTCGTATGAACGTTTCGTTTTTAATTGCAATTTAAATCGTATCTCGGTGTTATCAGGGCTCAATTTGTTTTATCGAGTTAGCAATGAGCAGTTTCGAGATGATTGCGAACCTGCCTGTGTGTCGGGAGTTGTGTCGCTGTATTAAGCACTCTTATTTTCGCTCTCGACCAACGCTTGGCAAACCATTTCATGTAATTTACTTAATTGCGTTTTCGCTTTCTTTTGCTTTTAATATTATTTGTGGAGCTCTCGGCTTTGAATGTTACGAGTTTGGAATTATTTCGCTAATTCTGTTACCGCATAAATCTTTTGATCTCTGGTCTGGAATGTCTGACGGATAATTATGATTTCGTTGGAACTTGAATAATCGACGCGGCTGAGAAACTTGATAAGATAAAGTGTGATTGGAAAGTCCTTGCTTAATACTTATTTATGTATTATTTTTTACTTATTAAGTCAAGGTCAAAAGTTACAAGTTTGATCACATTACAGTTTTAGATGAGTTTTAAAACATTTAAAAGTATAATCAATTATTTATTTATGATTGAGATAAACAACACAATTATACTAGAATAACCTACCAATATTATTTAAAGTTGGGATGCTTGTTACTCAATCACGTAGGAACGACTCAAACGGTCAAACTTTAGAATACTTTAATTTAGTTTGGTTAATAGCGCATAGGCTATTTACCCTCGTATTTCCGGTTCCGATAATTTCTCCATGATAAAAAGTAGCATATGAGTTATTCCATACCATAAACTACATATCTGTGTACCAAATTTCAACCCGAGCCGTTCAGCCGTTGCGACGTGATTGAGCAACAAACATGCAAACTTTCGCATATATAATGTTGATAGGATTAAGTTCATATATTGGATAAAATTACGTACAGTCAAATACACTAATGAATACAGAATGTTAGAGGTTAAACGGCGGCGACCGACTTATACAAAAGTAAAAATATCACCTACAAAAATGGATTACAATAGTAAGCCTATTTAGTTAGTTTTTGTATCTGTTCACGTTTATTGCGAAGGTGGAGAGACAACCCGCCCTAATATAATAAGTAGGTACCTAAAAGTATCACTGGCACTATTTGAATGCGATTTTTACCTAGATTAAATGGTGGAATGATATTTCGCTGGTCTCATGGGCTAACAATTGCCAGGGGCTTTTCTAAAAATATCTAAAAGTAACCAAATTTTGGCATTGTCAACATCGTCAATTTTGTTGGCATGAGTGACGAGTTTACTTTGAATGTATGGAGAATACGTGGGATTAGGGATGAAACGATACCACCTGGGTATCGATACTTTTCTCGATACCGTATCGGTCATGAGGTATCGATTCCTACTCGGTATCGCATGAAAAGTATCGATACCTACTTGTATCGGAGCATATTTTCAGTATTTTCGTCGAAATTATAGAAGAAAATAAGAACAGGACGTCTACTCTCTTTCTACGAAAACGTAATTTCGCAATAAACTCGCGATTTTCGAACTCCGATTCCACTTCGATCCGTCGTTTTGTCCGTTTAAATCTTCTAGAAATCTAGAATATTAGAGTAGGCTTAGAACATTTAAACGTCAAACAATGTTCTATCGGACGAAACCAAGTAGGACGATACTAAGAAAGTCGCGAGTTTTTTTTCGAAATTACGTTTTCGTAGAAAGAGACTAGACGTCCAGGAGTATGCGGTATGGTCATGAGTATTTATTAAAAAAAAATACTTTAATGACATTTTGAAACGCACTACGGTATGTATTACGTATGTTAGATATTTCAACAAATACACAATTCACAAGGTTTAAAATACTTACTTTGAAATCTTGACATTAGTAGTTAGAGTATAGTCAGGGTGGGTCTTCAGGTGTTTGTGCAAATTGGAAGTATTACCACAATATTGTACGTCTTTAAAACACTTTTTACATTGGGCTACTTTCTCATTTCTCTTATTAAAATATCGCCACGCCTCAGACCTTGGTGGTCCCATTATCACTGAATTTATATTGTTTTAACTTTTTACAAATTCAATTCAATCAATCGCAACAAAAACAAACAAACAAGCACACGCACGCACAGCACATATTTATTAGTGAATGACTTGAACGAACACTATGTTCACCAAGGGCCTGCCTGACACGATAATCACGTGATCAAGCCTGAGCGAAACAGTATAATACCGTTCAAAGTAGGAGAGACAGAGACAAACTGTTGAGTGAAGAGTGACCGGTGACCATGATCACCGAGTACCGATACAAGTACTTACTTTACGATACTACTTGGTACTCAGTTCTAAAGTATCGATGCCAAAAGTACTTGGTATCGAAAGAAAAGTATCGAGTAGTTACTTGTATTTACTCGTATCGTTTCATCCCTACGTGGGATTTGAACCCTGGGACTCCGGATCGGGAATCGCCGTTGCCCGACTAGACCAGCCGTAACTATTTCACGTAGGGCTTACGGAAAACTGACGAAAGTAGTTGATGTCAAAGTATTTAAATAAAGCGTGACGAGGCGAGCAGTACATGTGCCTAATGATAAGCAACATGCCTGCCACATAACAGCATAGTGACACGCAGCTATTGGTACATGAAGAGGACAAATCATTACCTAGCACCGCACTGCGCTCGTTACCCAGAGATCTAATATGTTATATCTCTAAGCCCTGTAATTTCTCTGGAAACATTGGCTTTCAAACTGGAACACAGTACTGTTTGCACATTACTGCTTGGCGGTAGAATAGCTGGCAAAGGTGTGGTACTTTCCCAGGTAGACTCTGCCAAGTGTCCTACCACTATAAAGTCACCAATTTGTTTGACAAAAAATGCAACTATTATCAATTGAGTAAAAGTAAACCAATTAAATAAATGTAAGAATTTATATTGACAACTGTTCGATCTTTCCCATATAAAATTTTACAAAGGAATGCCCTTCAACGGCTTAGCTCCATCTACTTATAGCGTCAACCCCTCTAAAACTCTTTTGAGATGGCGGGTAGAAGTGAATGGTATCCCACCGGCGCCCTCTACACTAAATGACACATATTTAGACTCAAATCCCAGTATTATAAATAATACTATAGTGAAATACACGGCAAACAAAATACAGGTGATAACACAACTATGTCTACAATCTGTGGAGGTACTTAGCAATCTGCAGCAAGATAGGTACCTACTGCAAGCGTGTTTCCATAGCTCGCTAATAATAATGCAATGCAAATTGCTGTCGAGACTAGTCTCATTTATATATTACCTATTCATAAAACGACATTGTAGTTGTATTAAGTTATAATTTAAGTTAACAACCTTCAAGAGCGTAGCTTTGCTACTTCTGATTATTTGTTTACGTCTTGTCATTTAAAAGTGAGATAAAATCGAGTGGAATCACAATCACATGAACAAATGCAATAATGTACCGGACTGGGTCAAAAATACGCTATCCTAATTAGTCCGTCAGCTAGATCATGGAAAAATATTGGACACGTATTTTTTGTTTTTTCATAATATTAAGAATTGACAAAGATATAGACCATCAAACTTCGAGAGTGGGGGGTCGCGACGTCACTCGTGAGCAAAAATCGTACTCACAAGTGACGTCACACGAAACTTCGAAGCATTGTATCTTCGTCATTCAAACAAAAGAATAAATACTTGTACAATATTTTTTGGCAATCTAACTAACGGGCTACTTAGTTATTTGAGGATTGTACCCTATTGAGCCCTCTTGTTGGGAACCCAGATTCGAGAACTAATGTCAGTGGAGTTGGCATAACATTAACATAAAACCAATTAAATGTTCCCTCTGCTGGGACTCGGGGCCTTCTCTCGCAAGGACAGAGTCAAGACCATAATCCACCACGCTGGCCCAGTGTGGGTTGGTGAATGACACGTGCCCTCGAAAGATTCTAGGTACATGTCAGTTTCCTCGCGATGTTTCACCGTTTTAAGTTAGCGGCATTACGCACTTGATTTCGAAAAGACAGTGGTGAGCGTGGGACTAGACCAGCCGTAACTTACTAGACCAGCCGTAACTTACTAGACTAGCCGTAACTTACTAGACCAGCCGTAACTTACTAGACCAGCCGTAACTTACTAGACCAGCCGTAACTGACTAGACCAGCCGTAACTTACTAGACCAGCCGTAACTTACTATACCAGCCGTAACTTTAATATTACCATAAGCAGATTTATGTAATGAGATTATCTCACATAGAGAAAGTCCAAGCCTTCTCGTATCTTATCTTATCAAATCTACATTAGCCAAGTGCAGTAGAGAGATACATAATTATAGTTATGTATTACTGATAAACCTTGAAATCATTGCCACCGCAAGCTTGGCACTCTTACCACTGGTAGTAGGTAAACCTACCGCTACCTATAATTTATCTATCGATAATTCAGATGTGCTTAGTGTAAGCAGTTAGGTAGTTGTGCAGTTTTTATTGTAATTTAGTTTCAATAAACGCTCTGCCGTGGCTTTGCCGGGTTAAAAATATCTGCAAAATACATTTTTAACAAGAAATGAAAGATATTTGATGTAAGTGCGAGTAAGATATTTTATGATGTCATTGTCCAATGACGTCTGGTTAAAATGACCGTGGTTGCGTTTGCTCGGGCATTTGATACAGGCTGCATTTCAAATTTAAATGATAATAAATATGTATAAAGTATCGGGGCCCGGTTTCTCGGAAAGGCTGATATTTGAGCCAAACCGGTCGCGAAGTTCGCGTATCGATTGCAGTTAACTGTATGCCGTTTGGTTAGTTGGTCGCCAACCGCGCGCGTTCGACCGTGCTTTTAGTTTTTAGTGTTTCGTTAACGATTTGTTTGCGTAAACCGCTTGTTTTGGAACTAAATCGCTGGTTTCGGGGCTAAACCGCAGGTTTAGGGACTAAACCACTGATTTAGGAAGTACATTTTCTGTTTTGAAACTATTATTTTGTGGTCGTTTGAACGTGGTTTTGTGATCATTAATCCGCTGGAGTTTACAAGGCTTCTGGTTGTCGGTACGTGTACGAATTGATTGAATAGGCTTTTAGGAAAGCCTTACAATGTTATTGAGTACTTAGTTATGGCATGTCAATCAGGTGAAAGCTCGTCTGATATTAAAGCTTGTTTAGTAGGGATTAACCGCTGTATTCTATAAGACATTACTTACGCGCAAATGTGCCTTTTTGAATTGGTTTGTATAAATAAATGCTACTAGTACTTTTAATAAATCCGAACGTTTTGATGTTTGTTGCTCAATGACGTCGTAACTCGTAACATCTGAACTTCTGAACGGATCGAGTTGAAATTTGGAATACAGTTAAATTGTAGTGTGAAATACTAAATAGGCTACTTTTTACATGGAATATGACGACTTGAATAAAACCGTTCCTGTAATTTTCTCCTGATGCAAAGTAGTTTATGTGTTATTCCAGACTAAAAACTATCTGTGTTCCAAATTTCAACTCGATCCGTTCAGCTGCTCCTACGTGATTAAGCAACTAATTGAAACTTCCGCATTTACAATATTACCGACAGCTTTCTGGCTTCCATAGTGCAAGCTGCTTAGTTTAATAAATAAAAAAAAATGGCAGTCATAGGAACTGCCGACAGAAGTGAAAACTTATAACTCAGAATTTGATAGCTTGGAAACTACACGGGTGTAACCGGAGGGCGTGGCCTCGCCATCTTGGCATGGCCATCTAGAATGGCTCATCATTCCCATTGGCTGATGCGTTTCTAGATGGCCATGCCATGATGGCCTGTCCACGCCCTTTCAGCATTTCCCATTGGCTGACGTATTTCTAGATGGCCAATAGCTATGGTCCCGAATTTACCCGAAGATTTCTCATCATACCCGAGCGTGACGAATGAATTCAATTCACAGCCCACGAAAAATCTGTCTAGGCGCGCCTAAAGAAGTTTTCACTTCAAAAATAACAAATATTGGTGGTCAATTCACACACAACACCATCCGACCCCAAACTAAACAAAGCTTGTAATATGGCGGCCAAATAGTTCAGGCTAGATGGTGTTGTGTAAGAAAAGATCTATGTTTTATGAGTCTAAAGGTACAGAGAAAGATTAATCAGTAGTCAGAGGTTCACAGTACAAAACTATTTTAGAAATGTGTTGCCACGCAAAAAGGATCCTTCGTAAACAAGAAAGCCGTTTCCGCTAATCCGTTCCAGTCGAGTCGAGTGTCCGTTCGTGACGGCATCGGATTCGACCATCTGGCCTTCTACCGCCTGACTACATCTGCTTTGGCGTTGCTATTGCTGTCTCTGTCATTTCAAGCGGAAAGGAAAGAGACAATCAATGCTAAGACAGTTTTAGCTAGGCGGTAGACTCCCTGGTTCGACGAGATAAAATGCTTTCATAAAACAAGCCACACGGCGAACAAACGAGACTGAATTCGACTATTCCGTAATTAAAGTTTCCCGATTGTAGCGCCTTCGAGAGGTTTTGTCGTGATTTGGTCCAGCTTTCGCTATTTCAGTGCCGTTTTTCGTTTCTACTATTGTTTGTGCTGAGCCGGGCTGGAGGGTTTCAATGGCGGCGCTATAAGTTCAGTTTTCATCTAGCTTATAAGACCACTAATAACCGTAAGCCGCCATTCACTCGAATATCACTCTTTCCCACTTGGTTTATGACCTATTTTCAGACCTACCGAATATACACGAAAACTCTACTAACATTAAAAAAAAGTTAGTTAAGGACGATTTACATTAGACGAGCGAATGCTCATTCTATCCCCACTGTATCAAATTCATTTGGTGTAAACAAAAGTAGAGCATTCTTTCGTTGTTTTGTTTGCGTTCGCAAAGATTCTATGGAATATATAATATGGAAAACGCTAAAAACGATCTTTCGTTTACACTAAAAGATCGAGAAAGAATGCTCTTGTGCCAGCTCTAGCTCTATGTTCGTTCAGTTTAAATCGGCCGTAAGAATGTATGCTTTACTTGTTCACGTAAAAACTACAGAAGGGATTTAGATGAAATTTGGTACATAGAGAGATAATGGGGTGAAATAACACATACATCCCATGAAATTTAAAGGATCGGGAACTACGCGGGTGAAACCGCGTGGCGCTGCTATACTCATAAACATTCAGATAAGCCGTTTCGGAGGAATTACGTTACCGACTATGACACCAGCATTTTGTTTATCTATATATCTATTTATAAAAATCAATGCCACTTTTCGTTGTTAGTGAACTCCTCCTAAACGGCTGAACCGATTAGAATGATTTTTTTTTGTATACGTTTGGGTAGGGCTCTGGAAGGTTCAGATTCACAAATCAGCCCGGCAGATGGCGCTCCAGTTGATATCTAGGTTATTATTCGAGCGAAGCCGGAGCGGGCCGCTAGTTAAGTATAATCTTTGTATAATAAACTCCCTTTTGTTTCGGTATAAGTATCGTTTGATCCAAATAACCTCAATAAATTCATGATTTAATATCTAAATTGCTTCTGAACCTCCGTTCCCACCCCATCTTAGATATCATATCACTGAGCAAAGTACCGAGCTACCGAGGCATCCGTCAAACATTATCTCGGCAGTCTTCCATATATTAACACAGGTATTTTCATAGAAAAATATACAAAGACGCGCCGCAAAGGACCTTAGAGAAAGTATGATGTAAGATGGCGCTGTTGACTCGCTTACACTCGGCGAGTTTTGCATGCGATTAGCAAGTCATGAAGTTGCCATGTTGTCGAGCGCTCCTTTGAAGAACGGGTTCCGGCAGGATGTTCAAGTTTTACGTGAGAGGGCTCGGCGTAGCTGTTTATCAACTCTAAAACAAACAATAAGTTGGGTTAAAATTAATATAAACGTACCCAAAAAAAAAAGTGAAGTCTAGTGAAGTTACGGCTGGTCTAGTGAAGTTACGGCTGGTCTAGTGAAGTTACGGCTGGTCTAGTCGGGAGAACGGCGACTGCCGATCCGGAGACCCCGAGTTCAAACCCCACACGCACCACTGTCTTTTCGAAGTCATGTGCGTAATGCCGCTAACTTAAAACGGTGAAGGAAAACATCGTGAGGAAACCGACATGTACCTAGAATCTTTCGAAGTCATGTGTCATCCACCAACCCGCACTGGGCCAGCGTGGTGGATTATGGCCTTAACTCTCTCCTTGCGAGAGAAGGCCCCGGGTCCCAGCTGTGGGAACGTTTAGTGGGCTGTTGATGATTGGTTGAAAAAAAAAACGAAAACTACTTCCATTTAAAATTAAACTTAGACACTCGAATACACATCATAATTATTTTTAGTTTAATGTTGATACATTTTAACTAAATATCTGAAGTATTATCGACCAAACAAAAAACGACTCATCAAAATTGATTCACGATTAGCGGATCTATCGCCTCAAAACAACTTGAACTACCACACAATCTTTTTTTGGACAAGGTAGTGTTTTGAAAGGTTTTTCTTCGTCTTCAAAAAGCTGGGCAGGACTGTGCTATTCTGAAGTGGTGTGTTGCTTATCAACAGCGCTTTTATTCTTAGTAATTGTAAAAAAAAAACAAGTAAGTTATGAAGTAAGTTACCGGGCATTTTCAGGTCGATAAAAGTTTGTTTTTTATAGTACCATAACGAGTGTTACTTTTCAAGTTTAACAGGTTAAGTGCTTTGTGAACTAAGCCGTAGACTTTTCCAGGAATCGAATCTATTTGTAACGTACAAATAGATTCGGTTCTTGGAAAAATAAAGTTACTGCTTCTACTTAGAAATTATTTAAGCTTACAACTTCTAAGAAACTTATCACTATTCTCTACGTAAAAAATCGTTAAATGTATATTCTCTGACTGCATGTTTAGAAAATTGTAAACAGATTTTGTTCTTGTTTGTGCCAATGGCATGAGGGTTTTCTGAGGAAGGTTGGTATTTTTTTAAGTGAAAGAGCGAGTAGGGCGTACGTCTAATGGTAAGTAACATGCCTGATCGTAACAACACAGTGCCACGCAACAATTTTAATGTAACATCACAGTGCACAAACATGAAATCACTGCCTGGTGTTGCATTGCGATCGTCACACGAAGATAAAAGATGATTTTTCTACCACTGCAAACATTTCGAAGAGTATGCACCGGATCTGCATGATCTAACCTTGTTCTTTTGTCTATCGAACTGCTGGTAGCTCCAGAAAGCGACATCGTTTCATGGTTGTTGTTTCAAAGACTCGAACGAAGACGTTTGAATCCAATTTCGTAATGAGAGCATTTAATCTTTGGAATGCGTTGCATGAGTGGTGCTTAACTGATGGATATAATCAAATCTAGAGTGATTCAATTTCTTCTATGTTTACGCGCATCGTCATGGACCGCATCGTCATCTAACATCAGGCACAATGGCAGCTAAGTTTAAATCCATTGAAGATAAAAAGATTCCGTTACAAAGAAGTAAAAGCTGTTAATATGACATCTCATACTACGAGTAAAATTGTAAAGCTTTTTTGTTTGAAAGATGTAATCTCAGGAACAACTGAACTGATTTCAAAAATTCTTTCGCCTTAATGTCAGTAGTACCATTGATTTGTACCATTGATGGTACAAATGACACAACTTTGTATCTTTAGTACCATTAATGGTACTAGAGACAATTATTTGCAGATCAGTAGTACCATCAGAAATATTTATGTATCGCTAGTACCATGAATGGTACAACTAAACAAATTTAAAGTACCGTAAAATTGGTAATAGGGTCGGTTCACGTCAGTCTGAAACATATTATTTCATGTGTCAAACTAATAAATTACTACCTAAACCTTAAACTGGAATTTTCATAATTATATCTACAAATAATTTGCGAAGCGGCATCGACGGATGATGCTTCGCAAATGAAGATAGTACGACGTGGCCAAGGAAAAGTTTTGTTATTTGAAGGTTTCCAATATTATTTTCATTTTAAACATGAAAATGGTAACTAATACAGTTACCATTTTTACCATTGGCGATGCAAAAATTTTAAAAATCCTGAAAAATGTACCAGAACTGTTGTTACGGTAGGTATGTTTATTTTGTTATACGGCAGGTATTTTTTTTTCTATACGGCAGGTATGTTTATTTTTTATACGGATTAGGTTTGCGTTTGACCACGATCTCACCTGATGGTAAGTGACAATGCGTTGTAGGATTGAGCACGCTTACCTAGAAGATACCACTTAATCACTCGAAACTTAAATACTACCAGATTGTAACTTTTGGGGGCTTCGGTAAACAGTTCCAGCCCTTGGTAGTACCTATGCATCATAAATGTGGAAGCAACATCTATCCATTTGAAACAATCATTCTTTTGAGTTTGTTTTAATAATCCTCATTCAAGTCATTGCATACCGTGAACTTAACATAACTGCAACACAGCCTGATATAAGCATATCAGCATCATGATGCTTGCCTATGACTCCATAAATAAGTCAGAGTAAGAAAAATGAACTCTAGAACTTTTTTTCTATACTACATGTCAAAAATGTAATTACGTGGAATATCTTTACTTTTCTTTAATGGTACTAAAGATACAAAGTTGTATCACTAGTTCCATAAGTATCGGTTGACAATTACGGGGGAATATCTTCATTTTTCTTTAATGGTACTAAGGATACAAAGTTGTGTCATTTGTACCATCAATGGTACAAATCAATGGTACTACTGACATTAAGGCATTCTTTCACCGTTGGATAAATATGATCATGATACCCGAGTCCTATTTATTTATGTACCACGAGCGGATCCGGGGCGGATCGCTAGTCTACAATACGAGTCATACTCTAACATCTAAATTCAAGCAAGAAGCGTATGAAGCCACTTACTTAGATCAAATGCAAATCTAACGAGACGTTCACGTGCATTCACTTTAACTTGATCAAACGGAACTCTCTGAATGTGGATTCAAACGATTTAAATTATGACCATTATGGGGTTTAACAGAGTTAAGTAGATTACTGAAAGAATCTATACTATAATATTATAAAGCTGAAGAGTTTGTTTGTTTGAACGCAAGGATCTCGGGAACTACTGGTCCGAATTTCAAGATTCCTTCTCTGTTGGATAGGCCATTTATCGAGGAAGGCTATATGCTATTTAACATTACGCTACTATCAACAGGACCGGAGCATGAATGAAAAATATAACAAAAACGGGAAAAAATTTAGCTTTTTGAGAGCTTTCGTTGCGTGACAGCATGTGTCCATCTTTTAAAAAGTTGCGTCATTAGAATCTAAGGTAACCAAATTTGTTCTAGATTTGAATTGGTACGACCAATTTTCAATAGATGGCGTAGCAACGCGCGCACGGATCAGCTAGTTGCTTTGTACTCATCAATATTATACATGGATATGACATTTCGAATCTGGATACTGATATGGATATAGGAATCAAAATTATATTGGTTTCGGATATGTATTATTTCAGATAATCCGTTAGTTTCAGATAATTTCGGTTGCGGACATTAGATTGCATATAGTTCTAACAGTCAAAACTGTGCAGATGAATATTTAACAAAACTCAATTTTGCAGCATGAAAAGTCAATTCTCTCCGAAACTTGTGAAGCGGATATGGTTACGGTTACGGATATGTTTTTATTACGGGTATCCAATGGTGTCGGTAACGGTTCATAACATCCCTGATCAATATGTGTAATTTTTGTTAAGTAACGTGGGACATACCATGGTGTCAACCCATAATGGGAAAATAACTTTTTAATACAAAGATTATCTTAGAACTCAGCAAAATAAATATTTTATGTATAAAAAAGTTAATTCTTCTAGGGATGCACTCCATCGTAGACCACATTATCGCTTAGCACTGGGCGGGATGTCGGTCAAGTGTGAATCTATAAAAGTAAAAAAAAGATAACTTAGATACCATAAACTGCAAAATTAGACTAGTAATTGATGACGCTATGGTTAAGACCGATCTCTTCCAGTAACCTTAGGATGAAACGAGAGATTTGATAAGAGGGTGACAGGTAAATACATTGTAGAGTGCTAGCATACTTCTATAAGATACATTGAAAATATATGTATATAATACTAATAGCAGTGCTCCGCGGTATTATCCGTGTAGTTCCCGTAATTTTCCTGCGATAAAAGTAGTCTGTATGTTATTCCAGACTATATAACTGTTTACAAAATTTTAACCGTATCTCGGAGACGTTCCGACGTGAACACAGCCAGATTTATAGTCTGGAATAACACTACACTGCTACTTTTTATTGCGAGAAATTAACGGTTAACCGTTTCGACGTAATTGAGCAACGAACATACAAACTGTCATATCTATGATATTAGTAAGTAAGTAATAAACATGCCTGTACGTGCGAATACATAAACACATTTGAAGATGAGTACATTTATTGCTTTTACATACGCCTGTACATTTTAGAAGGTACAGCGCATATATCATGTCACATTCTTCACCAATTTCAAGAAGAATTTCCATAAAACTGATGATAAGTTTCGCTAAAGTAGAGCGCGCCAGTAAATTCTTCAGTCGCACTAGTTCTAACGAAGTCCCGTGTGCCGTATCATAGAGCAGGGTTTCTCAAACTGTTAGTCCATGCACCTCTTAACATAGATTCCCTCATTCTTTTGTTATTTCATGTGGTATGTGCACATTAGTAAATACCAGGTTAACATTAAAATTAAATAAGTTAAACAGGTCGATAGTTAGACAATTATTTATTGTAATATATCAAAAATAATAACAGATTGAGAATATCTACCACTATTAGCGCCCTTGTTGCTAAAAGTGACAAAGGTAACAAGTGTTCGTAAAATCTAGAATACACAATGTTGTTTTCGAATTAAAAAGTCAATAGGTTTTTAAAAAAAACTTTTATAGGTTACACTTAACCGCCATCTCGCCTGATATTAAGCGACGATGCGGTCTACGATAGAGTGTGTTTACCTAGAAAAATAACCGATTCACTCTCGATTTGAAGACACAAAGATTGTAACCATCGGGGAAAACCCATGTATCTATAAAAATAAAATGTCATGCGATAGTAAATAATAATACTTAGTTGGCAGCGGAGTGGCTCTAGTTGCAGGTCCTAGCGTTTAGTATTTAGTAGAAAAACCAGGTAGAACCAATTTTACTTACATGTATTGCAATAAGGTTTAAACCTCAAAATTGACTTGGCGGGGGCACTGCCGTGCCCCCAGATACAGATATTTATTTTAACCCCAAAAAATGGGATCTCAGAAGTTTGACGTATCTGTATATGGCTTCAGATTAAAACGAATAATAAAATTTGTATTATTTGGTAGCTCACGGGGTGTTTTCTACAATTGTTGATGCTATTGCTTAGTCTTGATATGTTTTATATGATTGGCCGTGAGTCATGGTAAAGTGACTTTAAGGATCGTTCTACGTTCTAGAAAAGGTTGGGAATCACTGTCATAGTACCCATTTCTTAACGAACCCGTTTGCCATATCGCAGTGCTTTGCCGGTAATTTGTTCCTTATTAAATTCATACCGGTAAGTATTCGTCGCAAGTTGCTGGGACTAAGTTAGGAGCGACGGTTTGGCGCTCAGACGATGTTTAGTTTTGTGAGGTATGTCATTAGATCAGCCCAGTGGGGGGAATGATATGATGCTGAAGACGTCGTTGAGTATTCAGTGATATTCGTTTGAGATACTTAGTAGTACAGGATTGGCGTCGTTATTTTATGACTTAAAATACAAAATTTCGCGTCGTCTTGTAGTTGCTGAAATTTATAACAGTTCTTTGACGAGTACCGGCGACCAAAACATAAACTTTGTTTGCTTTGGGGGTCCAACAATCACTATTAGTAATTTTAACACTAAGTAAACTGGAAATAATGATTTAGTACTCTTTAAATTATGTGGCATGGCTCGGGGAGAAGCTAACTTAAATGATCTCTGTAACCAGTAAAATATCTAAGTGAGCTTCTATATTTTAAAGACATATTTTCGCCACTACTTGTGTCTTAAAAATGTTAATTTTTCTTTAGAAGACATCGCTGTTTCTCGCTGACTTTTGTAAAATAAACGTTCTTCGCAAAAGGTGATGACATCACATCGATCTCCACTTTGACTTCCACCAAAACATTGCCCGTACGCAGTATTTTTCAACCTGCCACCAGGCGTAAACAGCCAGCTTTAATCCCGAACCCCCTCGTCTCTTTGTTATGGTTACGTGGATCATAAATCAACGACTTCCGACTTCTAAACCTCAGGAGATTTTTATCTCCACCGCTCGTCACTTGTCCACCTCCAATAAATCACAAGCCTCGTCTTTGCGACAGATAAACTTCCCGGGGTACGTGAAAATACGAGAATGTTCTCGAATGTTCTGGAATGTTCCCGACGCAAACTCCTCCTGATGAATTGTAATGTGACAGCTAAGAGGATTATAAAATACTGTTTGGTATTTCGCAACGTTGCTCTTGTATGGCGAGACATTAAATACGTATTTCGGGGACGATTTTGACCTTGGCCCTTTGAATAATTTAATACATATGCAGGGTTTTGTTGCGTGAAGTTATTTCGGGACTTTTTTGTGATTTTAGGTTCTCTTTTGGACCAGTAAGCGTAAGATCTAACATCTATACTTACGTAGATATTATTTATAAATATTTTTTTTAAATATCTGTCCCTAACTGCAACTGTCCCCTACTTTTCGCATCCGTTCCGATTATACGGCGGTACGCCAGCTATGTCGCTGCCGCCCTGTTTTAGTATGTCGGTGACGCGAATACACAAGACTTTCCCTTATCAAATAGTGCTCAATGCGGCTAAAAATATGTTCATTTAAAATGTCCAATGATGTCGTAAATAGAGCGAAGTTGAAAATTATACGTAGTAAGACTGACTCCCACCATCATGGGATAAACACTTAGCTAAAAAGATGTAGAGAAAGAGAGAGAGAAAAGGAGAGATATTGATATACAAAGGGAGAGACACAGAGAGAGACAGGGCGATATAGACACAAATAGAGACTGAGCGATAAAGAGTGACAGAGAGCGATAGAGAGAGAGAGAGCCATTATAGGCACGTGTATGATCAGTGTTGCTTTGCCGTAGTTCAACTATCAGCTGTTGTCAGGCGAGTTGCTCGTAGATACAAGGGTAGAGTTGCAAATCAATTCAGTCACGGTTGAAGAAATCCGCACAAGACCCTTTCTGCAGCGCGATAGTTATAAGAGTTCGTAACTCCACAGATTTGAGGTTTGCTCATTTATCACCTATAGTTGACATAGTTCGGGAAACTATTTTGTACAGAAATATGAGGTTTCACTGAAACGTTGCATAAATTTCAGTAACCAGAACGCCTGAATTGAATGTGAAAGTTTTTTTTTTCGAAGTGTATAGTGACGGGACGAGCAGGACATTTGTCTGAAGTTAAGCAACATGCCTGCCCATAATAGCATAGTTGACACTGTGCTATTATGTAAGTAGCACGTAGTGCGTAGCTATTAGAACATGAAGAGTCCAAATCATGACCTAGCACTGCGCTGAGTTCGACAGCCAAAATATATAAAATGATGTATCTCTATGCCATGTTAATGCTAACCTGAACCAGAACACAGCGATATTTGCACATTGCTGCTTGGTGATAGAATTACTATCAACGGTGTGGTACTTCCCCAGACGGACAAACAAAGAGACAAAACATTGGTGGACAATTCACACATAACACCATCTGACCCCAAACTAAGCAAAGCTTGTACTATGGCGGCCAGATAGCTGATATAATACTTATATATAGTTTTAAATATACACTTATTATACATAGAAACACCCAGACACAGTACAAATATTTGAATGCGTCACACAAAAAATATTTTTACCGGGTGGGAATCGAACACACGACCCTCGGCTTCGCAGGTAGAGTTACTTCCACTACTACCACTAAGCCACGAGGCCAGTCAAATAAAAAGTACAAAAACTACTTATCATCGTATTTAAAAAAAAATGAATTCATATCTTTGTCATTTTGTGTACACTTCCAAATATCAAAAAGCCCTGACACGACATGCAACCCGCTTCAAAGATTGTTTTTATTTTATTTTTTGCATCGGGAACATACCTGTGACCGCAAGAAAACTGCTTTTAACATTGTTATATTTTGTTTTGTTTTTCATTTCTCATCCATGCAACCATAATGAGCCACAGCGAAGCGTGGCGGAATATAGTAAAATTATATTATTTTTGGAATGTTTAAACAGCAGAATTCAATTTAAAAATTAAACTCGCATGCAGCAATGTTTTACAAAATTTATGAAATAATTTATAACATAAACTCACATTCTGCTCGTTTTTACAGAACTTGTTTTGAGTAAGGTAATGCATGAATGAGCATACACAAATAATATCCCTACAAACTGACAACCTTCTCTTTTGAATTCGTTGCAAAATGAATAATGAAATGCAATAAAACGACTACCAAACAACGCAAGTCCCAGACTACGACAGTGCTGTCATAAATCTGAATAAATTCTGCATTCGACTACCCGGATATGAAAGTACCGGGCCGGTCGCAACCGCAAACCGTCGCTGTAATCCGGTTAGCCGGTTTGGCGCGGCCGGACACGTGACTGTGACAGCCGGCACAAGCGGCACATATTTCACAACGTATAAAACCGTCATTGGCAGATGGAAATTGCATTGGTTGTATAAAACTGTGGGTGTCATGTTTTCAGTATCTTTCAGGTGATACGTTGGACAGTACTTACATAATAATGTGAGTAGACTAAACGATTTGTTCCAATGACGCAGCGGGGTTGAGGAGTTAAACATAAAGATGCTCGATTGATTTCCACAAAATTTAAATGGGATAATTTGGCAAATGTGCTCCATAACATTATTTTCTGAAATCGGTTAAAAATAAAATCCTGATTGGATTTCGTCTCATCGGTTGTTGTCGAATCGGTCTATGAAATTCGAAAATAATATTGCGATGTGTATTTTTTTTTTTTAATAAAGATTTACGAAACGAGCAGGACATGTGCCTGATGGTAAGCAACATTACATGCCTGCCACATAACAGCCCGGGACACGCAGCTATTGGAACATGAAGAGTCCAAATCATTACCTAGCACTGCACTGCGCTCGTCACCCAAAGATCTAAGTTGTTATATCTCTAAGCCCTGTAATTTCTCTGGAAACGTTGCCCTTCAAACCGGAACACAGTAATGTTTGCACATTACTGCTTGGCGGTAGAATAATTGGCAAAGGTGTGGTACTTCCCCAGGCGGACTCTGCTAAGAGTCCTACCACTACAAAAAAGTGTTTGTAGTAGTCTTATTGTGACTGAAGTAATTTCTGTGTCAAAATGTTATTGTTGTATTTTGTTACGAAACGTTACGTTACCTTAAAAAGTTACATAAGTGGCGAAAATTAAGGAGTTTGAACATAAGTATTTGAGCTCCTATACTACCTGTCAAATTCTTCTATCATTATTAAAATAAATTGTATGAGTGCAAATCAAAGAATTTAAATCTATAGAACACGTTATCCTGGTTTTATTGGTACCTACACCTACATTGTACTCTAGTCTTCGCTGAAAGTTTCATGAAAATCCATATCAAATGATTTATTGGTTGTCTGTCGCCCGCGTTCATGTCATTCTTAGTCTCGTAACGTCTGACGAAAAGGAACCGATGTAAAAAATCGATAGAGAATTTTGACTGGAGTGCGATGTACGTGAGTGGCAACCGAAGCAACGATAATTTGTTAAAATCGAATTATTTTCTGTAATTGTCTGCTAAACATACTCAATCATACTTAAGCCAGTAATCAGTTTAATTCAACTTGATATCATTCCGGTCGTATTCAGTTAAATGCAGTGCAAGTCGGTTATATCCGGATACTACCGGACTTAAGCACAGAGTGGCCGGTTACCCGGTTCACACGTCAGCATATGCTCGTATGACCTCGGCTAAGCCGGTTATAACAGGTGCGGCTGCATTGTGCAGTTTGTGTTAGATTGACCTGGATTTATCATTGGGCTTAAATGAGGATTTCTTAAGTTTAATGCACGGATTACATTTTTGAAATACTTTTTAACATTCGTTACCTTCGCTATCTGTGGCTATGTTTCTAATTTCCGCGTTTCAGCCACGTTATAGATTTTGATGCCTTTTTACTATGATATAGGATCTCTTTCCATGATCCACGGATTTTTGTTGAGTTCTGATTATAATCCAGATCCAGTTTAATTCAGTACTGATTATGATCAGAACACAACGTTTCTGATCTTAATAAATTAATTTGTTTTTGCGTTGTTTCCCAACGTAACGGTTACTCCAAATAGTTACGTTAAAAAACATGTTTGTATTATTTAGCTTCTTTCATAAATTACGAACTGGTCCACGATTAGTTTAAA
Organism: Ectropis crepuscularia; assembly: GCA_963693475.1. Classification (NCBI taxonomy): domain Eukaryota; kingdom Metazoa; phylum Arthropoda; class Insecta; order Lepidoptera; family Geometridae; genus Ectropis; species Ectropis crepuscularia. The sequence goes on from OY856341.1 coordinate 3,014,988, forward strand.
ACTCGAACAAACAGGATGAATGAAGATGCTTCATTGCAGTGATATACTACAGATGTGTAATTTCAACATTTATCCTCTCAAGTCGTGTTGAAATTGTTAGCAAATATTGAGATTTGTTACCCCAGCTTACAGCATACAGGAGTAGTACCTAGATGTTCTGTGAATGGGGGCGATGGTTTCAATTCCGAACGAGCAAGGAACTCGTCCATCCTATGTGGACATTTCCTATCCTACAGTTCCTACACAACTGTCGCCGCACTATTCCTAACATACTCGGCATAGGAAAGCTTTACCGATCAGTTCGGCTTAGCAGTATTCGGTAGAGTGCATTAAATACTAGCGCAATGATTCTGCTGCTATTCTCGAAAGACTGAAATTTAAAACTAATATTTCAGACCCATAGGTCCTGCATAACGTAATTCTGGGGCATATTAAGGTGAGATATCTGTCTAGACGTTCGTTCGGAATGTCTATCTACCGTCTCATTACGACTACAATGGTATTATTGGCTTTGATATTTCTCTATTTTCGATTTTAAATTAAAGAAAATAGCAAAGTAACGGTTTCAGTTAAGTAGTGTAGTGGGTAGTGTCTCGTTTTGCAACGCTTCTGATCCACACAACAATCTGATAAAGGCGTGTGCAACTTGTATTCTTCGTTGTCTATTCCGTCCATACCAGTAACCTTGTAAGTCTGCAATTGATGGTAGAACCGTCGTTTCCGGATCGTTAAAATTATCAACAGAAAAAGTATTAATATCAATAGCTAGTGAAGTATTTTGTACTCGTATTAGGAATGACAGAAGTCATATTTTTTTTGTAATACATATATGTAAATGGAAAGAATGGCACGTGGCCAAAATGGGAACTGACGGCGTCGTCAAGCCAACCAGGGCTGACGTTGCCGATGCCCACGTCAATGCAATGTCATCCAAGGGCCATTATTCCGTGGTACGCCTATAATATACAGTGACGGACAAGACATCGCTTAGTGCTGGTAATCATCATGCTTGTTGAAAAGAGCTTAGTGTGACGTAATTATTTGCGTGCTTTTAAACTGCGTTTGTCGCCCAAATATTTATGTTAGATGACTAAAGGTACAAGTTCGTGCTGAGACCGCGACAGGAGATCGAGACACACACATGTCGCGGTCTCGGCACGAACTGGCGCCCATACAATTCCGTAATAGTACATTATGATATAAGTGCGCTAAATTGATAATTACAGCCGAGGCGTTATTGCTAGCTCTCGCCTTCGGCTCGAGCTATAATTAACAGAGGCTGTAATTATCAAAGCGCACGTATGTCATACGACGTTTTATAACATAATTTGCGAGGAAATAAATAAAACTCTGACGACATTTTCAAATAAAAACAATACAGCGAAAAAAAGGGCGCGGAATAATGTATACTTGTTCACAGATTAGCAATGCGCGCGGATGAGGGCCTTTTTTTTAAGGAACGGCACAGAACCAGCCAGTACGCCATTAGTAATAAAGTTAATTAATATTTTTGTTTTTTGTTACAGATAAATTGTTGTAATTTATGGTCAAAATGAATTAAATTAACGAAATAAATATATTTTTTTTATATTTTACCTCTCACAGTAAATTAAATTCATGAAATGTTGACCACTTTTCTGACATAAAAACTCTTTACTAAGATTTAAAAAGGTACCGTTCGTTTTAGATGGAGCATTTTGAAAACGTGCGTTTTACATTATACATTACCGCACAAGTACGTAATGAGATACATTATGATACAGAAATTGGTGAAGTAAGAGACCCTTTACGAGCAAATGTGTTATAAATAATGGTATGTGCCTGTCGCGGTCTCAGCGCGAACTTGTATCTTTACAGCAATTCACGATGCACCACCGGCACCACCTCAATAAACACCTTGAAGACTTTGAATTAAGAGAGACAAAACTAATAAATAAAAATAAACCATATAAACAATTATTTAAGTTTCAAAACGGCGGCGTATGCCACATCTCAGAATACGGCAGTTGGCGAACTGGTGATATTTGATTTAAGTTTAATCCGGAGTGCGCCGTTACGCTGTAATCCGGCAGAAACTAGTTAAATTAAACCAAATGAGGATGTAACGGATCGATCTTATGTCTGCACGGAGAGTTTGGGAACTCGTTTATTTTGTCATGTGAAAACATAGGGTTGGAACTGTAAAGTTAAAGATGAAATTAATAAAAAGAATTTAACTAATGTTTATTGAACGTAAATAGCTGGGGTGACATTTAAAAGGAATAATTATTTTTCCTAATTCACTTTGTCATAATGAATGTAGCATAAAATAAAGTGACGTAATGTAACTTTTGCATAATCGTTTTTTGGCATAATGTGTTAAAGCATAACAGTCTATTGTAACACATTCAATTCGACTATTGATGAGACGCATACTAATAATAGTTTTTAGGCATTTTTGCCCGACCGAAGTACTAGTCGGCTTTTCTCAAAGTGCGCCTTTAAACATTATGGTAAGTTATATTTTTGCTATATATGGTTATGCCAGTAAAATTTATGCGAATACAGTTATTGCCACGTGCCATTATTTCCATGTCAGGTTTTGTAGTGGTAGGACTCTTGGCAGAGTCCGCCTGGGGGAAGGACCACACCTTTGCCAGTTATTCTACCGCAGCAGTAATGTGCAAACGTTACTGCGTTCCGGTTTGAAGGGCAATGTTTCCAGAGAAATTACAGGGCTAATTATAACAACCTAGATCTCTGGGTGGCGAACGCAGTGCAGTGCTAGGTAATGATTTGGTCTCTTTATGTTCCAATAGCTGCGTGTCACTATGCTGTTATGTAGCAGGCATTTTTCTTACCATCAGGCACATGTCCTGATCGTCTCGGCTCTCTTTATTTAAAAAAAAAAGTTATGTGTTTAGTTGTTATGGTAAATTATCATAAATCATAAGTCCTAAAAACGTTATGCCTACTTAATTAGTACAAAAATTGTTATTCACATTGTATAGCTGTACTACAGAATCTGAGTTAAGTTCAATTTTCTATCTTTGAGTCCGGTTGACAGCACTAACTTCCAATATTTATAAATCGATTGCACTTTACTCAAAAATTGGAAACTCATAGGTGCAGGTAGAATTTTGAATCTGCTGGTAAGACTGCAGGTCGATGTTAGTTAAGCAGGTCGATGTTAGTTAACAATAAAAAGAAGTTCATGCATGTATACCTGAAGATATACTCGACATAACAGCGGAATTATGATACATAACAACTCTAGTAGGTACAACACTAGTAGATGGTAATATACTAGTAAGTACTTTGAACCCCTTTACGCCCCATCAGTCTGGGAGCCGTACACGCCCGACCGCGGTGCCGATAAATTCTATCAAAACGATAAATCTACGGAGCCAATACCTGGCTGGTGCGGCTTGGAGGGCAAACACCTCTGTTAATGAAACGCGGAATTACGGGATAGAGGTGTTGCTGTAATGAACAAATTGTTGTCTGGATTTACTGCGGTGGAGGTCTTTGCTCTGTGAGCTAAGTTTTCAATAGGGCGTTTTTAGACTAGAAAAAATATACATGACTTCAAATCTTAGATGCTGTCACTGTCAGTTAACTTATACCAATACACTCTGAGAATCTGTGATTATTTGTGATTAGTAATGAGAAGAGTGTGTCTATGTATATATACGCATAGATACGCATTACGTCAAGGTATATTCTGAATTCGATAATTTTAACACATTACATATTTATGTAAGTAATTACATAAACGTTTATTTTTACAAATTACATTGGTTAAACTAACATGTCTGTTTTGTCGTGGCTAGATATATTTCTGATGTTATATCATTGACCAACTAGTGCAATCCGAGCGAAGCCGGACCGGCCCCTTATAGTATCATAAAGTCACAGCAAAATGAAACTTATTTCTTTCAAACTATGCTTACGTACGACTTTTCATTTTCAATAGAAAATGATCCTTCGTGGTTCTTGAAATCGTTGAGTATGTCTTTAACTCTGTTTAAAAAACTGCTTAGTTCCAAAAATTAATTGTAGGATCCTTTTAATTTCAATATGTAATGACATCGCTGGGCTCTCAAAGGTATCTATTGAGCGCCGAGTAAACAATCTGGTCGCGTCACCTCTCCAGAAACCTCTTCAAACACCCACTTGGCAGGAAACCTCCGAAAGAAGCTGATAACCGATAAAATATTATATTGAAATGGGAACTTATGGAATGGGAAAGGAAATATAAAAGAGCCACTCACAGAAAAATCCTGTGGAACGTCAGAATGTTATTATAAATCACATTTTTATGTTATTTACTAGTATGTATTTGACTTTGGGCGTAATAAAATTGTGCTATTGTCTTTAATAGTTATTTTAAATACTGCTTTGCGCACTGCATGCAATTGTGCGCCACATACATATGTTTGTTACAACGATGTTAACCTATTGCAATAAAGTTGCATAAATACCATGTCAGCCTCCTTGTGAGAGAAGGCCCATTTTTCCAGCAGTTACAGCTTACAGCATAAAGTGGAATTTTGATAACTTTGTGAAGACAAACGAACGCTTCATCCTATAAATATTATAAAAGTTCATGTTTGGGTGTTTGTTGTTTTATCACGTCATAACGTATGAAAACGGATCGGGCTCAAATTCGGAACACAGTTAGATTATAGTCTGGAAGAGCATATAGTTTTTATCCCAGAAAAACAACGAGCACGGGAACTACGCGGGTAAAACCGCGGCGTGCTGCTATTAAAATATGAAATGTACGTTTGCTTCTAAAACTAAAAATAAAGGTGTTTTGGTTTGATTTCTACCTCGGGCGCTTAATGCTTGAATTACCTATTAATATTAAATGAGTAATTGTACATTAATGTATTCTGTAAGTCAACTTAAAAACAAAGCACATAAAACGGTTTATTTAAAATTTATAACTGGTAAAACTTTTAATCAGCGCGAAGTTATTTCCCCAAAGTTGTGGTACGAAGCCCGTCCGTAGGGGCCGATGACATCGATCGCCGCGCCGTCCCCATCTCGGGGGGATGTGGGAAACTTCAGAGACAGTTTTTATGTTTGCAAGACGCCGGCAGTGCTTATTGAGCGCCATGTGCGGGCAGTCTGGTAGGTAGGAAAATATTAGACCGAACCCTAATCAGGCGGGATTCCATGAAAAGGGCTTCAAACGCAAGAAGCTGGAAAGTTAAAAGAAGACATTTCATTCGTACTGCGAGAAAGGTGCTATTGAAAAATATTTTTCTTTGAAAAAACAACCGACTTTGTGTAATATTTTGCGTAGGCCACCTAATCGCAATTTAATGAGACAGAATGGTTTCGGAGTAAAGGATATTGTGATCGATGGATATTTTTTTTAGATTTTTGTTGATTTGGTACAATTTTAATGGGACCTCTAAGAAAGTATCATAAGAAACAAAAAAATATGTCCTAGTGGTAGTAAGTAGAGTCATCTAACAGTAAGCGGTGAACATGCTTCAAAAAGTGTACACTTTATTAACGCTTTCAGCCACAGTTTTTATTTCTGTCCTTCATAAATAAAACAAACGCGTATTTGGTTTTATTACTGTTTAATTATAAAGAAAAAAAATATTTTACTGAAATCCTACATAAGGCTTTCGAGGAATAAGGTGGTTAGTTTACTAACCACCATGCCGGTAGGTATGAACAATAATCAAAATAAAATATGATAACATTCGTAACTTAATTATAAATTATATTTTTTTATGATTATCTAAAAGCATGTTTAATTTTGCGGATACAAAAAGGGACTTTACAAGTACTGCATTGCCATACAGTTCGTGCTTGATTAAACGATCCTATACTCATCAACATATAACACGGACTACTCATGTCTGAGTATCGTGATCACATGGCAACAACTCGATAAAACTACGCTCTATCACAGGCGATATGTAGAGCGTCGGTAGACAGATGTGTCTAAAATAGTGTGAATCTGATCGGACCATCGCATTGGACTGCGCCTTGTACATTGCCCGTGTAAGTAACACGGACATTAAACGGTACTTTTGCTAGTAACCATCAGCTTCTCTAAATTGTCGCCTGTTTTCCTATCTAAATGTCTAAAGTACTCCACGATAACATCACTGTTTTGTGTTCCATTGTGTATTGACGTTGTGTAATTAATACAATTAATTTATGTTGGACATTCTTATATCCTCGTACCTACCTGCTTTAAATGTGTCCGTCGCAGTCGTTCTACGTCACAATAGTATCAAACTGAACCGACAGATAGATACGTAATTGCGTATCCTCGGCAAATGAGGCGTATGGTACAAATGGAGCCGCTAGCAGCAGGCTCTGGCGCTGACAGATAGCTAAGCTGCGGGTATTTAGGTCGCGAAGCACGCTGGGCGCTTCGAGAGACTCAACTAGGCCGGCGCGTGCCGACGCGGTGGATTGGAAATTGACGGTTGTGCAAAAAAGATAGCTGATAAATTCGAGAAAATCGAAATCAGATCACGTTCAAAACTGATTTGCTTGGTTGCCGCCATATCATACAGTTCAGTGGTGGTAGGACTCTCGGCAGAGTCTGCCTGGGGAGTACCACACCTTTGCCAGTTATTCTACCGCCAAGCAGTAATGTGCAAACTTTACTGTGTTCCGGTTTGAAGGGCAATGTTTCCAGAGAAATTACAGAGCTTGGAGATATGACATCTTAGATCTCTGGGTGACGAGCGCAGTGCAGTGCTAGGTAATGATTTGGATGCTTCATGTTCCAATGCTGCTTGTCATTGTGTTGTTATGTGACAGGCATGTTGCTTACCATCAGGCACATGAATTGCTCGCCTCGTCACTCTTTATTTAAAAAAAAAAGGTTTCTTCTCCACTGGTATTTAGCCGCAAATTCGTTCAAATGGAATGTAGCGAATGTAAAGCTTTCCTTTGAAAACAGTGTTCTTCTTTCATCTTACTTTATTAAATTAGCTTTTTAACTTTTTCGATTCGAACTCATTGAAAACAATACACAGGACTTAATCGCAGTCTAAATTAATATTTAAGTCCTTTAGAATGGTTTTCGATCTAAGTTCAAATCGCGAAAGTTTAAAAACTATGTAATGAATTTAGAAAAAGACTTTTCTCTATGGATTTTTTCTGTTTAATGGATTGAGTTGTATAAGTGATATTCCACACAATAAATCTATGATCCAAATTTCAACTTGATCAGTTATATTGGTACGATTTGATTATGCAAATAAACACTTAAACTTTCATATTTAACGTTTTAGAAGATTCACGTTCTAACATTTCAAGGTAAGTCGGTCATAGACTGCAGCAGCGTACTTTCAGTTCGAGCAATTTTCGAGGTTTCTCGAAAATTCGAGGAATGTGTCCAACTTAATCGGTTCTCGAAACAGTTGAGATATAGGTCAAATACTGTCTATAATTTGAAGGTAGTAAGAAGTTTTAGGTAACTTGTAGTCGAAACTTGTGCGTGATGGGGTCAAAGCTGCGTATTTCCAAACTATACAACGCCAGAACGCAGCCATAGGAAACTGCTAGAGTATATATTGTAATGTTGTTTTAAAATCTGTTATTACAAACCATACAAGAGTTTTGCGTACTGATCGTGTATAGTTTGTAACGTGGATGCTCGCGTCGCGTCTTTCCATTCTATACAACGCCAGAACGCAGCCATAGGAAACTGTTCGCGTACGAGTATATTATATTGTAATGTTGTTTTAAATCTGTTATTACAATGCATACAATAATTTTTCGTACTGATTGTCTATGTTGTCGATCCGATGCTGAGATTTGACTCTGGGTGGGCTCCCGCCAGAAGCCCTGCGGTCAGCCCTGAGTGTCGCTTCTCCATACTCGGCCTGAGCTCCACTACGGAGGTCGCCGGCTCGCTTCGCTCGCCACCTCCCCCCTGCGTTTCGCTAGGCCTCGTATGGCTCGCTCCACTCAGGACCTCCCTTAAGCTTCTGGCTCCCGCATTTTTTATATACACTCTAGGGGTAGTAGCGACAAGACTACGTGGAGTCGGGGTGCTCCGAGTCGGATCTGGGAAACCAACATCTACAATAAATCAGTCAGTATAACATCTTGATAAAACATCTTAGATCTCTGGGTGACGAGCGCAGTGCAGTGCTAGGTAATGATTTGGACTCTTCATGTTCCAATAGCTGCGTGTCACTGTACTGTTATGTAGCAGGTATGTTGCTTACCATCAGGCAATTGTCCTGCTCGTCTCGTCACTCTTTATAAGACAGTATAAACAAAAAAATGCATACGCGCGCTTATTCCAAAACATACACGATTAGTCCGTATGCGTACTGGCGCTGTATATTTTGTAACAGCATAATACTTCTACGTTACTACAAAGTATACGCGAGTATTTGCGTACTGGCCTTGTATGGTTTGGAAGATCTTAGTAAAAAAACTTATTTACAATCTATACATGATTAGTTTCATACCCTTGCGTTCTGGCCTTGTATAGATTGGAAATACGCGTCAAAGCTATTATTTTCTTAACTGTCCCAATAGTAAAAATACCTATGTATATCGAATAGGAAACAATCCTTTATCTGCCAAGAATGTGGGTAAGGTCAGATCTAACAATTTTAGGATGTTTTCTTACGCTTCCATTGCTGACGAGCATATACATATTTGTGACATATACACATGAACTATGTTGTACATATGAATATATTTCTATGTACCATAATTATACAATTAGATTAGGGACTAAAAACATATAAGTCCGTTAGATTAGATAGATAGATATAGATAGATACTCTTTATTGTACACACCAAAACAATACAATAAAAGAAACAGAGCAATAAAAACTAGTGTTACAATCGGCGGCCTTATCGCTAAAAGCGATCTCTTCCAGGCAACCTTAGGATGGAAATGTTTTTAGAAGTAATAAAAAGCGGGGTGTGCTAAATAGAATTAAAACGAATAAATGTAGTGACATACAGTAGAATATATAATACATAATTATATATATACCTATAAATATATATAAACCTAAATATATATACCTTTAAAGATAGTTTCACCAACAAAAAAATATTAAGATACAATGCCGTGCTTAGAGGTTTCAAGTGACGTCACTTCATTGTACGATTTTTACGAAGACGTGACGTCACAACCACTTGGGAAGTTTGGATGATCTATATCTTTGTCAATTTTTAATAATTTGACAATACAGAAAAAAACATGTCCCATAAATTCCATTATCTACCCGACGGATTAATTATTAGCATGGAGGTAGTTTTGACCCAGGCATCATCCCACTTAGCTGAATCAAGAGTTTTTTTTATAGTACAGAGTGATGAGACGAGCAGGACATGTGCCTGATGGTAAACAAAATGCCTGCCACATAATAGTAACATGCAGCTATTGGACCATGAAGAGTTCAAATCATTACCTAGAACGGCACTGCGCTCATCATCCAGAGATAAAAGATGTTTTATCTGCCTTGTTATTTCACTGGAAATATTGCCCTTCTAACCGGTTAAATGTTTGCACATTACTGCTTGGCGGTAGAATGACTGGCAAAGGTGTAAGCCAGTAAGAGTAAAGCCTGGTTACCGTTCAAGGTTACAAAGGTGCGTGATACCTCCGATATGGAAGCAGTAACGTTCGTAAGAGTTACAGTGACGCACGCGTGTGACGGCTGCAATAAACCCACTGGCTGAATACAAATGGCCGCGCGCTATCGACGCTGATGGCTGCTCCGCTGGATTGTAATCTGATTTGAATAGCGCTGAGGCTGCTCCGAATCGAGCCTCTACGTGTTTACTAACCTCTGCTTGAACAAAGGAAACTATACAATAGAGACTGGAACTATGGGTTGGAGGAGAGACTTAAAAATCCTGTAATCAAAAATAAAATCATAAATGCTACGTTCCTACTGTCCTACTAAGGAGAAAATAAAAATCATACTGTAAACGTTCCTACTATCTTGTTAATCTAGCTATATTTGGTCCAATGTATAAGCAATGCCATTCAGCGTGGTAATGCCGCCAGTATGCTGGACACGCTTCCGACTGGTAGTGGGCTTCATCATATGTATTATCTGTGAACCTCCATTGGTCTATGAATAGTTCAGATGTTAGTGTAGTGTAAGTATGTTGGTGCTTAGTGTGAGTAGTTAAGTATGTAGCGTTGTGTAGTTCTCATTGTAGTTTAGTTTTGTTAATATAGATCTGCCCTCTGCCCGTGTTAAAATATTAAGTATAATATAAGTGTTAAAAGCGGCCAAGTGCGAGTCGGACTCGCCCATGAAGGGTGCCGTAGCAGCAAGTAACATAATACATACGTTCTTGTAGTTCGTTGTAACTTTGATCGATATTTTAATAATAGTGTATTTATGACGTACGAAAAAAACTACTTACTAGATCGAGTTCAAACCAATTTACGTTGGAAGTTTGCATAACTGTACATCATATTTTTATCATTATCTTATTTTAGAAATTACTGGGGGGAGGGGCACATTTTACCACTTTGGAAGTGTTGCTCGCGCAAATTATTAAGTATAGAAGAAAATGATGTTCGAAAACTCAACATCATTTTTGAAGACCTATCCATAGACAACCCGTAACTCACTCGTATTATAGATTAGATGAAAAAAAAATTTGTTTCAGTTCTAAGTATGAGGCTCCCCCAAAATTTCTTGTTTTTTAAAATATATTTCGTATAAAAATCTTAAAGCGGTTCCCAGAATACATTTACTTACCAAGTTTCAACAGTATAGGTTTTACAGCTTCGGAAAAAAGTGACTGTGACATGCGGATGGCCAGACAGACATGACGAATCTATAAGGGTTCCGTTTTTACGTTATACGGAACCCTAAAAACGAATATTCTAAATGTCAAAATTTCGATGTTTGTTCAATCACGTCGGATCATCTAAATGGATCGGGCAAAGATTTTTTTTACAATTTGGGACATATTCCTTCTAATATCATAAATGTCAAAGTTTGGATGTTTGTTGCTCAATCGCATCAAAACATCTAAACGGATGGGATACAAGTTTGGAATACAGTCACATTATAGTCTGGAATATCTAATAGGCTACTTTTTATCCCGGGAAAATTACGGAAACGGAAATTACGCGGGTAAAATTGCGGGTCTTTCAGATTCAATTAAAAAATATAGTGCACTTTATGACTCTTTGTTTGAACATTGAACATTGAAGCATGTTGTATGTTTCAAAGATAAAGTTTTTTCCAACCTTGTCCTTGAAAATTCATTAAGTGTGTTTGTAACGGCAGGAAAAATGTGGCCCACAAAATTCTACACCAACCGTTCGTAATTCTAATGAAATTCCAGGAAATGTGATAAATTAAATTCTAATGGAATATATTATCGCTTTTACATAATATATTGTTGTGTGTTGGCTGAAAGGCGTGCTATCAAATATCAAACATGTTTAGCTGAAGAAGCCTAGGGAGAAAATGACTGTACACACAATCAAATAATATGAAAACGTAGGTTCGAATCCCGTATGCACCATTGGGTTTTTACAATTATTAATGTCATAGTTAGTTACGACGGTGAACGAAAACATTACAAAGAAATCGGCTTATTCCGCGAAAGACATCTTTCAAGTGTATTATTAACGGTATAGTTAACGGTCTCCTTATGAGAGCGACTCCAAGACCCAGATTTGAGAATATAAAGAGTTATTATTCTGTGAAAATTGGCGCCCAACATGTGACAAATCTTGACATCCACCGTCGACCTAATACAGATGAAGCCTTAACAGTAGAGATATATTTACTTGATGTAATATAATCATTAAGTCACAATATTTATGTTTTAATAACCATTAAAATGCCTCTTTGCTCCGAAATAAATCATCCAGGCGACGCGAGTGGCGATACAGTCAGCGACAGGCTGCGAGTGTATAATGAATGGCGGCCATTTGCATATTATCACACGCCAAATTAAACTAATATGCGTCGGGACCAAGGCGTATTGCGGTACGTGACGCGATTTTAAAGCAGCTAAAAATAATTATTTGTGGAACGAAAAACATTATTTTTTATGATAGGTCTACATTTGTATACCTATTCGCCTGGTGGAAAATATTGTGGACAAAAATGGAACAAGTCTTTCTAGAAGGTTGGGGGAATTAGTACCCCCAGAGAAAGATCCGGGTCTTGGGTAGGCCTCGGCGGGCTTGGGAAAGAATGCGAGAGCGTCTCCATCTTCCTGCCGTAAGCGACAAAGATGGAACTCGCTCGAGGTTTTAGCCGGTAGGAGCACCACTCATACTGTCGAGTCCGACATAACCCATTTCCCTCAGGGGGGAAGGGTACGCGTAAATGCAATTCATCTACGTAAAAAGGTAATTCACTATCGGTTTTTTTAAGAGTGCGCCTAATGCCAGGGAAAAATCAGTTTTCACCCGCGCGACGCGTTTCTTAATGCGATATCCATAAAGTCGAGAATAGCATGACACAGTTTGGAGGAAAAATCAATATTAAATCAGGAGTCCATTTTTGACCAAGTTTTATTAAATTACTCAATAATTAAACATACATTTTAAAAAGTGTTCGGTTACTTTACTAGAACGTACAAATAGGAATTTTATTACCAAAAAATAATGTGGGGTCATCGCTGATAATTTCGAGTACTCGAATTAAAACGGGTTTTTTCGGTGTCATTTTTATTTTTTTATTGTAAAAAACTCTGATCTATTTTTAAAATTCTATTCGGTTATTGTGCTTCTTATTGATTGTACCCACACGTCAATATTTTTTTTTGTCATAGTTTTTAGTTTCTTTACTTCAGTGAGCGGCGACGAAAATGTCCTTTTTTCGTTTTCTGGCACTAGGCGCCCTCTTAAGACCGTAGTCTGTGAGCGTGGGAAAATAAAATTGCATAACTACATTGACAACATTACTCACACAGATATAGCACTATTCGTATTCTGATAGGCGCCCACAGCCAGAGCCATAGTTTCTACGAAACGGGGATTCCGGAGCAGGTGCGAACTGCTACATATTCCATGTTAAGTTACTGTTACGTATTCAATATCATACACCATTTAGGAATATTAGACTTTAGTGTGCTCTGTTGTAAGTTGCATTTCGATTTGGAATGTGACAATAACAAACGGCTATAATCTCAATGTTCCAAACTGTCATTCAGCAAAACACATCCACATAATATCCAAACATTGACTTTCATAATAGGTACTAATAGGACATTTATCTCTACAGGGTTACTGTAACGAACGTGCAGGAAGGACAAAGTGCAGGGTTAGATAGAAAAAGTGTTTTACATAAGTGTTTTTTTTTTAGGTTAAGCCATTAATTTCATATTAAGTAAAAAAAATCGCCGAAAAATTACTAGCTTACCGGTTTTTTATCGGATACACTTCGGAGAGCCGAGAGTCGTGGGTTCGATTCCCACCCAGTGCAAATATTTGTACTGTGTCTAGGTGTTCATATCTATAATGAGTATGTATTTCCTACTATATAAGTATTATATCAGCTATCTGGTTGCCATATTACAAGGTTGCTTAATTTTGGATCAGATGGTGTTGAGTGCAAATTGTCCACCAATATATAAGTATTATTTATAATATTACCGTGAAATGGTTTTCCAAGCTTTGAGCAACACATTTGCTAACATTCAAACATTTACATACATTTGTAAAGACCAGCAGCTCCTCTCGGTTTTACGGTTTTAGGGTATATATGGGGTGGCATAACATTTTTTGTCCTATTTTAGGTAGGCATAACGTTTTTAGGACTAATGATAATTTACCATAACAACTAAACGCATAACTGACTTCGCATAATGTTAACTAGCATAACCATATATGACATAACGATAACTTAGCATAATGTTTAACCGCATAGCCATATATAGCATACAGATAACTTAGTATAAAGTTTCGACGCATAACCATAAATAGCATAATGTTTAAAGGCACACATTGAGAAAAGCATAACGATAAGGCCACCCTTTGCTCTGCATAATTTATTGTTGATTTTTTTTTGTTTCTTTAGTTCTAAGATTTATTGTGTAAATTTGTGGATGTAATAAAGAATTATATTATTATTATTAACTATACTTAAACATAATGATCAACGGCATAAACTTTAAACGCCTAACTAAAAAACAAGTCAAATGCGGGTGGGTACTTTGACAACAATATTTATTATTCGTAATGTAGGTATCTACAAATTAAATGGAATATCATTGCCAATAGTATCTGTTATTATCGCATTCGTGTTATCATACTGTTGCTGTGAAATTATTTAGTATATTCTGAGGATTAAGAATCGTTGGTCTGAGAATAACACCATATTTTTTTTTATGGTAAACACCATTTTTATGGTAGGTACTATAAACGGTATTTATGCAGTAGTATAGCAATGTTTGTACTAATTTGTGTAGACAACATTTTTAGGACTTAAAAACCTACATACACCTAAGACAAATGGTGCACTTTTTGACTCCGGGTGGGCTCCCGCCAGAAGCTCTGCGGTCAGCCCTGAGTGTTGCTTCTCCATACTCGGCCTGCGCTCCACTACGGAGGTAACCGCCTCGCTTCGCTCGCCTTCGCTACGCTTGGCCTCGCATGGATCGATCCACTCAGGACCTCCCTTGAGCTTCTGGCTCCCGCATTTTTTAAATACACTCTAGGGGTAGTAGCGACAAGACTAGGTGAAGTCGGGGTGCTCCGAATCGGATCTGGGTCCTATGTAACTTGGTTATTTATTACGTAGCACAACAAATAATTAAAAAATGTCTAAATGCGTCTGAGCAACGGTCAAATCGAATGTAGTACAATAGATTTTTATGATTAAAACACATTACGCCACAAAACGACTGTGCAAAAGTTACATTATGACACTATAATTATATTATGCTATATTCATTATGACAAAGCAAATTAGGTGAAAAATAATATGCGATTTAAAAAACACCTTAAAAAATTAGATCAAATAAAAAAATGCCTAAAAACTATTATGCGTCTCATCAATAGTCGAATTAAATGTAGTACAATAGATTGTTATGCTTAAAACACATAACGCAAAAAAAACTATTATGCGAAAGTTGCATTATGACACTATACATTATGCTACATTCATTATGACAAAGTAAATTAGGAACAAAAAATTATGCGTTCTAATAGGCTCCCACGGTTTTACCTGCGTAATTCCTGTTCCCGTATTTTTCTGGGATAACTATATCCTATGAGTTCTTCCAGGCTATAATCTAACTGTGTTCTAAATTTCAGCCCGATCCGTTCTCACTTTACCATGTAATTGACCAACAGATATCCAAACATTGACATTAGGAAATTTACCTCTACAGGGTTACTGTGACAAACGTACAGGAAGGACAAAGTGCAGTGTTAGAAAAAATGTTTTGCACAAGTATTAGTTCATTATTTCATAAGAAGTAAACCTGTTTTTATTCATTTCTTGGCTAGATATTTTCAAATTCGCCTGAGTAGGTACCTAAAATCAATATTCACAAAAATCGATCAATTGTTATTGGTTTAAAAAATTTAATCTGATGTTGTAAGATTATAACCCTATCATTGCTTTACGATTGTGAGTCATCTTCTTCTTTAAACTTTTTTAAAAATCATCATTCTGGTCATCTCATTTCAAATCATACATTGTCACTACATAGTATAAAACAAAGTTATTTCCCACTGTCTGTCTGTCCCTATGCTTGCTTAGATCTTTAAAACTACCAAACAGATTTTGATGCGGATTTTAATATATAGAGTTATTTAAGAGAATAATAAAAAACTCTTTATTAAAAGACCACACAAGGAAAAAAACTATAAATAACTTATAAAATAACGGATGACACTTTTAATGACCTAAATAAAAATAATTAAGCTTAGGAACCCGCTCCAAAGAGAAACAAGTAAAGCCGCAGTTGCTTTTTGGCTTCCTGTGATGATGATGAAGGCAACATACCATTAAACTCTCCAACATTGGTGTTTTGTACAAAAAGACTCTGACGGAGCACTTCGTTTCGGACGTACTCCGTCAAAATATGTTAGACATCCTCTATCACATCTCACATCACATTCTGAACACTCCTTGGGCTAAACCAACTCCCGTAGTTCGGCATAATGTGACATTGTCATCTATCGGAACCAACAAGACTCTTTCATGAAGAAATTGCCATAGATATTTACAGAAATCTGATCCCACTTCCAAACCATCCAATACTTGCAAGAGACTTGTTATATTATTGACGTTGATGTAGGCGCTTTCTATGTCTAGTGTCTACAAAACAACCTGTAGTTGGATAACTTTCTGTGTGACCAATCTGAATATATGACCTAGCTAAATTATCAAGGCATGATCTAGACCGCCTAAAACCGACAGTTTCCTCTGAAAATCAGGTCTTTTTCTCAAGAAACCAATCAAGTCTACGAGTAAGTATAGCTTGTAAAATTTTAGTATGGACAGCTGACGTTGGCCGGTTTTCATTTCATGTTTTTGGTATAGGAACTATCTTAACTTTCTGCCATTGTTTGGAAACAAAATTAGTACTCCAAAATCGATTGTATAAAGAAACTAGATTACCTATATCTGGAAGGTTTTTAACCATAAAGTACGAAATATTGTCCATGCCGGGAGCTGTATCTGATCGTTTAATGCAGTTTGATAGTTCCTCTATCGAAATTTGATTGGATAAATTCTGATTACATTACATAAATTGGGCCATTTCTGGGGATGCAAAATCTGGTGTCAAACTATTTAGGGGCTGTTCATTAATCACGTGATGTTTTTTTTTTAATTTTTAACCCCTCCCTCCCCCTTGGTGATACTTGGTGAGGTTTACAACTAAAACCAAAATCACGTGTATATTTAATTTCTACAAAGAATCCTAATTTTTTAATCTTTTTATTTAAATACCGGTATAAAGTAGAATCTAATCCTATTCTAGGCGCGCGAGGTCTTCGTTCGTTACCTTAACGGGGAGTCAAGGTTTACACTACACGTCGATTTTCGATTTAAAATCACGCGGTTGACGAAAAATAAATACACGTGATATCTTACTATCACGGAAATGTCTATTTTGTATATGTTTAACTCTTGCTGAATTACCGTCTTGTTAAATTGTGTTGTATTCAAAGTTTCGGAAATAAAATATTAATTTATTATTTATTTTAAGAATACACCACAGCCTCCGTATCCAAGTGACTTTGAAGCCATCTGTGCATCCTTACTTTTCTGCTGCCACAGCTATATTTTGATTTTGCATTAATTTGGATATTGTATATAAACATATTGTTATGTTTATGGGTGCCTCAAGAAGTGTTATTTCTTTCAGAATCCGTTGCAGATTTTTTTAGTGTCGTGTTTCTATGTTTGTTCTTAGTTTTAGGGTATATGCCTTTATGATTAAACTAGCTGTTGCCCGCGGCTTAGTCCGCGAGAAATACAAATTAAATATTAAGGCAACTCGAACAGAAATTTCTCAATATTCCCAAAATCCGTACTAAACGGTTTGAGTCCACTTTTCTCGTACGTACAGATTTAGAGTGGAATAACTTGTCGGCCTCCTTGTTCCCTGAAAGATACAATTTAGAACTTTTCAAGGTCAGAGTGAATACGTTCTTACTAGGTCAACGTGCGTCATCTTCGACCACACCGTCGCTTACCATCAGGCGAGTTAGTGGTCAAAAGAGGACATATACGCAATAAAAAAAAACTCACTGTCTTTATAGTAACCCTGTATACGTGTTTAAGAACAGTACCCACCTTTTGAAGAAGTCTAACCACCGATAGATGCAGCCGAACAAAACAACGTATAATTTTTGTAACAAACGTGAAGCTTGTGATGAAAAAAAAACATTATGAACGTTTGTTCATAACCACTTACTGTGCCCACCCGTTTTGAGGGTTTTCTTTTTCTAATTATTTTCCTCAAGTAAGAGTAACCTGTCATGCCTTAGGAAATCTTTAGTATTGGTAGGACTCTTGGCAGAGTCCGCCTGGGGAAGTACCACACCTTTGCCAGTAATTCTACCGCCAATCAGTAATATGCTAACATTACCGTGTTCCGCTTTGAAGGGCAATGTTTTCAGAGGAATTACAGGGCCGAGAGATATAATATCTTAGATCTCTGGGTGACGAGCGCAGTTCTAAGTGAGGATTTGGACTCTTCATGTTCCAATAGTTCCGTGTCACTGTGCTGTTATGTGACAGGCATGTTGCTTACCATCAGGCATATGTCCTGCTCGTCTCGTCGCTCAATACTGTAATAAAAAGAGATCAGCTACCTATGTCATAGTGCAAGTCATGTCATAATCGGTCCAGCCTTTTCGGAGATTAACCGGCACAAACAAAGAGATAGACAAAAAATAGTTTTTAGGTACCTACGGTACCTATAGGTACCGTAGGTATTTAGTTTCATTGGAGCTAAGTGAAAAGCTGTTAATTTGATATTACATACAGACGACCCAATTTTATTTATTTGTATAGGTATGTATAGATAATATTTTTATAATTTTATTACATTGCATTTAACAGATTATAGCAATCAATCAATACCTAGTATGTGAGAATTCTATATCGCACATCGGCAATCAGTTTCTACCTAGGTATACGCGAAAAAAATATTGAAATGCATCTCTACATGTAGGTATAAATACATACCTATATCAACTCTTTCGAAACATAGCAAACGTAAGTACAAAACGAGCGAGCAACCAAACAGTGGCTGTTATTATGTATTCTATGGCTGGCACAGATTATGATAATAGTACAAGCCAACGTAGGTACAAAGCGAGTGAGCAGCCGAACAGTGGCTGTTATTATGTATTCTATGGCTGGCACAGATTATGATAATAGTTACTACTGTGAATAACGTGGCCGAGCAACTACAAAAACGCCTGTTGTTTGAGTGATAGCAAATACATCTGTGCAACATGTATTTGCTGTCACTCAAACAACAGGCGTATTCAGGAGGCTTTTTTAAAAAACTTTCAAAAACTATCCCTGGCTATCTGCTGATTAATAAGTAGATTGGCATACAAGATCTAACCCATATATGTATCTACATAAAAGTTAGAATCTTTAAAAACACGGTTTTCATATATTTTTTTCATATCAAAATTACGGGTGAAAACAAATTTGGCCAAACCAATTTCATAGTTTCAAGAGACAAGAAGCATATGCAACGATTTTTAATAGTTCAGTGTGAAATTCAGGATATGTGTAATAGTATGTATTAATTTCACACTTCCACATAATGTATTATGGCCATGAATTGGCTACAAAAACACATCGATTTCGTTAAAATCGCAGACTCGCTTCTTAATACACTGCAACACGCTGGCCTAGTGCAGCTTTGCGGATGTCCTCAAAAGATTCTAGGAGGATGCCGGTTGTTGCAATTCTGTTTTCCTTCACCGTTAAAACCAAAGGTGATGACAAATATTTACACCTGCACTTCAAAAAATACTCACAGCAGTGCTGGCTCGATTCGAATTTACGAATGAATCATACCCGAGCGACTTGGAATCGCGTGTTTTAGTCAATAGCTTCTAAGTTCTAAGGCTTGTTTTTTAAATTGAGTTAAAACATGCAAATTAAATAAGTACCTCTGTAGAGACGTCAGCGATGCGATGTCTGGCAAATATATTTTAATTTCCATTACGGTGACTCGGTCCCCGGGCGTTTTCTGTCCCAAGCCCAAGATTTTTCATTCCTTATTGGAGCTTAGCTAATTGAAATGCTTGACTAATTAAAATACTTTAGTAAAATAAATGTCTGAGGGTAGAGTTAAAATTTCGTATTTTTACTGTCATATTAAAACAATTTTACTTTCAATCTTGTCTGAGTTTTTTTTGACGTCACAACCGTTAAAAAAATGGACAGTCATAAGGACATAGAAGAATAAAAAGAAAATATAGAAGTGAAAACTTATAGTTTTAGTATTAAACAACTCTAATGTTATACAATACGACATCCGTATAGCTGCAGATGTCAACAGTATATCGCATGTCATTGACTCGAAATTACAAGATTACACATATTCAAAAAAATTTCTATCGCGCACGTCACGCTCCGCTGCCGAAACTACGTCGTTACATAACCATGTCGGGGACGCGAATTTATAAGACTTTATTCCACCGAAAACCGCTTAATGCTGCTAAAGAAGTTTTCACGCCTAAAAACCATCGATGTAAATCAATGGATGTGCCCTCCCAAACTTCAGGCGCATGGAATTATGTTATCGTTGGAAAGAGTGAACTCACACTTTCAGTTGTAGTCGATTGCAGGAAACGGTGAACGCTGGACGTTTATACCTATCGTTATTCGTTGTCAACAACCAAAATAAGTAAAACAGCAACATACCTCGCCGCTAGCGATTCTAGGGGTCAAGTAGATTGGTAGTTGTAAACCAATCACGCTACACACAATTGTTAACAATTTCAAGGTGCTCGGGCACATCTTTTGATTTATATCGTTGTAAAAAACCACTAATTAAATAGCAAGTAATATAACCACCAATTAATAGGTTGTGGAATGCGTCGTCTGAGTGGGTTTTCCCGATGGTTACAATCTTTTTATCTTCAAATCGATAGTGAATCGGTTTCTCATAGGTAAACACGTAGGTAACTATTTTGTATAATACTTAACATCAGGCGAGATGGCGGTCAACCAATAAAATTACAAAAAACGTAATTAACCTAGAAAGTATTCTAGTGTTTGGAACATCAACCATGACACGATGTCGATATAATATTATATCAGTAACATAGCGTCAATGTAGGTTTATTTCGTAATATTGTCGGCACTTCACGTGTGAACCGAAGCAGAAAAATCATTTAAGCCGGGGAAGTTTTCTTCAAAAAGCATTTTCCACTCCATTGAGTGCTCGCGTATTCCGAGAATTGTACTGAAACTACCTACGCCCTACAAAACCGATATTTATGTGCTTCCATGGTTTCTAACGATTTCTTAACCTCTTTTAACCATACTAATATTAAAAATATTGTATTGGTAAGACTTTTTGTAGAGTTTACAAGGGAAGTACCACACTTTTACTAATATTAAACATATTGTATTGGTAAGACTTTTTGTAGAGTTTACAAGGGAAGTACCACACTTTTGCCAGTTATTTTAACGTCAAGCAGCAATGTGCTAATATTACTGTGTTCCGGTTTGAAGGGCAATGCTTCAATGCAATGGAAATAAATAAATGATCTCATATCTATCTCATATCTCTGGGTGACGAGCGCAGTGCAGTGCTAATGATTTGGAATATGTTCCAATAGCTGCGTGATACTGTACTGTTATGGGTAGGCGTTTTTCTGATCATCAGGTAAATGTATTGCTCGTCTCGTCACTCTATTCTAAAAAAAAAACAAATTATAAAGATGAAACTTTGTAGGTTAGTTTATGTGCATGTTCGTTCCCATGTCTCTTTGTAACGGCTGTATGGATTTGAATGAAATTAACGCTAAAACGCAGAGTTTTTACATCAAGTCGCTATAAATATATATTTTTTTTAAATAAACGCTTATATAAGAATAGCAATACGGAAGAGAGCAAGGTTAGTGGGCATAGACCAAAGCAGCGTTAGCATATACCTACAAATAACTGTTGCCAACCTTAGTTAGGTTTTATGTATGATCATGTATATTATGTATCATCAACATACAAATGTTCTAGTACCCTTTTATAAGAGTACCTAGACAAACGTGTACAGGAAGTGGGCACAAGGCACAACAGAGTTTACATAGACATAATAAGCAATAAAATTATTGCCAACTTTGTGTTGGCAATAATATTTTTTGGAGACTTTGTACGAGGGTCAAACTGAAAGTTCTTAGAACTGGCCACTTATAAACAATATAGTAAAAAAATAATTCTATAATTTGAAAATAGAACTCTTTGCCAATATTACTGAGTATATACTTCATTCATTTGTCATTTGTTTTACGATTTGGCGGCAAATTGAAAATTGTCTGTGTCACGTCAACATGAATTTAACACGAGAAAATTTTCGTGCAATGATTTTTTATGACTTTCGATGTCATTTAAGTCAACAAGAAAGTTATGATAGACTACGATTGGCCTTTCACGATGAAGCCCCATCTCGTGCGACTGTTTACAACTGGTTTAATGAGTTTAAACGTGGTCGCACTAATCTCACTGATGATTTACGTGAGGGACGGCCTTCTACGGCGACGACTGAAGATAACATCTGTGTTGTGCGGCGTATGATAGAGACTGACAAAAGAGTGACCTATCAGCAGATTCGGACAAGCTTAGGCATCGGTATGAGTCAAGTGCACAAAATCCTACACGAACATTTAGCGGTCAGGAAGCTTTGCGCCCGGTGGATACCTCATAATTTGACTGAGGCTCAAAAACTCCATCGTGTGGATTGGTGCCGTAAAATGATTGAAAGATTTAACGGAGGTGACTCAAATGCTGTGTTCGACATACTAACAGGTGACGAAAGCTGGATTTACTGTTATGATCCTGAAACCAAAAGACAATCTGCTCAGTGGGTGTTTCCTTTCGAGGAGTTGCCAACTAAAGTGAAGAGAGATCGAAGTGCGGGGGAAAAAATGGTGGCCTCGTTCTTTGGAAGGATAGGTCATTTCGCAACAATTGTGTTAGAGGATCAAAAAACAGTTTCTGCAGAATGGTACACTACCAATTGTTTGCCACTTGTCTTGGAAAAAGTTCGAGAGAAACGACCTCGCAGTAGGATCCTCCTTCACCACGACAACGCCTCATCGCACACCGCCAAGCGAACGATCGACTATTTGGCGACATCAAACGTTGAATTACTGGGTCACCCGCCGTATAGCCCCGACCTCGCGCCTTGTGATTTTTATTTATTTTCAAAAATTAAAGAAAAACTTAAAGGAAAGCGGTTTATGAATGCTGAAGAAGCGGTGGCTGCGTATCGCGATGCCATTGAAGAGACCCCTAAGGACGAGTGGGCAAAGTGCTTTTCCCAGTGGTTCCATCGCATGCAGCGGTGTATTGACGTGAATGGACAATATTTTGAAAAGATATAATAAAACTAATAACTGGCTAATGTAATCAGTTTTTGATTTTCTAAGAACTTTCAGTTTGACCCTCGCCCTAAGTTCCGGCACGTTTAAAACGTAACACTAAATAATCATTTACGGGAATTGCGCGCGGCTCGAGGTACAGTCGGCATCTCCCGCGCCTTCAATATATTTTCGTTAGAGTCGAGTGTCCGCCGCCGGCTAATTTATGCCCAGCGACTCGCTAATGCGAAATTTAATAATACTGAAGCGTTTAAACGCGCCGCGGACTAAACGCGTACGATGACCTTCAAAGTTAAAGCGAATTGGATTTACTAAATGTTACGTAACACGATTTAGAGAGTTTTAATTTTATTTCACGTTTTCCAAGATGTTTCTGCGATAACTTTTTAGGATTTCGGACAGGTAATGAATTTCTGAGGCCAGAACTTCCTTTTTGCAAACTGAAAGAAAGAAAATTGTCTCAGATGAGATCGCAAGCTTCCTTTTACCAAAATCGCATCGTTCCGTCAACAGACAAAATGATTTCGGCGAGTACTTATCAAAAATGCTCCGAAGAAAATAGGAGCAACCTCGGTTTTTGTGAAACATTTTAGATTGGATAGAGATAGTCCACAGAGAATTCAATTCATAAATAAATATGGCGGTGGCCGCCATCTTGGCGGGAGTTGGGACGCGTGCGTGAGCGGAGTTTTAACGTCTCCGACTCGCTTACGTGAAGTTACGTGCTCACTCAGCATTTCCTTTGCGATATTTGACCTCGGTAGCGATTGATAGTTCCAGTGTTTTGGTACGGTAGGTCGTGGATTATTATATCGATATATTAATATTAATGAGATGTTTAAGAAAAAAGTTAAATGGTTCCAAATTACGCATTATGCAGCGGTAGTTATATATTTAGTAAGTAAGTACTACAAGTACATTTCCACAACTACTAATTGTAATCAAAATAGTTAACTCGCAAACAAAAATGTCAATTATACGAATGTAATTCGTCAAACTAAACGTCATTCTATCCAATCGACATTGACATAATCTTAGATTCTGACGGCATAATTATGTTCAGGTCATGTTAAGCATCAGATCATAAATGTGCAGTGAAAGTGTGTGTATGTATGGTGATTAGTTTTACAAGTAACTGTGACCTGTTGATAATATTATTGTGTTGACTGAATTAATTACTTGATCCAAGTTTGCATCTACATATATGTTTTATGTGGACTCATTTGAACATAGCACCAGATATGGAAACATGTAACCAAACATCAAACCTCGAAAAAAAAACGTACTTATTTCAAGATTAAACATTGAACTCGGAACTTTTAATGTATCAAACCATATAAAAAAAAATATTAGTTGCCCATTTTGCACTAATTTTCCCGCCACTTTTTCGCCTGACACGTCATTGTAGAAAAAATAGAAAGGCAATTTTTCCTCCGAACAGCCAGTTCAGCTATCGATGTCGTAAACTTTAAACCCTTGTTATGATCTCCAGAAATTGAGCGGATACTTTATTACAAAGGGTTAATTTGTTTCCCTTTCAAACTTATTTCACTTCAGTTTCGGGACTAACTCGATGCTGGGGGGATCCAATCTCCTTTTATTTCTGCTTTATTTATTTATGCCGTTCATTAACTTTTATGGATAAAGTTACGGTGAGATTTAAAAGGACAGGACTGTCTTTGGTCAACTTTTTATACAGGGTTTCGTGAAAGCCAAAGCCTGTACTGAGCCGAAAGATTGGCGTTCATATCTATAGGCATAGAGATAAAACATCTTATATCTCTGGGTGACGAGCGCAGTACAGTGCTAGGTAATGATTTGGACTCTTCATGTTCCAGTAGCTGCGTGTCACAGTGTTGTTATGGGCAGTCATTTTGCTTACCATCAGGCACATGTTCTGCTAGTCATCTTATCTAAATTCACTCGTCACTCTTGTCTAAACTATCAAAATAAATATTAAAATTAGTTCGTTGCAGATTTTCATGAACATTTATTGCCGTAGCCAAACCGTGATGGAGTAGTGGTGAACAAAATTAAATTCACAATCCTGAGGTTGTAGGTTCGTACATTGGTACTTCTGAGTATTTCAGATAGTTCAGATGTAGGTACAATTATTCAATACCATTGTTCCCAAAAAAAAAAAATTGGCAGTCATAGAAACTGCCGATAAAAGTGAAAACTTATAACTCAGAATTTGATAGCTTACTTTGGAAACTACACGTGTGTAACCGGAGGGCGTGGCGTGGGCATCATGGCATGGCCATCTCGAAATGCGTCAGCATTTCCCATTGGCTGACGCATTTATAAATAGCCAATAGACATGGTCCCGAGTTTACCCGAAGATTTCTTATCATATCCGAGCGTGATGCTAGAATCCAATTCACAGCCCACGAAATATCTGTCTAGGCGCGCCTAAAGAAGTTTTCAATTCAAAAACCTTACTAGGACTTGCGTCCGCCTACTAGCGTAGTGGACGTTATCCTCGATACTCTCCTTGCGACAAAAGGCCCCGAGTTACTACAGAGGGATTTTTACTTAAGCTGCTTGTAGTTATTTTGTAGATATATTTTTGAGTTTCCGATAGTGAGATAGTGCATCTACAGAGGTCAACTGTTATTAGTATATTTATATACTATAAAAACGATTCGTAGATAAAATAACTTAAAATAGATGGTAGGACTTAGGTATTTTTTAGAAAGAACTTAATCACGATCTTAATCCATGTTGAATTACCTCGAGGTTTCGCCAGCGTTTCAACTGCCGTGGTCACGAAAAAACTCTTGAATATTTTTTACCGTAAGTTAAGGTATACGAGGTATACATAGGTATATAATAATTAAGGTAGGTTATACGAGTAGACTACAGAGTTATATCCCTTATTCCCTCATTGAAATGTACTGAATACAGAATAAATATCGAATTAATACATATTCAAATGTTCAGCGAACCCGGTAATGTGGTAAAATAATATGGTAAGAAGCCATTTGGAGCGTGCGGGAAGCTGTGAACCGATTGTTGGAACAAGGCAGCTGCGGCTCGGCAGCTGACCGTGTCTCCACCGGCCGGCAGTGCGGCGGTCACTGCACACTACTGCTGCGCTAATTCATATTTATGTACCTAGGTAGTGTTGTTACCGAGCCGTTTCTATTGACGGGGGGTATTCGATATATC
Source organism: Ectropis crepuscularia (assembly GCA_963693475.1). Taxonomy (NCBI): domain Eukaryota; kingdom Metazoa; phylum Arthropoda; class Insecta; order Lepidoptera; family Geometridae; genus Ectropis; species Ectropis crepuscularia. Next base: position 3,041,185 of record OY856341.1, read on the forward strand.
CAGGTCGTTTGGCTGGACTAGCTGGCTTGGTTGGTTAGTAAGTTGAACCGAAGCCGTGAGTTTGATTCCCATCCACGGCAATTTTATGGATTGTGGATATAAGTATTTGATCTGTGAATCGGATTGCATAATAGGTATGTATTTACATGTATTATATCAGCTATGTGACTTCCATAGTACAAACTTTGCTTAGCTTGGTTCTAGATGGTGTAGTGTTACAAATGTCCTCTATATTATTTATTTCCCTTAGTTACCGATAGTGGTAGGTACTGTGGTGACTGGTGACCAAATAATATGGTGGACAGTTCTCACACAACACCATCGAGACCCAATCTAAGCAAAGCTTGTACGATGGGAGCCAGATAGCTGATATAATACTCAAGTGAAAATACATACATAGAAACACAGAGAACAAATATTTGTATCCATCGCACAAATATTTGTACTGGGTGGGAATCGAACCCATGACCGACAGCTTCGCACGCTTCGGCATGCAGACTTACTACCTACCAACTAGGCCACTAAGGCAACCGTAATTAATAAATACTACTGCATCATTTAAATACTGTCTGTTTTCCATATATACCAATCAAAAAGCCGACTACTCACGTCCTAGCAAATCGCACAATTTGTAAAGTATAGCGGCGTTATTTCACCGCGCGCCTCCCGGGAAATCATCGTATGACGGCCGAGGCCGGCGCGCGATCGCGACGCTTCAAATTGCGATCATCTCGACGCTGTGCCGTGAATACAGAACTTTATTTATTATCGCAAATTACTGTAATAACTGAAATGTTATATTTATATTTTGCGGACACCGCAAACTTTGTTCTTTACGTATACGGTTCTTAAACTTTCGCGTTTCGAACCCATATTGAAGGCTTTACGCAAGATTTAACCAAATTTGGCCTAAACTATTATATAACCTGTATTTTATACGTATATCTTACTAGCAACGCTCCCGTAAAGTTACAGTTCCTGTTATTTTCACGCCTTAAAAAGTAGGCTTGTGTTCAACTATCAACGCGATCTTTGTGCGATTTCGATGAAATTTGGAACATAGATAGTTCATGGTTTCAAATAACAATAAGCTACTTTTCATACTAAGAGAGTTACGGGAACGATAACTGCGCAAGTAAAACCGCGGGGCGCCGCTGTGCGTATCTAAATCTTATTTATCTGTAAACGTAGAGGTAAAAAGTTTCTCGAATATAGACTAAGGACATTCTACACAAAGTACGACCAACTTATCTGTACAATAAAGCGATGGCGCCACAATCGGAAAGCGTTGCCACCTACTGTTGACTGGCAAAGCAATATCATGCAATATGACGGTTTCAAAATGGTGCCAGTAGTTCCTCTTTTGGCCGTTAAACAGGTAAGTTGGTGACACTGTAGGTTCAGTGGCAGGAAACTCTTCCCCGGAAATTAGCTGCGCTCTGTTTCCTGTGCCTGAGAACGTGCTACGACGGAATGAGTTTTATATATGTCACTGTAAAACTGTTAATACAGTCAGTTTATAATGTAACGACGTTAGATTACGAAGTAAACTACCCTACTGTACGTTTATTAATTTCAGGTATTTTTAGAAACTGGTGGTATTCACATTTTCACGGTAAGATATATCATCATCATCATCAACAGCCCACTAAATGTTCCCACTGCTGGGACTCGGGGCCTTCTCTCACAAGGAGACAGTTAAGGCCATAATCCACCACGCTGGCCCAGTGCGGGCTGGCGGATGACACACGACTCCGAAAGATTCTAGGTACATGTCGGTTTCCTAACGATGTTTCTCTTCACCGTTTTAAGTTAGCGGCATTACGCACATGGCTTCGAAAACGATAACAGTGGTGCGTGTGGGGTTTGAACCCGGGGTCTCCGGATCGGCAGGCGCCGTTCTCCCGACTAGACCAGCCGTAACTTATAAGATATACACTAGATATAAATATCCTATGGAATCAATAATATGTTTATATTACCTAATACGAGTATGTACGTGAAAAAAACTTTGAACCTCTTTTTAAGAACATTTCGCGAACAGAGGAGTATGAAATGTGAATTTGCACACAAATAGAAAAGGAGTGTAGAATGGTATTTTTTTTAAAATATGCATAATACACTTATGATACACAATTAAAAACATGACACGCACTACCATGTATGTGAAACAAATGCATAAATATACTATTTTGCTTATTGTCAGTCTGTAGTCAAATTGAAAATAGATAAATATCGCTTGTTGGACGGCCTCCTACTAGATAGACAGATAACATCACAAAGGTCGCTGGAAACCGCTGCGCTGGTTGCAGGTTGCGCAGGACCGTTCGTTGTGAAAATCTAGGAGGGGGAGGCTTATGTTCAACAGTGGACGTCTTGCGGTTGATGATGATGAAATATCGCTTTTACGTTTTAAAGCAAATTTCGACTACTTGACGACCATTTGTATATTTAAATCCTATTAGCACGCTATTGGCGGCAGAATAATTTGCAAAGGGATGATACTTCCCAAGCGGATTCTGCAAAGACTTCTACCTACAACTACCTTGTCTAAGAAGGCTCCAAGTCTTACCATTGGGAACATAAAACTGTGCTGTTTATGCTTCATAATCTAAAGTTTAATTAACGGGGTTTACGCCCCGAAGTACTGTAACCTGTAACTTTACCACGTAATTACGGAACGTAACGCGAACCGAACGTAAACGCGGTTACGCAGACGTCGGTCCGTAATAACTTAGTCACAATTTGGGCGCCAAGTTAAACTACCCTATAAGTTTTTATTGTCGAGATAAACGCCTTGTTGGTAATTCTAGCTCAGGTAAATAATAAAAATGAAATTGTGTGACTATAAACATTTATCTGAAAAGGTCAAGTTTGTAGTGATAAGACTTTTTGCAGGCGCGCCTGGGGCAGCACCATACCACTACCAGTTATTTTATCTCCAAGCAGTAATGTGCTAATATTGATATGTTCCGGTTAGAGTAGCCTTCAGTGAAATTACAGAGCAAAGAGATGATTTATCTTGTATTTCCGGGTGATAAGCGTAGTGCAGTGATTCAAAAGCTTTGTGTTCACATAGCTGAGTGTCCCTGTGCTGTTATGGGCAAGCATCTTGCTAACCATTAGGCAGACGGCTCCCTTGTCTTCTTATTTTATACGATACAAGAAACAGCTTCGCCATTTAATAAAAAAAAAATTTAGGAGAACATTGTGCTTTGTCTTTTTAGGGTTCCGTAAAACGTAAAAACGGAACCCTTATAGATTCGTCATGTCTGTCTGTCTGTCTGTCTGTCTGTCTGTCCGTCTGTCCGTCCGTATGTCACAGCCACTTTTTGCCGAAACTATGAGAACTACACTGTTGAAACTTGGTAGGTATATGTATTCTGTGAACCGCATTAAGATTTGAACAAAAAAATTAAAAAAAAAGAAAAATTAGGGTTGCCCCCCATACTGAGAACTGAAACTCAAAAAAAATTTTTTCATCATACTTACACGTGTGGGGTGTCTATCGATAGGTCTTTAAAAATGATATTGAGGTTTCTAAAATCATTTTCGTCTACACTGAATAATTTGCGCAAGATACACTTCTAAAGTGGTAAAATGTGTGTCCCCCCCCCTCTAACTTCTAAAGTAAGAAAATGAAAAATCTAAAAAAAATATATGATGTACATTACCATGTAAACTACCAACGAAAATTAGTTTGCACTCGATCTGATGAGTAGTTTTTTTTTAGTACGTCACAAATATACTATTATTGAAACTTCGATCAAAGTTACAAGGAACTACAAGAACTGTGTGTACTATGTATATTATGTTACTTGCTGCAATGGAACCCTTCATGGGCGAGTCCAACTCGCACTTGACCACTTTATTTTTTATTCATACGACTTTGATATTGTGCTTTTAGCGTGCTGTCTTTTTTAAATACTATGAAGCAGGGTTTTTAAAGCATTCGATATATTTGATTATGAGCGTAGATAACTTAATCCTACTGGTAACAGAACGAGATAAGCTTGCTGCCGAAAATATAAGAGCTTAATTATTTTTGTTTAACACGAACGTCCCGCTCCGCTGCTCCGCCGGCGCTCCGGCGCTACGCCGCTGCCGCCTTAAATTAGAATGTCGGTGACGCTCATCTGTAAGATTTTTCCCTACCATAAAGTGCTGAATAGGGTTAAAAAAGTTTTCACTACAAAATTTGCTATGGAAAGTTTTGGCATGGTCATAAAACATGAACAAACCTGGGAAAACCTTACGTCACATTATAAACGAATTGAAGTAATAGTCATAATATCCTGTATCAATCACGAACTGATTACGTCACTGGTCCCTATCACATTGGCACACATTTTTCCAATACCACGCCAAATTCAACTCTAAAAAGTTTCTCTGAAACGGACCGTGTATCATCATGAATAAGGTTTACTTTTGAGCTTTCAGCTTTGAATCAGGTCGTTAAGGTTCCCCCTTTCCCCACTACAAGTCACACGCATAAAGCAGAACCCTACTTCATTAACTGTTCGACGACCTAAGCGATTAAGTTCGGAGATTTACTTAACAGAGCCTCGTACGTCGGGCAGCCTTATGTTATTGCTTCAGTACATTCATATGGAGGTTATTGTTCCTATAAATTTTAGTATTTAACCCGTTGCAAAAGTCATGTACCTATCTATGTTGGTCTGGCACTCTGGCATGAGATATGAAACTTTTAAGTAATCTTCACGATATTTTTTAATCTGTACTATTGTCTACTAGAGTAAAATTGAGTCGTTAGAACACAGAATAAGTAATATACTTACATTAGAATGATACAAAGATTGATTAAAACGTCGTTATATTCATAGGTTTTTTGTTCGCTTTTATATTCATAAATTATTTATATATAGAGTGTAAAATGTATATAATTATGTATTTACAAGCTAATAATTTTACAAACGTGACGAAAAGAAACGTAGTACCTAATACATGAAATAGAGCTTATGATTTTTCCTTGGAACTTTGTATTCGTATCTATACTATCTATACTAATATTATAAAGCTGAAGAGTTTGTTTGTTTGTTTGAACGCAAGGATCTCTGGAACTACTGGTTCGAATTGAAAGATTGTTTCTTTGTAAGATAGTCCATTTATCGAGGAAGGATATGGGGTATTTAACATTACGCTACTATCAACAGGAGCCGAGCATGAATGAAAAACGTAACAAAAACGGCGAAAAAAATATTGCTTTTAGAGAACTTTCGTTGCGTGACAGCATTTGTCATATGTTAAAGGTTGCGTCATTAGAACCTAAAGTAACCGAATTTGTTCAAAATTTGAATTGGTACGACCAATTTTCGATAGATGGCGTAGCAACGCGCGCGCGTTCAGCTAGTTTAGAGATAAACATTGTAAAATTTCCAAAAAAATGGTATTTCAATTGCGCCATACATACCTAACGTTTGCATTTTTGTTATCTTTTAGGTTACTTGATACTCCATGATGTGACAAGATACAGAAGCCAGCAGTCAGTAAAGTAAAACACAATATTGTGCTAAATGGCGAGTAACGCCTATGCCCAGCTGTGGACAAAAATAAGCTGACAATGATGACGTATTTTTTTATACCCTCATTCCAAAACTAGCTGTCTTTGTAAACTTGACCTCAATCCACAAACCCCCATCAAATATCTATCTAGGTACCCAAAACTCGTCAATGTCATGTCAGTCGTCAGTCGTTAGCCATTAAACCGCCATTTAGTATTGATTTTCCCGCCTCACCACGCATTACTGAATTATTAAATTTTAGCAGAACAGACGCCGCGGTAATGCGTCGTAGGGTTGCCAACGTAAAAACAAAAACTACAGAATTGTAACAGAGCGGGAAAGTGATATACCGTTGTGTAATAAATCGTTTAAGAACTCAAATATATCTGTCAAAATAGTTCTCAATTTCACCAAAGGTGGCGCTATTGTTTCATTTTGTTCGGTACATTTAACAAAATAAAATATTGGTTTTACGAAAGTACCACCTATGTAATGAATATTTGCATTCTGAAACCTTTAACTTTTAACTTTAACTTTTAAGTTAGATAACATGCGTGAACTGCATCGAAATATCGGAGACTCGTAATTTCTCACATAATAAATGTAAATTATACTAATATTATAAATGCGAAAGTTTTGATGTATGTACATACATATATTGGTCAATGGTCAATCACGACGGAATCCGTGAACAGATGGGATTAGGGTTTGTGACTCAGATAGATTATTATAGATAGACAGATAAGTTATGGAATAAGACAGGCTATTTTTTTGTCACGGGAAAATTATAAAAACAGGAACTACGTAAGCGAAAAGCGCTGTTAGTAAGGCAATTTGCCTTTCTTCCTTGCGTCTTCTTCTGTGGCGTTGGGTCCTATTAAAAATATGAACTTAACTAAAAATTAACTATCCGTATTGAAATAAATATTTCTATAAACCGATAAAATGGGAATACAAATTTTACGATGGTGTAGATTGTTGTGGAATTTTCAGCTGTCTTTGCTTCGAATTTCTAAGAAATTTTGCTGTTTTTTAACCCCGGACATTCGATCAAAACGCGGAGTTTACTCCAAAGGCGGCTGAAAATATTTTACAGGGCACGTTTTTTATTTCGGTAAACGTATAAGGATTTAATCCGGACTCTGTTAAATCCCACCAGGACGCAATTATAAACTACAACACTTCTGGGAAACCGCGGACGCATGGCAACCCTTATTCAGAGTATTTGTACACAAATTTACGTACATGTAGTCATGTACCTACTGTGTATGTATTAATAGTACATTTACGTAATTCTGGTATTCCTGTTCGTATTTTGTGGGAGGATGTTTTATAGTCGGTGTTGCCAACCAAATACTTATTTTTTTGGTAGAAAAAAATATAGAAAGTGTCTATCATGCATAATAATGTAGGTATTGTACTTGCCATAGCTAAGATATTTGCCATATTTATTTTGCTAGAACTGACGATGAAATAACACAAATTCGTCACTCGTATCTATAATAGGCCATACATACTCATCATAATAATGAAGTCATAGAATAGTGACATATCTGACAAATACTTATGTGTCTGATCGATTGATAGTTTTTCGTTAGACCGTGGTTTTCCTGCTGTTATTAAGCAATAGTACCTGGGTCACCGAGCTTTGCTCGGTTTAAATATGTACTAAAAATACTTAGATACTCTTAGATTTTCTTAAACAAAAGAATACTTGAAAAAAAAGAGAAGCCGTCTGGAGGATTCGAACCCGCAGCTATTAATTCGTGACCGCCACGAACGCCCGACTTCCCGTCTGAGCCAATTATGCTGTCACGTCACGCGGCGAAATTTATAGTGCTCGCAGTATAAGTCTGCGCGCGACTGGTGGCGTACTTAATGTTGCCAGGTCAAGCTAATAGGTTCCCTTCCCGTTCATTGGGAACTTACAACTTCATAAAACAGGTACGGGAAGGGATTTTTCAGGGAAGCAATTTAAGTAACTACACGACAACTGAGACTCAAGTACGAATGTCTCGAAGTAATTAACGCCGTTGCAGTGCTGGTTTGGTTCAGTATGACCAAGTATCATTTGTAATTGGTACAGGCTGTCTGAGTCTCTTCAACATCAACAACATCAACAGCCCACTAAATGTTCCCACTGCTGGGACTCGGGGCCTTCTCTCGCAAGGAGAGAGTTAAGGCCATAATCCACCACGCTGGCCCAGTGCGGGTTGGTGGATGACACATGACTTCGAAAGATTCTAGGTACATGTCGGTTTCCTCACGATGTTTTCCTTCACCGTTTTAAGTTAGCGGCATTACGCACATGACTTCGAAAAGACAGTGGTGCGTGTGGGGTTTGAACCCGGGGTCTCCGGATCGGCAGCCGCCGTTCTCCCGACTAGACCACCGTAACTTACTAAACTACTGAGTCTCTTACCACCAGAAAAACTTTATTATAGTTTATTACATTACAAAAAATCTGTCATTTTCAACCTACACCAACATCGAAATAACAAGAATTTAATTTAAACTTGTTAATCTTTTATTGAGACCATAAATAACACTATTTGAAAATTTGGCGCATGAACGTTCTTTTAATGAGTCATTGGCTTCCATAGAATCATCTTCTTTTTTCAATAGGGTTAAAATCACGATGAATCACGGCGGTAACCGCAAAAGTTCCTGTCCATGTTCCTTTAATAGTTATTCTACTTGGTATTGTGGGTCTTCTTTGTGCCTCTTTATTCGAGTAACTGCGGATTTGTCCTACAATCGTCAAAATCTATTTCATTTTTCTTAAGCCACTTTTGGCTTTCTTCTTTTACATTGCCCATTGTAGCCGCTTTATTTATCGGAGTGCAGTGGTATAATGCGTTGTCCATTACCACGTGACAGTACGTTCTGAAACGCCTATAATAAAAATACAGTAATTAATACAGAGTTAAGGATCAAACAGCATCCAAGCTAACGTTGAAAAAAAAATTAAATACAATTTCTTTTGGCGCACCGCCCACAGATTTTCCCTTAAGTGGTAAATGAAGCTGACGCTGTTAGGTGAAAGGCTCGATTGGGTGAACATGGAACCGCCGAGCGTACCCGAGCGAGAAAGATACAATCAGCTGATCTTCACTGCTGTGTCACTGTGTTTTCTATTTTGATTTGTATATTATGAAAAAAAAACTTTTATAACTAGTTTCTAACATTCGGTCTTAAGCACTCACATTTTTTCCCACGAGTAAATTGGCGATAAAACAATCAAACCCAAAGCCGCACCTCAACCATAGAATAGATAATACAGACCTCAACCTAAAGCCTCAGCTTTAAAATATGCCGATAATAGGTGGAGATTTGATTGCTATGGTATCCCTACATATTAGTTGTCAAATAGCTCTGCGATTGGAAAACTGCACTTTTGGCCCGTTATTGTATCGTTCTTCTTCACAACCACGATTGATTTTCAAGGACCAGCCACGGCCAGCACTTTTAATCACTTTCGGCATAATAAAAGCTATTAATTACTTTGGAAATTAATAAATACACCAAATGTAAACAAACTTTTGTCAACTGACGTAAACAAGAAGTTGACGGCCTGTCACTTAGTTCCATATTTTGCTACGCGCAGAGTTATATTGCGAGCACTCTACCGTCGCATTCTAATGTCTAAATGTGACAGTTTTTCATTGTCTAAAAATGCGCATAATATGCGTTTTTTAAAAATGAAACCTAGTTAGATCGATTTATCGTCCCCGAAACCCCCTGCATACATAATTTCATGAAAATCGTTCGAGCCGTTTCCGAGATTCAGATTGTATATTTACGTATATAGGTACAAGAATTGCTCGTTCAAAGGTATAAGATAGGCCTAGGATAAGTTTAACTAGAAGGTTCAGTTTACTCCTTACTTACTTAAATATAGTTTACCTTTTTTTTTTTAATAAAGAATGACGAGACGAGCAGGTCATATGCCTGCCACATTACAGCACAGTGGCATGCTGCTATTGAAACATGAAGAGTCCAAATCATTACCTAGCACTGCACTGCGCTCGTCACCCAGAGATCTAAGATGTTGTATCTCTAAGCCCTGTAATTTCTCTGGAAACATTGCCCTTCAAAACCGGAACACAGTAATATTTGCACATTACTGCTTGGCGGTAGAATAACTGGCAAAGGTGTGTAGGTACTTCCCCAGGCAGACTCTGCAAAGAGTCCTACCACTACAAACCTACCTTCGTGTATATTGTATAGGGTAATTCCGGGAGAGATGGACCACGTTTTGTTGCGGATCCATAACTTTTGATAAAAAGTAAATAAAACAAAACATTTGTTTTCATGTGAATACAGATGTATTAATTAACATTATCATTACAAATAATTAGAAAAAAAAACAACCTAACTATATTTTTTTGGCAATAATAAAAAAATCGACGAAGTCCATCTCTCCCGTACTGTGCGGGTGAGATGGGCCTAACAATAATAATCATTTTAATGCGTAAAAAATCCAAAAACAATATCAAAGGAAGAACTTAAACATAATCAGTATTTATATTTTAATTGATAAAAGTATTTTTCGTACATAAAATAATATAAAAGTAGCTTTCGTGAGACCAGCATTCGCAAACACTGTTACAGAGAGAAATCACTTCAAAGTTTGACTCACTTGAGTCGTCAGTAGTCTGCTCGTTTTTTTTTAAATTTTATAATTGCGACGTTTTTCTTTTTCTTTTTTGGTCTTTTATTTCCTGAAGCTTGTTTTATCTTCAGAAGTGTTTAATACTTCAGCCAGTTGCCTTGATCTTTGATGTACATCTTACATCTTTTCCATGTAGGGGACGGGAGAAACAATGTCCAAGATCTTCCCTGGTGTTAAGTCTCCACTGGCAAACACTGGTTGGTTAAAAGTAATAGGCTGACTGCCGAAAGACGATTCTTTGTATTTTTGATAATGTTGACTTTGGTATGCCGTACATATTCGCTGCTTTATTGACCCCTATGCCGTCACCATGAGTTTAAACAGCTCTTGCTAGGCGGATTCCGTCCATTTTCTCCTTGCTACACCACTTATTCACTTGTATTGTTATCAAGCCCATCTCTAGGATTTACTGTATCAAGGTTACTGGATAACATACCAAAATACACAAGCAAAACACCAAAAAAATAAAAAACCAAAATGGTCCATCTCTCCTTTAAAAAAGTGGTCCATCTCTCCCTGAAGTTAAAGGATAGAAGGACTTGCCCACAAAAAAAAAATAAGCAGCAAAGTCAAATAAAATAGGAGTCATAATAAAGTTTAATTGATACAAAGACACGTCAATACCGTAATTACCAATAAAAACACAAAATCGTGTACATACCTTCAAATAACTAACACTGGCTGAAAAAAACTAGGACTACCAAAACCTTCGAACACTGATAAAATGAAAATTATAACAAAAACGCATCGTCGTTTACACTTAAACGGAAGAAATGGCGGAAAGAAACATTTTAGTGTTGTTATTTAAAAAAAAAATATTCGTTTTGGAAGTTTTTTGAAGGTGGCCCGTCTCTCCCGCTGGTCCATCTCTCCCGGAATTACCCTATTATTATACGTTGTTTAGTTTTAGAATGCGGCCGTTAAAGGTATTCCAAAAACATTTGATAACATTCATCAATTTGATTTGACATTTATCCATCTGTCTTATTCGTCACTATTATGCGACATTTCATATCACGTATTTAATAGGGATTTCGTTTAGTAATAAAACCAAATAGCAGAAAAAGGTATGCCAAAAACAATGTATTAATACCACCAGTCATATGAACGTATATTGTTTTCATATCATAAATGTCAGTAAAAATTGTAATACTTATGAAGAGAAACATTCAGAAGCCGAAACGTCCTATTTAGAATGTAAACGTGAAACCGGGAATATAATAACGTAATTTGCTTTCCCGCCGCACCTCCGTCCCGTAAACACGTAAATATTGGGTCACGCAGAAATTATGTAATAATAAGACGAGAGACGAGTTGTTTTCTGCAACAAAAAACAATGCGCAACTCTGACTTCAGTGTGTCGAATTTGGGTGTACCGGAATGAGCGCGGATCGTTCAAAATTCATACTAAACGTCTTTCGAAATGCGTCAAAAGAAGTACCTATTACTAACCTATATGTAGATAAGATACCTAAGATATGTAAGATTATTTATATATTTGCCCAATAAGTTCACTGGAAACATTGCCCTTCAAACCGGAGCATATTAATGTTTCCCTGACATGATTGGTTCTAAAGTAGGTACATGGTGTTCTTTCAAGTTATAAATGAACATAACGCTTTCCAACCAGCGTAGCGTATAATTTCTGTAAAAACCTTTTACGTAGTAAGTTCTGATTAATCTAAGTCGAAATTATTATCTGGCCATACAAAGGGTTGTAAGGTTGCGTGATCGCGGTAAGGCTGTTCTATTTTCTGAACAATCGAGGCGAATGCGGACTGCCGACCTGTTAGGAACCGCTACCTGTACTTATAGGTACATCGAGCATTGTACATAGTTCTCTACTAGTTCGTAACTCTATATTTCACTCACATTCAGAACAAAACGCGTTGAAATTATGAAATAAAAAGACTTAATAGCGTCGAAACGATTGTTAATTTGGGAAATAATAACGTGCGGCGTGTCCCAAACATAATTCTATATATTTTTAATTTACTTAATACGGTGTCATCCCTTTTTTCAGTAGCGCCATCTGCCGAATGCCATGAAAAGCAAGCATTGTCATTGTCGAGCACGCAAAAATTATGGGAAGCTTGACGTCTCTCTGTGTGTGTCTGTGGCATGGTAGCTCCCAAATGGAAGAAAAATGTTGTTTTGTTTTTGTGTGAAAGATGAATTAGTCGGAAGTGTTTTAAGTTTTAAAATCTATTCAGCCGTTTCATAATTATCAGCTGTTTCGTTAGATGTGCACGTGTCACGCAAACAACACATATCAACATTGGCTATACTATAAAAATAATCTAGGATTCGATTAATTGCCGGATAAACAGTTAGTAACGGGATGACCGAGCTTTGCTAGCTTTAAACGCAGATAATACGACGTTTTCTACAAATGAAAACATAGCTAGAACGATTTATCGCCCTCGAAACCCTCTCCTCACTAAATTTCATGAAAATTGACGTCGTCATTTCCGAAATTCAGATTATAAATACAAGATATACAAGAATTGCTCGTTTAAAGGTATAAACAAGGATTTGTATAAACGCCGTATAAACAGTTATTTGGCGGAGTCGCCTCGTTAAAGCGATAACACTGCGTTGCGGTCCGTACCATCACAGAAATGCACAGCACACGAACACACACAACCCCCCTTTCACGCGTGGATTCCATTGTGACACCTTGTATGGTTCAAAATTACGTGTAAACTGCGGTTTTCATTTGTTTTCGATGGGATCGTATCGGTTACCGGTCGATATTAACATTTTGAATTAAAAACCTGTTGCTACTTTGGTAGAGAATGGCTATTTACAGTCTGGTTTTTGAAGTGTAAACTTCTTTTGGCGTACCGCATACATTTTTTTCTGTAACATATACCTTAGTGAGGCTGATCCGTCATGCCCGAGCTCCACGAGCCTAGTTTCTCAAGCTAGGATAGCAAACTAGTGTTAGTAAGCTAGCAAGCTAGTACTTCTAGCTTCGTGTAGAAAACGCTACACAATGCTAGTTTTGTCTACACGAAGCTAGAAGTACTAGCTTGCTAGCTTTCTAACACTAACTTGCTATCCTACCTTGAAAAACTAGCCTCGTGTAGCTCGGGCATCAGGGTGTCATGTGAATGGCTAGATTGGGTGAACTCGGGACAAATAAAATATACTGAAATATAGGCTTTACTGTCATGCGTGTTAAGATATAAATTACATTGGCAACACAAACTAGCAGACGTCGTTCTGCTAATTTGTGTTGCCTATGTAATCTGTATCTTAAGGTGCAAATCATAAAGCTCATGTTTGAGTGTATCTTATTTGTCGGGCGGTAGCCGAGTGGTATAAGTAGGCGCAGACCTTTTTTTATTAGGGTTCCGTACCCAAAGGGAAAAAACGGGACCATATTACTGAGACTTGGCTGTCCGTCTGTCCGTCCGTCCGTCCGTCTGTCACCAAGCTGTATCTCAAGAACGGTGATAGCTAGACAGTTGACATTTTCACAGATGATGTTTTTCTCTAAAAATTAAATAAAAATAATATTTAAGGGGGCCTCCCATACAACAAACTTGATTTTTTACCGTTTTTTGCTCGATTAGTCCGTCCCAAGGAAACTAGATGGTGCCACTAGTAAAAATAAAACGCGATGTCGAATTCGTCGTCAAAATTATGAGACAAAAATTAAAATTTAAAAAACTTTTTGCCTGTCTGCAGAAATTGCGATCTATACGGAATTCCGATTAAAGCCAAAGAGGTTTTCGCCGTTTATTTGCTAATATACGGAACCCTTCGTGCGGGAGTCCCACTCGCACTTCGCCAGTTTTATTATTTTTTTATTTAAATTAACCACTCCACAGACTCCGGGGTCCGTGATCTTGGTCATTACAATTCTCTTCTTTTTACACAGACCTTTGCCGCAGACCTTAATAGTTGAAAGTCTAGCCACTGCGCCAGCTCAAAAGTTGCAGACGGTTGTCTAGCCTGTGTGATTCATGTAGTCCTTCGCCCGCGCCCGCTGGCATCGAAAACCATTCTGTCCTTGATTCCCCCTTACTTCCCCTATTACTAAATCCGAGTGGCCCCTGTTTGTCGCAGCGATCTGATAAGGGCTGAAGCCCTGCCCTGGGGCTAGGGCTGGCAACCGCTTGCTACTAATACAATTTATATCTGTACTAATATTATAAAGCTGAAGAGTTTGTTTGTTTGTTTGAACGCAGGGATCTCGAAAACTACTGCTCCGAATTGAAAGATTCTTTCTCTGTTGGATAGTCCATTTATCGAGGAAGGCTATAGGGCCTATAGCCTTCCTCGATAAATGGATATTAAATAGCCTATAGTATAGGCTATTTAATATTACGCTACTATCAACAGGAGCGGAGCATGAATGAAAAATGTAACAAAAACGGGGAAAAATATCGCTTTTTGAGAGCGTTCGTTGCGTGACAGCATGTGTCTATCTTTTAAAGGTTGCGTCATTAGAACCTAAGGTAACCGAATTTGTTCAAAATTTGAATAGGTACGACCAATATTCGATAGATGGCGTAGCAACGCGCGCACGGTTCAGGTAGTACCTAATAATATATAATTCTTCTGTACATGTGTTAACTCTCATGTGTGAACTCCTAAACGGCTGGACCGATTTGAATGATTTTTTGTGTTGAAGTGGATTCGAGGACGGTTTAGATTCACAAATAAGCCCGGAATAATATATAAGATGGCGCTGCAATCGGTATCCAGGTTACTGATCGGAACCGGAACGGGTCGCTAGTAATATATACATTCTAAGTTTCACATTTATTGAAACAAAGTTCCATATGGCAGGCTTGGAGGAGATAGGGATTTTTATGTGCGATACAATTAATAAAAGTGAGACTAAAAACCGTAAGAATATATAATATACTAGCAGCGCTCCACGGAGCTACCCGCGAAATTCCCTATCCCGTTGTTTTTTCCGGGATAAAAAGTAGCCTATGTGTTCTTCCAGACTATAATCTATCTGTGTTCCAAATTGCAGCCCGATCCGTTCATACGTTAGGACGTGATTGAGCAACAAACATCCAAACATTCACATTTATAATATTAAGTAGGAAGTAGGATATCAGAAGTGACGAGTTAAAACTGCCCGTGACCAGTGTTGCCAACTTTATTTTTCAGATGATCGTAGCATAAATAATAAAACTAAGCAATATTTTTGCTAATTGTGTTGTTTTCTATATTATCTGAAGGAACTTCGTTCCCACCCCCGCCTTGCGATTTTGAAATTGATCCGACACGGAATATCATTTCTCTTATCTGTATGAATGGTAGAAACAAGGATTATTATCATTCCGAATGCTGTTCGGATTACGTTTAGAATTACTACTCTAGTGTCTCATAACACCACATATTTTCGAAGGGAAAACTTCTTTTGGCGATTCACATACAGATTTTCCATGGGCCGTGAATTGACCTCAAGCGTCAAGTTTGTAAAGAAAGAAAAGTTCGGGTAAACTCAGATGATCTAGATGGCCATGCTCCAGGCCACGCCCTCCGATTTCACCCGCGTAGTTTCCAAAGCGAGCTATCAAATTCTGAGTTATTAGTTTTCACTTCTATCGGCAGTTCCTATGACTGCCATTTTTTTTCTACTTGCAACAGTGGTCAGCCCTAGTGCGTCGGGCGTCGACCGCCTGGCCCCGCTGCGACCCGCTGCGTGCCGCGCCGCGCCGCAACGTGTCGCAGACGGTAGCGCCCACCGGTATCGCAACGATCGCTGTCTACTTTGTATGTCGAATGAATTGCATTGCTTGCATTCGGATTTGTTATCGGATTCCATCTACTAGATATTTGTCCTTCTTGTATTTGATTCTTCGCTGAGTCAGTTCAGGATATTATCTTGTTTTTCTACCGTCAAAGAATACACTACAATTGTTTCTGTGATCGGATTTGAAGGAGAGTTTTTAGTTTGATTTAGTAATAAGAAATATTGGTGGACATTCGGGGTATTTAATCAATAACTAACCTAAGGCTTTTTTCTACGACAGGGTGGGTACGCTGACAAGATTAGCACAGGATGCCTGATGTCTGGAGATGATTTAGTCTTAGGACTGAAATGAGTGACAAAAGAGTCGACTAAGTTGAATCTCTAAATCGCACTGAGTGTAGAATTGTCAAGGACGTTATATCACGTGATGTCGGAATGTATCTGGAACGAAGAAAGGCTCGATTATGACTCGATACATACAGCAATATTGACATACATGACATTCTAGCGTACTCTACTTAGTGGAGAAAGCTAGAAATCTTAGCGAACTGGTTAATCGATACATAAAACGAAGGTTCAACAAAAATCGTGAGAGAACAATAATGCCTGTTCCAAGTATCTTTCGATGTCATCGCACTGGGCCAGCGTGGTCGATTATGGCCTGGACTATCTTCTCACGAGGAAAGGCACCGAGTCCCAGCTGTGGGGGGGGGGGGTATATATTGGGTGAATTGTTCATGTATGTCGGTACGTGAGCCTATACAATTTTCCGGTACCAAAAAATGCGCGTGCCAAAGAAGTTTTTACTTCAAAAAGCGGATAAGTTAAGAATAGATAAAGAACTGATAGTAGCCACACAGCTCCCTAATGAAATTCCGCGATTATTCCGAGTCACGTCTCGGAATCTTCGCGTCGTATCGGACCATCGCGGAGTTCACGGAGCCGTCCTCAGTAACGATCGACGTTCTTTATCTTTTTTCAATAATAATAAATCATTTATTTACCAAAACATTACAGATTACAACAGATTACTGTGTTCCGGTTTGAAGGGCAATGTTTCTAGAGAAATTACAGGGCTTAGAGATACAATACCTTAGATCTCTGGGTGGCGAGCGCAGTGCAGTGCTAGGTGATGATTTGGACTTTTCACGTACCAATAGCTGCGTGTCAATGTGCTGTTATGTGGCAAGCATGTTGCTTACCATCAGACACATGTCCTGCTCGTCTTGTCACTCGTGATTTAAAAAAAAAGCCATAATATAAGTTAGAGAAATAACACGTTCCGGTTCCGTATCTAACGACTTTTAAAAACAATGTGAAATAGTGACAATATTTAGTTACATAAACCAATAAAGAATGAAATCGCGTGGCCTGTCTGAGCCGGTATCCCTGGGTCCTGGAGGAGGCGGTAATCAGCGGCAGCGCTGACGCCGGTAGTTGGCAATTCGGCTCCATGACGCCGCCGCCGCTAGGCGAACCAATCACAGCCGAGCTGTAATTAAACCGGAATTAACGACGTCGGCGATCGAATATTAAAACTTTTCGCTCGATCTTTTCATTTACCCATTTTTTAAGCATATCGTACATTTAGTAAGACAAGGGCATAATTGTAAAACGCTCTTAAACTTAGCTTACATCATGATATCATGAAACTTATTAATTAACAGAAGACTTTAGAATTTTGTACATAAAAATCCATTGGAAATCGAGAACCTGACCTCAATGTAAAAATTTAACTCACATAGATTAATAGAACAAATTTTAATCCATGGATGAATAATTTATACTAAAGTTGTTATTACGAAAACCGCAACTTTTTTGAAGTCGGTTAAAAATCTATTAATTAACTAGATAAAATAGGAAGGTTAACACGATATTTAATCTGATACGAGGAAATCAATAAAATAATAAAATTTGTAATTAAAACCATCCACAATACATTCGATTGTGCACTTGTCTCACCGTAGGCACGATACTATAAAATATAATAGAATATCTGAACGACTAGCCAAACTCGACCTTACTGCAAATTAATTATAAAAACACGATACATAGTATAAAATATAGGGTACTTTAATCACTAAGATTATTGAGCAACCTGGTTTTGCAATTTGCTTAGCATTTCTAAGGATAAAATTTATTTTACTTTCGTTCTTTCATTGTACGCTCGCACAGGCCAGACTGCCCTGGTAGTATTGTAGCCTACCAACTAGTTCGTACTTCGTACACTGTTTAACAATCAATTATTCTGAGTTTTACCGATTTTTTATAGAGTTCAGCTTAGCATTTGATCAACACCAGTCGAACGTTTTTTAGAGGCTGGAATGGCTAAGCTCATTAATAAAATAGAGCATGCTTACCTGGGCGATAACTAGTTACTCTACTTTTACCAACAACTAGGTTGTATCCATCGGGACACAGACTCAAGTTGAGCAGAAACAAGGTAAAAAGCAGGAGTTGACGTTCGTTTTTATTATGTAATAAAAACGAACGTTTTTATTATGTAATAAATACGTTCGTTTATATAAAACCTTGTCCCTCTGCTAGCCTACGGGTCCTTACTAATATTAGCCTTACCTTCCACCGTTCAATTTTTTATGCGCTTAGAGCTCGTCCTTTCAACAAGATGGCAATCTTGTTGAAAGGTCGACAGTCAGAGCATAGGTCTAATTAGCGTATCATGAGTGAGGCCAGTAGTGGAATAAGATAGGCTGTTGATGATGATACCTTAAATCTAATTATGTGGTCCCATCTCCATTCCACAAAAAACTGATCAGCAGTTTATAAAATTGGCTTGATCAAAAACAAACTCAAGTGCCATAAAAATTTTAGGCCAATAAAGTTGGAGCACCGATTTTTTTTACTCGATTAAAAGTCGATGTTTTATTGAAATCGCACGACCCAATTTCCTTCCGAACCATGAACGTGACGAGGCAAAGTTGGTCCTTCGTTTCAGGGCGCAGAATATCCGTAGAAAAAGTTTAACCAAAGCTGTATCGATTAAAACTCCAGTACCGCTTACCTGCTGGCTTAAATCGTTTATTTTTCACTAAGGCTCGGGCTACAATGCTGGTTAACTTAGCCATAATTTAGCTTTAGCATTTTAAATATCACAATGGAGGGTTCTAAAAGCGAAAGGGTCAGTGTCTAATGTTTATTTGGTGTATTTGAGATCATAGATTATATCTATACTAATATTATAAAGCTGAAGAGTTTGTTTGTTTGTTTGTATGTTTGTTTGTTTGAACGCAAGGATCTCTGGAACTACTGGTCCGAATTGAACGATTCTTTCTTTGTAGGATAGTCCATTTATCGAGGAAGGCTATAGGCTATTTAACATTACGCTACTATTAACAGGAGCCGAGCAGGAATGAAAAATGTAACGAAAACGGGAAAAAATATTGCTTTTTGAGAGCTTTCGTTGCGTGACAGCATATTCATATTTTAAATGTTGCGTCATTAGAACCTAAAGTAACCGAATTTGTTCAAAATTTGAATTGGTACGATTGATTTTCGATAGATGGCGTAGCAACGCGCGCGCGTTCAGCTAGTCATCTATAAATACTTTATTATCAAGAACAATTGACGATGAAAACAAGTGAACACAGATCATGGAAAATGTATGCTAGGACAATCTTTGTATTTCAGGACTTGACACTCCAGAATTTGCATCAATAAGCTTTGTAAATTCAATTATAAAGTTGTATCCGTTATATTAGGATTAGGATACTAGGTAAAGGGCGCAGTGCAAGGCAGTGATATGAACCTTTTAGATTCAAATCGTGAACGCATTGATTCAGCCCACCTTTATTTTATAACTCAGAGCCTTCCTCGCAAGGAGAGAGTCGAGACCATAATCCACCACGCTCGCCCATTGTCGGGTAGTGGATAGGATGACGCATGAAATACCTATTTCTTGGAACATGTCGGTTTTCTTACGATGTTTAACGGAACATCGCAAGTGGTTATGATTAAATAATACGAATTCGAACCTACTATCTCACGATTGTAAAATTGGATGTTCTCGTCAGAGAGGCTTACGATTAGAAATACTATTGTACACACCAGAAAAAATACCAATTAAACAACTCAAATAATTACTTTATATCAAGTGCCATAGCAGGCGTCACTAGTCCACCACGCCTGAATTTATAACTTTTTTAAGGGACCTTTGGTAGCTGGCTTCAAATGGGCTCTTCCTGCCGAACTTTGGGCTCGCGCACAAGGCACATGACCCTACAAACCTACTCTTACTAACTAAACTCACACACATACGTGGAGCCTAAACCTTTCCATATCCTTACCACACTCACTTACCGGATTAAAATATAACTTAGCCCAAGTTAGCCATAAGTAAGCCGAGCTCGCCGTGTGGCCGACGCGTAAATCCATTCCAGCCTGCCATTAAAGTTTTTGTTTTCCACTCGCCCGCACGTTTCACAATCGTAATTTCGGTTCCCTGTGGCGAAAAATCGCTGGCAACTTGCGGAAATTAAGCCCACATTAAAAACATTAACAGGATTGCGAAAAATGTAGCGCGAAGTGAGTTTAAAGAAGAGTGGGTGATTAGACTTAACTTCTCATGCCAATTTTCCAATATGTACATATGTACTTTTTCATTCTACAATGTGTTCTAAATTTCATTGCAATCGGTTCAGATATTTCGACATGATCGAACAACAAACAGAAAAAAAAACATGTATAGACTTTTTTAATTTGAGTTATAATCGCGAATTTAAACTTTAAAATTACGCAGTGAAAAATAGTGAAATGCTTTCTTTAGTGAGAATATATCCCTGCGGGTTTGTGGGGTATTTCAAATACAGAGTGTTCTAAAAGAGTTATTGAGTTGATCTGTTATAAATTTTGATGATATGTGTATTAAAACACGGTATTCCGTATTTGGCGCGTCCGCTAACCCCTGCCTGCTCACGGTGCGGGCTAGGATTTGCATAAAGGAGTGATTTATTTGGTGCGCATGTGAAAATGTATCGTGAGAGAGATTTGAAGGATAATTGAGACATCTAGAGAAGAAATCTTAATGTATGTAGACATTATACGTCACGTTGTTTGTCCGTGATATACTCCTAAACTACTTAACCGATTTTAATTTAATTGGCATACCGTTTGCAGTGTGATTCAACCTGAAAAATAGGATAGTTCGATTAACGCTGTAAATTACAATATGTGAGCTAACCCGGAACGGACCGCTAGTATAATATGAAAAGTAACGTTGATTATCATAAATTTTTCTGGATTCCATACCAAAGAATAAAATTAACACAAAACATGTACAATTTATGGGCCAAAAGGCGATCTTATCGCTAAACGCGACGTTAGTTATGACGACTCTTGATTCCTAACGAAAAGATTAAGTTGATGTTTGTGTATTACTCGTAGATTACAATTATTTATGGTGCACAATATTTTGTTATATCTGCTATGCTAAAAACAATGTAATCTACAGTAAAAAAGTTTTATAAGTGCATATTTACAAGCTCATATAACATTCATAATATAAGCAGCCTACTAAAGGGCAAAAATGGTAGGAACAGATAATCAAGCCCATAAGCCATCACCCTGGCCTAGTGCGGGTTGGCGAATGATTGTATAGACAAACTCCTTTCTCAAATAGCAAAAATGCAATTTGGAGCTCAACAAAACCTTCAAACCTCAATGATGCATTTAATAGTCTGTGAAATTAGGTCTACAACAGATGTGTTACAGAGCATAAGTTGGTTATACTATAGGTCCCCAACCATGGACGACAAACCGAAGTCTGTTGTTTTGTCATCCATGGTTGGACCTATAGTATAGTATCCTGCAGTATCCTGCTTCTGTCATCAAGATTTTTGAGATGGGATAGTCCCATCTCAAAAATCTAAGAAATCTCTTGTAGGAAACGAGCGCACAATCCTAATAGTCAAACAAACAAATATTTATAAGTAAAACATGATAACGCCAGACGCAAACAAGGGCTCGGGGTCGGCAGCCGCGGCGTAGGCCGCCCGACTGCTCCGTCTAACAATATTGTTTACACCCCTCTCCCTTACTTCGCTCTAAATGTATAGAGAAGGCAATAGCCATAAACAGTTTTGTGTCGCACAACAATGCGGGTTACGGAACCATACACTCCAGTATACTCCGTCATTGTGAAAACTTTTCAAAGATCATTCGTGGAGTGTATTGTGTGAGAGTGAGGCGACATGATCCTTCGAAATTATAAACGGTTTTGTTGTTACAAGATACGTACTTATTCCAAATAAAAGAAAAAACCCTTAACAAAAACAAAAGTAAAATAAAATTGGTGTGTTTGTTCATCTGTTATGTGAGTATGTGTATCTGTTAGAAGTATCGCTGTCAGATGTGACGTTTTAAAATAGGTTTTTAAAACGGGTCCCTTTCGGTGAGTGTGCAGTAGTTATGCATGACCTAATTCCATCGTAATCTGTTTCCCATTAGACTGCTTATAGTTCTAAAAATCGACATCGCTTCTGGCTTGATGATTTTAAAATTATAATGAAGAGTTATGGTTCCTTTCATAATAAAAATAATGTAGATCAGTTACATTTTCCGAGCGGGTTTTCCTTAATGTATAGAATCAAGGTGTATTCAATTCTAGAGTGGATTGGTTTAATCAAAAGCCAAAGTTGCAGTTTGATGCTCCTACTAATGTTAGTACAGACCACCAACAATATGCGTTAACTGACAAAAATGGCATCGTTTCATGATGTTCCAAAGACTCGTAAGGTTTTATCTTGACTTTCGTAATAAAAAACGTCTAGGCTGTAGAAGGCGTTGCGTGAGTGTTTTCCTGTTGGTTACAAACTTGATGTCTTCAAATCGAGAGGGAATGTCTTCTTAAGGTACAACCAGACCGCGACCAGAGACCAAGACAGGCACTTGACACTATGGAATTGTATTGGAGCCAGTTCGCGCCGCGACCGCGACCGCGACCTGTCTCGGTCTCCTGTCGCGGTCTCAGCGCGAACTGGCGTCCATACAATTCCATAGTGTCAAGTGCCTGTCGCGGTCTCCGGTCTCGGTCTCCTGTCGCGGTCTCGTGTCGCGGTCTCCGGGCGAACTTGTACCTTTAGCAAGCACGCTAAGTAGACCGAATAGTCTTAGACAGACCCCGAAACTCTTATGTCACCGGTAAAATTATTTCAGAAAGTCATCAGGAAATAACCACATATTACACGTCGATATATGGATGTCCCAACGCGACGAGTCCACATCCTGACACAATCATTACCTCGTTATTTATTCAACGCGATGTCCAGATATTTGTCTAAGCAAATACACCTATCGGAAAATGAATACTTACGAATCCATCCCCTTTATGTAGCGGGTAGGTAGTACGCATGCGCGAATCGCCCCGTGTCAAACGACGCAGTCAGTCCCACCTCGGCGAGGGTAGACCACGTAACCTTCCCACCTGCAGTGGGACACTAACGAACAGTCATACGAGTGAAATACAGTGCCTACGTCATTAGTGATTGCAACCGAGTTACGCGTAGTAACAGTGACTGGGATTTGAGTTGGACTCCGCTTAAACCGGCTGCTTGTGATGTGATGTAAGTTTTACTTCGTTAATCTGAGGATTAGCCGCTGATCTTCTTTTCTTTTTTATCTCTCACTGACGGAGATTCTCTGTACTATAACTCTGTACTATATTGACGTATTCCTAACATAAAAAAAAACGTTTTCCTAATTAGTAAAATTTTTGAGTACAGTCAAATGAGTATAGACATTTCAGCGTTTGTGACGTAAAGCGATGTCAAAGAGACGGAGTTGAGTTTAAGTAAAGTTTTGTAATACTAGGGTTACCGTCGCGATTCGACAGTCTTTGTTGGAGCGGAACAATGTATGTAGGTTGCTTAATCAATAAGTTAAATTATACAAACACACGTCAACCGCTCGCCTCGAAAATATATAGATAGGTACTCCTTATTGTTCACACCAAAGTAAAACCTGATTTACAGGCAAAGAAAAACAATAAAAAGTAGAGCCACAACAGGAGACCTTATCGCTGAAAGCGATATATCTCAGACAACCTTTGGCTGGAGATGGTTTTAGACATTGAAAAAAAAAGCGTGTTGAATTCCTAATACTACGTCAGTTGAATACAAATTAAGTATTTTCACTAAAATAAACAAATATAGATACCCAGTAAAAAATACATACGAGTACTAAAACTTCTATGATATAACTTCTAATAGATATTAAGTAAAATAAAGTAATTTCATGACCAAAAAATACCAAGACATAATACAAAAAATAAAAATAGATACATATGAAAATTATCCAAACTTTAAAATAAAAATACGTATAAGGTAGATAATGTAACAGGAATAAGGTGACTCCAACGAGGCAGATTTTCTAATGGAAGTTGGTAATTCATTCCAAAATTAAACCGTTTGAAAGACCATAAGATAGGATTCTGAAAGTACTGATGAAAGGGTTCGAAGCTCCAGTTATAAACGCGAGGACAAAAAGGTTTGACTCTACTTTTATAATGAGAACGTCTGGGTTGTAGAATACGTTGCCCGAATGGATTTTTCCAAATGTTACAATTTTGGTGTCTTCAATTCGAGATCGGTTTTTTTAGTAGCAGGCTCCATCGTAGACCGAATCGTCGCTTAACATCTGACAAGATAGAGGTCAAGTGTAAACCCATAAAATAAATGTCAAAAATTCCAGTGAATCACAAATCTGTTTCAATTCAGGAAGCCGACATTTATCACTCTTTCGTAGTCACATCTCCATAAAATTCATTACTTAGCGTTCCAATTCCGCAAACAGCTTTGATATCACAAAAAGTCTCGGTTTTCGCGTGAAAACATCCCAAAATGTATCCCGCGAGTCGACGCTGTCATAATAGAGGAGTGTGGACGGGAACGTGGAACCGCAGGGGTATTTTTAGCTGTTGTTTTGTCTGTTATTGAAGTGACTTCTCGGGGGAGACAAACTTAACATACTAAAATCCAGTGTAATATTTGTTTCTAGTGAACTCTTTATTCACGATATTCACGAAAGTTTTTACGTGTGATTTGGTCCAAGTTGAGAAAGGATAGTAGCTCGATTGATGGCCGCGTTTTTTGTTGCAAATTGTTAGTTTAAGACATTACACGGGCGAAACCGGAACGGTCTGGTAGTATACCATTTAATTATTTTTCTGACAATCCAATTAACTTAAATTTAAGAAATAAACTCAGACTCAACTGATTTAATTTAATTTTTGAAACCAAATAATATGGAGGCCAACTGAACACACTGGCTCCATTGGCATTGGTATTGCTATGTTACGGAGTAAATAAAGATGTCATCGATGTAATTTTTTTTCACAGTATTATAATAAATTAGCTGTATCCGCGGATTCACTGATTTTTTGTTCATTTCGCGGAAACCAGTTTTTTCCTCAAGTAAAAGCCTTAGTTATGCATTAAAACATCAACTATCTAGTAGTGAAAGCTCCGTCATAATCGGTCCAGCTGTTACAGAGATTAGCCGGAACAACCAGACAGACGGACAGACAGACACACAAAAATTTGTAAAAAAATGTTGTTTTAAATGTGCCTTCTATACTATACAATCATATTATGCATGTAGTAAAAAGCAGCTATCTTAATATTATTAATTTATACTGTGATATTACAAAGAGACACCTCAATTTCATTTATTTGTATAGATACGTCGACTATATCTATGTATGTAGTCTATACTACCTGTACTTATAGACGTATATTTATTATCCTTGGTGTAATGAATCAATAATGAACATGCCATGTTTGACAAAGTTTTAACAGCTGTCGTCGGGTGCGATGACAGGTAATGACAAGGTGTCAATCCATCGCCCCAACATTTCCCCAAAACTGTCTTATTTAAGTTCAACATTTAATACACTAGCAGCGGTTTTACCTTCGTAGTTGCACCTTTACCTTGATACATAAAAACAGTATGAAATATTGTGGAAATGAAAATGAATTGAAAATACACAAACGTGTTTTCAACGTTTGTGTATTTTCAACACCTGAAGAAATGGAATACTTAAAGTTAAGAGTATTTTATTGAACCGTCAATTTTATCGAACAACAATGAATCTTTCGTGTCAGTGTTTGGATAATTGAGCGTTCCTATAAATTAAGTCCTAGGATAGTTGAGGGCTCGGAAAATCGACGTCCTACTGTAAAATAAAATAAAAAAAATAGCAGTCATAGGGTCTGCCCATAGAAGTGAACACTGACTTTGATAGTACAGTCTGGAAACTACGCGGGAGAAACCGGAAGGCGCTGCTAGTCTGGAATAAATCTTCTAAGCATGGCCATCTACACTAGATGGCCATGGTTAGATGTTTAAACGTGTATTGGTTACCATGGTAACACGCCATGGCCATCTAAAAATGCTGACACGTTTCTTGATTTTGAGAGTTCACCCGAAGATTTCTTTCACTTCCGAGCGTGATGCTTCAGTTCAATTCACAGCCCACGAAAAATATATGTGTAGTGCGCCAAAAGTTTCACTTCAAAAATCTCTTCTACGTATTAATTACCATGGCTTTGACCATCTTAGAAATGTAACTACGCAGTTACTGATCTTAAAACGTACCTAATTGTTGCTCTTAGAAATACGTATTTGCAGTGAAAACTTCTTTTGGCGCGCCTAGACAGATTTTTCGTGAGCTGTGAATTGAATTCTAGCGTCACGCTCGGGTATGATAAGAAATCTTCGGGTAAACTCGGGATCTTGGCGATTGGGCATCTAGAAATGCGTCAGCCAATGGGAAATGCTGAAAGGGCGTGGCCTCGCCATCATGGCATGGCCATCTAGAAATGCGTGAGCCAATGGGAAATGCTGACGCATTTCTAGATGGCCATGCCATGATGGCGAGGCCACGCCCTCCGGTTACACCCGTGTAGTTTCAAAAGTAAGCTATCAAATTCGGAGTTATAAGTTTTCACTTCTATCGGCAGTTCCTATGACTACCATTTGTTTTTTGTTTTGAGACGGGCCCTTTGTTTGAGGGCTACAGAGTACAGGGAGAGCGCCTGTGAGCTGTCGTGTGTTGTTAATTTCAATCTGGAGGCCGCACGCTCGGCTGGAGGCCGGAGCCCCATCCATCGATGTGTGCTCAAACGAACAAAGTAAATTGATGTGGAATTCAATTTGGTTCAAGTTCAAGCGGTTTCTGCTACTTTTTTGGGGCGTTTGTAATTTTATATCGATTTCACTCGTACATTTTTTTTGTGCGTCTTTTTGGTGTCTGTTTAGATCTAAATACAGTTGAAAATTCGTACATCCGAATAGTACTTTTTGGAGGGTTTTAAGGTACCCCTTAAACATGTTTTTCCTAAAAAACATTTCATCGTTTCATGAGACCATTAGAACCAAATGACTAGAAAACTGGAACGAAGATATTTGATCCCACTATCGCAATGAGAACATCGAAACTTTAGAAAACATTGTTTGAGTGGGTATTCTCTAATGGATGTAATTTGAGTGTCAAGTCTAGAGTGAAATCTTCTAGATAAGCGTGCTCCATCATAGACCGCATCGTCACTTAACATCAGGCGAGGTGGCAGTCAATTGGAAACTTCCAAAAAAAAACCTGTAAACAATTTCAATAGTTTTTCATAACGTAGTGACTGTATGAGCGAAAAATGAGCTTGATGGTAAGCCTACCCATTACAGCACAGTGCTACACTATTTGAGCATTGGGAACCCTAACCACTACCTGTAATAGGTAATAGGCACCGCGCTCGTTACCCACTTATAAACGATGATTTATCTTTTCGTTCTGCAGGCTGTTCTGGAAAAACTGCTTTGTATTCTCGAAGATGTAATATTTTGCATAACTTGGAAGATTTGACGTAAAATCTTATTTTGGCCCGCCACAGACAGATTTTTCGTGGGCTGTGAATTGAATTCTAGCGTCACGCTCGGGAATGATAAGACATTTTCGGGTTAACTCGGGACCGTGTGGCCATCTAGAAATGCGTCAGCATTTTTTCTAAATGGCAATGGTCATGGCCACGTTCTTCGGTTTCACCCGCGTAGTTTACAAAGTGAGTTATCAAATTCTGAGTTATAAGTTTTCACTTCTATCGGCAGCTCCTATGACTGCCATTTTTTTTAAGTGAAAATCTTTTGGAGCGCTACAGACAGATTAAAAAATAATAATTCAATAAATTCTGTTTTCCGTATGCTAATATTACTTGTATAACACGTACCAAATTGTTTAGGGGTACGTAAACACGTCCCAAACGCACCTAATCAAAAAAGTAATACCCGGATCAGATACCGTTACAATTGTAATGTTTTGAAATTGGAAACGTGATATTCCGATATCTGGCTACGCCAAATACTTCAGACCACATGAGTCATCGGTTCACCCCAAACGAATCCGATCCGGAGGGATGATTCATCCCCCGTGCGTGCGGGGGACACTCGATAATTAGTTAAAACAATCCGCCCCACGGCTGGGGTAGATCATGAATAGAGTATGTTGGGGTAAATTGCATTTGCGGAATCAGGATTAGTTGGGTTGGGTGAGATTCTTCGGTGGGTTTCGGGCGGTTTTACCTTAGGGATGATCTTTGCGTGTACAAGGCTATACTGAACACCTGTAATATGTAGATTGTTATATAAATAATGTGTTTGTTGCAGACGTGGTAGGGAAATTTACACATACATATATTATAAAAACAATTTGTTTATTTGTCTAAACGTTGATACAGATAATTTAAGAGTAACAAACATGTTTAATGTGGTTAAGTATAAGTACACATAAATACAGATATCGTACATAATAATCTTACTAAAATTATAAATGTTAATGTTTGGATGTTTGTTGCTCAATCACGTCGTAATGTATGAACGGATTGGGTTGAAATTTGGGACACAGTTAGGTTATAGTCTGGAGGAACACATGACTACTTTTTATCCCGGGGAAATAACGGGAACTAAGCGGGTGAAACCGCGGAACGCTGGTAGTAATGTGTATGTATATAATCGTATGCAAACAAATTATATTACTCGACTAATAAATTTTGATGATATAAATATGTTTGTTTGCTTGTTGCTCGGACGTCATAAGAACTAAATCGATCACGCTCAAAGTTAGAACTTCAATCGATTTTAGTCAGCAATCACATGTAAGCTACTTTTAATCCCGAAAGAATCATGGTTGCTAGGGAAATAGGTATTTTCTAAATCATCTACGGGCAAAGTCGCGAACCGATAAGTACCGATATCTAATTCTAAATAAATAAATAAATAAATAAATATTGGTGGACAATTCACACACGACACCATCTGACCCCAAACTAAGCAAAGCTTGTGTGATGGCGGCCAGATAGCTGATATAATACTTCATCCACAGCCTTCTCTATCCCACTGCTGGGTATAGGCCTCTCTCTTACTTTGCCATCTGCCTCGGTCCTGTGCCAATCGAGTCCAGGTTCGACCCGCGATATTTACTATATCGTCGACCCATCTTGCTGGTGGACGTCCAACGCTCCGCATTCCCTGCCTCGGCCACCATTCTGTGACAGTTTTGGTCCACCTGTCGTCACACCGTCTAATAATATGCCCTGCCCAACTCCATTTTAACTTTGTCACTGCTTTTCCGACGTCCTGAACTTTGGTTCTTCGTCGGATTTCAGTGTTTCGAACTCGATCTTGTAGTTTGATGCCGAGCATGGACCTTTCCATGGCTCTCTGTGCTACCCTGATCTTATACATAGCTTCGTGTGTGAGCGTCCACGTCTCAGCACCATATGTCATGGTGGGCAGAATGCATTGGTTAAAAAGACGTGTTTTCAGACACTGTGGTATATGTCGGGATGTAAGAATGTCGGCCAGTTTTCGAAACGCTACCCATCCAAGCTGTATACGTCTAGAGATCTCCTTTTTTTGATGTTCTATACCAAAAGACAAGGTATGACCAAGATAGACGTAACTATCGACCATCTCTAGGCTCTCATTCCCAACCGTAATTGTGTTTGAGTTTCCAGAAACGTTCGACATCACCTTGGTCTTGGCCATATTCATCTTTAAGCCTACTGTTAAAGAAACATCCGAAAGTTGTTGGATCATGTTCTGGAGATCGTCTAAATTTTCAGCAAAAACTACAAGGTCATCTGCAAACCTAAGGTGAGACAAATAAACACCATTGATCTTAATACCACATGAATCCCATGGAAGCAGTTTTAAGATGTCTTGTAAGACCGCTGTAAAAAGCTTGGGTGAAATGGTGTCTCCCTGCCTCACCCCCCTCTGGATCGAAATAAGGTTTGTCATGTCATGCAGTTTTACTTGCATCGTTGCTAAAGCATACAATTCACGGAGCAAATCCACATATCGAACGTCGATGGAACAATGCCCCAGTGAGTCAAACACCGCCCAGTGCTCGACAGTGTCGAATGCCTTTTCGTAGTCGACAAAGGCCATACACAAAGGACGGTTAAACTCCTGACTCTTCTCCATAAGTTGTTTTACCGTATGTATATGGTCAATAGTGGAGAAACCGCTCCTAAAACCGGCCTGTTCGATAGGTTGACATTCATCAAGCTGACGACTAATTCTGTTACATAGGACCTTTGCAAACAGTTTGTATATTTGTGAAAGGAGACTAATAGGTCGATAGTTACTTAATTTTGCGGTGTCCCCTTTCTTGTGTATAATGGTAACAATGGCATTTTTCCAAGATTCAGGCGTGTGGCATGTAATCATTACTTCATTAAAAAGTTTTGATAATATTTTTAGAACTGGTTCGCCACCTGCTCGGAGCATCTCTACAGTTATACCATCTTGCCCCGGTGTTCTCTCACTTTTCATTTGTACGAGAGCTTTTCGTATTTCACTTGGTATAATTTTTGGTAGTTGTTCGGTGTCACGGTACTCTTTAGGTCTAGGATTATCTTGAGAGGAGGAAGCGCCAGCTATTTGGGATGTATATAGGTTTGTATAAAAGTCCTCAACCACTTTTAAAATTTCCTGTCGGTCTGTTATTATATATTGATTTTCGTTTTTAAGCTTTAATATTTGATTAATATAATACTTATATAGTTTTAAATACATACTTATTATACATAGAAACACCCAGACACAGTGCAAACATTTGAATTCATCACACAAATATTTGCACTGGGTGGGGATCGAACCCACGGCCCTCGGCTTCGCAGGCAGAGCTACTAACCACTTAGCCACAAGGCCAGTCAAAAATAATGGTAGTGGTAGGGGAGCCCAAGAGGGGAATTTCGGGATTTACTCCAGCGCGGCAGATTAATATACAGTTGGAACTTGTACCCCCGGCTAAGTATCTTAACCAAATATGGGCCCCATAAATAAGGCCGATTAAGAAAAAAATATTTTTGATCATCAGAAATTCTCGAGCTCGTCAGACTAAGGTAGGGCAAGTTAATTACATGCTAAAAAGTGTATATTCCACTAATCTGATAATTCTACAGTGACGCAAAGAAAGTAGAGGGAGTTTTTACAGAGTTTTTAAAAGGTCATCTCTATATTCTAAAGCGTGGCTATTTTATTTAAAAGAAAATAATTCAAGGATAACGTAAACTATAAAATCTAAGGATTCCACAAGCCGAAGTAACAAAATTCATAGCTAATTAGCTCATAAAGCTAATTTTTCGCATTTGAAATTCTATAGCGGCCCACTGATGAAAAGGTATTTTTTAAAAAAATCTTATTAGGTACCTTAGCTTTGCAATCCAATAGGTCTCTATGACGCTCGAGTAACTCCCTATTTAGCATCGTGGGCTCCCCTACCATAGTAGCTAATAAAGTTCTGTGTCGCAAAGATACTCGTATTTAATACTTGTAACATTGTAAGGTTTATTTAACTAATGAAAATACGAAGTAAAACTTCACAAAGCGTTGATTAATTAAAGTTTTGTTGAATAATTTCAGCGATAAATGAGTTCCGCTGAAATTATTTCAACTTCTCTCAAATGTGTTCAATGTACTCGTAAAGAAGTAAGAATAGATTTGCCAAGTTGCGAGACTAAAACTTTTCCGAACATATTTATATCATGTTGCTGTCGTAACATTAGGCTTAATAAACCTTCTTAAAACTTGGAAGGTCAGTTTCTTAAAGTTAGGTATAAGCATAGATCGTAAAACCCAAGATGGGCCCTCCCAAACTTCGGGCGCACGCAATCATGTCAACGTTGGGAAGAGTGAGCTCACTCTTTCCGTTCTAGTCGGTTGCAGGACGCGGTGGACGCCGGACGTTTTTATCTATGATTATTCGTTGTCAACAACCAAAATAAGTAGAACCACAGCAAATCTCGCCGCTAGCGATTATAGGGGTCAAGTAGATTGGTTGCTTGTTTGTAAACCACTTACGGTACACAGAGACGCAATTTATCACCAATTTCAAGGTGCTCAGGGCACATCTGTTGATTTATATCGATGGGTATAAGTACTTCTTTTGCGCCAAAAGACAACATGATGAAGTTGGTTTAAAAACTAAGAATTTTTATAGTGCTGCACTCAAATTCAACAAATAATCTCTCATATTTTTTATCTGCTAGCAGACTGTTCCGGTTTCGCTCGGATGTTGTCATGTAAATACCATTAATCGATATAAAAATATCCTATCAACTGTTAAGTTGGGCCAAATTACGCATAAATGTCAACCTTCGTGAATATCAGTTGACTTGCTCAAAAGTTCACTGGGCACAAGCATCATGATAAGTAGTAACTGGATTTTAGTATATTTAAATATGACTCGTTTAGTTTTATTCACAAAGGCAAGATGCAAGAATATTGCTTCAAGATAGTACTTAATTTCGACAAAAGAGGCGCCAACGTTTCATTTTATGAAATTTCTCTAACAAAATGGCGCCACCTATGGTCAAACTGAGAACCAGCTCTGACACAGATTACAGAAATAAAACACAGATGGAACCTTCGTGAACAACACTGTGAAGCCCGTTATTAGTCATGTTGACTTAAAATTGTCAAATCAACGTTCCAAATTACTTGTATAATGTTGTCAGTCTTAAGAAAAAAGTCCCACTATTGTTGTCTTAGATTGGGAAATCTTCACGTATAATAAACACATCAATTGATATTTTAAAATATTAATATTATTACACCGATTATGCAAGGATTTCTTGTCACTACTATTTCCATTCTATGAAGAAAAGAATTTTGATTTTGCATGCAACTAGAAATTAACTTGAATCGCAAATAATAAAATAAGTGTAATTTACTCGCTTAGATAGATTAAACAAAAATTAAAACAACCATCTTTACCACCAAACTATTTTTGATAAAATGCATATAGGCTACCTGTATGTTATAGGTCCAAACAACAAACAAAAATAAACTAACTAAATAATCATTTTAACAGTTCACTTATTATTCACCTTTTTTTTGACAAAACAAGACTTTAAAATCAAGTAACCGTATAATATTAAAAAACTTAACAATTTAAAAATATTTAACTTTACAAACAACGTTATGCATAACATTAATTTCAAAAATATCTTCCTTCAACAAATATTTTATTTTATAAACCATCATTTTATAACCAATTATATTGCTACCGTTTCACTTAGATAATATATCGAATGACATTACAATACAATACAAAACACTTTATTGGCACCATAAACAAAGTTGACAAGAAGTAACACATATAATAACAAAACAAAATGGGCACAAAAGGCGATCTTGTCGCTAAAAGCGATCTCTTCTATTTAACCTTTTGATTCATGAGGAAACAAAATTTGTATTATTTTGGGCAGTGGTGCCACTAACGAAATAAATAAATACACAAACAAATTTTATGATGTATGAATGATTTTGTTTTTTGTACATTTTTATGTCATAAATTACTCATTTTACAAATTTAACATTTACCTAAATTTAATTTGAAATTATATTAAATTGAATAATACAATGCCCATCAATAATTTGGTCTACGAGTATCTAAAAAAATATAAAATCTATATTTTACCCTAAATTCAGGGAAAATAATTTCCATTTAGTATCGCCACACTAACCTATTTTCGTTGAGGTGTTGTGTTCCATTCATCACCAAAATGAAATCGCCTAAATTATATAAATAACAGTAAAAATATTCAAATTTTCCTATGAAATTATATTCCTCTTTCCTTTTTTTGTTTTTGGGAACATTGTTTGCAATGTTTGAAGACACAAGACGGCATATTTTAAAACAAAACTTAAAATCACACGGGACTCCCGTACAACACGGAAGTCCGTTTCATACTGACTGGAGTTTGTATTTGCTTCGGCGTTTGTATTTCCTTTGTCTGCTTCAGTAGCTCTGTTCTGCGCGCTCCATCTGGTTTTATTTCTGTAATCTGTGAGCTCTGAAAGGTTTATTCGCATGTTGAAAACTCTTCCATCTTCTGTTAATATACTTCGTAAATATGTGTAAGTGGGGTCACTGTCAAATGTTCTACTTATTGTACTGCAACCACGCCGTAGCACCATTTTGCCAAACGCATAACTTCATTCGTACAGATCTTTATTTGTTTTGAAATAACTGAAAATTCAATCAAAATATTTAAATGTGTATTTAAAATATCTTATTCCCAGTTAAAATCTACTACTTTAATATTTTAACCTACGTATTGGTTTGTTGACATTCACAGAAACCTTAAACAATACCAAATTAAGAAATGTTTGTACGATGGAACCCAGATAGCTGATACTATATTAAATATTTACATGCCTACTTAAATACCAGGTGAAATTTCACATTCCTACCAAATTATGAGAAGTTTTAACAATATCTTCATTAAGTATGTTACAATTTAAAGTTAGAATGTTACCAATCGTCAAAATCCACCTCGTGCTACTCCCAACGAGAAAGTGCCCATGACACTTAGCCCCTCACCGCATTCCCGCGTTGAAGGGTAAATATAGGATCCACGAGAAAGAACAGGAGCTGAAGCCACCCTAATACAGTTTAACATTAATATTAATCAGACTCCTCTTGAAAGAGTACTTCATAATAATTAATTAAAATGGACGAATCAATGGATACTCGATCGTAATAATTCACTTCGGACTAGCTTTAATTCATTTAATCCTTAGTTCCCAATATAGACCAAAGAGGTATTTTATAAGTCAAGGTCGTCTACCGCTGTGTATTAAATTGCAAGCCTGTGTGGGTGTATGACAGCGGGAATTTGCAGTGGTGTGCGTGAGGCCGGCACAAAGGGGACTTTATAAATCAATTACAGACGGTGTGTACGTGGATTGTGTTGGTTATTGGGTGCGTACACATGATTGTCGTTGGCCTATTGTGCTGGCGTATCTCCGGATTATCGACGCTGTTTAAATCATCGGCTAAAGATGGATAAGACAACTCATTGTTTAGAAATCCTGCACCAAAACGGATGTGTTGTTTTAGAGTCTATGCATACTGTACACGGGTGAACTGTGTACATATTTTACATGTTTTTGTAGTGGATAGGGCTCTTCGCAGAGTCCGCCTGGGGAAATACCACACTTTTGCCAGTTATTCTGCCGCCAAGCAATAGTGTTGAAACATTACTGTGTCCCGGTTTGAACGCAATGTTTCCAGTGTTATTACTGGGCTAAGAGATAAAACACCTTATACCTTCTGGTGACGAGCGCAGTGCAGTGCTAGGTAATGATTTGGACTCTTCATCTTTCAATAGCTGCGTGTCACTGTGATGTTATGGGTAGGCATTATGCTTACCATGCACATGTCCTACTCGTCTTGTCACTCAATATGTATTATAAAAAAAACATATCGTAAATAAACTTTTGTGCAATGCGTGAGGATCTGTGTATTAACTTGCTTACTTAATATCATCATAACTCTCGATTGTTAAAGTAAATTTTGGAAAACTCGTTCGTTTAGAGGTTTACCGGAACGTTAAATGTTAAATATATTGAAGAAATAAACATATTTGTTCAATATTTGTAAAATAATAAATATTTCTTGGTATAGGCCGCCGAATGCGGCTTAAACTTAGTCTATGGTCAGACCATATCACAAAATACGTACGTCCTTAAAAAAACAAATCAGAGGGAGTGCGGTGCCTGCCGGTACTTAATTAAAAATGTAAAACGACACGTTAGTTATCATAGAACACGACTATGAACACGGCTTTTAATAAGTCCATGTAAGCGTACAAACATGATTTATGGTAGAAATAAAAACGTAAATTAAAAAAAAAAAAATGGGTGATACTCCTTTTAGGCTTTCGTTTATAGTGGTTAGGTGTTTTCAGAACAGGATAAAAAGTTCATTAAAGTATGATAGATAACGTCTAACTGAAGCTTGAAATATTTTGTCCAAATCTTAGGGGTTTAGGCCCAATTTTCACGGAGCGGATTCCAAACGCGCCCGCGCGCGGGCGCGGCACCGCGGCGGGCAACGGTTTTGTTTCAATATTCACGAGATATTGTATGGTTTGGTATGGGTATGGTTTTCGCGGTTTCTACTGCGGAAAGCTACTGCGCAAGAACCGCGCGCAGCCACGCAGCCGCCGCGGCCGTAAACCGCGTCGTGAGAAGTTTTGAATTCAATTTTACATACAAATCTGACGCGCCCGTGCGCGGGCTCGGTTGGCAACCGCTCCGTGAAAACCGTCTCTTATAAGTCAATCAGTTTTTCGTAAAAAAAAAATGTTCAAAAACAAACGGGCCATGTTCTAGAATCTAGATTAAAAAGGCTCACAAGCGCTTTAAAAATTAGTTCCAAGCTACAGCTACATTTAGAAGTAGTTTGGAACTTTTTTCGTCAGAAAGCGTGTTTGGACATGAATAAAATTAAAAACTTGAGTTTCGATCGTTGTTGGGGCGGCACGGCTACTCTGGGTCGTTTTTCCGCGCCGCTGCAGCGTCGAAACTGTGAAATGATCGCCGTAATTGGGTTCACGCCATTTCCACATTACGTGATGGATGAGTTTGCTTTTATTACCCTCATTTAATATTATATTTAGACACCTAAAAAGCTGAAAATGTTTCGAGTGGAATTGTTTTTGAAAAGTTAGGTTAGTGCATAACTTTTTATTAGCAATCAAGGACTTTTACCTAGTCTCTTTGTTATACATACTGAACTGTTGGCCATAAAAAAGGATTTTAATCCCTATAGGGTGAGTGATAGAAAAATAAAACAAAATTTTGAGCAGCCCATGAGACTTTATGAGACCCATGAGAGAGAAATTATTATCTTGATTACCTTAGCAAGGAAGCCAAAATTTCGCATCAAAACAACCTTCTCCATACATTGGAGATAATGAAAAAAAAATTGCTTCTGTTGTTTCATAGATGAGGTAATTTGAAAATTAAAACGTAATGAACTGGCTTCTGACGTTCCGTGAAGAACTTAGTTCTTCGGGATAAAAGTAGGTATAAGCCTTATAGGCTACTAGCGGTCTATCCTGGCGTCACCCTTTGTATATAATATATAGCTTATGGACCCTTTGTCTATACTAATATTATAAAGAGGAAAGATTTGTATTTTTGTATTTTTGTATTTTTGTATGTATGTAATAAACTCAAAAACTACTGAACCGATTTCAAAAATTATTTTACCAAAAGAGAGCTACACTATCACTGAGTAACATAGGCTACTTTTATTACGAGAAAAAATTAGAATTACTTTCATTTCTTTACTAAAACCAACGCAAGGTATAAAAAAAACAGCCATAAAATGGCTTTCATCGCATACGCTGCGGAAAGTACCAATGATAGAACAAAACAATGTTCTACAATATTATAAAACGTATTAAAATCTACAAAAAACCTCGCGAGACCATATGTCTAACTACTGTAATTACGTCGCTACAACTGTTTTTTTATATTTTAAAAGAAGATAAAAATGCCGATCAAATTCAGACCATGTTATCCATACATTTGTATTAATCTTATCCAAATAAACTATTTCGTATTCAAGATTGCTTTAATACCTACTGATTCCTTTTTGAATTATTAAAATCGGATATTGCATTCAAAAGATATTACGAAGTTAAAAAATTCCATCCTGTCGAAATAATAATTATCGACGCGACGGGCCGGCGTGGCGCGCCGACTGTAGCGCGGCGCGGCGCAACGTGGCAGTACAATGCCAGCGATACAAATCAATGGATGTGCCCTGAGAACCTTGAAATTGGTAATAAATTGCGTCTCTGTGTGTATCGTAAGTGGTTTACAAACAACCAATCTACTCGACCCCTATAATCGCTAGCGGCGAGATTTGCTGTGGTTCTACTTATTTTGGTTGTTGACAACGAATAATGATAGGTAAAAACGTCCGGCGTCCGCCGCGTCCTGCAACCGACAAGAACGGAAAGAGTGAGCTCACTCTTCCCAACTTTGACATGATTGCGTGCGCCCTGAAGTTTGGTAGGGCCTATCTTAGGTTCTACGATTTATGGTAATATTATTATTTTGTTTCCGCCGTATTACATTACAGCTAGCCGTTTTGAAAAATAGAGCGCACGTAGCGCTCTGAAGTTTGGGAAGGCCAATCTTGGGTTCTACGATCTATGGTAGATGTAGAATTAGGAAGAGTGTACAGCGTTCATCCTTCCCAGTCAGAGTGTTGTTATCTCAGAATACTTTTTTATCATGTACCACGTTGGTACATGGTTCCAAGACTTTAAAATCGTGTAAAAGAAACTTACCAAGCCGCATGCCGAGACGGGGGTTTGTTACAAAATTATAGCCAATGGGAAATCCCTTTGAGAGAAGCTTCAATTTCCCGGTGTCCGTTGAGGCTGAGAGTTGTGTGTGGTAATATTCATCGATATAAATCAATAGATGTGCCCAGAGCACCTTGACATCGGTAATAAACTGCGTCTCTGTGTGTATCGTATCTGGTTTACATAAAACCAATCTACTTGACCCGTACAATCGCTAGCGGCGAGATTTGCTGTGGTGCTACTTATTTTGGTTATTGACAACGAATAATGATAGGTAAAAACGTCCGGCGTCCACCGCGTCCTGCAACCGACTAGAACGGAAAGAGTGAGCTCACTCTTCCCAACGTTGACATGATTGCGTGCGCCCTGAAGTTTGGTAGGGCCTATCTTAGGTTCTACGATTTATGGTAATATTATTATTTTGTTTCCGCCGTATTACATTACAGCTAGCCGTTTTGAAAAATAGTGCCTTTTTGTAATGCGGCGGTTCAACGATTAGCCGCATTGTCATTGCGATACGTTCTTCAATAAGGCGGCCCACGTTCAGCCGTATTGTATTACTGCTTATATTATAGGGTGACCAAATTTAAAAAAACATAATTTAAATAAACAAAATCAAAATTAATTTCATTCATCCGAAAAAACTGACCGATTACTTACGGTATTCCTTAATATTTTTTTACAACATTTTACCTCTCTCATAAAGTTTGAAAGCCCATAAATTGATATCGGTGACGGTACACCTAAGAAACATGGTGCACTTCCATAGACAAGGGTCTATCATCCAGATTTGACTCCGGGTGGGCTCCCGCCAGAAGCTCTGCGGTCAGCCCTGAGTGTCGCTTCTCCATACTCGGCCTGCGATACACTACGGCTACTTGCATGGCTTGCTCCACTCAGGACCTCCCTTGAGCTTCTGGCTCCCGCATTTTTTTAATACACTCCAGAGGTAGTAGCGCCAAGACTATATGGAGTCGGTGTGCTCCGAGTCGGATCTGGGTCTCATGTAACCAACTCGGTCCGATTTAGTCTTAACAAGGTGGACGGTGGAAACGAAATAGTTTCAAAGTAACACCCAGGGTGACAAGTGACACTCCAATAATATTGTGTACAATCCCTCCGAACTCCAGAATCCACTGTCACTTTAGCAATTTAGCAACACACTTGCAGTACCTATTCAATGCCATAGTTGTTGTTATGTCAGGCAGTGCCATGAGTGTTAAGAATCGGAACTAAAAATTGTGAAAGAGGCGGCTAATCTCTCGCTTTATTACTTAACGGCTAGCCGTGTTGAATGACGTATGGCGTCGAATTCATTCCGGCGGTTTTTTAATCAGCCGTATTCAATCCGGCTGATCGTTAAACCGCCGCTTTACAAAACGGCCCTCAACCAACTAAGCCACCAGGCCAGCCAGTTTAATGTTTTTACTCTTTAAAGTTTTGGTTTCTAATTTTGATAATTTGGAAAAATTTGGTCATGTACGTTTCATTTAGCATACCTACTTAACAAAAAATATTGACCCCGTGCGAAGCCGGGACGGGCCGCTAGTATATAATATATAGCTTATAGCACTCAGGGATCACGTACATATCCATATGTGAAAGAATTTTGAGTTCCTGAGAATGACGCATTCAAACAAAATATCTCTTCGGCTGTAATACTAGTAAAGATTAGTATTAACTTGTATATATTCCAGACTATGGTCTCAGTTCAAAATATCAGTTCTATTTTAGTCCTTGTTTTTTACGACTGGATTGAGCCACAAAACATCTAAAGTTACATTTATATGGTCTATGTTAAGCCACAAAACATCCAAAGTTACATTTATATGGTCTATATTAAGCCACAAAACATCCAAAGTTACATTTATATGGTCTATATTAAGCCTACTATTTAGTGGGCTGTTGATGATGATGATGCCATTAAGCCACAAAACATCCAAAGTTACATTTATATGGTCTATATTAAGCCACAAAACATCCAAAGTTACATTTATATCGTCGCTTAACATCAGACGAGATGGCGGTCAAGTGTAAACCCATAAAAGTTAAAAAAAAAAAATATTGTATATATTTAGGTACATAATCTTACAAAGATTTATGAAACTTGATATTTGGCTACGTGCTAGCACAAAGAGTTTGGCAAATACACGAGCGGCCTTATCGCTAACGATGTCCGCGGGGCACGCCGGCGCCGCCTTGATTGGCTGCCTCCGACTGTTACAATAGATTGGAAGGTAAACAGACCAGGGGGTCTACCGCCGAACGAAAAATGTCATCGCTTTGATGTTTCTCTCTCTTTTCTTTTCGCTTGAAATGATAGAGACAGCATTAGCAAAGCGATAGCCGATTTAGTTAGGCGGTAGAAGCGCAGCAAATACGAGTATACTTACAATTTACAATCTTTGTATATCTAATCAAGTTAGATTAGTATCTAATGACCGTATCTAACCAGACCATAATCTAACTGTTACAAATTTCAACCCGAGCCGTTTAAGTTTTGTTGTACTCTTAGTAGAACCCGCCTGGAGAGGTACCACACCTTTGCCAGTTATTCTACCGCCAAGCAGTAATGTGCAAACATTACTGTGTTCCGGTTTGAAGGGCAATGTTTACAGAAAAATTACATGGCTAAGAGATAATAAATCTTAGATCTCTGGGTGACCACCGCAGTGCAGTGCTAGGTAATGATTTGGACTCTTCGTGTTCCAATACCTGCGTGTCACTGTGCTGTTATGTGGCAGGCATGTTGCTTACTATCAGGCACATGTCCTGCTCATCTAGTCACTCTACACTATAAAAAAAAACTTTCTCATGTAAATAGGTTATAAATAGGATTAGTAGCATGAAGTCCGAATTTACGTTATTGCCGGTCAGGTACATCAAATTTGACATTAAAACCAAGCGAAATGTGAATAAAATTTCGTGTAAATTGCATTATGAGCTTGGCAGTTCACCTCTGCCGTGGCGGCAGGATTACAGCACAAAAGGCTTGGAACGTACATGACTGCTAACGACCTCCGTAGGGGTCCGCCCGCGTTGATTGGCTGCCATTGCCCGGATTGCAAAATGTGCAATTCACATGGCAACACTGGCTTTCTTTTGCGCCCTCTAAAAGTCGGTATTTATTTTGCGCTCACAAAAGTACGTATCCTGTGTTCTTTGTTCGTACCAATCGTTTATCGTTGTTTTGAAATTAGCATTATTTAAAAAAAGTTGACAGTTATAGGGACTGCCGATAGAAGTGAAAACTAATAACTCAGAATTTGATTCGCTTTGGAAACTACGCGGGTGAAACTGGGGGGCGTGGCGTGAGCATGGCCATCTTGATCATCCGAGTTTACTCAAAGCTTTCTTTCATTACTAACATGAGCTCTAAATGTGTTACCACATAGAAGAAAGAAGTTTTCTCTTCAAGAATGAAATGTATATTTATGTACGTAGGTAAGCATTAAGTTGGTATATCTTAAAATCTTTGTAAAAAGTGTTTCCTAAAATAATTGCATAAATTGAGGATCAAGTAATCGACCATTCCCAGTATTACGCGGCCGAAAAAAAAAATTGGCAGTCATATAAACTGCCGATAGAAGTGAAAACTTATAACTCAGAATTTGATTTACTTTGGAAACTACGCGACGAAACCGAAGAAATGCGCCAGCAATGGGAAATTCTAGATGGCTAATGGCCACGGTTCTGAGTTTACCCGAAGATTTTGCCAGTTATTCTAACGCCAAGCAGTAATGTGCAAACATTACTGTGTTCCGGTTTGAAGGGAAATGTTTCCAGAGAAATTGCAGGGCTTAGAGATATAACATCTTAGATATCTGGGTGACGAGCGCAGCGCAGTGCTAGGTAATGATATGGACTCTTCATGTTCCAGTAGCTGCGTGTCACTATGCTGTTATGTGCCAGGCATGTAGCTTACCATCAGGCACATGCCTGGCTCGTCTCGTCACTCTTTATTTAAAAAAAAAAGATTTCCCATCATTCCCGAACGTGACACTAGAAATCAATTCACAGCCCACGATAAATCAGTCTGTGGCGCGCCAAAAGAAGTTCCCACTTCAAAAAAAGGACGCTAGTTCATAATATAGTGAGCCTGTTAAAAAGGCCACCATAAGCAACACCGTTGCAACCACACGGAGGGTGTCGAGGGTTGTCGACCCCTGGCGCGGTGACGTCACCGACCCTTGCCTTGCAGCGGGGGACGGCGGCCTATTTCGATGCACGCCGCTCGCTTCATCGGCGACGATGACGCAACTAATGTTTCCTGAAAACAGTTACTAAAAGTTTTCTACCCGATGCCGTACCTACTGGCGAAAACACCCGGCTTTTAAGTGCTTGGTTGTAGGTTCGAAACTCAGTTGAACATCTGGATTTAAAAAATAAACTGTAGTGGTATTTTTCAAAGTCCAATTATCATACAAGCTGTGCTTAGTTTGGGGTCAGATGGTGTTGTGTGTGAATTGTCCACCAATATTTATTTATTTATTTTAATTATTTATTTATTTTTCCGTAGTCGCGGTTTTCATTTCAACCCTGGACAAACATTGATGAGATGTATACGGGTGTTTAAAAATCTGTAGGTGTTTATATGTACATATTTTAAATTATATATACCACTATCTGCGCCCGCGGTTTTATGTGCTTAGTTACCGATTCCGTTATTTTTTCGGGATAAAAGTTAGCTTATATGTTGTTTCAGACTATAATCTACTTTTGTTCCAAATTTCAGCCCGATCCGTTCATACGTTACAACTTACAACGTCATTGAGCAACAAATAGCCAAACATTCATACATTGACATTTATAATATTAGTAGGATTATTTATTTGCTCTGTAGGTATAAATAAAGTGGCCAAGTGCGAGTTGGACTCGCCCATGAAGGGTTCCGTTCCAGCAAGTAACATAATATACCGTCGTTGCGCTTGCCAAATTCCATTTGTGCATTTTTTTCATTTTCGTTTTTTCGTACTAATTTTATCTCTGATTTTTTTTCTATGTGTTGATAAAGTCCTTTTTGTGATATTCCTACTAGAAACAATTTTAACAAATTCTTCAAGTGTTTTGACCGTTTGGAAAAAATCGTATGTGCAGAAATGCACATACGGGATTTGTGTTCCGTCTTCATTCGCGCGCCAACTGTGCTAGCAATGTGAGCGTTGTGGTGTGAACCACAACATAAAAACCCTTTTTGGTGGCAAAACGCAATAAAAGTGGTAAGTCTATAGTGAAATCACTCCGTAGTTGTTGTTTCTAGTCTTTTTAATCATGATATCCTCAATTTATTGATAAATAAGTTATTAATTTAAACAAATACATACCTAATGTACCTATATTTTTTGTAACGTGTTTTTGCGTTAAACTACTTAAAATAACAATAATAACACTGTACCTACATAATTTGTTGATGTACTATATTGATATTATCATACTTAGTACACTATAATATCAAGTGCGATAAATGGGAAAGTTTATTATTAGTGTGGACTGTGTGGGAATATTAATATGTTATTCCTTCACTTTACTTTTTAGCGTTACAAAGTCAACAGACCCAAGACAATGAACTGTTTTGTAGTTGATATGTGTCTGTACGTTTGTGTGTGAGGGTGTATGTGTGTGTGCAGTGGCGTAGCTACCCAGGGGCTAGGTGGGGCAGTGCCCCGGGGCCCTCAAGCTCAGGGGGCCCTCAAACCCTTACCAGAAACCAAATTTCAGTCTTTAAAACCGTTCATGCACCTTATTAATTTTTATTTTAAAAAATAAGCGAAATTTTATTATTTTAAAAAATAAGCGATAATAATTTGTTTGATCTGTAACACAACGTTTGTTTGACAGGTGTTATTGAATCATGTTTGATTTTTATAAAGAAGTTTTTGATTTGTTTTTCTATTAAGTGTACAAGTTTTTAATAACTATAGGTATTTTAAAATGTTATGTTATGTTGTGCTAAAGCACTACTATTGCAATCGTAATAATAATAATTTGTGATATTAAAATTATAGCTTAGGATAATTGTTTAAAAGGGCCATAATTGATCTCATTATGTTTGATAGGTTTTGTAATTGTTAAAAACGACTGATTTATGAGTTACTTTAGATTTACGAGATAGTTTTAGTAGTCCCTAATAACTTTATTCAAATTTGTTGTAAGAAATCTAAAGAACACATAATACTAAACCTAAAA
The DNA here is from genome assembly GCA_963693475.1 of Ectropis crepuscularia. NCBI lineage: Eukaryota > Metazoa > Arthropoda > Insecta > Lepidoptera > Geometridae > Ectropis > Ectropis crepuscularia. Next base: position 3,085,975 of record OY856341.1, read on the forward strand.
TAACAACATTGTAACATTGCCAAACTCGTCATGTGTAATACTGCACATACTTCATTATTTTGGACTATTCTAAACCAGTTATGTGCTGTTTTTTGCTTAAAAACATTCTTGTTTCTTAAATAATAAATAATACATGTTGCAAATTTTGTATTTTTTATATGTCTCAAATAAATGGCTATGATACTGCATTAATACTTTTTAAGTTTTTCTGATTGTTAATTAAATAACACGTTTTTTGTTGTTTCCCAAAACCTTATAAATTTCACATATGGAACTTGTCAGGCGCAGCGACGATACATAGTACACATAGTTCTTGTAGTTCGTTGTAACTTTGATCGAAGTTTCAATAATAGTGTATTTATGACGTACCTACTAAAAAAAACTACTCATCAGATCCAGTTCAAACCAATTTTCGTTGGTAGTTTACATGGTAATGTACATCATATATTTTTTTTAGATTTTTCATTCGCGCAAATTATTGAGTGTAGACGAAAATGATTTTAGAAACCTCAACATCATTTTTGAAGACCTATCGATAGACACCCCACCCAGGGTTGGCATGATTAAAACAAGTTGTTTTAAAACACATGTTTAAAACAGTGTTTAAAACAGTTTGAATTTAAACAGTGTTTTTAATCACATGTTTAAAAACAACGATTAAAACAAGTATTAAACAGTGTTTAAAACATAAAGAAAAAAAGAATGTTTAAAACTACTTTTTGAATGAAAATAAATTAATGTTTAGGGCTCGAAATAGATTGACATAAAACAAGTTGAGTCTATGCTATTTATTTAATTTTTTGTACCTACTCACAAAAGGAATTATGAGTTTTTGAAAAGAAACATTACAAAGAAAGACACTTCAATGTAGGTATACCTCTAGAATTAATAGGTAATTCCCCGTTGGTCCTGCTACGAAAGTCCCTAATGTCGACCGTCGAAAGAAAGTAATTCAATGGAATAGTAGGGTATTTCCCGTATTCAAATAGAAATATTGGAGTTTCCCCATTGAACTCTTAAAAACGGTATTTATAGCAATGTGTTTCCCCTGTTAAAAATGAACATTAGTTAGAAGACACAGGTGAATCTAAACCGTTTAGTACAGATTAGATATAGGTATGCTCGCAACTCGCAACATAAAACAACTGTGTAATCAAAAACCATTTTGCAAATTTGAAAGTACCTAGCCTATAAACCTATATATAAAATTCTCGTGTCACAGTGTTTGTTTCCTTACTCCTCCGAAACGGCTTTACTGATTTTAACCAAATTTTATATGCATATTCTGTAGGTATGAGCATCGGCTACTAGCTATTTTTCATACCCCTAAGTGACAAGGGTTGTTCACTAAGGCAAAACAACGTATGCGGGGTCAGCTAGTAAACCTATAAATGAATAAATATGACGTCTATTAGAAATGAAATGAACACACAAAACTAAAATGAACAAAAAAAAAACATAAAAAACAAAAAAAACACTTGTTTAAAACATTTTGAACTGTTTGTTTTATAAAATTTAAAAAAAACTGTTTTTTTTCCAACCCTGACCCCACCCCACACGTGTAGGTTTTCAACCAAGTTACCAAGTTTCAACAGTGTAGTTCTCATAGTTTCGGCAAAATGTGGCTGTGACATACGGACGGACAGACAGACATGACGAATCTATAAGGGTTCCGTTTTTACGTTTTACGGAACCCTAAAAAACGCATAAGTTATGTGGCAGTCAGTCTCAAATTACGTTTTATTAAATACTAAATCTTGGGCTAACGCAAAACTATAAACAAGCTATACTGACGGATACCTACATGTACTGCATCCTCGAAACATATTTCAAAGCACCTTCACACCATTCATCATTGTCACATTTGTATTCAGTCACATAGACTGTATTCAGAAAGATGGCGACTGTTTGGTCTTAGTTTTGAATCGTGTCTTCAAAATGGGATCCGACATTGGTTTTAATATTGGGTTAAGTTTTTTCATTTGTCTCTCTATATTTTTCTTTATCTACGATGTTATTGTTTATTGTATGTCCTACAATTACTGTTCTCGTAGAGTATGAAACGGCTACGTAAAGTGTTTACTGAAAAAAAAAACAAAAGACTATGGTTATTTGTATGGGTTTTATTTCAATAGTTTTCTGCGGAATGATTATTACCTAATTTAAATTGAAAATTTCACGAGAGCGTCTGATGTGTTACTCAAAATTGACGCCCAAATGGCGTCTTATCAATCAGTTACGATGATACTTGTTCCGAAATTTATGTTCGCTTTACAATGCATTGTGCCAACACGTGAACTCCTACGGGCTTTCTTTCAAAATTTATGATTTATTGCGACTTTTATTTTGTGGGTTCCTTTTCTAAATGTATGCTTTATTTTGTTTCAGGTAAGTACCACTCAACAAACAAAGAATGACGGTAACAAGGAAATACAGTGTTTGGGCGGGCTGTGTCGATCTGCGATTCTCATTTGAGTTGAAACTTTACTAAAGGTCCGGAAAACCAAATAAACGGTATACCAAATTAGATATGAACACTATGATTGAGACTAAATATAGATCGAAGTGCAGAACTGTTACATGTGGAGTACCCCAAGGCAGCATATTGGGACCCTTGCTTTTCATTATCTACATAAACGATCTTCCTCAGGCTATAAATCACCCAATGGTTTTATATGCCGATGATAGTACAGCAATTTTCACAGATAATAAAAACGGTCAACATGAAAATGAAATTAATTTGTCATTGACATCTACAATTAAATGGTTGCATAGCAACAACTTCGTAATAAATTTGGATAAGACCCAAATTATGACATTCAAAAATTATAATTCTAGATTTGACATTTTAAATATCAATTATAACGGTAAAACAATTAAAGAAACTTGCAAGACAAAGTTTCTTGGCATATACATTGATTCTAACTTATCCTGGAAATCGCATGTTGAGCATATATGTACAAAGTTAAATCAATTTTCATATGCATTATACATGTTACGAAGAGTTACAAATGACGCAGCACTTTTAAATGCATATCATGCTTTTGTCGGTTCCACACTCAGATATGGTGTTCTTGTTTGGGGTAATTCAACCGATAGAGAATCGGCATTTAGAGCCCAAAAGAAATGCATCAGGTCAATATGTGGATTGAAGTCTAGGGATTCTTGTAGAGTGTATTTTCAAACTTTAAGACTGTTAACTCTTCCATCGATTTACATTTTTGAGGCAGCATTGTATGTTAGAAATAATTTGGGCAATTACGATACACTGAAAGGTGAACGGAATAAACATATTTTATGTGTACCTGAACGCATTAAAGCGTCGTTTTGTAAAAGCGTATTTGTAATCGGTGTTGACATTTATAACAAAATACCTAAATCTATTAAAGAGGCTGACAATAATAATATGTTTAAATTGAAACTAAAGAATTTTTTAATTGACAAAGCATATTATACTATCATTGAATATTTGAATGATAAAATTGACGTTTAAATTGACTTTATGAATATTGACATTTTTACAAATTAATTAAGTTATTATTGTAAACTTGAGCATAATTGGAATTTTATAATTGAGACAATTTGTATTTATGTGTATTGTTGCACGCCCTATGGGTTCGGATATAGTGATACTTTATTTAAATTTATTATTTTAGATCTGTAACTAATACCTATATTCCAGCAATAAAGATAATTTGATTTGATTTGATTAGAAAAAATCAGGTGTCTCAAGTCTCAACTACACCCCAGGTAATTTCAACTGATATTGTTGTATGGATTTTTACATTTTAAAGTTAATGCTGCAGATTTTTTTTAAAATATTGTAAGTGAAAACAACGCGACTCTTTTAACTTAATATAAATGTATTTTCTGTAAACACCCTTTAATTTACGGCTCCTAAATCGTTGCTAATACGTATCTCCACTCTACTAAATTCACAAAACATCAGTTACAAACAAACCTAACTTTAAAACGATTCAGCAAACAAAACAAAACTTATACTACGCTTATTTATATTTCAAATTTGCTTTGATAACATGAATAATGCTGACATATCTCGCATTCAAAACTTTAGGGTACAATACGTCACGGGGTAACGTAGCTCCCTCGTATAATTCGGGCGGGGTATTACCCGCCCTTGTATCGGGCGCTCTTGTATCGGGGCGGCTAATATATTTCAAAATTCCAGAAATTCCTTCACGAAATCCGGGAAAGTCGAATGTTCATCCCGAGGCGATAGCGATTGTTTTATTTGTTTTTACCCGCAGACATCGTCTCACGTGGGTAGGCGACGGAGCGATGGTATGCGACGCGATACAATGCGTGCAATATCGACTATTTAAAATTAAATAATTATAAAAGACCTAGTGAAAGAAAAAAATAACGTTGTTACATAAGAATAGTGATCTAATAAGAAAAACTCCGACGAAGCTAAATTGTTGTAGAGACTTTGGGCACACCGGTGTGATCTGAACAGCAGTATGAGTTTGTACCAGAATTAAACTTTTTCAATATAGAACGACGATATATTAGAAGTGGTGATCTTTAGAAAAAAAATGTGTTGAATTTTATGATGTACCTATATTTTTTTTGTCTGGGCCGTACTTAAACTTACAGTTCACGAGAAATCGATATCACAAAAACTGAAATAAGCTCAAAAACTAATAAAAAAATTCAAAAGCCAATATCCCTTTAACTTATATATTTTTGGTATCCTTTATTATCTTCTAGTAAACATTACAAGCAATTGGTATTACGAAAATTTAAGGTGCAGCTATTTTATCGTATGACCTCGTTCATCTAAGACAAGGGATCTCTGCTATACAATGTATATTTTCGTTGTAAGTTGATGATTCTCCAGCGTGGCCTACAAACGGAGCGGTGCTTAAGATTGACCCAATTAGACATGGATCTCGAAATCATAACCAAGTCAAAGATTGAAGATTCCCTTTGACGTAACTATCTTTTTGATGCCTCATTTTATCTTCGTTCCTTAAAAATCTTTTTGGCTTCAATTTGAAGATTATTTGAACTTTTTTGTTGTCGTTTATGAAATGTATTAGTTTATTTTTGGGTGCTAAATAAAGTAAGTATTAAATAAAATTGAGGTTTCATGGTGATCGATGATTGAATAACTTCCTACTGATTAGTACCTAATCTAATGACATTTGCTCACTCTTTCATCCGCATGCATGTGTATCCATTCTGGTTAGTATGTTTACAGTTTACACCACAGAAATCTAAATAATAACCTTATTATTTAGATTTCTGTGGTTTACACAATCTCACATTTTAAAAAGATAGAGAAGAGAGTTGATCAACCTAATCTGATGGATCCGATCGATGATTTACATTTGAGTTCAATTCTAAGCCCACGTAAAATCAGATTCTGAAAGAATTTAAATTAAATTAAATGATAAAAAAAAATTGGTGGACAATTCACACACAACACCATCTGACCCCAAACTAAGCAAAGCTTGTATGATGGCGGCCAGATAGCTGATATAATACTTATATAGTTTTAAATACATACTTATTATACATAGAAACACCCAGACACAGTGCAAACATTTGAATTCATCACACAAATATTTGCACTGGGTGGGAATCGAACCCACGACCCTCGGCTTGGCAGGCAGAGCTACTACCAACTAAGCCACGAGGCCAGTCAAAAAGATGTCTCCTAATTCGGTTTTATTGTTGGATGGGTTAATCATTGTAGGTACGCATACGGTGGTTCGAAGTTCGCCGGGTCAGCTAGTTCAAAATAAAAGTAATATGTCAGTTTCTTCGTATCTGTTTCATAAAAGTATCCGGGACTTCCAGGCGACAGTTCCACGGGCGCCGGCCACGCTTGCTTCACGTAATAACATGTATTCCAGTCTCGACGGAAATATACTGGGATCTCTGTGACGTCATTGAAGTCACACTGTCACAGAGAGTCATGATCAGAAGGCAACCTACGCACAAAGGATAATAGTGTTAGTATGAAAATATAAGTTTTTATGATATACTAGCGGCCCGTTCCGGCTTTGCTCGGAGCCTATGACACTCAGCAATAATGTGGCTTTCTATTGGTGAAAGAATTTTTAAAATCGGTTCAGTAGATCCCGAGATTACCCCTTACAATTTAACTAACACACAAACTTTACTTCTTTATAATATTAGTATAGATAAGAGTAATTTTCGCCTAATTAGTTTTCGCCCAAACCTCGAACATCCGGCATGATTTTAAAACACCCTTTTCAGGTTAACAATCCTACTAATCTTATCGATATAAAATTCTCGTGTCACAGTTTTAGTTACCTTACTCCTCCGAAACGGCTTTACTAATTTTTACCAAATTTTATATGCATTTTGAGTAGGTCTGAGAATCGGCTACTAGTAATTTTTCATACCCCTAAAGGCCTGTTTTCATTTTGATTACTACGCGTGCGAGTGAGTAGTGCAGGTGTTGAGTGATTGGTAGCAAACACGTGTGGACACCGATTGATTATTGCGAGTGCATAGTAATCAGTCACTCGCACTCGCAATCGCACTCGCACTCACACTCGCAATAATCAAAATGCAAACCGGCCTTAAGTGATAAGGGTTGTTCACCCCTCTTTTTTTTAATATTTGGACAATTTTTTTTATTTTTTTTTTATAATGTGGCATTAAAAATACATACTGTAACCCTTTTTTTTTCCCGTAAATCGGAACGCATAGATTCTCTATGCGGCCGAGCGATATACGGACATCCCTAATAATCGTTGAGTTTTTACCCCGTCACTAGCTGGTTTTGTCAGCGGAAGGGAAGGGAGCGGCCATCTTTTTCTTGACGGGCGGCGGTCACGGACCGCCGCCTCGTTATTAATTAATTATTATATTGTCCTGAATCGTTTGATTGTGGTGAGTATGTGCTGTGATTTTGCTGGTTCGATCGTCGATCGATCGATTGTTCGTGTCGCAGAAAAGTGATAACGTGTTTTTTCTAGTGACGTGTCCCGTGGCGGCGGCCATCCGCGTCGTGCGCGTGGGAGGGCCTGTCTTAAGCGTCTCTAATTGAACACACCTTCCTAAAGGGGTAAGTCGAATGTATAAAAATGTACCGAGAGGCCGCGTAGCAGGCGGGTGTCTGACGAACACGTTGTTAATTTTGTTTGTTCTTTTGTAGGAGGTGTTTTGTTGTGGTGGGTGAGCTGTGTTGGGGAGGCCCCCGGTTGTTGGAGACGTCCTGGTGTGTGGTGTGATGGTGTCTGGCGGTTTCTGGACCCGGGCTGCGCCCAGTTCGGCGGTCGACCCCGAGCTCGTGCCTCGTGGCCGGGACAGCGCTCGCCAGCGCAGGACGGAACCCGACAGGTTTTTTGGTTAGGTTAACAGTGAGTGAAATGGTGGAGTGAGTGGTGGTGGAGTGAAATGGAGAGTGGTGGAGGCCTATTCGCCAGGCCGGGCTATGGGCCGTGTTAGGTTAGTGAAGGTCAGGTTTTTGACCTCTATAAACCAATTTATATGTTTTATAACCTAAGATACTTTTTCACCCGAGTAAACTAGGTGTAAACGCTATACGTTGGATACCATACTTCCTGTAAGTGACTGAGAGTCAGACATAATCTGACGGATTGTTTCCTCCGTACTTGAATATTGTCTTTGTCCGTGGATATAATATCATTAAGGAGCTATTGTAAACCTGATTGTATCTAGAGTGTACTAAAGTTAGTTTAACGTTCAACACTTAGCGCGTTGAAACTGACTTGGTATTTGTCTGTTGTTATCATATTATCAATAGGATATGATAAACCTTATTGTATCTAGAGTGTACTAAAGTTAGTTTAACGTTCAACACTTAGCGCATTGAAGCTGACGTTGTACTTGTAATTTGTAATTTTGTCTTTTACCTTACTTAATCTACTATAAATATAGTTATAAATTTCTTGGTCTTACACCAATTACCTAATAATGTTATTTCAACGGTTTATTCTTAGTGCGTGGGAACTGACTTTGTACTTGTAATTTGTGGTTTGGTCACTTACCATACTTAGTCTACTAAATTTATAGTTATAAATTCCATGGTCTTACACCATACTGATGGAGGCCTACTGCCCCTTTTATTTTGGTTGATCTTGTCAGTTCTCGGTAACAGTATAGGTTCCTGGCTGTAAGGAGAGGTTAATTTTTGCCCAATTACTTATCTAACCTAACCGGGGAGTTTTGCCTTTGCTGAACCCCTCTCTAACCTAGGGTGGTATTCGGAATTTACCCATCTTTACTAAAGGACCCTGTACTGGGAATAACCAAATTTTAATTTAGAGGTTGTCGAGGAATTCTTCAAATTCCTTTTTTTGGTCTTTTGAAGGAACAGTAACTCAACGATCAACCCCTGGCCTTGTACCCTTTTTAGTATTGATGTATGCCTTTGTGTCCTATCAATAAACGCTTGAAAAAGTCTTACTTTTTTATTTTATACTTAAACATTAACTTTTTTTCCGGGGAGGTTTGGGAATTCAATTTTCACCAATTGAGTTCACAACCCTTGACCCCCGGATACCCTTACAATACAACTCAAAATTTGTACCAATAAGCTTTTAATTAAGCAATTAAAATAAGCCAGTAAGACTTGAGATAAATCCGCCTGGGGAAGTACCACACCGTTGTCAGTAATTCTATTGCCTAGCAGCAATGTGCAATCATTACAATACTGTTTGCACATTGAATACTATGTTCTATTTTGAATACTATAAATACCTATCTATGTTCCAAATGTAGACCGGCCATTTAGCCGTTCTAACGTGATCCATCCAAAATATCCAAAACTTGACTTTTACAATAATTGTAGTAAAATAAATTTGATAAACATAATTTAAATAAGGCAAACACTGTACAACAATCGCAATATGCTGAGATTATCTTCTGTCTAGTGAGGCTCTGTTGGTAGGTTATGCCTCGCAATTTTATTCAGATTATAGAGGACGAGGGTAAATTTCATAGCATTGTGAGCGAATTGGAAGCCGCCGCGGAGGCCTATTGGCTGCTTTGTGACGGAAAACGAATGTTGTTTTTCTCGGTTTATTTACTTTATTTACGATTTTGATGATATGACGATTGTCTGATAACTTCTTTCCAATCTGATTATTGCAAAGGTTTCCGCGAGTGTCGTATTTATTGTTTGAATGTATTTGTTGATTTGCATATTCGTCGTCTTCGGGTTTTGGTGTTATAATTGGACCTCTTGAAAAAATCTCATGGTATTTTTTCGTGAAGCATACTGCATTTATACCATTTCGCCTGTTGGCATGTGACGATATGGTCTGAGATGAAGCAGACTTTTTTTTTCTGTGTTTATCTGCAATCAGTACAGTGTTTACTATAAGCAGATAGTATGTGTGGCATTGAGGTGCTGAGTGTGTCCTCCAGCGTGGACAACTACTCCTAGCAGACTTAAAACCTTAAAACTTAAAACCTGCCAACCGAGTCCAGGTACGACGCGCGATAAAGATGATATCGTCGACCCATTTTGTAGCTGGAAAACTCATACGTCGACGTATATTTTCTAATAAAAAAGAGGAAAAGTTGTCGGAGATGGTCCCATTTTATCGAAATCAGTGTAGCTGGTTTTGAAATATTTAGAGAAATGTTTGTTAAAGCCAGTAACACATATGAAGCTTCACCCCTATAATTCCGTGAGTTTTGTCTCGGCAGCGATCACCGGAGCAATCAAAAGTTGGCTCCAAACCCCGCCCGCACCGCAACACCGCACCGCTATATTTCTCCTTTATCTGCGGTACATTTTTCACGTTCTTCCTAATCTCACCACGAAAACACAGGGCTGGTACATTTTTACAACCCTTAACGAGAGATTGTGGGTTCGCATCCCGACTGCACTTTGGGAGTAATGTATCTGGTGCTATGTAAGTTTTTAACTATTACTAGTGTTGAAGGATATCAAAGTCTAGGTTTCTATGTATCATAAAATGGTAGACGTTCCAAACACTTGATTCTATTTTTGTGATAGGTAAGAACGTGCCTGTGGAATGTGTTGCCTGTCCGAGGTTTTCCCGATGGTTACAAATCTTAGTGTCTTCAAGTCGAGAGTAATTCGGCTTCTTCTAGGTAAGCACGCTCCATCGTAGACCGCATCGTCACTTAACATCAGACGAGACAGCGGTCAAGTGTAAACCCAGAGGTATAATAGTTTAAAATATACCTTAAGAAACTTCTTTATAGAAACTCTGTTAATTTGGACTGACGATCAGACAGTTCGATTTTATTTACATTCGTAGATATAGATGTATACAAGACAAACATTGTAAATATAAAGGGATAAAAGCAAAAATACCGAAGGCGTAGCAACGAATTACTATGAAGGTTCCAAACGACAGTGCTATATTCTATATTAGGCAGCCCTACTGCCGTAGTCCCGGGCGTCGGATAAAAAAATAATAAATAATGAGTGGCGAGCCCCCGGGGGGAGAGGATTCGATGGACAGGATCAACCCGGACTCGCGGTTATTAGGGACCCTCCTCTCGGCGTCTTACCTACCGGATAACACGTTATGTAATATTTGTTGGAAAAATCTATATTTACCACTACTCTACTTTTATTTTTGACGTGTTAATTTGTGAATTTATCAAGAAAAAACTTTGACTTTGACCTAACTTTGACTTCGACCCATCTATCTAAATATTATGTACTATGTATAAAAAGTATGTATTTATAACTATGTAAGTATTATATCAGCTATCCGGGGGTCTACCGCCTAACGAAAAACGCTTTGACGCTTTGGCATTGCCGTCTCTTTCATTTCAAGCGAGAAGAAAAGAGACAGCAATGTTAAAGCATCAAAGCGTCAAAGCGTTTTTCGTTAGGCGGTAGAAGCGCTGGCCGCCATTGTGCAAGCTTTGCTTAGTTTGAGGTCAGATGCTGTTGTGTGTGAATAGGCCACCAAAAATATTTATTTATGAAAATGAAGAGGTTTTTGTTTGAACGCTGTAATCTCAAGAACTACTGGACCGATTTAAAAAATAACGACAAAATCTGAGCCAAGCCGGAACAACAATAATAACAATAATTGGATATTTAAGAATACCAAGTCTTTTATGGCGAAATTCAAATGGGATGTGTGTGACCTCAAAAGTTACTTAACTGTCGTCTGTTACTTAACTTAATATGTCGTCTGATTTCCTGTACTGAAATAGTCAAAGAAATAAACTGAAAATCCAGAATAGTAAGAAAGAATAGAGAATAGTAATGTAGAGTGCGGATGTTAAAGCCTATCGATTTTCAATTGAATAAGAAATGGCAGCTGGAGGAAAGGCACCGGTACTGAATACTAATAGCAGAAGCATTTGCATAGATCCTTACAATGGATTTCGAAGAGATATTTCCTATCCATAGTTATTTCCATTAGCTGGAGAGAAATGAAATGTTACATAGATACTATTTATTGTACACACCAGAAACAAAAACAATTATACAGCTATGAGTTAATGGTAAAAACGATTGTTACAAGCGGTCTTATCACTAAAAGCGACCTTTTCTAGGTGACCTTAGAATGGATTATTTTTTTTGCGAATACACCAAAATGCGAGGTGTAATACTTATTGATAGACTTTTAGACGTGGGTATACTTTTTTCTTCTGACTTTTTACTACACTTACCTATATCACTCTTCACTCAAATATTATAAATGCGAAAGTTTATGTTTCTAAGTGTGTGTGTTTGTATATACTAATGAAACGGTTCTGAAACGACTCAACGGGTTTGAATGAAATTAAATATGTAATAATATGTATAAAATATCTGTATCTGTAGCAAGTACTTTAACACATACAATTCATTTTATCCCATAACAGTTAGTGGTTGTTAAATTGTGTGTTACGCTACAAGGCACTACTATTTATAGCTATCTTTTCAATTGACCGTTCAATCTCGGTTTACAATTGACCGCCATCTCGCCTGATGTTAAGCGACGATGCGGTCCATGAGCGTGTTTACCTAGAAGAAATCTATTCCTAATCGATTCGAAAACACTAAAATTGCAACTACCAAGACAAAACCACTCAGGCAAAGCATTCAAAAGCCTAGACGTTTGAAATTTTGATTTCCCGAAATCTTTTGCTTTTTTGTGGTATCTTTTAGACATTTCAACCTTTCAGTTTTTTCAAGAATCTTCCCACACATTTAGCGTCTACACTGGCAATACTTTTTCCTCTACGACCGTAATAAGGTCTGTACACTGGATCTCAGTATTCCCGTATTAGATGCTAAGCGTAAGAACAAACAGTAGCCCATAGTTACTAAACTAGAAAAGTTACGGCTGGTCTAGTCGGGAGAACGGCGACTGCCGATCCGGATACCCCGGGTTCAAAACCACGCGGTCCATTGGCTTTTCGAAGTCATATGCGTAATGCCGCTAACTTAAAAACGGGGAAAGAAAACATCGTGAGGAAACCGACATGTACCTAGAATCTTTTGAAGTCATGTGGTATCCACCCGGACTCGGCCAGCTTGTTGGCTTATGGCCTTGCCTCTCTTCTTGCAAGAGAAGGCCCCGAGTCCCAGCAGTGGGGACATTTAGTGGGCTGTCTATTCTATATTCTATAGTGGGCTGTTACTGAAAAGTTGTTTGCTAAGTTCACTATTCCTTTAAATTTTAAAGTTTGATTTCTAGAAACTTATCTGCTTTGTAGCATGTTTTACAAATTTCAACCTTTACAAATTTAAAGTCTTTTGAGAATCTTCCCACACATTTAGCGTCTACACCGGCTACTTTTTCCTCTCCGGCCGTAATAAGGTCGCCTGTACACTGGATCTCGGTATTAGAGGCTTAGCGTAAGAATAAACACAACTCCCGCAAAGAGCGGAGTGCTAATAGAGCGGTCCGGTCCAACTTCGTCCTCCGGAATTACTTTATGCAAATTAGTTTCGGGATCATGATGCCTTTTGATGGAAGTGTTTTTGTTTTACATGCCAAGAGCTTAATTATTAATTAGTTTCTTAAAATACAATGGCGCTCTTTGAACTTTAGTAATATTAATTTCGAGAACTTTGTTTCTAGAAGTTTCGTGATTATGGTCGGATATAGGATTACTTTGAAAATCGTTATGCTTCATTTCATAACCATTATGTACCTATTGTATCTCTAACTAGTAGCACCTTGCGGATTTACCCCCGTAGTTCGCGATACCGCCTTTAGCGATAAGGCTGCCAATTGTTACTAAATTTTATATTGTTAGGTTGTTGTTTCTTAAGATTTTTTTTTTGCTTTAGTACAATAAAGAGTTTATCTATCTATCTATCTGCCGTATCGTTTTCTGCTCTGAAAAGTATCGTATGTTTGATATCAGAAACATCTCATGTTATCTATTTCGGTGCCAAATATCATCCAGATTCGTTAAGAAAATTAGTGCCACAGATTAGTTGGAAACATTGCCTGAGCGGGTGCTCCCTGAAAACAAAGCTTAGAGTGAATCTGTTTCTTCTAGGTAAACATGCTCTATCGTAGACTGCATCGTCGCTTAACATCGGGCGACGTGGTAGTCAAATGCAAATTTAGTATAGATTTTAAAAAAAACTATCTTCAGATATGACTAACAAATATATTCACACACGTTCGCAATAATACATTTATTAATAAATTAGTAGATTATGCATTACCACAGACAAAACCTAGAGAAATTCAGGTCAAGCGAAATGATTGGACAACATTTCTGGAGATCCAGTCAATAAGGGACAATGAACTCTGTTGGACTGGGCATAATAAGACAGGAACGATTTACGAAACTAGACTTTATAGGACACTAGACGACTGTCTGAACGTTTAAGTATAGCTATATGTAAAGGAACAAAGAACAGTCAGTGCAAATTTCCTCATCTTGAATATTGAAGGAAAATGTTCGCAGATAAATTACAGGACAAAGAGATAAATTACTTATTATATCTCTGGATTACGATTGCGACTGCAGTGCTACGTAGTGATTGGAGTCTTCAAGCTCCAGTAGCTGCGTGGAACTGTTTTATAAAAGCAGGCGTGTTGCTTACCACCTGGGGCACGTCATGCTCGTTCTACTGCACTATATTAAAAAAAAAAGACAATTTGGCTAGTTCATAAGTGTTTTACTGCTATTTTTCTATTTGTGTCTCAATAAAGAGTTTTCTATCTACAAATGATACAGGTATACAATGAAAATGCCTTAAAAAAAATTGGCAGTCATAGGAACTGCCGATAGAAGTGAAAACTTATAACTCAGAATTTGATAGCTTACTTTGGAAACTACACGGGTGTAACCGTAGGGCGTGGACTGGCCATCATGGCATGGTCATCTAGAAATGCGTCAGCATTTCCCATTGGCTCACACATTTTTAGATGACCATGGTCCCGATCTTACCCGAAGATTTCTTATCTTACCCGAGCGTGACGCTAGAATTCAATTTACACCCCACGAAAAATCTATCTAGGCGCGCCAATAGAAGTTTTAACTTCAAAAACTAACGCTAACTAACGCTAAAACTAACTAACTAAAGCTAACTATTCTAAGCGTAATTTTTAGTATTCTTGGAATATACAAAAACAAGAACTAAATAACAATATTATTGCTCCTTAACACAAGCGCTGATAACAAATTCCAAACAAGTATCCCGAATCGTCATAAAAATAGTGGCTAAATTATTTTTTTTTTTTTCAAATAAAACTAGCATTGCCTATAAAAACTAACGACGAGGGTAGCATGTCGAATACAGTTTGGCATAACGGGACATGCAAATAAGATTTCGGAATCGTTTTGCACGACATTTATGTGGGCCTCCATGCATATTCATAGGTTTATCGATTGTTACGATGTCGCTTAAAACTGTTTTGTTGAATTATGTGTGTTGGTTGCTTCATGCTCGAGTCACCAGCAAATAGGGCTGAAATATACAACATTCAATCTCATTTCTTGGTGTGTGTGTCATATTATGATACTAAATTAAGTTATCCATATATTGTTTCTCTTTGTATCATACGTATTCACAAATAGTAATTGAGTATCTGTAGTAATTATTCAGAATTGTTGTGATTAGTTCAAATAATTTTCAGCATTAAAACACAACATTTTAACATTTTAAGTAGTACACGAGGCAAGTTTTTCAAGCTAGGATAGCAAGCTAGTGTTAGTACTTCTAGCTTCGTGTAGACAACGCTAGTTTGATCTGTTATGAGTTAATGAGAGGTCAATTGAAAAGGGAATATGGTACATGGCTATTGTGTGTGAACCTCCACATATACCATGGTTCGCGAATTTGAAATTGTCACGTAAACATTTAGTTATAGCCCATAGGTTAAGGACAGGCCATATGCCATTAAAAAAATTTGCCTATTTAATGGGGAAGGCAGATTCACCAAACTGTGACACATGTGGAGTGGAGGAGGATGTACATCACCTATTGGTGGAGTGCGTCCGCCTCCAACGCGAGAGAGGGTTACTTGAGATGAGCTACCAGCTGAGTAGCCTCGACGTGGCAAGATTTCACCAAGTGCTGGCTGAGCCTGCGTCAGACGCGGCCAGAGACCTGTTCAGATATGTGGCTCACCTCAACTGACCATCCTACGTGCTGAAATAGCTCTTTACGCCTAACTACCTTAATACCTAGTCACAATTGTTATTAATAATGGGACCGTCATGTAATTAGTCATAAAAGTCCCAAAAAAAAAATTGATTAAAAAAAAAAAAAAAAACGCTAGTTTTGTCAACACGAAGTTAGAAGTACTAGCTTGCTAGCTTATTAAAACTAGCTACACGAGGCTAGTTTCGTCGGGCATCTCAGGCACTCGGGCATAACCCCCGACTAATCTTGGATTTTAAATGTATCATATTGTGTAGTATTGTACTATATAGTCCTGCCATTCAATTTGATACCTACATTAAAAAAAAATGACCTATTTTTCCATTTTGTGATGGCGGCCTTCTTGGATTTTAATTTTATTTTAGTGTATTATACTAGTCAAGCCCGTTCACTTGATACACATATTAAGGGAGTCCTGAAAAATTTTGTTATCCGTCATTTTGCGGCGGTGGCCATTTTGGGTAGATTTACATCAAACATGGCTAATCCTTCCTTACAATACCTTATTACCTTACACTTCCGATTACTCACTTACCTTTCAAACATAAAAGGCTAAATCGGTTCATGCGTTCGGTAGCGCCGTTGTCAGAGACAGACATACACACAGACACGTCAAACTAATAACAATCACTCCGTCGTTTTAGCGTCGGGGGTCAAAGAGCCGAGAATTAACTGAATACAAAACAATTTCTGCATCGATCGTTGTCGCGTCGCGCGACGCCTTCTTATTTGGCAACTGTCTAACTTGTAACATAAATCAATTTACCTTTCTCATACCGCCTACTCTGCCCTCACCCTGGGGCAAATGAGAAAAAACTGAGCAACGCCTTTATTACCCCCACGGGAACAATGACATTCCGTCGAGTCTCCAACTCGGAAACTATCCGGTTCGAAAATATGGGATTCTATTACAAACAACCTATCGTTTTTCCATAAGGATATCGAGTTCGGAGAGAAAAACAATTTGCTTATTTGTAAACTTCCTCAAAGTTGAGATAAGGGGTTAGATTTCGAAAGTTAGGATGTATTTAAGGAAGTGTAATGGAAACTCGTGAGTTAGTTGTTTTGTCCTCTGTCGCTTTTGCGCTCTCTGAGTGGGGGATTTTAAAAATGTCGCTGAAGTTATTACAGTGAAGCCTTGTTCTTCTCGGAAATAAATGGGGTAAGTTGAGCCTTGTATCAACAACACGTTACGTGTATAAAAGGTTGTACAGATAGGGCAATAAGCCGACGGACTTGTCACAATCATCTCTTACTAAAAGATGAATTCCAAGTACATAGTAATGTTTAGACAAGTTATGGCTGGTCTAGTCAGGAGAATAGCGACTGCCGATTTGGAGCCCCGGGTTCCAATCCCACACACCACTGCTTTTTCGTAGTCATGTGCGTAATGCCACTAACATAAAACAGTGAAGGAAAACATCGTTAGGAAACCGATATGTACGTATAGAATCTTTCGAGATCACGTGTCATCCACCAACCCGCACTGGGTCAGCGTGGTGGATTATGGCCTTGACTCTCTCCTTGCGAGGGAAGGCCCTGAGTCCCAGCAGTGGGACCATTTAGTAGGCTATGTAAGTGATGTACCTATAAACATCACTATGTCCCGGTGGTGCCTGTCATAACAGCAGAGTCTCGCTCCTATTGGAATACGAAGGCACCAAATCAGGACGTCTACTCTAATTCAACGAAAACGTAATTTCGAAATAAACTCGCGATTTTCCAACTCCGATTCTACTTCGATCCGTCGTTTTGTCCGTTTAAATGTTCTAAGCCTACTCTAATTACAGTATGCTTAGAACATTTAAACGTCAAACAATGTTGTATCGGACGAAACGAAGTAGAACGAGAGAAGGAAAGTCGCGAGTTTTTTTTCGAAATTTCGTTTTCGTAGAAACAGAGTAGACGTCCAGAACTGCACTGCGATCATCAAAGCAAAGGTACTTGTAGTACTTCCCCTGGCAGACTCTGCAAATAATAATACCACTACTAAAATAATAAACAACCGTTAAATTATTCGGATTCTGTTCAAACAAAAACAATAAAATCGCGACTACAAAATGAAGAGTCGGGGATGGCAAAGTGAGAAACATTTTACGACCTATTCTAATACCCACAAAGTACAGAAATAATTTCACAAAAATCTGTCAAGCTGTTTGGAGGAATACGAAAACAAACATCTAGAAATTATATTGTATGTATAAGTCTAGCAGTGTCCCGCAGTTTTACCCGCCCAGTTCCGAGCCCGTTGTCTTCCCGTGATAAAAAAGCCCATGTGTTTTATCAGACTACATTCCGACGTGATTGAGCAACAAACATCCAAACTACCCCATTTATAATACTGAAAGAATTATATTCTAGATTAATATCATAGGTAAAGTAATAATCAGTGTGAAATGCCTCTTGTGTATAAAATCCGCTGCGTATAACCCAGGAATCTTATTTAAGTTTGTTTGTGTGAATGCGTGGAATGTTTCCGTCGTCTACCTAGATCCCTGTTAACTGATGCCGTGTTTGTGCGACCTAGATACCAAGAACTTCAATAAAAGAGAAATGCGTATGAGCTTTTTATGTGGAAAGGATTTTTGTCTAGCTATGAAAAGAATTTCAAATATCCCGTAATGTGAATTAGAGTGCAGGCGAGAATTTATTATCGAGAGAATTCAGAATCGAATTTATGTTTATGACGAGTTTGGCAGCGAAAATGACGACATTAGTATGAGCTTTTTAACTCTTGAACATTGCCACAACATTGCTAGCTTTTCGATTTTTTGTCGGATGCACCTCGGCGTGTGTGGTTTAAAATCGCCTTTATTTTTTCTATCGGACTGCTCTTAGCTCGAGAAAGGGAAATCGTTTCATGGTTGACGTTACAAAGACTTGAACGAATAGGTTTGACTCTATATTTGTGGTAAGAACGTCTAGGCTGTAGAATGCGTTATCTGAGTGGGGTTTTCTGGATAGTTACGATTTCATTTCAACGTTCAAAGGTCTTTCGTTCTGTGAAGTTTTCGCTTCTTTAACTTTATCGTCGTGATGATGATTAGATGATTTTTCTTTTTTACTGGATAGAGTCCTCATTACTAAACTAATTTAAGTAAAATGAAAACTTTACTTCACTTCATAATAACTACTACTTACACTAAGCATATCTGAATTATCCATAGACTGATAAAGGTCAAGATACAATCAAGATGACCAAGCCTACTACACCAGTGTAGCCCTGCTGTCTTTGTATATTATTACAATAAAGTCACATATAATTATATATGTGACTTTATTGTAATAAATGCCTATTGTAGGTTGAAATTCTTCATCCTATTCGTAGGCATCACCCTTGATAATTTTGGCATAAGTGGGAGAGGTTTTAAATTCAATACGATATCAATCAACAATAAGGACTTCAAATCATTCAAAAGCTCGCATAACATAAAACCTGCAAATAATATATATGAACATGTATAATGTTTTATCTTGTTTTCTTGTACGTATTTTCTTTTATATAAAAGAAGTTCATAGCTGTAAACTTCAGTTTTATTGCTCGTAAAATTATTGTCATAAAAATGTCTTTCGATTTGTAATTAAGTGGCTCATAAAACATGACTGTCATCCATCTGAAGTGTGTCTTCAGCAAACATCAGAAGGTATACTTTTAGTTAACAATTTGCAGATCACTCAAGTTCAGGTGAGTGTTATGAGTTACAAGGACTCGCTAACCTTTCAAGCTGCGTGATTGTTTTCATTGTTTGTTCTATCGTGCAAAAAATTCTATGCTATAGAATTTAGATTTAATCTATCATTCTCATCTTCTGGGTTCTAATCCCACTATATTTGGTCAGAACGCGTTGTTCTGACCAAATCGAGTGATTTTCTTTTCCAATCTATCAGCCGTCGTCTCCCCTCAATCCTTTCGCAAAGCATATCATGTTGCCGACATTTACCCAAAAATCTACTCCATTTTCGAGCGCCCTCTCTTATTGGATATGAATTTGATTATGTATCAAGTATTCAGTGTGGGTGTATTTAGTTGGGATCGTGAATAAATCGGGTTCTTTTAGATTTTTTATTTCTTATATTTGTCTTCAAAATACAGTAAGTAATACAATTACAGAATCGATTTCTTAATTTGCCGAAAAAGTATTTTCAAGTTTAACGGGCAAGTCGTTACTAAAAAATCTAACATTCTTTAAATTAAATATTCATTAAACAGATATATTACATAACTCTGTTCGTGAATTTGCTCGTAGTTTAGCCTAACCAAACAGTCACTTGAAGTACAAAACAATATAAATACGTTTCAATATATATGTCTGGGTATATCTGTTCATTCGTAAATAATTATAACTACATAATATATTGTTTATCAGTTCCCATAATTTAAACTTTGATTAGTTTGGGGTTAGAACTGTTTAGCCCGGAAACGATCCTTTCTGTGAAAAATATTGTTTCATGTTTTGTTTGTTGGTCTTTGTTGATTGCTAGAGATATAATTAAACCAAGTTACTCGAGCTTCAACACGTCTATTATTTTTATGACTTTGTATTATGCTTGTATCATTTTATCTGTTGTACAGTGATGATTGCACCGTAAAGCTCTCTGTTGTACAAGCCCCTTATCACCCAATACCATTTATCTACGAGTGGCGATACGTTACCCTCCTGTATTAATTTACCCGGTGCGTATTTTATCTAGCTCAATCGGAGGGCGGGAAGTGGCTCGATAAAACTCGATCAATTAGCTTGTATGGACAAATATATTCTACAGTGAAGTATACCAACTATACTAAATATTGTAAATATATTATTCTGAAACTGTGCTTTGCAAATTTCATCAAAAATTGAGAACTAGTTAGACAAGTGTTTTTACATAGTACTGCCTAATTTTTTGGCAGTTCTCAAAGTTAGGGCGTTTTGTTATTATGCAGCTTTCAACTTTAAATGGTGGTGTAGAACGATATACGTCTGCTAAATACAAATGACTAGATACTCGTTGAGTACGATAAGTGAGTCTGGTAAGTATAAGTATATCTGGTTTCCCTTACGTATGTACATGGGTGTATTTAGTAAGCTTAGGTTAATAGAGCCTAGTGGTCTTTTGCGTTAGCCCATGGTTCCGGGGGGTAGTAGAGGGCATCTGCGGCCATTTAAAAATAACGTGTATGTAAATAAAATAATGACTTCTTGACTACAGCAATGCGGTGTATTGTATTTTATTTACTGTAGAGCTTTAGTCAGTTTAAGATTGTTTTTTTTTATTTGGAAATATGTAAGTGGTTCCAATCAATCAAAGTCACAATTAGGAAAGCTATTTTTATGTCAAAAGTTCGGTTTGTATAAGTTACGTCAGACAAAAACACCATATTAATAATTAAGCACAACAGAAAAATGTTAGTTAAAACAATACATACAATTCCTATAGCCATAAAGGGCGGCATTATCCCCACAACAATTTCTTCCAGGCAACCATTAATAGACGGAAACGCAAGTAAGACGAAACAAGAGGATATGATGTGATATCCAGTGCGTGGGAGTGAACAAATGAGACGCTAGATTCCGAATGTACATAAGTGGCTAAACAACGTTATCAAATTACAACGACCGAGTCCCAAGTTGTGTGTTATTTCGATAGCACGTACCGAAACATGTATCGATATATCTTTCGGTCTATGAACCCCAATTCGGAGTTATCTCGGTCATTACCTGCGAACTGCCGGAGGAACTATCCGTGTCAGTGCGGCGAAATGGACGATACACGGCACAAAGGCCAGATAACTGCGGTTATTAATCAATATCAAAAGCTATTGATGATTCTAGACAGGCTTTTAGCGCAGTCAACTTTATTCTGACTACTATATAGTTCATTTTCGCTATTCATTCAAGCTTTCGATGTAATAAATGTGGAATGCTTTTTGCCTATACTGAAAGTGTGTTTATCGCATTTTGGTTGGTGGTCGGCACTTCAATTTAAAATTTACACGTGCAACTATGTTTTAAAAAGGTTCTGAAACCAAATATTCCTACTTAACTGCTTCATTGAGACAACGAGGTTTTGAAGTAAAAAAAAATATGATATCACGTATAAAACAAATTAATTCTGTTTATCCTTAGGGTTCCGTAAAACGTAAATACGGATTATGTATTCTTCATTTTGTCTGTCTGTCCGTCCGTATGTCAATCCACTTTTTTTTCCGAAAACATAAGAACTATACTGTTGAAACTTGGCAAGTAGATGTATTCTGTGAACCGCATCAAGATTTTTACACAAAAATATAACAAACGATACATTTTGAGAGTGAAATATATAAATATACATATACAATACAAACATACTTTGAACTGAAACTCAAAAAAATATTTTTTAATCATAAAATAAGAAAATGATAAAACTTACTCGGCTTACCAAATTATTATTTTTGTTTAATTGTAGTTTCTAAGACAGTTTTTCGATATATTTTCGAATTTTCCTTCTACAAAAAAAATCCTTGCGTCTGACTAATTTGGTTAGTAATTGATATTATGGACTCATCTATATTCAGTCAGATCACTTGTCATTCCTCCCTTACTACAGTTTTTCAA
Source organism: Ectropis crepuscularia (assembly GCA_963693475.1). NCBI lineage: Eukaryota > Metazoa > Arthropoda > Insecta > Lepidoptera > Geometridae > Ectropis > Ectropis crepuscularia. Next base: position 3,108,133 of record OY856341.1, read on the forward strand.
CTTACTGGGAGCTTAACATAAACATATACGTCTCGAATCTTCATTAAAGGATCGAGAATTTGTAATTTCAAGTATCAAGTAAGATAGCTTTTGATATCGTGTAGTGTATCGAATTACTCCATCGTTTAATAATCGTGTAGACAAGAATTTTAATATTGTTTCGTTATTAAACCGCAGCCGATACATCGTAAAATGGAAGCCGATACTGAAAAATATTACTTTCAAGACAGTAATTAAAGTTGGGGTACCTCAAGGTCGCTTTTTAGGGCCACTCTTTTTTATGATAGTAATAAAGCTTATACCTCGGCAGATGTTTCGCTCCGTCGACGGGTGGGTGTATACGGAGAAACCAACGTAATTTCATTGTTATATATCTGAAATATTTTTTACTGTTCCAGCCACAGAGTAATAGTTGTTTCCTTGTTCGAACCTGATAAGTTCAAACATTACGACGTGAATGAAAATAAGAATGATTGCTATCATACGAACTTCGATATTTTTAACCCTGCAAAGAGTCCAACGACTACTAAAACTGGCTGTCACGTGACTAGATTTATCTTGATTCGTTGTCGCCGCAATACCGCCTCAGTTAATAGATCACAGGTCAAGCGTCCTCATCCGTGTCAAGGACCTAAGCCGCCGGGACCTAAACAATGCTTAGTGCCTCGAGTCTCGGGACGCTTAGGTGTAGTTTAAACTTATAATTGGACTCTGGAAGTTCGGCTTTGTTGTTTCGGGGATTAGACTGAATCTAGATTGAAAAACTATCTAGGGGTTGTTTTTTATATAGCATAATAGGAGAGCGCTCTTCAGTTTTACTTGCGCAGTTCCCGTTGTTTTCTCGTTATAAATAAGTGCCTATGTGCTATTCCAGACTGTAAACTATCAGTGTTCCAAAGGAGACGGCTCATTTCTGCCCCAAGTCGTTTCAAGTTTATGTACTTAATTAGCCCCGGAGACCTAAACAAGTTACTTAATTAAAATAACATATAATTAAATAATGCAAACTGTACATTCAATACTAACGTGCCAAGCGGGGATTGCAAATTGGTGTGATTAAAAAGTACCTTAATGACTATACTCACAGTCAGCCATGCTTTTCTCTTTTTTTCTTCCGTTGAAGTTTACGTAAAGTACATCCGATTCGTTCGACACTCGATTCGTTCGAAAATCGATTCGTTCGAAACCCGATTAGTTCGAAACCACACAAGGAATTTCGTTATTTTACCAAAGGTTTCGTCATTTTTTTGTGGTGTTGCCGAATCTCCAGTCCTTCTGCGTTGAGTCGAGCACAGTAAGTCGCAAAGTAATGAATTTACTACCTTCTTTTAGTAGTAAGTACATAATCACGTTCTTGATTACGTACAAGTACCTAGGTACTTGCGGCGTTATTTTTTTTTCCAATGATTTAGTTGATATCTTTTAAACCCCGCTATGCAGAATAAAAACATTAACGGTTCCTCAATATATATTAAAAATCCTATACAATGATCCAATTTTGGTCAAGTCTCCTGCACTTTTGCTGTGGGGCAAATGCCCATGGAAAATGGGCCGTCTCCTTTCAACCCGATTTGTTGAGCTGTTCATCGGATGTTGAGGTTATTGCTGTTGAGGTAATTGTGCAAAAAAGCATCTAAACATTCGCTTTTACACGCGTAGTTCACCTTATTTTCTAATGATACAAAGTAGCCTATGTGTTATTCTACATTATTTTCTATATTTATGTAAAATTTCGTCCTGATCTTTCAGTTGTTTTTGCTTGAAAGAGTAACTAACATCCATACACTAAATATAAACCGAATCATAGTACGAGTAGGATTAATAAGATGTTCATTTAAAATGACACGACAAACACAAACAGTCGGACAGCATTTACATTTCAAACAAACTAGTTTTCTCAAAGCGAAACTGTAGTCACGATATACTCTGTTTATTTGTACTAATCCCTTCGTGCTAGGATCTCGTTTAACCGCCATTTCACGAGTTCCCGTGGCCCGTAACGAGCTGCGAGCGCCGCGTGCAGTTCGGAAGCATCTAATTGCTGCATTACGGTCCGAATGCACGGCAACCGTTGCCGGCGCGAAGCAGACCTGGTAATTTCGGAACTGTGAAGATTTGTGTTTAAAAATACGTTAATACTGTTTATTTAATTTACGAATTTTTGTTAAACTTTTAACTTAAAAACCCCTGATCTGTCCCTAGTTTGAATCCTACGCGCACCGGTCTTTTTGAAGTTAAGTATGTGTCTCATGCCTAAGTTATAAACGGTGAAGGAAAATATTGTGAGAAACCGGCCGGCATATTTCTAAAAATCTTTCGAAGTCATATGACATCCACTCTTCCCGCGGTGAGCCGAAATGTGACTGAAATGGTGAACTATGGCATTGACTCCTTGCGAGAGAAGGCCCCAAGTCTCAGTAGTGGAAACATTTAGTGAGCTGCTTGCTTCTGCTGTTCAAATTTTACCATTGAAAAGCTGTATAGAATCGCATAAGCAGACAGCTATACGATCGCACTGCTGGGAATCGAAGCCTAGCCAAGGAGCGAGTCAGGGCCACAATCCGCCACGCTGACCTAGCCTAGTCTGAGTTGGTGTATTTCTTTTACTTTGAAGTTATACTACTTTTAGCGCGTTTGGAAAAAAATATGAGAGTAAAATTTTACGATGGTCGAGCACACCGTCACGAAAAACTGACATCCTGAAGATAGTTAACATTTTAGTAAACATTGTAACTTATATATTAACTACCGCCTAACGAAATACGCTCTTACGCTTTGACATTGCTGTCTCTTTTCTTTTCGCTTTAAATGAAAGAGACGCCAATGTCAAAGCGTTTTTCGTTAGGCGGTAGACCCCCCGGGCACGGAAATGCAATTTAGTCCTGGCGGTCAAAAGGTTAAAATTAGAATTTTTAGTACGAGGAATAAAGAGACGATGCGTTAATTTCTTGTGTACAAAACAACACACACACTTTTTTACAATTTTTTAATAAAATACGTCATCGATACAAAACATATCGATGACGTCACGCGTACTCATTAAAACCAAATCGTCTATTCCAGTGATCGCCCTAAGGGCCGCTCCACACGGTCATCCAAACAGTCGTTACGTCCATTAATGTCGTTAATAGGAATTAACGGCACGCGTACATTCACCCTTATAATTAAGCGAAACAGAGAAGCAATGTAATTTTATTAAGGCACTTTCAAGCTATAAATGTCACGAAGTAAATAGACTTTGTAAATGACCCCCTTTTTTATTTAACATCAGAGCGTGATATAATGGTGTCTGAGGCAATAAAATTTTAAAATTGCAGGCAAAGTAGGCTATCATTGCCCTCACACCCTTCCGTGGGCTTCAAAGGAATGGACGCTCTGTGATTTAGCTAATACTAGCAGCGCCTCGCTGTTTTACCTGCGTAATCCTTTTTACCGTCATTTTCCTAAACTAAACATTATGCCAATGTTTTGTTCCAGACTATAATCTGTGTTTCTAATTTTAACCCCATCCGTTCAGCCGTTACGATGTGAATTAGTAACAATCGTACATACTTTCACATTTAAAATATTAGCAGGATTACCGCGTATTTCAGACATTTGCTCAAAACTTATTCGATTGTAGTCTAAAATAATTTTAACAAAAAAAAGAACCGACTTCAAACAGTAAACTAAAAAGTAAAAAATAAATCTCTTTACCACAAAGTAGAACGTACTTTGATTAATAAGTATTTAGCAATTCTGAAGTCGGTGCCAAGTAAAACTACTACAGCTGAAGCTAACATTCGTAGAGTAGTAAATCGAACTGACATTTGGAACATAGAGAAGTTGTTGGGGACATATGTATGATAGACAGGAAGGTTGTTGCAACATTTACTTGGCACCGACTTCAGAATTGTTATAGTACATTGTGGTATAAGTGCGGTAAGTTGATAATTACAGCCGAGGCTTTATTGCTATCTCGAGCCGAAGGCGAGAGCTATAATTTAGCAGAGGCTGTAATTATCAAAGCGCACGTATGTCATACGACGTTTTACAACATATTTGCGAGGAAATAAACAAAACTCTGACGACATTTTCAAATAAAAACAATACAGCGAAAAAAAAGGCGCGGAATAATATTTACTTGATCACAGATCACAGCACAGAGTAAGTAATCACTATGGACCACAGATTAGCAATGCGCGCGTATCGGCGCCTTTTTTTTAAACGACGGCACAGAACCAGCCGGTATGCCATTAGTATTAAAGTAAATTAATATTTTTGTGTTTTGTTACAGAAAAAATAAAGTAATTTATGGTCAAAATTAATTAAATTAACGAATTAAATAATTCTTTATTATATTTTACCTCTCAAAGTTAATTTTATTCATAAAATGTTGACCACACTTTTCTGACATAAAAACTCTTTACTAAGATTTAAAAGGTACCGTTCGTTTTAGACGGAGCATATCTCTACCAAGTCTGTGGACGGAGCATTTTGAAACCGTGCGTTTTACATTACACATTACAGCACAAGTACGTAATAAGATATATTACGATACAGAAATTGGTCCAATAAGAGACCCTTTACGAGCAAATATGTTATAAAATACTTTTTTAATCATGTCTGTTCAAATTAATCAAAGTACGTTCTACTTTGTGGTAAAGAGATTTATTTTTTACTTTTTAGTTTACTGTTTGAAGTCGGTTCTTTTTTTTGTTAAAATTATTTTATTTTACGATTTTAAGTGATGGTTAGATGAATAATTCTTGAATTAGGTGAGAAGATAAAGCATTATTTTTCTTGCAATCTTGACTAGTAGAATAATATTCGCTATGATAAAGTGTTCAAATCCAGGATGGTCGGTGTACTCAGACCTGTAAAATGGTCCTCAGTACCCATGTGGGTGCCAAGTTCTCATCAATATTTAAGAGTACATGAATCAAGCACAAACACTAGCTACTGGAAACCGTTAAACAGTTCACATAACTGTCCTTTGTCTAATAACAGTCACATCCCACCTAGGTATGTGTAAAGTGCTCATCGATACAGCTTTATCAAGCCTATACACAAGGTAACTGCTGTAGATCGTTGAGGAGTAGCCTCGACTGTCTTTCGGCTCCTTCATCGGATCGACTCCAGACCTTCGTTGAATTGTGGTGCTTTAAAATACTTAATTGAAACATTTTCAAACGCACTAGTCTACCCTTACAGTTTTTAAAGGTCTAACGATTAATTAATTATTATTAGTAACAACGCGATTGAGCAACAAACATCCAAACATAGACATTAATAATGATGATGAAAGACAGTCCCAAGACATCTAGACGTAAAGTGCTCATCAATACAAATTAATCAAGCCCAAACACAAGATAATTGCTGTAAATCTTTGAGGAGTTCCCTCGACAGTATATTGGCTCCATCATCAGATCGCTTCCAAATCTTCGTAGTGCCAAACCAAAATAAATTGTAGTGCTTGTAAATACTTAATGGAAAAATTAACAATCGCGCTTGTCGCCCCTACAATTTTTGCAAGTTCTCTTCAATTTCTGCAGGATTCCATCATCAGATCCTGGTTTCCTTATCATGGTACCACCCTTGGAATGTCTCCTATCCAACAAAAAAAGAATCATCCAAATCGGTTCATAAACAACGAAGTTATCCGCGAACATAAAAAAAAAAAAAAAAAAAATACGGTCGAATGAGAAACCTACTTTTTTTTTAAAGTCGGTTAAAAAATATGATACGTGTTGCTTTCGTACATGTTTCTGTTTTTTTTTCTGGGAAAATAAATTATTAGTAGTCGTGAAGGCGTGAAAACGAACTCAAATAAAGAAAATTGGGGTTGAGTCATGTTTTGTAATACTGTAATAGTTGTCAGTTGCTTTTAGCATATTCTGTTAAATCTGTTTGGAAAATGGTTGAGCAAGTTAAACTGCTCCGATGTTTTCTAAAATAAAAGATCCCTAATATTATGTTTTAAGTGCGGAAGTAACTTGTATTCCTGTTACGCTTCACGCGTAAACTACTGACCCGATTTAAATTAAATTTGGTATCGAGATAGTCTAGAGTTTGACAACACATAATAAATAATACAAAAAAGGGTTAGAATGGGTACGGGGATAATTATTTGTATGTATCTCCCTAAGTTTCGTCACATTTGAAGCTAGAAGCTTGAAACTTAAAAGCCGAGTGAGAGTCAAACCTTTTCGTTCAAGTCTTTACAACGACAAACAAGACAAGATGTCACTTTTTCGAACTACGAGGAGTCTGTTAGAAAAAAGCTGATGTAATACTTTGCGCATTGTCTATTCACAATGATGTCGGTTTTCAAAACAAACCGAGCTTTATTTACCAAAACATCGCGTCAAAACACACAAGAGATAAGTCATTATTAATACTCACGTTTATATGCAAAACGTTTCCAACAATTTGATTAATCGCAGTAAAACGCGCACTAATTCCGCTTCGCATACAACGCGGGCAATCCATCATGGTCACATACAATGACGATTAAAACGGTTCATTGTACCCCCCGTCGACAATAATTACTCGCACCTACCCGCTGGCCGCGGTGTTATGAGTGGATGCAGGAGGAAATGTTGGTCAAACGCATCTCTAACTGTTGTATCTTTTATCGATCAACTAGTTATAAGACAAACGGAGTCTTAAGGCCGTCATACACGTAGCTGTAATAAATTGTTTTATTTCTTAACTAGACACGTATGTTTTCTATACGAGTTCGAGTGACCGCACACCCAGCTATAATTTATATTTATATGACGTCACCAACCTACACTATAATTGGTTGATCTTCTGATCATACTGCGGTGTATTAATACACATTATAGCTACGTGTGTGACGCCTTTTAAGCTGATTTTTCGCCAAAGATGGTCTCTCTATGGATGCGTTTGATATCCACGAACTATATCAATCAGTCCACATATCCTAGCATTGGTGGAAACAAGTTCAACAAAGCTAGATGTTTATCATTTAGCAAGATGCGTGTTGTAGATGGGAGCTACCGACGGCATAGCTCCTAGCATCTCTCGAATGGCCTTGACCCTATCCCTAAGAGAGGAAACCCCGAGTCACAGTGGTGGAACGTCAACCCGTAAGATTATCCGCTACCAAAAAATGCTCATCGAAACTAAAGGAGTTTTCGCTTCAAAAACAAAATGAACACATTTTATGGCGGAAGAAAAAAGTTAAAAAAGTATTCTCGGCCCTTGTTGGTGAGTGCGCGGACCTGGCCCGAAGTTGTAAGGAGTTCCGTCCGCACCGGGGCAATAAAGTGCCAAGTTTGTGTCGAGCCGGCTGGCTGCATCTATACGACTCTTTATGAGCCACGAAAATTCAGACTGTTTGAGATACAAACCCGAAAATAAAAGATAAAACTGGGCTAAACAGATAAACCGATAAAGTGACCGATTGGTGGTATAAGCCAATTATTTTTATCTCGCGTATGACTCGCCTGATGGTAAGCGATGGTGTTGTCGACGATGACACACGCTGACCTAGAAAGTACCTATTCACTCTGACCTTAAATAGTTCAAGATTGTATCTCTCAGGGAACTAGGAGGAAGTTAAGCGGAGTGTGGGACGTTCATCTACAAGATAGGTGGACTATAACGTCGTTTTCGAGAGTCGAACGGTCGAACCTGGATTAGATTGGCACAGAACCGAGGAAGATGGCGTGACAAAAGTGAGGCCCAAACCTAGCAGTGAAATAAAAAAGGCTGTGGATGAAGTAGGTAAATCGTCTTGTATTTTCGGGTTACGAGTGTTAAGAAAAGCTTAGAAAAATACTAAGAGGTGCAGACGGAATTTTAACTTACCACATTCATCATCCACAGCGTTCTCTATCCAACTGCTGGAGGCCTCTCTATTCCCGTGCCATCTTCCTCGGTCCTGTGCCAATCGAGTCCAGGTTCGACCTGCGATAGAAACGATATCGTCGACCCATTACGAGTAATAACTCAGACGTTTAACCACTACGCCATCGTAACTTTACACTACAGTTTAAGTATGGTCTTTCAGCTTAAGAAGCTTCACTTCACGGACCTCGCTTAAGTTTCTACAAGATTAGTTTCTACTCCTTTTCATAGAGTATCTACAATGGAAGAAAATTGAATTTAACTTCATTCTTTACAATTCTCAATGCGAACTAACTTGTCGATAGCATTACGTCTTTCCCTTCGAGCTGAGCTTCAAGTAAACAATCCCATTACCTGACTTGAGTTACTAAGTTTGTAAAAGTTGGCAGATGTGTCGATTATCGTTAGAGGACGCTGTCGGTTCATAGTACCCCTCCTTCTCGCACATTCGAAGGTGTTTAAAGGTATTGAAGTCACTGGATTTATTTTGTTTGCTCTACTAGCCCCCTGATGTTAACCCACTGTGCGGTCTATGATAGAGCGTACTTACCTGGAAGAAACCGATTCGACAAGACAGATTTCGAAAATTCGTTTATCCAAATATAACTTTATGAACATTAGAATGGATTTCAAATAAATGTGTAATACCTATAGACTACAGGCCCGTGTACAAAATTTACGTACAAAATAGTGCTGAATCTTATTACTTGAGGTATAAGCTGAGCTTTGCATTAGTGTGAGTGATCACATGCATACGTATCTATTACCAAAAGTACAGTCAGACAACAAACTCTTAAACAACAAGCTGACATTAAATATCCAGGATCAATATGGTCATTGCGAAAAGAAGTATCTCTTTTAGGATTCAAATGGTCAAGGACAGAGAATAACAGAAAATTTTTAATGGAAAAGCATGAGATCCGTCACCTACGTATAACTTATTTACTTAAAATTTCCGAATACCGTATTCAGGGCAGGCCTATCGTTTATACCGATGAAACATATATTGACACCACTCACACTTCATCAAAATCATATTCAGATGGCAGCACTTCTGGTTTGAAGAAACACCTTATTAAGAGAACATGGTCACAGCGTCCTGCGTCTGACTGTACTTTTGATGATCACTCACACTAATGCAAAGCTCAGCTTATACCTCGCGGACTGTACCCTTCTATCATCCTACATAGGTCTCCTGGTGGTTCATTTACTACGTAAATTTTGTTCACGGACCTCTAGTCTACTATGTCAGCTATCTGGTACGTAGACGCTTTGCTTAGTTTCGAGCTAGGAGGTGATGTGTAAAACGACTAATAGGTGTTATAATTATCCCATGTACTTTAAAAAAAGTACCAATCTAAACAAATATCTGTGAAAAATATTTAAATCAATCTGCACTTATCGTTTGTGGTTCACTATATTCGTTCACTGTTAAAAACTGCATTAAAATATGTATGTATGTCCATATAGAATCTACGCCGCCTATGAAACAAACAAACAAAAACAAACACCGCTACACTCATGTTTGTCACAGTCTCTAGACAGACACACTCGCAGACATACTTATTCATTACTAGTATAAACCCGCGAGTTCGTTCACGTACAATTTAGAAAAGTAGGCTAGGGAACTCTGAATTTAATCGAGGTAAAAAAAAAGCCTTCCAGAGGTTATTCCAGACATAATCAATCTGTATTTCAAATATTCCGTAAGTTAAGCAACGTGATTGACCAACAGACATCCAACATTTCGCATTCTACTAATAATATAATTGTCAAAGTTTGGATGTTTGGGTGTTTGTTGCTCAACCACGTCGTAACGTCTTAACGGATCAGGTTGAAATTTTGAACAGAGCTAAATTATAGTCTGGAAGAACACAGCCTTATTTTATCCTTGGAAAATAACGGGAACAGGCATTACGCGGGCAAAACCGCGACGCGCTGCTAATATATACTATTAGTAAGATCATCTGTCTCAGCAGGTCTACTACGAAAACAAACTCCGAATGATCGGATCCGACCGACAGCTGAATCGGATTGTAGCCTACCTCGAAAAAGAGTCAGATCGATACATCTCCGTCGGAAGTTATAGACTTAGGTCGGATGAGCGTCGAATAGAACGAAACGGCCGATCCTATCAACCGACAGAATGTCTGTCGAGGTAGGAAAAGTCCATAAGTTCGGCCGATATATCGTTTATCGGACTTCGTAGTAGGCCTGCTGGTGTCTACCAGCCTCATATATGCATTAACTGCGACTTGTCAAAACTTATTACACTTTTCCTTATTTCTGTCTTCTTTTACATCGGTGGTTACGAGACGCGCGAGGGTAATGGCGGACTGTGAACTAACAGCGCGTTAAAAGAAGCTCCTCTTAACCTCCTTCGAATTTTGACGTCGAAACTTCTAAGTCCGCAGCTGTGGCCGGGGCGAGGAGAAACGTGCAGTGTTTGGGTATATTGCATTACTGTAGCAAAGCTCGACTAATTATCCTTGTGGTAAAGTTTGTAAACCGAAGCTGCAGGATACTGCAGTTGTTTTTAATGATAGTAGTATATTTTTATTTGTTTCCTACTAATGTTATAAATGGGAAAGATTAGTTTTTTCGTGTGAGGATGTTTTGATGTCCTTTTGTTCAAATGTTTTGGCACGGCTGAACAGATCGGATTGAAATTTTAAATAAAAGTAACCGAAATGTGCAAAACAAACATGATTTTAAAATTTTGCTTAGAATTGGTAAAAGGTAATGGTATCCGTTGATATTCCTCTAGACAAGCTTGTATGGGGAAAACCAAAAGCCAATCGATTTTTTTAAAGTGATTGCACTTCACCTGATTAGACGACGACATGGTGGGTATAGTGGCAAAAACATGCGACTCACAGTCGAGAGATCGCAAGTTTGAATCCCGCCTGGACTTCGTATTTTTCCCAGTGCAGATATACAAGTTTATCTAGCTTTGCCTAGCACCACTAGCTTTAAAGGTGATGGAAAACATCGTCTGGAAACCGGAGCGTTCTAAGAATCTTTCGACGTCATGCATCATCCACCAACCCGCATTGGCCAGCGTGATGGATTAGCGACGAGATGGATTGACTCTCTCCTTGCAAGAGAAGATCTCGATTCCCAACATTTAATGAACTGCTTATGCTGATTAGACTTCAGAAGGTACCTATATTATTTTTATTTTTTTATCGCGTTAATTTCGTGTTAGACCACCAACTCGCCTGATGGTAAGCAACGGTGTGGTCGAAGATGACGCATGTTAACCTAGAAAGTACCTATTCACTCTGACCTGAAAAGCTCTAGATTGTATCTCTCAGGGAACAAGGAGGCCGGCAACTTATTCCACTCTAAAGCTGTACGTCCGAGAAAAGTGGATTCAAATCGTTTTGTACGGATTTTGGCAATATCCATCCACACAGTGTATGGGTGGTAGTGGCCCGATTTACGCCTAATAACAAATACCTACGTAATGTATTTCACCTCCAAAACCTCAACTTGATACATCAACATCTAAAAGCAATCCCCGTTAATATTGTCCTCACGAGTTCCCAACTCGCACTAAAGCCTCGGCAGTTTACATCGAAGGCCTCTAATGATCCTTTATTTCCCGCGGCCAAATAGGCCTTGAACACACAACCTTCTGACCACAGACATCGATATGTCTAGCCTAGACTGAGTTATAGGGGCTGCCAGTTACCAGATAATACTGCGGCTATGTCTCGGTCCGGTCCTCTATTCTGTAACAACTCTAAGCCAAAACAAAAACTCGCGTTAAAACTTGATCTTAGTTAGGGTTGCCATCCGTCCGGGTTTCCTCGGATTTGTCCTATTGTAGAGGGCTTTCGGGGAGCGTCCGTGAAGGGGTGAGCGTGAAGGAGTTTTAAAATGTTAAGTAATTTCTAAAGTTTACTTAACTCTACGATAAATTAGTTGTTTTTCCGAAACCTCGCTGTCTCATTGAAACTGTGTATTTAGTTGATTATACAAAAAGTCTGAAATTTAGTCAAATGTATGAGTTTAATTTTAAAGTGAAGTCGATGTGTATAAAGTCAAAGTAAAGTTAGTGCAATAATGTTCAATTTACTCGACTTTTTATTAGTGACCACGTCCAAAATATAAGGCTGCGACCGCGCCTGGTCACTATGTCCTAATGTCTACTTCCTACTTGTACCAGTGTGGGTTTCCCTTTAGGGTTTTACTTTTACGGAATGAACGCTCAGCTTTTGTTTAATGGAAGAGCCGAACTTATGCCGTGCCTCGGCCCATTTGTGCTGAATTACTTTTGTTTGCGTTTTTCGTAATAACTAGGCTGACGGGTTGTGAACGCCTTCAGTAGATACGAGTATAAGGTTCTCTCAGTTCAGTTCTTTATTCTTCTTCAGCCCATTATCACCCATTGCTCAGCATATAGGCCTCTCTTCGTGTACGCCACTGGTTTCGATCCTGTGCTAGTCTCATCCATGCATGACCCCCGGCCATTCGGATGTCATCGACCAACAGCAGTCACTTCTCTTGCTCTCCATCGGCCACCAATCCGTCACCGCTTGAGTCAACCTGTCATCACTCTGCATGCCAACGTGTCTATATTATTCTGCGGTGATTGATTTAAGAATTGATAGATTTATATCGCACTCCAAAATTTTAGTGAAATTTGTGTCGATTATAATAAACAAATACATATTAGTGAATGGACATATCAAATTCGACATTTTTCACATAACACTATCAAGGCTCAAACTATGCAAAGCTTGTGCTATGAAGAACCAATTAGCTGATTTAAAACTTGCAAACCTACTCGTAAACTCTAAATACATAGAAATATACACACATAGAACGAACATTTCAATTCATCATCGCATACATATTTTTTCCAATTGTTAATCGAATCCACAACCTACATAGCTCTATAGGCTAATTGACTAGTAGGTACTGAGCCACAGGTATTCATAAGGAGCAACGCCAGCAACTCAGACCATAGTCTTTTTAGTATGATTACAAAAGTTCAATTTTTTTACGGTATTAGCCCCGGAGACAGACCTCTAGTTTACTTCAACCAAACAAAAATCTCGTAAAGGAAAAAAGCCATTGTGTTCTAAAAGGCTTTGTGGGAAGTTCATCCCGCACTTGACCTAAACCCGCGGGCGAGACGGGAGACTTCAATCGTCTGCGCCTAGACGGACAAATACACCTTATACATCTTTATTACCTACTAGTGATGTAACGAATGTTACATTTTGGACATTCGCGGATGCGGATGCGAAACGAATATCTGCTTCCAACATTCGCGAATACGAATATTCAGTTTTTATTTAAATTTCAATCGCATTCAAGTTGTTTCAAGTTTTGCATTGTTTTATGTTTCAATTGCGTAAAAATTTAGTGTTACAAGTTCTAATGGCAATAGAAAACTATTTTTGTTTGTTTACATTATATTTAGTTTTGTTTGTCAAAGTCTTATGAAAATTTAATTGTTAAGCTTCATTGCCCAAAGTTTACTTAAATAAATGATAATGATACCTAATGATAAAGAGAAGACTGATGATTTGATTGTTTTTATTTTACGAGGTTAAATTACTTTTTACGACATTAAAAACGTAAGTAATCAATGGTTTGTTTTATTAACTAACTATTACCTGCATTTTTTTAATATTCGCAGTAATTTCGAGAAGACGAATACTAATATGCAAAAATATGCGAATATTCGTTACAACACTATTACCTACTATGTGATATTTTAACTATTGTTTCATTTTTCTCGCCTTTTCGTGACCACACCGGTTGTAACACTGCTGAAACATTGAGTAATTAAATAATAATTACAGTGCAAACTTATTACATTAAAAACTACTGTCCTGTGTCAATCGAGCTCTAGTTCTATCAACCATACTAAATTCTGTCACCCATCTCACTTGTGGACATTCCATTTACCTATCAAATAAAGGTTTTTATAAACCTTTTAGGGTATATGTTCGGTCATTTTAAAACACATACTCGCTAAGTTCAGTCGAATTCATTGGCCTTTAGGGTTAAGAGTTGAAGTCTGCAGTCTAGACGGCTACGGACGGGTTACATACAAATTGATCTAATTTCAACCCTGGCACGGCACGATCTTAAACAAAAGTGCAGTTGTAGACATAGTAGAGTATGCGTAAGCAGTACACTAAATGTTCTCACTGCAGAGACTTGACGATTCGACTTTCTCTCACAAGTGATGAAGACTCTGGAATCGATTGAGAGACGTGTCAAAAGGCTCATAGGCAATGACACTCTTGTGCGTAAAAGACTTCAAAGTCTTGAACATCGCCGCAAAATTGCTAGTTTATCGGTTTTTCATCGGATACACTTCGGAGAGTGTGCAAATGACCTGCATGATCTAATACCACCTTGCCCTTTCTTCTATCGGACTTCTCGCATCTCAAAAAAGCGACATCGTTTCATTGTTGATGTTCCAAAACCACGAACGAAGAGATTTGACTCCACGTTTGTGATAAGAACGTCAAGGTTGTGGAATGCGTTGCTTGAGTGGGTTTTCCCCGATGGTTATAATTCTTGGTGGTCTTCAAATCGAAAGTTAATCAGTTTCTATCGTAGATCGCATCGTCGCTTCATCAGGCGAGATGGTGATGAAGTGCGAACCTATAATAATTAAAAAAATAAACAAGAAAAGAGTCAAGGCCAAAATCCATCACGCTCGTCTAGTGCGGGTTGGGGGATGACGCATGGTCCTGGAAATTACTTGGTACCTGCCGGTTTTCTCACATTTCCAACACCAATGACGCCGTATGATACGATGATATCCGGCGGTGACCACACACTTTCATATTTGAACTTGGCAAAATGTCTGAGGTGTAGGTGGGAATTGAATCTGCATTCGAAGGTTGTGCATTCGGATGTTCTCACCACTATGCTACCACGGCTTCAGCTTCTTAAAGTAGAGCTCACTTCACAGTAGATCACATCGTCGCTTAAAAGGGAGTTTATGGGTTCACGCATACCTTCTTTGGTCTTTCTCTACCACAAAAACCATTCACTCTCGATTAAACAAAAAACGCACAATTATGTTTACACAAACACATGTTTATGTATGTTAGTCTTTTTTCGACAATCGCCTGTTATGGTCCGGTGTTTTGCTCTCAGGCTCAAGTTGTTAGCGTCAGGAACGGTTACGATGTCGAGACTCCACTTGTTTTTCCCATCTCAAAAAATGTTAAACACTCTTACATAAGTTTCCGTTTCACGAATCCAATCAATTTGTAAATACGCAGGTGAAACTGTAGGCTACAGCTAGGACGTAAAAAGCCTTAATAAACATGATCACAAATAAAAATACTATTAAATTATTCATGTACAAAAGAGCTCCATGTGCGCTGAGATATTTGTAAAAACAACATCGAATTTTCTAGAATATGTTCTCGTAAATTTATTGGAATAAAAGCTCAAATAAACAGAGACGCGAAGACGTATCTTCATACATATTTATTTGCTTTCAACTTGTGTCGTTTTGTGTGTTTATGTGATATTAATGTGAGATACGGGAGTGTACTTAATCGATTTATGTACGTTACGATGCTTCGTTGTGTTTATGAGTGTTGTTTGTGTTTTGTTTTGTTATAGAGAGTGACGGGACGAGCAAAACAGGCGTCTAAAGGCCGATTTACATCAGACGAGCGAATGCTCATTCTATCCCCACTGTATCAAATTCATTTGGTATAAACAAACGTAGAGCATTCTTTCGTTGTTTCGTTTGCGTTCTCAAAGATTCTATGGAATTTATAATATGGAAAACGCTAAGAACGATCTTTCGTACACTAAAAGATCGAGAAAGAATGCTCTTGTTCCAGCTCTAGCTCTATGTTAGTTTAGTTTAAATCGGTCTTGATGGGAAACTACTCCGCTGCTCATAACATCACATCACCTAACTATTTGAACATGAAGGGTGGACCCTTAGATAAAGAATAAGTAAATAGATCAGGTTTTCCACACAGTTCCTTTGTACCAATCGTAAGCAGATGAGGTGTATGTTAGCTATGGCGCGACAAAAGTATGACACTTCCACAAGACCGACAAGACAAGATCGATCAGACCCGTGCTTTCGGTGTATGGCGTTTGTTCTAACTCTATACGTAGTATATGTAAACTCTTTGGGTGGACCCTTCATGTTAATCATTGCACTGCGCTCGCTCATCACTCAGAGACAACATATTTTATATTGTAACCTGTTTTTTTTTGGAAACATGGCCCTTCAAGCCAGAATATAATAATATTTAGACATTACTGCTTAGCTGTAGATTGTAAAGATGTAGCACTTTTCCATGCGAGTTCTGCAAATGCACTAATATACACATATTAAATGTTGTTATCTACTGAAATTATTTATATTAATAGTTTATTTTTGCCATTTCCAATCCGTTAATAGTAGCCTGATAGAGATCACTCTAAAGATACCAATTAAAATACTTCAATAAAAGTCTCAGGTTCATTGTAGTTTCTATCCTGTATTTTGTGATCTTTTCACAAAAGATTATTGTAAACAAAAAGCAAGCTTCTAACCACTAGTCGATAAGTCAACACTCGTTAACACGGCCCCGACAGAACACTAGACACAAAACGATCCAAAAAGATTTTACCCAACGGACGCACCCAATCCCCCACGCTCCGAGCTATCGAGTTTTACAAAGGCACAGGCCAAACAATTACAATTATTGTACACGAAAGTACACGTGAGTAAATGTGTATCATTCCACGAAAACTAATATTTTGATGAATGCTTGAACTAGTATTAACTACTAGTATGTTGATGGACCATGGTTGAACGCTGACAGCGGAAGTTTTGTCGCTTAGGGACGCATTATTGGTTATATTTTCTTCCTTTTTTACGTGGCATATGGGATAACATTACGTCTAACGTCTTTCCGGAGGGCTTTATGTAGTTTTTCTCGTCATATCTTGAACTTTCTCATTTGTAATATTACTCGTAGTAAGATATGGAACGAACGATTTTTGACATCAATTTATGAATTGAATACGCTGGCTAAGTGCACGTTGGCGCATAACGCATAACACATGTTCTCAAAAACGTTTATTTTGTCATACAGGTGTTTTTAAAAATGTTTTCCTGTGCCGTTAAAGGCAGTGCTGGTGACAAATTTGTATACTTCAAACAAATACTCAATAGGTCTACCGGAGGGTCTACTAGAACTGTCTTAGCTTAGATATTGCTCTTGCTTTCTTTTCTGCTTGAAATGATAGAGACAGCAATAGCAAAGCGAAAGCAGATTTAGTTAGGCGGTAGAAGGCCAGGGTTCGAATCTACGACCTTAAGATCGTGAAATCGTCTATTCCAGACACTAGGCCACAGCTTTTTTTTTTTATATCATAGAGTGACGAGACGAGCAGGTCATGTGCCTGATGGTAAGCAACATGCCTGCCACATAACAGCACAGTAACACGCAGCTATTGGAACATGATAGTCCAAATCATTACCTAGCACTGCACTGCGCTCGTCATCCAGAGATCTAAGATATTATGTCTCTAAGCCCTGTAATTTCTCTGGTATCATTGCCCTTCAAACCGGAACACAGTAATGTTTGCACATTACTGCTTGGCGGTAGAATATTTGGCAAAGGTGTGGTACTTCCTCAGGCGGACTCTGCTAAGAGTCCTACCACTACTTTGCTGAATTTGCAGGTGGGCAAATTTATCACCAGCGCTTTCGGATTTATCAGGGAGATTCCAAGCATAGCTCTTTCCTTTTGGACTGTTGCCCTTTGGGTGACCTTGGCCTGCCTATACAGCCCGTAGTAACACAAAGTAAGCGACCACGTCTCTGTTCCGTAAGTCATCAATGGCAATACGCACTGGTCAAAGACTTTCGTATTGAGATACTGCAGAGTTTATTTGTTTGGACGCGATTATCCAGAGAAATTACAGGGCTTAGTGATGTAACACCTTAGATCTCTGGGTGGCGAGCGCAGTGCAGTGCTAGGTAATGATTTGGACTCTTCACGTTCCAATAGCTGCGTGTCACTGTGCTGTTATGTGGCAGGCATGTTGCTTACCATCAGGCACATGTCCTGCTAGCCTTGTCACTCGTCATTTAAAAAATAAAAATCTCAGGAACTACTGGGCCGATTTAAAAAATTCTTTCACCGTTGGATGTATACGTGATCCCTGAGTGCTATAGGATGTACGAGCGAGCGAAGCCGGGGCGGACCGCTACTTTCGATGATAAGATCCTATGACGTAATTCCTCGCTCACAATACTCTCCTATAATACAACGGCTGGTATCAAAGGTTCACTAAAACCCTGTAACGATCACAGTTCACTGAACTGTTTACATTCGTCCACGTACATATAGTTCCCTTATCGCCTGCCTACACCGGTGTAGTGTGTAATGTGTATCCCGGCCCTAATAAGACCCTCGCTAGTACTTATCTGGTTTAAAGCCCTTTGAATGAAGCAATAAAGAGATTCTCGCAGGTACAGTGTACACACGGACGGTTTGTTTGCCGTGGGGGGGGGGGGGGGGGGGGGGGGACATTAGTATTAGATGTGTTTGTTGTATTTTGTGTGTATTTATGAGTGAAACCTCGCGCTGTTTGAGCTGCAAATAGAGATAATGGGTGTGATTGACCCTTGTTTGATGTGAGGAATTTACGTTTTATTTCCTTTTTTAACCGACTTCGAGAAATGAGTAAGCTTCTCAATTCGACCGTACCTATACAGGGTTACTGGTAATCAGCTTGCATCCTGTGGATGTTAAGTACATTACAAACGTCAACTTTTGTTCAGCCGTTTTAAAAAAATCGTATTATCGTAATATTTTTCCTATACAAAATAAATGAAAAGTGTATTTTCCAGGTCTAAAAGCATCGAACTTTTCGTAACAAGAGCGCGTGCGCTCTATAAAGCTCGATAAATAATGCGCGGAGTGAATGAACACTATAAAGCCGCAAAACAGTGCTACAAAGGCCAACAAGTACTATTTTTTCGGGATATTATATTGAGTTTTCACGAAAGTTGTAGAACAAAAGTAGTTTGTTTAAATATACAGAACATGCCCTTAAACGGATGCAGTCTGATTATACCAGTAACCTTGTATATCTTTTTTTATGTGTGTTCTATTTGTTACTGTGACTAGACGAACAAGACCTGCGCCTGGTTTTGAAGTGAAACGCCTTTTGCCGTGTTGGCCGCCAAGACACAGATCCCCAATACCCTAAACATACTAACTAGACTTATAAACATACGTAGAGCATATGTGCCTACCAACACATACATACATGAAGCATACTCGAAAAATCGCTAGCGTAAATTGGGATGACGTCTGTGGCAAAAATAGAACAAATTATAAAAAATCTACAAAGATATAATATACCTAAACCATCATATTTCCGGCGTGGGGGACGTGACTTCACTTATTCGTAGAAATCGTACCATAAAGTGACGAAACTCGAAATTTCTAACCACTATCACAGTATAAGTATGGGAGAACCGCCGATAATGTCTAGACACGGGTAGGGTTGTCGCAATTTTAAAAACGTGGTACCAAAATAAAATTAAAAGATACGGAAGACGTCAGCCCTGAGCCGCGCTCCTGCAATACTAATTTACTAACATTGTAATGTAAGCAATGCAGGAGCGCGCTTCCCGCGTCTCACCCCGCACGCCCCGCACGTTTGGCCCGTCTAGACGACTTCGTCGAACGACTGTATAGTTTAATAGACAGGACAGTGCCACTATAATTATCTTTGTCATTTTTGTTTGTGAATCAAAAAAAAATACGCGTACCTACAATATTTTTTAATAATAATCTAACTGAAAGAACAATTACTCGGAGTTTTTTATTGTCGTCTCGTCGATTCACTTAAATTTGTACAACTTTGTCGAACTAGCGAAAATGTTCTTTGACATTTTGGCTGTACATTCAATTGAAGTGCGTAATTGAACTGAACTGATTCGCGTCGAGGGACCTTGCTCTTAATTGATACTTGGCGTGAATACTAATTGCACAGGAATCGTGATTGTTTGTCATTTTGTTGCGTATTCCGGAACGTGCCGTCGAGAGCTCGGCGTTTGAACTAGTTCACTACATGGAAGTGTTATCCCTAAAGTGCTTCAATTAATTGATCAGCAATTATTATTCAGATAAAAGATAATTTATTTGTTCAAAACATGAGTAAATTACAAACACAGATAACGCATAAGATCAATAAAATTTTATTTTAACATATCAGTTATAAAAGTTTTTCACTAATCACTGTCTAGCACTGCACCACGCTCGTCCCTGGCAGCATATATATAGTAATTTAGATATTAAATAAAAATAAATAAATGTTGGCGGACAATTCACACACAACACCATCTGACCCCATACTACGCAAATGAATGTGACATTTTAAAATTAAGCTTTATTAAAGTTACATCTATTTTATCCAAAAAAATAATGACATGAAAGGTGGAAAAGTGTTCATGTCTAGCTAAGATACAAGTGTATGTAAAGTCAATGTTATATCGAATAACTGTCACAAGTCTTGACATATCGTCACATTTACGATATCTATAAATAAATGAATAAGTACCTAACATCATCTGTAAATATTTTGTAAATAAATAGCAACACATTGTATGTACGTAATTCTACCATTTCCACAAAATAATTTCTACCATTTCCTTTTTGCAAAATCCACGTAAAATACGATTTGGGTTCCGTACGACCCACCCCATAAAGTACTCTGTAGTATGCACCCTGCATTGTTCCACTCTATGAATTTTGCATTAAACGGACAGTGGAGCAAAGGACACTGCACAATATCATAATGGCCTAGCGGGTTCCGCATACGAGGCATAAAGCTGACCCATTTCCACCTCTACCCCGTCGACATAAGAGTCGTTTAGCCCAGAAAGGACGGGCCTGTTTGCCCGTGCAAACATTTTCCGCTCCAGGCATTATGAAGTCATAATTAACTGCACTTATTACGTAATATACTTTGGATAGTAATTAAGGGTTTACGATGTTTGGTGGGAGTTTATGTGAGAAGGGCTTTAAACTGATGTATGAGCGATTTTGTGTGGTGAAAGGCGGTTTTAAAATAATTATGTTTAAGTTATCACACTAATGTTTTAGGCGAAATTTTATGTGTTCTCAGAGATATCTGTAACGGGTGAAAGGATTTGCATAAAAGTAAATAAGTAGAAGACGTGATGGCCCCGTGGGTAGAACATGCGAATTACTATCGTAAGGTCGTGGATACGAATCCTGCCCGCACCTGTGAGTATTTTTTACAAGCGCAGATGTAAAGTTTGTCATCACTACTAACTTTAACGGTGAGACGAAACATCGTGAGGAAATCGGCACGTTCCAAGATTATTCGAGCTCAGAGTCAAACCTTCGTCGTGCGAGTCTTACGATGCATCGATATAATTTATTGGATGTGCCCTCCCAAATTTCAGGCGCACGGAATTATGTTGTCGTTGGGAAGAGTGAGCTCACTCTTTCCGTTTTTGTCGATTGTAGGAAGCGGTGAACGCCGGACGTTTATACCTATCGCTCGTTGTCAACAACCAAAATAAGTAGAACCGCAACATACCTCGCCGGTAGCGATTCTAGGGGTCAAATAGATTGGTAGTTGTAAACCACTCACGATACACACAGAGACGCAATTTGTAAACAATTTTAAGGTGCTCAGGGCACATCCGTTGATTTATATCGATGTTACGATGTGATTTTTTTTTCAAGGAAATTAAGCGATTTGACTCCATAATATAACCTTTTTTTAGGGATTTGTGGAACACAACTTCGGGATCAGTAGACGTACAATCGCTGTGTATATCCGTGTACAGGTAAATCCGAAGTGTAATTCTGTCGAAATAGGCGTAGAATATGATTTATTCACTGTCTCGTGCTCTGAGTAAATAATTCCAGTTTCACACTCCGCATTTCCCCTTGTTTTCCATCATAAAGCTTGCGACTCCGTACTTCGGAGTGGGATCACTTTAATTATGCAGCACACCGTGTACAAACATGTCTAAGTAACGAAAGAAAGAAATTCGAAAATGTATGTTTGTTATTTTCAGAGTGTTTACATTATATTATAGAGTCGGAACAAACGCTTTACACCGAAAGCACGGGTCTGATCGCTCTTTCCTTGTCGCTCTTGTGGAAGTGTCATACTTTTGTCGCGGGGCATCACTGCCATAGCTAACATACACCTCATCTGCTTACGATTGACATAAAGGAACCGTCCGGAAAAACCTGATCTATTTACCTACTTATTCTTTCTCTAAGGTTATTTTACATTGTGATAAAGTCAGTATATTTTTGAAATTGCTTATACTTACTTTTTTTTGGCTTGTTAGGAAAGAATTATGCGCGCGTACACCGTCATGAAAACTCGACACGCTGAAGTTACGTACTCAAAATTTTGGTAAATATTGTGACTAACTTCGGGCTAATACTTTTAGCGTTAAAGATATTATGTATTCCTTAGTAGAAGTTAAATTTCTTAGCAAAAAGAATAAAGAGAAAGAGTAAGTATTTACATATTGCGTGTATACTCAAGTACACACCCACTTTTTATATAGATGACACAAGCAAAGATGTCGAATGCAATAAAAAAAAAATCGAAATCTACGGACAAAAGCATAAATAACCCTTCCTATGTTTTCACTGCTGGGGAAATCTCGTGGGCTACGTCCATTTAATTTGATCTTCGATTTTTTTTCGTTATGTTGGTACACTTTTCTTGAACGTTTATGAAAAGTAAGCAGTATTTTTTGTTTTTTTGTGAGAGACGTTAAGGTCCTAGTGGTTTGCGTGCTGGACGATTTTCTACTGTCGAAAAACACCCTCCTGAAACTCTTTGAATGTTGACAGTGGCGTACGGTGATTCTACTTTAGTATAAAAAATGTTTTCAAGTGGTATATATTACCTATCTTTCTAGATGGCAGAGAAGACGCCAATGACGAACTTCGCTCTGGACAGAGTATCTCCCCACTTAGCATTTGTTTTAGACAATATTAGTAGAAAAAGACATACTAAGTTTGTAAACATTTTACTCTTAACGTAATTAGGTACATGCCTTTAAATGGTTAAAGGTAAATCGCGGGTAACTCCGCAGGGTTACAGCAAATATAGTAATGTAATTAAATTTCAGATCAAATAATAAAGGTTTTTCGTAATAGTGGCTATAGGGCGTTCCTTTCGCTTTAATAGACCTGACCTGACTGCGAAACCTCATACCAAGTTCTTTGTGTTACTTTCAAATTGTGAAACCTCAACTAACACACGGTGTGCTGTGATTAGTAGAAGGTTCTTTCTAGTGTGCTGTGATTGGTTGAAGGTTGTTGCCCGTGTGTTGCGATTGGTCGAGCGCTCTTTCAGGTGTGCAGTGTTTGTTTAAAAGCGCGCCATATCCGTGTTAGGTATTTCATTAGCTGTGTCTGGTCTGCGCTTGCTTGCTCTAGGTATTAGGTATTAGTTCAGCCGGGCCTTGATTAAAGGGGCCTGATTAAAGACGCGCTGGCATTTGTGTGCTGCAATAACACTGATTTAATACAAGTTGTAGTACGTGTAGAGTCTGGGCAAAAGGGTAATGTTTTAAGATACCTTCGTATTTTAAAGGTGAAAAGTTCTTTACGAGCGTTGAACACTTTTCGGGTGAACAATCACCGTCATCGTCACCTAACGCTTTCTGAAAACATTTTTTTCTTTGATTAGCGCCATCTGAGTTTTAACAAAGAACTGCATTAAGTGAGCTATCAAAGTTATTTTTTTCACTTGGGCAGTCACTATACTTTTTTTTTTTAAAGAAAGTGTGACGAGACGAGCTAGACATATCCCTGATGGTAAGCATTATGCGTGCCACATAACAGCACAGTGATACGCAGCTATTGGAACATGAAGAGCCCAAATCATTACCTAGCACCGCACTGCGCTCGTCACCCAGAGATCTAAGTTGTTATTTCTCTAAGACCTGTAATTTCTCTGGAAACATTGCCCTTCATACCCGGAACACAGCAATGTTTGCACATTACTGCTTGGCAGTAGAATAATTAACAAAGGTGAGGTACTTCCCCAGGCGGACTCTGCTAAGAGTCCTACCACTACAAATAACTGTGGTTTTGTAAATTGACGGGAATATACCGAATATTCCAAGGATCTTTCGGGGTCATGCGTTATCCACCAACCACTAACCCGCATTGAGCCAGCGTGGTGGGTTATGGCCTTACCGAAAGATGTCACCGAGTCCCAGCTGTGGGAGCAGTAACAACTCATACTTTTACGTTTTTTTTTTTTTTTTATAGCATAGAGTGACGAGACGAGCAGGTCATGTGCCTGATGGTAAGCAACGTGCCTGCCACATAACAGCACAGTAACACGCAGCTATCGGAACATGATAGTCCAAATCATTACCTAGCACTGCACTGCGCTCGTCACCCAGAGATCTAAGATATTATGTCTCAATAACCGTATAACCGTATTACAGTGGGAGATGAACAATTATCATATCCTGCTACGCCTTAGTAAGTATTTCTATCTGAATCTTTCATAACAAGGTACCGCTTCCTTTGATGACACACATCCAGTTCCCTAGCGAGGCCCTTCGTCCCCTAACACCCCCTACGATGGCCCTTTGAGGGCTAACGACATGGCACAACCCCTCACTTGTATAAATAATATGTTTTTGTGGGAAACTCGTTAATATCGGCCACCGTTTGATGTGCCGCGGTAAATAATATACCTACGTGTTGGTTAGATTCCCGTCTAATTCACTTTGGCCCCGTGAATTGAGATTGACAAAAAGCTCGGCTGAGTGAAATTATTGTGACAAATAACGTTACGTATATTTAGAATATTTACAACGGAAAATAATGGTAGGTTTTCTTTGGATGTTTTTTTCCGACCGTCTTAAAATAAGATTATTTTGTTGTTGTTTCGATTTTTACACTTATTTTTGGGAACCTGGCATGAAGAGGATTGTTACTAATTAACTAGCCTCGCCTCGCAGTGTTACCCGCTGCTTACCTACTACATAGTATTATCGCTGTACTCTATTTGAAGTGAAAACTTATTTTGGCGCGCCCCAAAGAGGTTTTTCTTGGGCTGCGAATTGAATTCTAGCGTCACACTCGGGAATGATATGAAAACTGCTGACGCAGAATGTAGAATCTAGAAATGCGTCAGCATGACCATACTCCGGTTTCACCCGCGTAGTTTCCAAGGTGAGCTATCAAATTCTGAGTTATAAGTTTTCACTTCTATCGGCAGTTCCTAGCCATAGAATAGGTCCAGAGACTAGCCGAAACAGCTATAGGTAGTAAAGATCACTATCCAATACACTGCCAAATTTGAGTCAGTGGATGGCACGTTCTCGAACGATGTTTTTCAGGGAACATGCTGTTTTCCTCACGATGTTTTTTTTTACCGTTAAAACTAACCGTGATGGCTTGTTCGTACTCTCATCGTGTCAGGTGAGATTCGAACCTACGACCATGCTTATGAATCCGATATTCTCGCTAATCCAATCGCATCGCGACGTTATCCAATGTTTATCTTTGTTACTATCTAGAGTAATTTTATAAAATTGTTCTTTTACAAATAGGTAATTGTTTCTTTAATTCTATTTTAATTTGTAATTGTAGCTGTAACTTCATCAAAATTACTCTGTTTAGAAGAGAACTTGAAACCCACGA
This sequence comes from Ectropis crepuscularia, assembly GCA_963693475.1. Lineage (NCBI taxonomy): Eukaryota > Metazoa > Arthropoda > Insecta > Lepidoptera > Geometridae > Ectropis > Ectropis crepuscularia. Next base: position 3,133,686 of record OY856341.1, read on the forward strand.
CACAAGATAACCTAGTGTGGGTTTCAGTGAACACCTTGAAACTGAAATTGTATTTTGTTCTTGTTTAGCTTATGACATCTTGGTGTAACTAGATAGAAATGTATGCTTTTGAATAATAAATTACTTTTTAATACAACAATCAGTTACAATGAAAGTGAACTAAACGAAGGCTTACGATTTAAATACTCTTATTTTGCGTCGGCGTTACCCCAAATACCTAAACCCTGGAGTCGTGCGACCTTGATCGTATAACTAAGTTATCGATCGATTTTACGTCTAGACCGTTCACTGCTGTAACCGAAACATATTTAAAGCTATGGGTACCTACGTCACGTTCGGTTTTATATGTACCCTTTTTTCTGGTAATCAACATGCCTGCTACATAACAGGACAATGACACGTAGCTATTGGAACATGAAGAATCAAAATCATCACCTAGCACTGCGCTGCGCTCGTCGCACGGAGATATAAGATGTTCTATCTCTTAGCCCAGTAATTTATCTGAAACATTACCCTTCAAACCGGACCACAGTTATGTTTACACAGTTCTGCTTGACGGCAGAATAACTGGCAAAGGTGTGGTACTGCCCCAGGCGGACTCTGCAAAGAGCCCTATCACAAAAACACTTGATTGGCGTTAGATTTGGTTCGTGGCTTAGTTGGTAATGAGGCTGCCCGCAAAGCCGGATGTCGGGGGTTCGATTCCCTTCCAGGAAAAATATGTATTTGAATGGCCAATCAATACCTATGTTTGTTGTGGGTCTGGGTTTTTCTACATGAAATGTATTCATAATTATGTGAGTAATGAATAAGCTATCTGGCTCCCATAATACAGGCTTCGCTTAGTTTGGGGTTAGTTAATGATGTGTGGTGATGTAACGTTACATATTGGCTTTAAACAATATGTAAGCGTACATTTTCTCCCTATTTCATCCCAAAATCACCACTTATTCATAGGAGACTATGTAGATACCTACATACCAAATGTTCTTACAACTAATATCTTTTCAATCGTGTCCTCACGATAAAGCATATTTTTCTTGTTATAATAGTAGTATTCTTTATGTATTTATTTAACCTACACTTTAAGACTACACTTTAAACCTGTAAAAACTTAGTTTTTCTAAAATTTTATTTATTTACTTCATGTCATAATACTTCAAACATCAATCATCGCTAAGCAACCTCTACCATCTTCATAAGGTTGTATAGTTCTTAGGTCTAATTCTCTCTGGCCGCTAATTATAAAAGGAACTGTTCTCTTATTCTAGACTTGAACCACTGAAAGTTTTCATGTAAAATCTAGGACACTGAGATGGGCAGACAACATTTGGCTTCGAAGAGAGTAACATCTAGATACCTTGAGAGGTGCAAAGAAAATGATACAAAAAGTGACATGCCCTGCTGCGGACTACTGATCCTGCTATGGGCTGCGGACTACTGATCCTGCTGTGGGCTGCTGAACCTGCTGCAGGCTGCTGAACCCGCGAGCCATTCTCTGCTGCGGTTTATTGATCCTGCTATGGGCTGCTGAACCTGCTGCGGGCTGCTGAACCCGCGAGCCATTCCCTGCTGCAAGCCACTGAACCCTCTCAGTTCTTTTGATTTTTTTTTTGTTTCTAAGTTACGTCCTTTTTTTATTTTATTTTTTTACTATCATTCCATCCCATCTAATCTCATTTTTTTTTAAATATACTTGTATTTATTAACCTCTTATTATTTCACCTTTACCTATCTACTACTATATACTTTTATGTTCACTAAAGTGACAGTGAATGTCCAAGAACATGTATCTACTATTAATGCATTTACTAGAACCGCCCCGCGGTATACCCCGCGAAGTTTCCGTTCCTGTATTATTCCAGCAATAACGAGTAGCCTATGTGGTATCTGTGTTGCAAATTTCAGTCCGCCCCGTTCGGGCGTGGATGGTCCCGACCTAGTCTGCAGAAGTGTAGTAAGACTTATGTCCGACATTCTTATAACATTTACGTCAATGTTTGGTCTTCAACCGGTGCTCCATAGAACCGACACATTTTAACAGAGCTCTAAAAAGGTTCTTGAGAACCTTCTTCTTCTTCTTCTTCTAGAGGTTCTCGAGAGAAATATACTATATACCTGAATTGGTTCGGTTGTACATCTTTTGCGTGTATCCTATGCGATAGCTCCGGCTATTGTAAATGGATTTTGATGTATATTTTTTTGTTTGGATCAGTGGTTAGACTATTCTTCAGAGGTGGTCTCATTGTTTTGAAAATGGTGCAAGAGTTTTCGGAATATTAACAAACATTAAAAATTTGCTTACCTTGATGATATATTCGTACTCCCTCGCTGTCTCAATAGGACAGTGTTTAGTTGATTTCACAAAAAAATATGAAATTAATTCAAGTGTGTGAGCTTAATTTAAATTGAATCAGTTTTTGTTTTTATGGATAAAATTAAATTATTTTCTAAATAAGAAAATCTGTAACTCTGTTCACACCTTATAAATCCGCTCTTTAGATTTCAAACACAAATTTAAACCCACCCCGTATCCCAAAATTGTAAGTGCTGTTCCTACTCTATATTTGGAAAGGAAAACTTTGGAAAGGTCAACAATCGTTTTAAAGAGGAAAGGATTAAAGTAAACTTAGAGTAAAGGATACTACATTTTTTTTTTTTTTTTTTTTTTTTTTTTTTTTTTTTTTTTTTTTAACTATAATAGGTTTACACTTGACCGCCATCTCGCCTGATGTAAAGCGACGATGCGGCCTACGATGAAGCGTGCTTACCTAGAAGAAACCGATTCACTCTCGACTTGAAGACACCAAGATTATAACTATCGGGGAAAATCCACTCAGGTAGCTCATTCCACAGCCTAGATGTTCTTATCACAAAAGTAGAGTCAAACCTCTTTGTTCGTGTCTTTGGAACATCAACCATGAAACGATGACGCTTTCTCGAGCTACGAGCAGTCCGATAAAAAAAAGGGCAAGGTGGTATTAAGTTATGCAGATCAGTCGCGCACTCTCCGAAATGTATCCGATAAAAAACCGATAAGCTAGCAATTTTGCGGCGATGTTCAAGACTTTGAAGTCGTTTCCGCACAAGAGTATCATTGCCTATGAGCCTTTTGGCACGTTTCTCGATCGATTCCAAAGCCTCGAGCTGATACTTAGCCGATCCATCCCAAAGGTGCGAACAGTACTCCATACAAGAGCGAATCTGTGCTTGATATAATGTAAGCAACTGTTCAGACTTGAAATACCTTCGCACCTTTGAGAGGACACCTAGTTTTTTGGCAGCTAATTTAGCTTTGGACTCGATATAAGAGCCAAAGTTGAGCGTAGATGACAAGGTAACACCCAAAAGGTCGAGATGGTCGGTAACCGGCACGGATACACCTCGAAAAGAAGGAGTTTGTTGAAATGGACTCCTTTTTGCAGAGAACAGACACGCCTGTGTCTTTTCTTCGTTAAACTTGGCCAGATTGGTATCGCCCCATTCAGAGACTGCCTCAAGGGTCATACTCTCTCTCAGTAACTGGGTTTGCTGCCCACTGGCTCTCGCGCTAGATATGTAACTCTCTACAACAGTGCTATCGTCTGCGTACCCAAAGATACCGGGCTTCAACAGATCGTTGATATGTAGCAGAAAGAGCGTTGCAGAGAGTACCGACCCTTGAGGGACTCCGGCATTGATAGCCATTTGATCTGACGAGCAGCCATCAATGACGACTCGTATGGATCGATCCCTCAAGAAGTCCGATATCCACGCAACAAACCCAGGAGACAAACCAAAACCAGAAAGTTTGCTTATAAGGCCGTCATGCCAAACCCTGTCAAAGGCCTTCGATATATCCAGAGAGACTGCAAGTGCTTCTCCGTGTTTATCGATGGCCTCACTCCAGATGTGAGTGACGTACGCTAGAATATCCCCAGTGGACCGGTTTCGGCGAAACCCGTATTGCCGGTCGCTAAGGAGGTCGTTAGATTCTAGGTACGTCAGGAGCCTGCGGTTTAAGACACGTTCCATAGTCTTACAGAGTATGGACGTGACCGAGATGGGCCTGTAGTTGGCAGGGTCAGCACGACTACCCTTTTTGGGCACAGGTTGCACGTTAGCAACCTTCCATGATTTCGGTACTTGCGCAGTCTGGAGAGAGAGTCTAAACAGGCGCGTCAGTACAGGAGACAACTCAGGCGCACAAGCCTTCAATACTACAGCAGGAATTCCGTCCGGGCCACTGGCTTTATTCACATCCAGATTGCGTAGCGCTTTACGAACCTCTATTTGGCGAATGTGTATTTCCGACATTAAAGACGAACTGCCTGGTGGAGTAGGAGGTATCGCGCTACCAGCATCTAGACGTGAAGATTCCGCAAACTGAGATGCAAACAAGTTTGCCTTCTCCATCGCCGTGTGAGCCAGCGCCCCATCGGGTTTCAGCATTGGAGGCAGTGAGGAGCGGCAGAAGTTCGATTCGACCGATTTAGCTAGGGACCAAAACGCTTTGCTGCCCGCAGGGTACGAAGCCAGTTTTTTCCCTATTCGACTAATATGGTCAAAACGAGCCCTCCGAAGGGCCTTTTTGCATGCCTTGGCAGCCTTGTTAAACGCCTTTTTCTTCTGGTGTACGTCTCTCGTCTTACGCTGTCGAGCTTCAACCCAGGCTAGGTAGGTCTCATGTTTAAATGCTTCTGCACTATAACATTGAGATCCAAACCAAGGGCGAGCTTTGCTGGATGATAGAACGTCAGAGTATGGAATAAAATATTCCATAGCCATTCGTATTACATCAGTCACAGCATCCGCGCAAGCTGACGGATCACCTGAAGTGAAGCACAATGACTGCCATGGGTAAGACGCAAAGAAAGATCGCATCTCATCCCAATCTGCTGACTTGTATCGCCACAGCCGCCGGTTGCCACTGGGGCAAGTATCGGGTGGATGGTAAACGCATACTGACTTCACCAGACAGTGGTCGGAGCTGCCTAAAGGCGAAGATACCGCCACGGAATATCGGTCTGGATCCGTTGTCAGCAGAAGGTCCAAGCAATAAGGAGTATGCGACTCAACGTCTGGTACCCGTGTGGCCTCTTGGACCAGCTGGGTTAGGTCTAACGATAAAGCTAGCTTTCTCGTTTCCTGCCCAGCGTGGTCGGTATCCCGGTATGGGTACAGCCATTCCTTATGATGACCATTGAAATCCCCCAGTAACACCAATTGGGCTGAAGGGTACTTCTGTTGAGCCGCGTCCGCTGCCTCACTTAAATAATCCATGAGCCTTGTTGTCTCCTGATCCCCACTGTGCGACCGATAGACACAGGCATATACAACTTTGTCTATGCCTGCGTCCAACAGCACCCAAAGAACAGAGAATCTGGTGTCCTCAAGATTACGGAGACGCCGACAGCAGATGTCGTCACGGGCGTACAGGCACACACCAGCACGGGGCCGAAATTTGTGCTCCAGGGTGTATCCTGGATAAGTTAGGTACGCCACGTCCGACGGACATCCTATCTGCGTCTCCGTAAGAAACATGAGCGACGGCTGCTCAGTCTCTAGATGGTGGTGGACTGCGGTGATATTGGAGTGCAGACCTCGAATATTCGTGAGGTGCACTTTGAGTGACGAGGAGTGCAGCCGCTTTATAACTTTGTTTCTTTTAAATTTCCTGTTCATGTTATTTGAGAGTGAATGTCGGTGGGAAAACGGAAGTGGAACGAGGCTACACACTGCTGACCAACGGTCACAGCACACAACACTAGTACATCAATGGGAAACTAGTCTGGAGACTGCGGGGACGCCCGAGCCCCCCCCGGAGATGTCTATCTGGCCTGTCATCCGGTCGCCAACCGGCAGGATAGCGCATCCCGGGATTTTTCGCTAGATGGCGGGGCAGCCTTTCATAAGTGGCTAGCTCACTACTTGGGCCCCCAACTATCTGCGGTCGGTCGCGGCAACCGTGCCTCGGATCCCGCTACCCTCCATGACTAGCTTTCCGATGCAAAGTATAGGTGTGCGACAATACGGTCTTGCAGTTATGCAGCAACTATTCCGACCCGTTTTCCCCTGATGGCGTCACCAGACAACATGCCGGAACACGGCTAGGCCGCTTGGCGGCATGACTTAGTCTGGTGGGTGGTCACCAGCCTCGGCCGAAGCCTACCACCGGTATTTTTGTCACCTGATTGGCACCACCCAGGGACCACGTGTGGGGTTTTCTATTCACAGGTGTTTCTCCACGGACGGAGGTGACTCGGTCCCCAAAAATAATTAAAAATAAAAATTTAAAATAATTATTTCATGAGTCGCGTTTACCGCTCGAGTTGCTTGTAATTTATCTGAGTTGTTACTTGCTCGTGTATTAACGTACTTTATTTAAAGGAAGGTACTTTTTTAATCGATTTCAAGAAAGAGGAAACTTTTTTGTATAGAATAGAATAGAATATTATTTATTTCGTAGATAACACACACATTACAATTTTTTACAAAATGGTTGTATGGTACATTATGAAAACGTCAAATTAAAATATAATCATTTACACATTCATTGATACATGTACAAAATCATAATAAATATTTAAATATTAATAATTAATAAGTTTTCAATGAAACTAGAAAATATAAATAACAATCAAATACAAAACATTTGATAATTAGTTTCCTTTCCTTTTTTTTTTTACAGTTAAAAATGCTGTAAAAGGGCATTTTATTTATGATATATTTATAGATATGTTACACGATAGCTCTGCTAATTGTCGTTATAGTTCGATGATTATTTTTGAAGTGAAAAATTCTTTTGGCGTAGGTACTACAAACAGATTTTTCGGGGGCTGTGAATTGAATTATATTGTCACGCTCGGGAATGATAAGAAATTTTCGGGTGAACTCGGGACCATGGCCATCTAGAAATGCGTCGGCATTTTCCATTGGCTATCTAGAAATGCTGACGCATTTCGAGATGGCCATTGTCATGGCCACGCCCTGCGGTTTCACCCGCGTAGTTTCCAAAGTCCAAAGTGAGCTATCAAATGTCGAGTTATAAGTTTTCACTTCTATCGGCAGTTCCTATGACTGCCATTTTTTTTTGTTTTCTAGATTACAATTCAGAGGAGAACGCTTATACGCATAAGCATTATTTATCTTTACTTACTTTACTTTTTCTTTACTCTATCAAAAAGAGAGAAAACGACCCTACTGGCGATGCCTTCACATGGAGTAATTTTTTTGAATACCCCATTTAGATCTACTTTTGTTTCTTAATTTACACCCTAATTACAATTAAATACTTTTATGCTGCAAGGCACAATTAACTTTTTTATAGAAAAGAAAATGGCGACTGAGTGTTGCCATGATTCATTTTTAGGGATATTGACAAACGTAATAATACCATTTTACTAACCCAAAATTTTGCTTTACCTACGTTCGGTATTGACTTTCTTTCTACTTTCTTTCTCTCCACGTTCGCTAGACATGCTGTTCTTATCGTGCTAATATTAGAAAAATATTAGAAATTAGTGGCCCGCCCGGCTGCGCCCGTGGTACAGACATAAGTAGCACTCAGGGATCACGTACATATCCAACAGAGAAATATTTTTTGAAATCGATCCAGTAGTTCTTGAGAAGCGAAGAAGAGAGCGTGTTCACACAAAATCCTCGTCGGCTTTATAAAAGTAGTATAGTAAATGTGATAATTTAGTTGTTTGTTGCTCAATCACGTCAAAACGTCGAAATGCTAAACGGATTTTGAAATTTGAAACATATCATACTCTGGAATAAAACATAGGCTACTTTTCATCGCTTAAAAAACGTGAATGGCAACTGTGTAGTTGCCATTCCACTACCTACAGCTAGTTTTACATATAATTACTAGAGTTACATAATGATGCCTCCATTCGTCGCCTACCGAATTTATCTACGCAATTCCGCCGTCTTATTTGCTCTGTAATTGGATATTTGTTTTCTAAATATTTTGTGTAATCAAATTTTAATTAAGCACATCATCACAGACTAAGCACAAATTTACGCTATGACACTGATAACGAGAGAAGTATGTGTGTTTGTGAGTGCGTATGTTAGTTCTCATCTATCTCTCTAATGGCTGAACTGAAATGAAATACGTTTTTTTTGTTTCACTTTTTTAATGTTGTTTATATTGTTGCAGGTATAACGAAGACAGAATGTTGAGAAAAGGTTAGTAAGCATGAACACTTGTAACACGTATGTATTTGAATTTTATTTAGACATACTTACATTTTTAAATCTCTCCCGAGTTTAGCCCAAATTGAAAACATTAAACAGGACTTTCCGATCCAAATTATTATATAATTACTTATTAACTTACTAATCCTTGGACTATTGATACTAATAAAGTTATAATTGCCTTGGTCACGTTCAATCATCTATAGAACAAGAGCCCGTGAACCCCAGACCTTCGTTATTTTATAAAAGCTGAAAACTTGTCAGCGCATGCTCCTAACACAGGTAAGAACGATGGACCATTATGAAGTTTGGGTCATCCTGGCTTTGGCAAATAAATGGTACTGAGGCCCCAAGTCCCAGCAGTGGGAACTTTTAGTGGGCTGCTTATGATAATTAGGCTGCTAATTGTTACCCAAATATTATGTTTAAAAATAAGCGCGCATATTATGGCGCAAGTAGAATTACAATTGCATGAACATTAACACAACATGGGTGTCTGGCAAGTGCTTACCACGATGTTAAGTGTCTAGCAATTATTGGTGTAATTTTTAATAATATTCTGAAGGTATTACCAAAATATCAGACTTTATAATTTGACAAATTTAGATCGGTACACCTTTAGTACCGTTTATCTGCCAAAGCCAGGATGATCCAAACTTCATCATGGGACATCGTTCTTAACTGTGTTGGGAGCATAATCTGTCAAACGTTCAGCTTTTATAAAATAACGAAGGTCTGGGGTGCATGGGCTCTTGGTCTACTATCAGTCAGCTGTCGAATCACATAACAATAATAAAACTTTTTGTTTCCAAGAACCATAAATGACAAACATGTAATTAGTTTCTGAAATTTTTTGTAATAAATCTACAATCTTTTTCTACTGTGATTCTGAACCGTATTCATTATTGTTAAGATTTAAGGTTGCGTTACTGCCGAACTAACACGGAATTGGCTGATATTGCTCTCTCTATACGCTCACGTCAAATGAAAGAGATAGTAATAGAATATTCTATAACCGTTTAAATTTGGCGTTCGAAAGGTTTTCGCTGCCGCTGTGAATAGCAGTAAATACTAAATACCGCGCGGGTTTGTGTGGTATTCGGTTCCGTATGAAGTTTCGCGGTTGGTGCGAATCCTGAATACTGCTTGCGAGATATCGAATAATGTTTACGTGTGAATGGGTCTTAAGACAGATAGTATTTGTTTGCCACACGTTGGAGCAATATTAAAACAGTTCCTAGTAGGTTTTATTTTTAGGTTTTTACTAACTTAGGCTAGGGACAATCTTGGTGTGTAAATCGTTTCTATATGACGTGCTAGAATCTATACTAGTACTAGCTGACCCGGCAAACGTTGTTTTACCATATATGGTAAAACAACGTATGCCGGGTCTTTTTCATCGGTCAACACTAGAAATTACCTAGAAATAATTTATATATAAATTATTTCTAGGTAATTTCTAGTGTTTTCTAGTGATAAACGATAAGTAATTGATCAGTTATCGAGCGGGATGAAAAATGATTAAATTACTAAAATGGCTATTAAAAAATAGGGGCTGGTGATAAAGAGGTAAAAATTTAGGGTTGTATGTATATTTATTGCCACATTATAAAAAAAATAAAAACAAAAATTTTGAACAAAAATTAAAAAAAAAATTTAGGGGTGAACAACCCTTATCACTTAGGGGTATGAAAAATAGATAGTAGCCGATTCTCAGACCTACTGAATATGCATGTAAAGTTTGGTAAAAATCAGTAAAGCCGTTTCGGAGGAGTAAGGTACCTAACTAACATTGTGACATGAGAATTTTATATATAAGATTGTAAAGCTGAAGAGGTTTTCTGTTTGAACGCGCTAATCTCAGGAACTACTGTATCGATTTTAAAATGTATTTCACCGTTGGAAATGTACGTTATCCCTGAATGCTATTAGGCTATTATGTACCACGGGTGAAACCGGCCGGACCGCTAGTCTAAACAAAAACCGAAGAAGTTTGACTCCAGTTTTACAAGAAGTGTCTAGGCTATAGAATCGGAGAGCTAAGATCGGAGTGGGTATTGAATACGAATGTCGTATACGAAGACAGGGGAGAAAATCTGAGCTTCCTCAGAGCCCCTTCGCACGACCACACAAATGCAACTGACAGCTGGGGACATCCTGTTCCTAGTTCGACCATCCAAACTGGCTCCGAAAGAGCACAGCAGAGGGCAGCCGCGGAAAAAGCTTCAGCCAATCAAAGTGGCAGCCGAGGCACCAGCACGGCCTTCGTGACTGACTTCAACGCAGCAGCAAGGAGCGTACTCCGAATCTCATCCCATTCATCACCCACCTCGACGTCAAAGACTTCCAATTATTAGAACTAAAATTAGGTTTAACATGTTCCCAACTCCCCCCTATTTTCCTCATCTTCTCCTAATCCAAGACACATGTAAAAAAAAAAAGAATTGAAATGACAAAGATCACAGACCCCGGTGTCTGTGGAGTGGCTAATTTAAATAAAATAAAAAAGTGGGTATTGAATTTATACAATCTTGTTGGCTTCAAGTCGAGAGTGAATCGGTTTCATCCAGGGAAGCGAGCTCCATCGTAGAGACCGCATCGTCGCTTCATGTCAGTTGAAATGGCGGTTAATATCGAACCTATCGAAAAAAAAAACAGATTATAAGCTGAAGGTAACCCTTCTGCACACAGTTTATTCCGAGCCACATTTTAGAATCGTTACGTAAAGCAACTTTCTAAGTACTTATTTGTGCTTGAACCAGTAATTTTTGCACTTTAATGTTTTTGCTTCGAAGAATCGTTTTAAATTAGTTTACATTAGGGCTGTGTACAACTTTCCGAAAAGGTTTCGTGGTAACGGTCGTTTTGTTTCACCTAACAGTCTTCACCCTTTGTTTTTAAAATACATTTTGCGGTGTCGGAGAAAAGTTTTAACACTTCTTTTGTTTTAGTGTACTTTCCATTTTCATTTAAAATGAGCGGGTAATCAGTACCAAGAATAACTCGGGAACAATTAAAAGCATTTTCTAAAAGCCGTTGTTTCGTTAAACCGTGTTATGAAATACGCACCTTATGCCAGTTATTCTACTGATAAATAGTGATAAAGAAAAATAACTAACTGTGTTTAGTAAGGAACCCAAAGCCAGGCAAATGATACAACATTTACCGGAGAGCATAGACATTTATTAAGATTGTACATAAAAGGGTATACAAAAATTGGCAAGTAAACGTTATGCGCGTTTTAATGCCAATCAGTGCCATCTAGTTGCTTTTTTGCGAAACTATTATTTTCAAGTTTAATTTTCAACATTAAACATTCCGCCCACTAAGGACTTATAGTCCTTCAGAACACAGCTACACACATCTATACTTCGACATATTAATTTGATTTTAAAAAGAACAATGGACTGTATTTGTAAAGTTTTTTAACTATAGTAAGATTAACAAATAATAAAAGAAGAAACACAACACAAAATTACTTGGGCAAGACACAGAGTTTTGCAGTTGGACGTTTCATCTGGGACCCCTTGCATCTTAGAGACACCACTCGCGTAATCCCATCCTTTCCCGGGTGAATGGCCTCTACTAAGCCAAATAGCCACTTGGCTGGAGGTAAATTGTCCTCGCGGACCAAAACTACATCTCCTATTCGGGGTTCTGGAGTTCTGGAGTTCCATTTATAGCGCTGGAAAAACTGGACTAGATATTCTTGTGACCACCTTCTCCAAAAACTCTGTACCATTCGTTGAGTCAACTGCCAGCGGCAGCGGCGCAAACTACTAATACTATCAAACTCCCAATTTTCATCAGGAGCTGTTATCGTTTCTCCGACGAGAAAATGTCCCGGCGTCAATGGTTCAGGATCGTTAGGATCTGTACTGGCTTGAGTTAGTGGACGCGGGTTGAGGCAAGCCTCAATTTGGCTGAGCACCGTTGCCATTTCCTCATAAGTTAAAGTTGATTCCCCTATTACTCTTTTTAGGTGATATTGGTTGTCAGTTAGAAGTTTTATTTATTTACCAAAGTCTGTCTGACACTGACGCACAACACACAGGAGAGCAGTTTCAATTTCTGATGGCAAAATATATGGTTCAAATTGTGCTGGTTTTTGGTATTTTATTTTAAGGAACCTTCTGCAGTAAGCTACCACACGAAGAAGACGTCGTAATGATGAGAATCTAAACCAAAATTCAGCATTTGGAAGTGCCGTCGTGGTTGTGTGCGTTTTTATAATCCTTTCCTCTAGATTGATCTTTGTACATATAGAGCTCGGTTTGGAATAAGATATGGTCTCTTGGCGCAACAATTCTGGGCCTACCAGCCACAGCTGATTTTTAACTAGAGCAGCTGCAGATATACCACGGGATGCACAGTCTGCAGGGTTCTCTTTTGACGGTACATAAGACCATTGCTGAGCATCTAATTTGTCTAAGATCTCTGATGTGCGATTGGCCACAAACGTTTTCCAGCGTTGAGGGTGCGCGCACAACCAAGCTAGTACAACTGTGGAGTTCGTCCAGGCACGTAAGTTCTTTTGTTCAATTTTCAATACATCAGCAACTTCCATCAGAAGTTTAGTTACAAGGACTGCCCCACACAGCTCCAACCTCGGGATTGAAATTTGTTTAATTGGAGCTACTTTAGTTTTCGCTGTTACTAATTGTGTATATATTTTTCCCTCTGCATCAATTACGCGGGCATATACCACTGCAGCATATGCCACGTTCGAAGCATCACTGAAGCCATGAAGCTCAACAAGTATGTCACCCTTGCCACAATTAAGCCAACGCGGAATATGGAAATTGGTAAGTTCTGATAGTTCATTTCTATAGTGTTTCCATTCTTGCAGGAGATTCGTCGGCAACACGTCATCCCAGTTCAGGCCAGAGATCCACAGCTTTTGGATGAACACCTTTGCGGTAATTAATTAATTTTCGGTTTCAGTGTGGCAGCCAGACATCAAATCATCCATGTAAAAATCAGATTTTACCCTTTCGGCAGCCAATGGATACAAGTTACCTTCGTCTACAGCTGTTTGCTGCAACGCTTTGACTGCCAAATATGGAGCGCTAGCAGTACCAAAAGTCACTGTTAGCAAACGATAATCTTCTATGTGGGAAGTCGGATCCGTTCTCCATACGATTCGTTGAAAATCTGTGTGTTTGTCTGCCACTCTCACTTGCCGATACATTTTTATAATATCGGCGGTCAAACAGATGGGATAAAGCCGCCATCTTAGAACAAGGTGTCGTAGATCAGGTTGTAGCGTTGGTCCAACCATAAGAGTATCGTTCAAAGATACTCCGTTACTATCCTTTGACGAGGCGTTAAAGACGACCCTTGTTTTAGTTGTGGTTTTATCCATCCTAATGACAGCATGGTGAGGCAGCCATACCTTGTCATTATTTAGTTTTTCAGATTCCTCCGAGATTCTTTCCATGTGCCCAAGGGTAATGTATTCGTTCAAAACGTCAGAATATTGCTCTTTTGAGTTCATGTTTTTATTTAATCTTCGTTCTAAACTCAAAAGTCTGTTTACAGCAATTTGTCTGGAATTTCCATACTTAATAGGTGGATCGATGCGACGAAACGGCAGTTCTACTATATAACGACCCGACTCATCTCTGCGTGTAGTAGCTTGAAAATGTTGTTCACATGCTATCTCCTCAGCAGTCATTAATTTCAGCTGTGGTGATACTGGTTCAGATTCTAGTTCCCAGAAACGTTTCAAGGTATCATCAACATCTTCTGTATGAAATACTACATTGAGTACCACATTATTGTGATGAGTCTTGGAATCAGTACCGCCCACTGTACCGGATATGATCCAGCCTAAGTAAGTATCTTGAGCAATGGCAGTGTTAGTGGGATTTCTGATAAGTCCCTCTTTGATTATTTTGCAATAAACCTCGGCACCTAATAAAATATCAATTTTATTAGGTTGGTTGTAACGAGGGTCAGCCAATGGAAGTTGATGAAGATCTGACCACTCATTTACTGAAAATGATCGTTCTGGCAAAATCGACGTGACTCTGCCTACCACGTGTGCTTGTACCTCCACTTGGAAGTCGGGCGCATAAAGTGACTCTATTTTTACTTTGACCACATGTTTCGATGATACTTCACTTTTGCCCCCTCCTAATCCAGATATTGTACTCTTTGCAGGTATTTTAGATAGTTGTAAGTATTGTACTGCTGATTCAGATACAAAAGAGGCCTGTGATCCTTGATCGATCAAGGCTCTTAATACCTGCTGGTCTCCATTTCTTGACTCAGCTTTAACTAAAGCTGTAGCTAATAATGTTTGAACATTCCCAGTCAAGAAATGAGAGCTTATGTTGGATATGGTCTCCTTCGCCTTTGAAGGCGACTCCGGTCCTGGCTTTTCGGGTTCAGTGCTCCCAGAAGTTCCTGCATGATTACTTTCTGGGCCCTTTGGATGTAGCAAGGTATGATGCTTGCGGTGACAAATAAGGCATTTGGTTGATGATAGGCATTTAAAGCTATTGTGATTATTCCCTAAACAATTGAAACAAACACCCAAACAAGTTGCTAACTCCCGACGTTTGACAACATCGGCTTGACAAAATTGCTTACATTTGTGAAGTTTGTGATCTTCTGAGCAAAGCTTACACGTATTTGGTTTGGTGACATTAGAAGCAGTAGTGTGCAAGACTTTAGGGCTATTTGCGTACTTAGGAGTCTGTTTATTAGGTCTTGAGGTGTTGGGTTCGATCATTTCCAAAGCGCGAAAACGGGCCTCCAGATACTCTTTAAACTGCGTAAAAGACGGTAAATCGTCGCCTGATTTGCTAACCTGCAATTCCCATTGCTTGCGAGATTCCACGTCCAACTTCAAACATGTGATATAAATAACAATAACATCCCAGTTTTCAGTATTTATACCTAGATTTGACAATTCATGTAGGCAATCAGAAGTGGTGTCTAACAATTCTTTAAGAGCAGTGGAAGATTCCTGAATTACATTTTTTTGGCTAAATAAGCGATTTAATATACTATTTGACATAAGTCTTTTATTATTGTACCGGCTTTGTAATTTATGTCCCAACACTTCTTATAGTTAGCCTGAGTAATGGGAATAAATCTAATTAACTGTTCCGCTTCAGACGATAACTGTGTTTTCAAATAATGTAACCGCTGAACATCGTCCAATTTGGGATTGTTGTGCACCAACGACAAGAAGAGATCTCTAAAGGACGACCACTCTGAATACATTCCGCTAAATGTTGGCAATGTGATTTTAGGAAGACTAACGACCGAATCCTTATCACTGGGTACACAAGCATTCCCACCTTGGTTATGAGCAATATTTAATTTATTTAGCGCATTTTTTAACTCAGTTTTGTAGTCTAAATAACACTCGTAACTTTCTTGAAATAGATCATCCCTTAAATATCCCAGTCTCTTTAGCTCGTCCATGTCAAAAGTAGTAAGTACCGACTCGTGTCTCTTGCTTAATTTGCTTATTGTTTCTTCTAAGCCTTCTAGTCTGGTTGTAATATATGCTTCTGTGATTCTATCTCTTGGAGATTTCTTAAAGTTGGCATGCCCTTTTGATATTTGGGTTTTCAAGTCATTCATTACTCGGACTTCTCCGTCAAAATCAACTTCTTCGTCAGCCATTTTAAGTGCAACTTTGGATCAATCTCAAGTATGTAATTAAGTTGAACAAGACGGATCGAATTTTTCTAAGTCCAAGATGAGACACGAATTTTTTCTAAGTGTTTGAACTATTAGAAGATTGGACCAAAATTGGGCATAGGTTCCCCGTAGTTCCACTTTCTTCGAAATTATTCTAAGTCCAAACTAATACTTTGAAATTTTACAAGTTCAGTTCATGCACTACTTTCGATTTTCTTCTAAGTTAATAATCACAGTAAATGTACTCACAGTTTGGTCCTTGCATATAATAAACCACTAGAACACTTTCACCTTGACTTGTGGTGCCCTCTGCTGGTCGACGGTTGATTTCAGGTTTCGTGCTCTTGACTATAAAGCGTTCCGTTGATCAGCACACTAAGTATTCTTACGCCTGCTGGATACTTCTATCACTAGCTAGATGCCTTTGGTACTTGGATGTTCGTTGAATAACTCAACCAAAAAACCCTCCGACTCGTAGGACCTTAATGTTTAGTAAGGAACCCAAAGCCAGGCAAATGATACAACATTTACCGGAGAGCATAGACATTTATTAAGATTGTACATAAAAGGGTATACAAAAATTGGCAAGTAAACGTTATGCGCGTTTTAATGCCAATCAGTGCCATCTAGTTGCTTTTTTGCGAAACTATTATTTTCAAGTTTAATTTTCAACATTAAACAAACTGTGTTACGGTTTAAAGAGCAATGTTTCCAGAGAAATTTCTGGGCAGCATAAGCAGTCCATTAAATTATTATGACTGACTGACTGACTTACATGATCTAATACCACATTGCCCTTTTTTCTATCGAAATGCTCGTAGCTCGAAAAAGCGACATCGTTTCATGGTTGATGTTCCAAAGACACGAACGAAGAGATTTGACTCTACTTTTGTGATAAGAACGTCTAGGCTGTGGAATGCTTTGCTGGGACTCGGGGCCAGCAAAGATAATATATGCGAACCAGCTAAACTCATTTAATACTTATCTGAATTCACCACTCAAATATTTGTCCTAAATGGGAATTGAACCCCCGACTTATGTCTTTGTAGGCAGACTTACTACCAACTGCGCCAGAAGTCCAGTCACTTTAAAGAACATAATTTAAATACGAGTAAACTGTGCGAGTTTTTATGCACATTAAGCCGAGTGTTCTGAATTTTCTCTTCGTCACTTATTCACTGAGCCTTGCCAACTCAATTATACCACAGCTGTGGCAACCCGAATATTGCCATAATTCAGACCTCTCCTGCTGTTTTACTGAGAAAAGTGGAAAACTGGCAACTCTTGTATTCTACGAAATTGTAGCGCGAAAACGTATTGCTTTTCCACAATAGTTCCGGACTAGCGGTCGTAAAGTGGCTGCCGTAGCCAAGTTGCAAACTGGATGGTTATAACCAGGTTGTACAATGTAGCTATTGATTAGCTTTAGTCTCGGACTGAAACAGGACTAAAACCGCCAACTTATTTGTTTAACAGCCGAGGCAAAAATAATGTGGCATATAGGTATCTTCTACATTCCTCATCTTCGAGCACTTGGTCTTTACCAACATGCTTTTGATGACTAAACACAGTCTCGTTAATAACCGTTGCTGTCCAAGGTTCGGTAGATTTTGTGCCCAAACTGAGATTAGTGCCGAAGCTAGAAATTAGAATTAAAAGCTAGAAGCTATTTTTGCTGAAATAGAAGTTAAACCTTCAGTCGGCTACAACTTATTTTGTGCCATGGTTGTCGCGGTTAGTTTGTAGTGCGGTGGCGCTGATCGCCTGCAACCTGTCTGTCATTTAGCATTGCAGGCTGACTCAACCGGTGAAAACGACTTCTGACTTATTTATACATTTTCGACATGATTCGACTTATTCAAATTACGGGTACTTATACTGGTTCCTCTATATTCCTTAAAAATAACATTTACATACATAATAATATGTGAAATGATAATGATGTGAAAACTTCATATGATTAAACATTATAATACAATTGTTATATGTATTACGGGATATCTAGCGGTTTATTTATTATGTATGTACCAAATTACAAAAGCAATGAAACGTAGGTAAGTATGTTTTGTCGAGATTTACGTTTGAATTCGACCAACAGTAGTACCTAATTGTCCTGATAGACTGAAGGTCTATATGTTGGTGTGTCTGTTCTTAATAAAAAAAAAACATAATTCAAAAAGCGAGTGTGTCGTGCGTGCACAAATACTACTATTTTTTTTCAATCGGGTAGTGTTTTTAAAACCCATAATAGGTAATAATAAACATCTGATACATCTCACTAACCGTTCTATTCGACCTTTCGAAACGCGTAAAAGGAGATTAGGCAGAAAACCATTAACCTGGTGCTGTTCCCGTCGCATTTAACTATAAAGAGCAGGATTACACCCTCAGGTATTTATGTGGATATAGGTTAAAGTGTGGTCTGTTTCCGCGAAACTACAATTAGTTTTTTTAAGTGACTTCAAAGAAGGATAAGGTTCGCAATTCGGTTGCACTTATGCGTTTTTGTATGTATGTTATGCGATAGCTACGACAATTGTGAATCGATTTTGATTATTCGTTTTGATTCGCGCCTAGACAGATTTTTCGTGGGCTGTGAATTGAATTCTAGCGTCACGCTCGGGTATGATAAGAAATCTTCGGGTAAACTCGGGACCATAGCCATTGTCCATATAGAAATGCGTCAACCAATGGGGAATGCTGAAAGGGCGTGGCTTGGCTATCATGGCATGGCCAACTAGAAATGCGTGAGCCAATGGGAAATGCTGACGCATTTCTAGATGGCCATGCCATGATGGCCAGGCCACGCCCTTCGGTTACAGCCGTGTAGTTTCCAATGTCATCATCATCATCATCAACATCAACAGCCCACTAAACGTTCCCACTGCTGGGACTCGGGGCCTTCTCTCGCAAGGAGAGAGTTTAGGCCATAATCCACCACGCTGGCCCAGTGCGGGTTGGCGGATGACACATGACTTCGAAAGATTCTAGGTACATGTCGGTTTCCTCACGATGTTTTCCTTCACCGTTTTAAGTTAGCGGCAATTTTCCAAGCAAGTTTCCAATGTAATCTATCAAATGCTGAGTTATAAGTTTTCACTTCTATCATACCCGAGCGTGACGGTAGAATTCAATTTACACCCCACGAAGAATTTGTCTAGGCGTGCCTAAAGAAGTTTTCACTGCAAAAATTGGCAGTCATAGGAACTGCCGATAGGAGTGAAAACGTATCTTATCGTAGTGAAAACTTATAACTCAGAATTTGATAGCTTACCTTGGAAACTACACGGGTGTAACCGGAGGGCGTGGCCGCGCCATCTCATGGCATGGCCATCTAGAAATGCGTCTGCATTTCCCTTTGGCTCACGCATTTCTAGATGGCCATGCCATGATGGCGAGGCCACGCCCTCCAGTTCGACCCGTGTAGTTTCCAAGGTAAGCTATCAAATTCTGAGTTATAAGTTTTCACTTCTATCGGCAGTTCCTATGATTGCCATTTTTTTTTTTAATTCTGAGAACTGGCTCCAAATTTTGGGTAGGTATTTGAGGTTTCGAGGCAAGCTGAAAACTTTTCACATACTTCGCTTATTATTCGTATACCGCAACACGAAGCTGCAAACCTGGACGTCTACTCTCTTTCTGCGAAAAACGTAATTTCGAAATAAACTCGCGGTTCTTCTACTTCGTTTCTTCCGATCGAACATTGTTTGATCGATCTCTAATTAGAGTAGGCTTAGAACATTTAAACGGGTGAAACGACGGATCGAAGTAGAACCTGAGTAGGAAAGTCGCGAGTTTATTTCGAAATTACCTTTTTCGTAGAAAGAGAGTAGACGTCCTGGCTGGTGGGAAGAGCGACAAAATGGATCCATGCCTTTTTTTTTTCAATTAATATGTTTGAGACAATATGAATTTTGATGTGTTGCAATAAAAAATATAACAAGCCAGATGATTTCATTAGGGTGTTAACATTGCCAGACACATGCAAAAATGTTTCGCTAAAAATAAATAAAGTGGCCAAGTGCGAGTTGGACTCGCCCATGAAGGGTTCCGTTGCAGCAAGTAACATTATATACATAGTACACATAGTTCTTGTAGTTCGTTGTAACTTTGATCGAAGTTTCAATAATAGTGTATTTATGACGTACTAAAAAAAAACTACTCATCAGATCGAGTTCAAACTAATTTTCGTTGGTAGTTTACATGGTAATGTACATCATATATTTTTTTTAGATTTTTCATTCTCTTACTTTAGAAGTTAGAGGTGGGGGGGACACACATTTTACCACTTTGGAAGTGTCTCTCGCGCAAATTATTCAGTGTAGACGAAAATGATTTTAGAAACCTCAACATCATTTTTGAAGACCTATCGATAGACACCCCACACTTGTAGGTTTGATGAAAAAAAAAAATTTGAGTTTCAGTTCTCAGTATGAGGGGCAACCCTAATTTTTCTTTTTTTTTTTAATTTTTCTGTTGAAATCTTAATGCGGTTCACAGAATACATCTACTTACCAAGTTTCAACAGTGTAGTTCTCATAGTTTCGGCAAAAAGTGGCTGTGACATACGGACGGACAGACAGACAGACAGACAGACAGACAGACATGACGAATCTATAAGGGTTCCGTTTTTACGTTTTACGGAACCCTAAAAATGAATCTGAGACAATTTGAAATTTTAATTTGGTATATTATGACATATAATTAGTGATTATCAAAAGGACAGTTCGTTTTGGTGGCTCTTTCTACCTGCCAGGTGATCTAAATGTATAGATTCGTCTTGCCCCGCTTCTCGCCAGCCAGGTACCTCCGTGTTGTTTGGGTATAATACCTAGGAGAGGTATGTGAGAAGTTTCTTATTCTGTTCCTATTCTAGAAACTTCTTTAAAACACTAAGCCAGCCAGTAATAGTTGAGTGTT
The DNA here is from genome assembly GCA_963693475.1 of Ectropis crepuscularia. Classification (NCBI taxonomy): domain Eukaryota; kingdom Metazoa; phylum Arthropoda; class Insecta; order Lepidoptera; family Geometridae; genus Ectropis; species Ectropis crepuscularia. The sequence continues at coordinate 3,154,455 of OY856341.1, forward strand.
GCCATTTGCGTGAATTTTGTAATAAAATAGATATTTCCTTAATTCACCTTTTATTATTAGATCGTTCAAGCACATTCATTTACAGGAAAAGGAAGACAGGGCATCTCGTGACAGATTTAGGAACTAAAAGTGATTGCGAACGAATACACATATTATAGTAAGATAGATTTTACCTTCAGTTGTAAATCTCAGTTCCACATGTGTGCGTTATTCGTGAAAGCGGTCGTTGGGGCGGGCCATCAAAGGTTAGACGGTACCTTTCAGAAGCATCGACCTTTGCTTCGCAGCAGAGATTGTCTGTTCTGTTGAGGGGCCGCAATATGTCGCTCGTAAATATCTAAACATATACCGTTTATGAATACCGAATTTGTTTTGTGAAACTGCTCCCCCTATAAATGACTTATGAGCTCGTTTTTTTGTTAAAATGCTCTTTGTCCGACGACGGTGATTGTCTTGAATGCATAAGCTCACTGTTTGTTCTCAGAGTTGGGACTCGGGGTCTTGTCTCTTAGGGAGAGAGTCACGGCCAAGTGCGGGCGAATGACGCATGTACTTTTTTATTGGAGTGTAAACTGCTTTTTTTTTTTTATAGCATAGAATGACGAGACGAGCAGGTCATGTGCCTGATGGTAAGCAACATGCCTGCCACATAACAGCACAGTAACACGCAGCTATTGGAACATGATAGTCCAAATCATTACCTAGCACTGCACTGCGCTCGTCACCCAGAGATCTAAGATATTATGTCTCTAAGCCCTGTAATTTCTCTGGAATCATTTCCCTTCAAACCGGAACACAGTAATGTTTGCACATTACTGCTTGGCGGTAGAATATTTGTGTAAAGGTGTGGTACTTCCTCAGGCGGACTCTGCTAAGAGTCCTACCACTGCTTAACATGCTGCTTTTGGCGCACCATATACAGAGATTTTCCGTCGGCTGTGAATTGAATTCAAGGATCACGTTCATGAATTTAAAAAAAAAACTTTGGGTAAACTCGGATGATCTGGATGGTCATGGCCACGCCCTCCGTTTTCTCCCGCGTAGTTTCCATAGTAAGTTATCAAATTCTGAGTTATTAGTTTTCACTTCTATCGGCAGTCCCTATGACTACCAATTTTATTTCATATTGTTGGACATTCGACACACAACATTAACTAACTCCAAATTGAGCACAGTTTATGTTATGGGAGCCAGTTCGCTGATAAAATACTTATCTCACACACATACCCTCACCCACACACCCACTCAGACGCAGAACACATATTTATAATCATCACATAAGTACTTCTTCTTCTGGGGATCGAACCTACGACTATCGGATCTGTGACCAGACTTATTACTGACTAACCCACAAATGCCAATGAAGTGAAAAGTGTACCAAAAGCGACATTGGGATCCCTTTGTCTGGGTGTTTCTATGTACATATTATAATAAGTACATAATTATGTATTTACTATTATAAAAGTACTAAATCAGTTATTTAGCTTTTATTTTACAAGCTTTGCTTAGTTCGGGGCTGGATGATATGTGTGACAATTGTCCAACTATATTTATTTCGCTATTTTAGTTCACTATCATCTACAACAACCGATCTTAGAAACATAAATATTTCGTACATTTTACGCACAATAAGTGAAATATCTTCGGCCTCGTAAAGTAGGCTCTCTCCGTCAGAGCTTCTGATTGCTCTAATTATACTCAGAAAATGAATTTTATTGTGAATGAAGCGTGGCAGTGGCGGCGTATTCCGTAAATGGATTTTTAATTACTACCAGAGGGCGTCTATTCTTCTGGGTCTGGAGAGGCCTGTAATTGGTGAACAGTGGAGGAAGTGACGCCTGCCTAAAAGATAACCAGGAGCCCTATTTTCAAATGAGATGCGATGGACGTAGTTTTCATGCGATAATCAGAACCAAGGAATATCCTGAGTATTCTTCTCAAACTGTCCCATTATAACAGGGTAAGATCCTGTCACACCTGGAGGTATAGAAGGTCTTACTTCTTTCGCAGACGTGAACAGTTTTACTTTGAAAAAGTAATGTGGTTGTTATTGTTAACATATTAAATTAATTAACGGGTTATTTGCGTGTGATGTAGTCAGTGCCACATACAGTATACAATATACATACAAAATAGAAGCGGTTACGCGAACGCACTCCCTTTGAAAATGACGGTTCATTGCGATTGAAACTTAGGCCGGGCTGCTGAAATAAGTCTCCTGTGGCTGCTGTAACGTAGGTCGAACTGAATAAGGCAGCCCGTTCCGGTTGAAACTGAAATCAAGCTGGACCGATCATATCACACGTGAGTCACTGGATAATTAATTTAAGATGAGAGAGAGAAGAACTTCCGCTGTTGGCTAAAGAGACTATTCTTTGCACCTAACAATATAGATACAAAAAATAATCGACTGTTTTCAAGCAGTTTGTGCAAAGGACAATGCCCACGTCCCATACATTGAAAAACCTGGCCAACTTTTTTTGATTCTGAAAGTGTATAGAGATGAATAGTATCTAATTAGGATTGTTAATGCTTCTATAAACGTCTACTGTTGGTGTTTTTCATTTCCTAAATACCAAAAATGAGTTACAGTTAAACGAAAAGTAAGGTTATGTTTACTGTCAAAATATTTTAGAATTATGTTTTCTTTTGGATTAGAACAGAAAAGAAAAGAAAGAACTATGGTATTGTCACAGATTACAGAAATAAAACACAGATGGAACCTTCGTGAACAACACTGTGAAGCCCGTAATTAGTCATGTTGACTTAAAATTGTCAAATCAACGTTCCAAATTACTTGTATAATGTTGTCAGTCTTAAGAAAAAAGTCCCACTATTGTTGTCTTAGCTTGGGAAATCTTCACGTATAATAAACACATCAATTGATATTTTAAAATATTAATATTATTACACCGATTATGCAAGGATTTCTTGTTACTACTATTTCCATTCTATGAAGAAAAGAATTTTGATTTTGCATGCAGCTAGAAATTAACTTGAATCGCAAATAATAATATTAGTGTAATTTACTCACTTAGATGGTTAAACAAAAATTAAAACAACGATCTTTACCACCAAACTATTTTTGATAAAATGCATATAGGCTATCTGTATGTTATAGGTCCAAACAACAAACAAAAAAAAACTAACAAAATAATCATTTTAACAGTTCACTTATTATTCACCTTTTTTGACAAAACAAGACTTTAAAATCAAGTATCCGTATAATTTTAAAAAACTTAACCATATAAAAATGTTTAATTTTACAAACAACGTTATGCATAATATCAACTTCAAAAATATCTTCCTTCAACAAATGTTTTATTTTATAAACTATCATTTTATAACCAATTATATTGCCACCGTTTCACTTAGATAATATATCGAATGACATTACAATACAATACAAAACACTTTATTGGCACTATAAACAAAGTTGACAAGAAGTATCAAATATCATAACAAAACAAAATGGGTACAAAAGGCGATCTTGTCGCTAAAAGCGATCTCTTCCGTATAACCTTTTGATTCATGAGGAAACAAAATTTGTATTATTTTAGGCAGTGGTGCCACTAACGAAATAAATAAATACACAAACAAATTTTATGATGTATTAACGATTTTGTTTTTTGTACATTTTTATGTCATAAATTACACATTTTACAAATTTAACATTTACCAAAATTAAATTTGAAATTATATTAAATTGAATAATACAATGCCCATCAATAATTTGGTCTACGAGTATCTAAAAAAATATATAATCTATATTTTACCCTAAATGCAGGGAAAATAATTTCCATTTAGTATCGCCACACTAACCTATTTTCGTTGAGGTGTTGTGTTCCATTCATCACCAAAATGAAATCTCCTAAATTAAATAAATAACAGTAAAAAATTCAAATTTTACTATGAAATTATATTCATATTTCCTTTTTTTTTGTTTTTGGGAACATTGTTTGCAATGTTTTAAGACACAAGACGGCATATTTTAAAACAAAACTTAAAATCACACGGGACTTCCGTACAACACGGAAGTCCGTTTCATACTGACTGGAGTTTGTATTTGCTTCGGCGTTTGTATTTCCTTTGTCTGCTTCAGTAGCTCTGTTCTGCGCGCTCCATCTGGTTTTATTTCTGTAATCTGTGGGTATTGTCTTTCAAAACATATTTCTTATGAGAATAAATAGGAATAATAGTACTTCTAACTACCAACTGATTACCATAAAATAGATCTCGGATGGAATTATCATAGGCTACATAAGGCTACTAACTAAGCGCAGTGCATGTTCTAATAATTTATGACACTGTCTTATTATATGTTAGGCACATGTCTCACTCATCCTATCATTGTTTACTAAAAAAAATACTTAAATCAGTGTAGATAATACTGTTCACCGATATCTTTCTACTGAATCTATGTTCAAACCAATGCAATAAAGGAGAGAGGATAAATAAAATATATTGTTTGCGATTATATTATATATATTTCTCATTTGATAATAATGTTAAACAATATTTAATAGCCCAAAACTACTACATAGCCAAAATACCCTGCTCGTGGATTTATGTGGTCCTGCTGTCTGGCCATCCTAGAAATCTCACGAAGAACTCTGCAATGCAAGTACAGCAATACTGAAAGATGGCCTCTGCTGGCTGTCCTTATAATTTTCAATTAAAATATACATATTATATATATTCTATTTGCTTCAGCAGTAGTCAGCTTGTGTCTGTCTTCTATAAGCAACTCAGGGTTTTAAAATTGGTAATTGCAAATGTTTTGTAGCAAGTTAGCGCTCTCCCCGAATTTCCTGTAGAGTATGAATACTTCATGTGCATAGAAATATTGTCACAGAAGGGAATATCTTCATTGTGATATAAATATTTCATTATTTTGGTATTCAAGACAGTGGCCTTAGGAGGTCCATAACAATCGAGCGTTTCCATCAGACAACACAAGGATATATATGGTTTTATGTAATTATTACCACAATTATGTAAGTAATAAGGAGCACTGAATCACATAATTCCCAGTTTTGTTAAAACCAATTTAAACAAGAAGAAAACCAAAGTTAGGGAGAAAACCATGCATTTTGCTTGTTTACTTTTTTTTGATTTGTCAATTTGACATTGATCTTTGACCAATTTGGATTTGGTGAAAATTGCATGCCACCTTTTTCCTCGTTTACATTACCAAAAAAAGCTTTGATAGTTTCTTTGTCGCCGTATTTATATATATCGTTATTTAAATATGTAAAAGTAGTAAATAAACGACATTGTGAAAGAAATTGATATACATAATATCCATTTTCAATTTCAATCTAACGCGGATCACTAAAACGAAACGCAGGTACCGTTTCGTTATTGCAATATTTTACAAGTCAGCTTTGTTGGTAAATGGTAGGTTTAATTTAAACAAATGCAAATTATTTTATTTCGGAATGTTAGAAAGTTATATGACTTCGCACACGAGTACAACAAAAAATCACCAATTTTTTAATATATAACTCATATGTCTACACGACAACTATTTTAGCGGGTCAAAAATGGGCATTGTCCTTTTAGTTTTCAGTTGAAGGCCAATTTTTCTAAATAAATTAAATGGAAATGACCTGACATATATCTGTGTGATAAACGTAGTACAGGTCCAAACAATTATTTGAACTCGTTTTAATATGTTCAAATAGTTTGTTATGTGCAGGCATGTTGCTGTGGTTGCTTGCTATCAGACGCATTATCTTGATCATCCCGTCACGCTGATACAAAAAAATTGGTAGTCATAGGAACTGTCGATAGAGGTGAAAACTTACTCAAAATTGAATAGCTTACTCAGCTAGCTACGCGGGTGAAACCGGAGGGCGTGGTTATGAGCATGGCCATCTAGAAATGCGTCAGCATTTCTATGCCAATGGGAAATGCTCACGCATTTCTAGATGTCCAATGGGAAATGCTGACACATTTCTAGGATGGCCAATAGCCATGGTACCGAGTTTACCCGAAGATTTTTTATTATTCCCGAGGGTGACGCTAGAATTCAATTCACAGCTCACGAAAAATCTGTCTATGATGCGCCAAAAGAAGTTTTCACTTCGAAAAATTGAATACTTACCATTGTTTGGTATAAAAAAAAAAACGTTTTCGAAGGGTTTCAACAATGAATCTCCAGTTGTGCGAACTTCTGAAAAGGTATCCATTCTATCATAGGCCCCATTCAATCTCCGGCAATTAGCACAATTCAGGCCAAATTACACCTTGTCCCATTCATTTTAAATTGAAAGTTCATTAAATCCAAAAGCAAAGGGTGGAGATTCTGAAATATTAAGAGTAAATTGCATTTTGTAATGACATTTTCGCTTTTGGGAAGTGGTTTCGCGACGGTTTATTGTCCGGCTCCATTGAAGGCTTTTAGTGAAGGCTTCATTGTCCATGGGACCACAAAAGATGGGAGAAACACAAAGGAAATACTTATGGTGTGGTTCAGCGGCAAAAATATAACTCTTGTGGTCAAATGGAGGGAAAATATAGTCTTCATTTATCCTCTCGACTACCGCAGTTGTTAACTTTAATGATAACTCCCTCCTTCCCTTTTTGAAGTGAAAACTTCTTTAGGCGCGCCTAGACAGATTTTTCGTGGGCTGTGAATTGCATTCATTCGTCACGCTCGGGTATGATAAGAAAGCTTCGGGTAAACTCGGGACCATGGCTATTGGCCACCTAGAAATACGTCAGCCAATGGGAAATGCTGAAAGGGCGTGGACAGGCCATCATGGCATGGCCATCTAGAAACGCATCAGCCAATGGGAAATGCTGACGCATTTCTAGATGGCCATGCCAAGATGGCGAGGCCACGCCCTCCGGTTACACCCGTGTAGTTCCCAAGGTAAGCTATCAAATTCTGAGTTATAAGCTTTCACTTCTATCGGCAGTTCCTATGACTGCCAATTTTTTTCTCTATCGGACTGCTCGTAGCTCGAAAAGGCGACATCGTTTCATAGTTGATGTTCCAAAGACTCGAACTAGGTTTGACTCCACTTTCGTTGTAAGAACGTCTAGGCTGTGGAATACGTTGCCAGAGTGAGTTTTTGCGATGGCACAACTTTGATGTATTCTACTTCAATTTGAGAATTAATCGGTTTCTGCTTGGTTTATTCCAGTTTGTAATCACAAATTCAAACATCTAAGAAGAGTACTCAGAGGAGCTGGGGAGATTTGAACCTTAAAATATCTGACGTGGCCACCATTGGGCTATCATCGCTTTTTAAAATAAATAGTGACGGGACAGCGATGAGCAGGACATGTGCCTGATGGTAAGCAACATGCCTGACACATAACAGCACAGTTTATTTATTTATTTATTTATTTAATTCAATTTAAACATATAACTTACAGCTAAAAAAGAATAACCAAAACGTCACATGTTTGAGCTGAGATAGGCGACAATTTCAGCCTTAAAATTTCCTTGTTTATCAAAGAAAATGTCCAGATCCGGTTTTTGAGTGAGTATGCCGTTTAAAAGTTGTATAAATCGCGGCGTGGGTGCGTTGTAGCCGCGCACGGTCCGCAGCCCCGGCGGCGGCGCCAGCAGAGGCCGGCGGCGGCGCGGCGCGAGCGCGCCCGGCCCGCGCCGGCCCACCCCCGGCACCGCCAGCCGCACCTCGCTCAGTGTATCGGGGTTGTTCAACTTATTATTTAGTAAATAATAATAGTGCATTAACAGCTGCATCTTCCGCCTCAGTTCCAAACTGTACAAACCCACCATACCGTACACAAATAGTGACGGATACATATATGGGTAGTACCCGTACCTCTTTTTATAAATAAAACGCGCGAATTTGCGTTGAATCTTCTCAACCATGAGTGAGTACTTTTTTTCATGGGGATCCCAAACTATCGCGTTGTACTCCAGCTTGCTGTTACACGCAGCTATTGGAACGTGAAGAGTCCAAATCGTTACCTAGCACTGCACTGCGCTCGTCACCCAGAGATCTAAGATGTTATATCTCTAAGCCCTGTAATTTCTCTGGAAACATTGCCCTTCAAACCGGAACACAGTTAAGTTTGCACTTTACTGCTTGGCGGTAGAATAACTGGCATAGGTGTGGTATTTCCCTAGGCGGACTCTGCCAAGAGTCCTACCACTACAAAAACCTTATTACCAATCCGAGAATTTGCTCCAAATGTAAGCATAGGTACATGTATAATGCATATGGATACATTTGAAGCAAATCCTTAATTGAGCAGACTTACTTAAAACTCGTATCGCCTGAAACAACTTTACACTGGGGAAGAAAATTTTGAGTAGCTTTATTCTATAGATAGCGCGCGAGTTGAATGCAGAGCAGGAATGCGGAGTGCTGTGACCGCGACAGTGACAGCACTATACACTGCAGGCGCGTGAGGTGGGGCGTGCGGATAGCGGGGGGAGATGCTCCCGCTCTTTACCTCAGACCCCGACTGCATTCAACTCGCGCGCTATCTATAGGTATAGAACGAAATTATCAGTCATAGTCTGCCGATAGAATAGATAAATAGTCTGTGATTCGATTGATCGATCGATCACGTGAACACACATAATTTTATTAATGAAAACCATCTAAATCACTAATCCGTAGCCGCTCCGACGCTACGCCGACATTTAGCAAGTCGGTGAGGACCATTCGGTTTCCCCAACCAAAAAAAAATCAACGCGGCTAAGAAGTTTTCATATCGAAATTAGGTAGCGTGGAAACATTTCGGAACGGAAACCTTCGAGAATTCTCAATCGGAAAAATGCAGCCATGAATTAACACCCCACTACATTTCCAGAGTCCCATTAAAATGCACAGCGTTCCTTGCTGCTACCTCGACAACCATTCGCAGCGTGTTTTGCGATGGAATAGCTGTGATTCATTGTTCATTACGATTGTAATAAATGTTTAATACTTATCTGTACGATCACTATTATCGTACAGTAAAATGTTCATTTAAAACTCTGAAAATGTGTACTATTTGTATACTCTTACTTTAGTTTTTTTCTAAAAATAAAAATAACAAATGTTCAAATAATACGATCCAACTATAAATATAACTAAAAAAAATTGGCAGTCATAGGAACTGCCGATAGAAGTGAAAACTTATAACTCAGAATTTGATAGCTTACCTTGGAAACTGTATGGGTGTAACCGGTGTGCGTGGCCTCGCCATCTTGGCATGGCCATCTAGAAATGCGTCAGCATTTCCCATTGGCTGATGCTTTTCTAGATGGCCATGCCATGATGGCCTGTCCACGCCCTTTCAGCATTTCCCATTGGCTGATGTATTTCTAGATGGCCAATAGCCCGAGTTAACCCGAAGCTTTCTTATCATACCCGAGCGTGACGAATGAATTCAATTCACACCCCACGAAATATCTGTCTAGGCGCGCCTAAAGAAGTTTTCACTTCAACAAATGTAAATGTTTGGATAATTAATTACATTTTGTCAATGTCTGGACCACGCTGTATTGTAGTATTTCTTTATATTGTGGCCTGAACGGATCTGGGTGAAATTTGGAACACAGCAGTTGGATTATTTATAGTTTGGAATAACAATTAGGCTACTATTTTATCCCGGGTATATAACGGAAACCTGTGGGTAAACCCGCAGGGAATTGCTAGTGTATACTATTTGTATGCTTTCTTTTGTTTTTTCATTGATTGAAATGTAAATTAAACATTCATCAGCAACTTTACCTAGCGACCCACCGAAGCTCGGACTTCGAACGGGTTTAATTAAAAAAGGATTACTGCTGTACAAATATTGCTTAAAATCGCTTCGTTAATAAGTAAGTAAAAGTGAAGGATATAAAATGACTACTGTGTATTATCCCTACATATCATCGTAGATATTTAAGACATCGTAAGACCATTTTACCGTGTAGGTACAATACCGTTGTAAGTATATTATTTTGATCTAAGATGTCGTAAAGTTCAGCCGGCGTTTGCAGTGCAGCGTTTGCGTTTGCGCGAGCGAGCGAAGCTGCAGGTAAAAGCTAATCATTTTAAAGATCTTATATATAAAATTCTCGTGTCACAATATTAGTTACCTTACTCCTCCGAAACGGCTCAACTGATTTTTACCAAATTTTATAAGCATATTCAGTAGGTCTGAGAATCGGCTACTATCTATTTTTCATGCCCCTAAGTGATAAGGGTTGTTCAACCCTAAATTGTTTTTTTAATTTTTGGACAAAAGTTTTTGTTTTTATTTTTTTATAATCGGCATTAAATAATCGGCATTAAAAAATACATACAACTCTAAATTTTTACCCTTTTATCACCAACCCCTATTTTTTAATAGCCATTTTAGTAATTTAATCATTTTTCATCCCGCTCGATAACTGATCAATTATCCATTTTAAAACAAATACACGGGTAACTCACGTATAGTATAGTCAGAACAGTCCGACTTGAGTTTCGATCGCGTCCGGCGATCTTCTTCAAGGCGAGTGCGCGCGCGCGCTTCGGTGGAGAGGGCGGCCACTTACCTGCCATATATTAAAGGAGTGACGGATAACATTGGACACTTATTACGCCGAAGATAATGTTTCGTCCACTCAGGAAGTTAAGCCAAGTGGTACGCTCCCCAAAGGACAAAGACCCTTTGGGTGTGCCTGGGGTGTACATGATTCCCTGTGATTGCGCGTTTGTGCTGAACACATACGCGCGATTAAGATTTTGGACGGCAACAGCTCTGCGGTGGCGGAGCATGCTCTCTGTTCGGACGCTCAACACTTCATACGATTTGATAAGGTGGAGGTCCTGGCAAGGGAGAAGTATTTTTCACCCCGTAAAGTCAGGGAGGCCATTGAAATTAGTAAGCGTCTGACGTTTAACAGAGATGGTGGATGGCATGTGCCGCCCGCTTGGAAACCTTGCCTCCAAAAGGCTCAGCAATGTGTACAGAAAAGTAGTGAGGACACAGTGAGCTCGGTGTGCTGCAATATTCCCGACGCGCAGCTGTCCATTGACGAAGAGTTCCAGTGTACACCGGCGCAGCCGGACGCGATCGAAACTCGAATCGGACTGTTCTGACTATATTATACGTGAGTTACCCGTGTATTTGTTTTAAAATGTGTAATAACCACGTTAGTTTTCATACAAAAAATGATCAATTATCGTCTTTTTTGTAAATGTTTTTCACTCTATTTCGATAAAATTTTCCTGGAGCTTATGGCAAATCTAAAATTGTTTTATAAAAATAAACATTTATTTTTATTATTAAAGTTTAGGGTTACCAATGTTAGATTTTTTTAAATTTGTATTAATAATTTATATGGCAAAACAACGTTTGCCGGGGGCTAGCTAGTATCTTTATAGATAAAAATTGTACTTTATGTACATACTAACTTTATTTGGCTTTGTTCTGCATCGACAATCAAACGCTACTTCTAGAAGTATCCATACCAAGTAACAGTATATAAAACTTATAATAAACACAAGTATTTCAAAGAAGGTGGTCCGTAAACTCCAGATCTGCGGCGGTCATAAACCCGTGACATAAATCCGTCGGCGAAGACGGCTGGAGTGCCTCCGTCGCTCGCCAGGCCTGTAGTTTGAGGAGCGGCCAGGAAACCAGCGTATTCTTTCTTAAAAATGGTAAATTCTTTTGCTGCGATAACCGTTTCTTAGTAGGGGATAATGTAATGGGTCGCGTCACCAAAATGCCAATAAATAAATTTAATATTGGTGAACATTTCACACACAATACCGTCTGACCCCAAACTAAGCACTAATTAACTTGTTAGTTAGTGCTTAAGTTTTTGTAGTGGTAGGACTCATGGCAGAGTCCGCCTGGGGAAGTACCACACCTTTCCCAGTTATTCTACCGCCAAGCAGTAATATGCAAACATTACTGTGTTCCGGTTTGAAGGGTAATGTTTCCAGAGAAATTACAGGGCTTAGAGATATAACATCTTAGATCTCTGGGTGACGAGCGCAGTGCAGTGCTAGGCAATGATTTGGACTCTTCCATGTTCCAATAGCTGCGTGTCACTGTGCTGTTATGTGGCAGGCATGTTGCTTACCATCAGGCACATGGCCTGCTCGTCTCGTCACTCTTTATTAAAAAAAAAAAGCAAAGCTTGTACAGTGGAAGCCAGATAGCTGATATAATACTTGTATAGCTGTAAGTACTTATTGTACATAGAAGCACCAAATGTAGCGGCGTAGCGTAGGAGCGGCAGCGGAGCGCGACGTGCGCGTTATGCGCGAGCTACACGAGGCTAGTTTTTCAAGATAGGATAGCAAGCTAGTGTTAGTAAGCTTGCTAGCTTCCTAACAAATAAAGCTTCTAGCTTCGTGTAGACAAAACTAGCGTTGCGTAGCGTTGTTTCCACGAAACTAGAAGTACTACCTTGCTAACACTAGCTTGGTATCCTAGCTTGAAAAACTAGCCTCGTGTAGCCTGTTTACTGTTACATTTAAATATCTATATTGCATACTTTTTCCATTTTTTAAGGTTAATTGGTTTCCACTAGACCACTATCTTGTCTCATGTTAAACGACGATGCGCTATATGATAGACAATCTAGGCTTTTGGCATGCTCTACGCATGTATGTACATACGTTTAGTTAGTAGATTAATCGTTCCTTGCGCCATCTGACGTAGTTCAGACTGGAGTAGGCAGTAAAGGGCATCTGAGGCTACTATTATAGGTCCCTATATACAAAAAAGTGTGTGAGTACTTATGTGCCCACACCAGAAGTTAAATACTTCTCTTTATTCGTATTAAGAAGTCGTAACTTCAACTATAGAACAATATCTTCAGCGCAGGAAGTATCAACCTGAAATTACTGTAACTACAGGTACTACTTTCTAAAATGTTGACTAGCGAACTTCGGGGTGTCGGGGTTTAGCGACGGTGTGTTAGCGCATCGTAAAAATTTACTCGCATCATTCTTCCCTAACGCGCCAAAAACAGTATAACTTCTAAAAAGCAGAGGAAATCATCTTAAATCACCGGTTGAAAAGCACAAAGAATTACTATGCGATTTGAACTGTCCATATTCTAAGTACTGCGTACCGCAATGCTGTTATGAAAATGAAATCTTACAGAAATTTCGTGCGTATCATATAGGTTTACATCTTGATTGTAACTTAAACTGGAAAAATCAGGTCGAAAGCGTATGTTCAAGGCTAAATCAATATTCATACGCACTCCATATGTTATCAAAGAGAGCAAGTAAACCTACTTTATTATCAGCCTATTGGAAATGTCTCGTCACTACTTCGATATGGTATTATATTTTGGGGCAATAGCTCAGGAAGGCATATAATTTTCAGATCACAAAAGAAATGTGTCCGGGCTATCAGCAAACTGCGTCAAAGGCAATCGTGTAGGCCTCATTTCCGCAAACTACAAATTTTAACGTTGCCTTCCTTATATATATATATATATATATATATATATATGAATGTGTAATGTTTGTGCGGAACAATTTGTCATAATTTAAAAATCTAAAAAGTGAGCGTCATTAACATTATTTGGAAACAGTGCACTTTGCATGGGTCCTATGATTTACAACCACTAACCAGAAAATTTGTTGAGTATAAAAGAAATATATTTATTTAAAAATAAATTAAAATGCCTTCTGACAGATAAGGCATATTATACAGTTAATGAGTTTCTGACTGATAAATTAGATTCAGATTTGTTATGATTTGTAAGCTTTTATTTCTTTGTGGACATTGGAATCATAGCTAAATTAATTACTATAATGCTTTCATTGTTATTAGGTACTTTGTTATAAATAAATAAACAATTTTATGATTATGTGAATAGTTTATAATAAGGAATTTGCAGCCTTTGAATGGTGCAAATCCACAGTATCTAGTAACACGATTTTTTGAGCTTTTAATTTGGCCATTGGTATTTGGTATAATTGTTTTTTACTAATGTAAACAATAACAATGTGAAATTGGTAGTCCTTGAATAGGCAGTTTAGAGTGGTAAATTAAGAAAAAATGAATTGTAAAGTTTTTTATCAAATTGTCATGGACAACCTAATATTTGCATGCCGTAAGGTTGATTATGGAGTTCTCAATGTAAACATATAAGATCTTATTGTAATTACCCATTTTCGCAAATAAATAAATTTATTATTATTATTACTTATTATCAATGTGCTGTTATGGGCATGTTGCTTACCATCAGGCACATGCCCTGCTCGTCTTATCACTCTATAATTACTATAAAAAAAGTTACATGCGTAAATATGTATAATATGTTCTATGTTCTCATTGTTCTAAATTTCAAAAACTGTCGTCCTTAATAATGATCTATAAAATATGGCGCACCGTCTAATAGAACATCGCCGTTGCCAAAAGAGGAAAGTGGTTCGAACACAAATAGCCCAAAATTTGCGGACTCAAATCCAAACAGAAAAGTTGGGAACTTTACTTGGCACATAAATTTTAGGTCACAAATGTTAGTCTATGTTTTCAACCAACCCTATTGAATTTTGTAAAAGTTTGGTCTACTTTTGTAGATAGTGTTTCTGTATATTAGTTACATCGATTTGACTAGAATAAACCTAAAAATTCAATGAGACTACCTGATCTTCACGTGTTCGGAAATATACTTGCCGTCTCTTTAAAAAATTCAACTTAGCGACATTTTGTTTCTAAGAGTTCGTTTGACGTCACAAACTTCAAAAATTGTTTGAAAAAAATACGATAACAGGTTGGCTCTAGATCGCCATCTCGACTCATGATAAGCTACAATACGGTCTACAATGGAGCGCTTGCTTCCTTTGAAGAAACGGATTTAAACCTCTTCGTTTGAGTTCGGAACAACAACCATGAAAGAGTTACCTATATAATTATCAAGAACTTAAAATGTTTGGCTCGCGTAAACTTTGAGCCAATTGCCTGTAAGACACACTTCAGCAAAATCAAAAATGAAAATGGTACCAATGTCGTTTAGACTCATGTCTAAAGTGACAGTAATATCTCATTTGCGCTTACACTGCAAACGCTGGCTGGACCCTATGAGCTAGATCAAAATAATGTACAGCATAAGCATAAGTATTGTACCCCTTTAAAGGTCTACAAAAAAGTCTCACAATGACCATTTTAAATTAGTATATTTAATATCAGTATTGCACCCGTGCGATGTCGGGGCGGGTCGCTAGTAATGATTATAAATGAAAATAGAACCAATGTCGTTTAGACTCATTCTTGAAGTGACAGTAATATAAATGAAAATAGAATCAATGTCGTTTAGATTCATTTTAAAGTGACATCAACGAAAAATTAAATTTTCATCAATGTCGTTGAAACTCAGTTTTGAAGGGGTAGTTTCCGAAGTCCCCACTACTTTCTCCGCTGTATTTGCGGCCACTCAACTAATGCTCTATCGATCCGGCAGTTTGGCACCGGTTACAGTTGGCGGCATGCGGAACACGTCATCGCCCTCGCGGCCTCGTTTCCTTGTGGTTCAAACTAACCCCAGCCGGGAAAAATGTACGGCTACTTTATAATAGGGTACAATCCTCGAAAATAGTCCCTCAGTTAGATTGCAAAAAAATATTGTACACATATTTTTTCTTTTGTTTCAAAAACAAAGAATTACGAAAATGACGAAATGTGCTTAGAAGTTTCGCGTGACGTCATTCGTGGGTACGATTTTAATCAACAAGTGACGTCACGACCACCCCATTCCGGAAGTTTAATGATCTATATTTCTGTTGATTTTTTAATATTTTGAAAAAAAAACGAAAAATACGTGTCCCAGATTTTCCATGATTTAGCTGACGGACTAATTTTAGAATAGTGTATTTTTGATTTTAATGTACTCTATTTATTTATTAGGGGTAGAAAGAACTGTATGAAGAATCTGCCTGCGTACCACACCTTTGCCAGTTATTTGGCAATTTTTATATTGGTTGGCAAAAGGTTTATATTGACTGGCCTCGTGGCTTAGTTGGTAGTAGCTCTGCCTGCGAAGCCGAGGGTCGTGGGTTCGATTCCCACCAAGTGCAAATATTTGTGTGATGAATTCAAATGTTTGCACTGTATCTGGGTGTTTCTATGTATAATAAGTATGTATTTAAAACTATATAAGTAATTATATTAGCTATCTGGCCGCCATCATACAAGCTTTGCTTAGTTTGGGGTCAGATGGTGTTGTGTGTGAATTGTCCACCAATATTTATTTATTTATTTATTTTGCCGCCAAGCAGTAACGTGCTAGTATTACTGTGTTCTGGTTTGAAGGGCGATGTTTTTTGAAGAGAAGTTACAGAGTTACATCGTCCTATATATCCGGGTGACGAGCGCGATGCACCTATGTAATGATTTGAACTGATGTTATTTTAGACGACTAGCAGCGGCCTGCGGTTTGACCTATCTATCTTTAACCTTTAACCTTTTTGTTACCCTTATTTTCCCGTAACAAAAATTTTTTATGCTTATGCGTTAATCTATCTGAGTTCCAATTTCAGTTTCGGTTCAGGCGTTCCAACGTAACTGAACAACAAACATCTTAACTTTCGCATTTATAATATTAGTAGGATGCTAGGTCGCATTTTCTACCAGTTAGTACCCGCTTTGTCAAACAGAAGATAAGATTATTTAAGGTAAAACTCTCATTCTGGTGAATAAATTCTTTTGAGCTCAATCAGGTTCTATGTTAACTTTACTTATCTATTCGTTTTCCTCATTGCCGTGTTGATGTTTATTCCTTTTCATGAAAATAATGTTTTCAATAAATTATTTATCTACCTACGCTTCGTATTTCATTCGTTGAGATACATTACTGTCAGTACCGTATTTACCATGAGGGCACAAAGGGCACGGACCCAGGGCCCCGACCCTTGTGAGGGCCTCGGAAGGTTGATATTATTTGCTTACACCTACTGTTTATATTTCGAATGCAGAATCCATCCAAATGAATTACACTACAACACTGTCTACACGATCACCAATACAAATCACTTCGATTCCAAAGTCAATCTTACCTTTACATTTTAGAAATGAAAACTTCTTTTGGCGCGCCAAAGACAGATTTTTCGTGGGCTGTGAATTGAATTCTACCGTCACGCTCGGAAATGATAAGAAATCTTCGGGTAAACTCGGGACCATGGCCATGCTCATGTCGACGCCCACCGGTTCCACTAGCGTAGTTTCCAAACTATACAATTCTGAGTTATAAGTTTTCACTTCTATCGGCAGTTCTTCGAGTGACGGCCATTTTTTTTTAATTTTACCACTCCACGTATTCCGGGGTCTATGATCATTTCACTTATCTTTAAATGTAACGTTAACTCATCTAAAAATATGTAGATATTATAATATGGCAATTGGGATTTGACTGTTTCCAAAATATATCATTATAAGTAGTCCGTCAGGTAAATAATGGAAATATGTGGGGCACGTATTTTTTATTTCGTCAAATTATTATGATCGTCAAGGATAATAATTATAGATCATCAAACTTCATGAAACTTTCTGGGGGGTTGTGTCGTCACGTCTACGTAAAAATCTTATAACGAAGTGATGTCACTCGAAACTTCTAAGCGCTGTATCTTCGTCATTTTTTTGTTTCTGAAACAAAAGAAAAAATACGTCTACATTATTTTTTTATAATCTAACTGCCGGACTAATTAGTTTTTGAGTCATCATCCCTATTAATATGTGTACTTAATTAGTTTCGTTCAATAAAAAATAATTGTGAAGAGGTTATGCTTTTGTCGTTTTCATTGAAATAACAAATCATGTCCATAATATGTCGATTGAAAAGAACATACCTAAGTGGTTCACAACAAGAAAAAAAAATGTATGTGCCAGTGTCATGGACACGGTCGTTTGTTGTACGTAAATACGTAGACAAAATGTCGGCGCCTGCCCATCCACCGCGGACTATAGGCTTGACGACTAATTTTTGATTTAATGTGCCATCAAAAGGCTACTCAATAACTAAAACATAGGTGAAAGGATTAGTTTGTTATCTTAAAAACTTCCTGTGATATCAGAATTTTAGACTTTTCCAAAAACGCTTCATACAAAAACGCTACTAAAGTGTGAAGTCACAGTCTGGCATTTTCTATGCGTCGCGGGTAAAGTTTGTAGCTATATTAAATATTGCGTTTAGGAAACTGGTTTCATAACAAACGTCACTATAAATTGAATGGGTTATCCAATGGGAAATACATTTTCTAATAATTTCGTACTTTTAAAATGGACTTGCCTATTCAACTTTGAATGATCATAAAGTAAGTTAAACAAAAGGATATCAAAATTAGAGTTGGTACGTATTTTATTATATTTAAATACTGTCATTATATTAAATAGTTTAATATAATTTCTGGATCAGTCGTCGTCCCTATTGGTAATTAATTGGTTGTTTCTTTAGCTATCCAATTCTTTAATTTAATTTAGGATAGGGATGATAGTTATAAAGCTGCAACACCAGTAATATATCTCCCGATTTTGTTATCATTCGTTTTATTGGCGTGCCTCCCTGTGGAATACATTTTAAAGACGTATTCACGTCAATACAGCTAAAATATTCTCAATAAACGTACATCATCGACGTACTACAAAAAGGCCCCAAATTTTAGTGTACCCAAGGGCCCCGGCGTGTCTAAGCCGGCCCTGACGACTATTACTCGTTTCCACGAAGAACTCGAAACACAAGTAACAACGGATGTATGTATTTCTTTTGTGTATTATTTTCTTTTCCATAAGTTTCCAGACTTGTAGCCTGCGAGACCTTGGCAAAAGTAATAATGTGGACGAGTACATGTAGACTTAATTCCATATATTTCCAAATTACGAGCCTGTACGAAATGTCTTCGAGGCTTTTTATTACGTGGAGACAGATAAAAGTTGTTCTTTTGGAATTATTTATGTGCTTCTGAATTATTATAAATTACTAACGCTCTGTGGTTAAATATACCTGCGCAGTTCCCGTTTTTGTTACATTCTTGAGATAAAAAGTAAAGTGTGTTATTCTAAATTTTAATCTAACTGCATTCCAAATTTCAACCCGATCCGTACAGACGTTTCTACGTTATTGAGCAACAAATATTCAAACTTTCTCGTCCTACTATCGTACTTCCTACTAATATTATAAATGTCAATGCTTTGATGTTTGTTGTTCCATCACGTCGTAACGTCTTACCGGATCTAGTTAAAATTTGGAACACAGTTAGATTATTTACAGTGTGGAAGAACACATGGGCTACTTTTAAACCCGGGAAAATAACGGAAACGGCAACTACGCGGGCTAAACTGCGGAGTGCTGCTAGTTTATAATATTTGTATAGTAATACTTAATTTACATAATAATTTTGCCACAACCCGGCCTAAACTCGGCAAGACGCCAATTGTATCCAACCGGCTGAATTCGTAATTGTTATTTATTATTGTTGTTAAACTTTCGCGATTTGAACACAGTCAAAATGTGAACACTAATGTAATTAAATAATAATGCTGATCGTGATTAAGTCCTGTATAGTGTTTACATTATTCGTTGTGATTGTGTTGTAAAAGTGGACTAACGTGGTGGCGTGTTGCCGGTAGAGGCGGTGGCGTGAGGGCGGCGCGCGCGGCGACATGAGCGCGGCGCTGCGAGCCGACGCGGACGGCCTGGGCGACCTCACGCGCCTCTTCCCCAAGTGCCGCCCCCGCACCATGCAGCACCACCACGACCGGTGAGTGCCGCCCCCCCACCAGCCAACTCACTGCCGCCCCCACAACATGAGCGCGGCGCTGCGAGCCGACGCGGACGGACTGGGCGACCTCACGCGCCTCTTCCCCAAGTGCCGCCCCCGCACCATGCAGCACCACCACGACCGGTGAGTGCCGCCCCCCACCAGCCAACTCACTGCCGCCCCCACAACATGAGCGCGGCGCTGTGAGCCGACGCGGACGGCCTGGGCAACCTCACGCGCCTCTTCCCCATCCCCAAGTGCCGCCCCCGCACCATGCAGCACCACCACGACCGGTGAGTCCCGCCCCCCCACCAGCCAACTCACTGCCGCCCCACAAAATGAGCGCGGGGCTGCGAGCCGACGCGGACGGCCTGGGCGACCTCACGCGCCTCTTCTCGAAGTGCCGCCCCCGCACCATGCACCACCACCACGACAGGTGAGTACCGCTTTTTTGACATTCAACTCAGTATTACCTCCAAAACATCTATGACTTGTGCGTGATGGTAAACAAAACGTCTGTCCATAACTGCACAGAACATTAATAGGTGGTAAATGTTGCACCCAAGAAATAAATGCTGCCCCGAGAAAGTTAATTTCCGAGCTCTATACACTGCCACAATATATGAGTGTTTCCCGGAAAACTCATGTAATTAGCATAAGCCCACTGAATGTTACCACTGCAAGGCTTTCTCTCACAAGGCAAAAGTTAACGCTAAAATCCACCAGGCTGGCCACCGGGCCGGGGGTTGGCGGACAACGCATGACATCCAGACATTCTTGAAATAACCCCGTTCTCTCATGATGTTTCTCTCATTATTAATGCCAATGTTGATGACAAAGTTGTACATATTCACTTTAATAATAAATGCTCAGAGATGTAGGTTTGGAACCTGCGACCTCACCGACTTCGTTCTAGTCACTAGACCACCACGTCTTAAATTTATTATTATTGTATTATTAATTATTCTATGATAAGTGAGTGCTGTTTTAATATCATACAGCAACATCACGGTGTAATGAGTCAAGCCTAGAACATTAATCCAGGGGAGATATAACGTCTGATACCATGATTGGTAGGTGCCATCCCTATGCCATTCGAGAGGGCTGAGTGCCGCCCCCTACAAAATTCATGAGAGGTGATTGCCGCCCCAGAAATATACATTGTCAACACGACAGGTGTACTAAAGCTCTTTGTCTATATGATGGATCTAGGAAGGTAAATGAAAAAACAATCTTACGAATACTTTCGGCCTTGTTGATAGACAATATAGGTATATCAGTAACTCCATTTTAAATCAATATAATCCTAGTAAGTATGTATTAATCGTTTTCTTGAAACTTCAGTTGCAGTTAAGTATCTTACAATAATTGTATAGGATAAACAAAGGGCGTTCATTATTGCTAGGGTACCACAGGAGTCATTTTAAGTCCCTTTGAATTACATCTTATACCTTTAAACGAGCAATTCTTGTACCTATATAAATATGTATATATATATAGAATCTGAATCTCGGAAACGGCTCGAACGATTTTCATGAAATTGTGTATGCAGGGGGTTTGGGGGACGATAAATCGATCTAACTAGGTTTCATTTTTAAAAAACGCATATTATGCGCGTTTTTAGACAACGAAAAACTATCACATTAGACATTAGAATGCGAAGGTAAATTTCGCTGCGTGACGAGACAGCATAATTGGCTCAGACGGGAAGTCGGGCGTTCGTGGCGGTCACGAATTAGTAGCTGCGGGTTCGAATCCAGACGGCTTCTCTTTTTTTTTCATGTTTTTTTTTTTAAGAAAATCTAAGAGTATCTAAGTATTTTTAGTATTTAAACCGAGCAAAGCTCGGTGACCCAGGTACTTTTTCTTTAACGCAAATTAAAATTTCCTGTCGTTTAAGTGTAGGTACAAGTTGATACTAATATTTTTTGGATTATCAGCTGATCCATCTAAACTTAAAAACGTCAAGTTCAGTAGATTACAAAGTCTTAATTTAAATTACAAATTACTTAGTATAAATTCATCAAATTAAATGAATAAAACGTCTGCCCAAAAAGATACATACATTTTTAGACCCTGGAAAGTTAAACTTTTTTGGTATAGAGTCCTGTCTGATGGTGGTTTTTTCTTCGTTTCAGACTGACCTCCGCGTTGGAGGGTCGAGACTCCAACCACGTCAACAACGCGTCATCGGACGACGAACGCAATGAGGGACAGCTTGTCATACTCAACTCCAAAGGGGGCACTTACAAACTCAGAGACTCGAGGTAACTTAATGTATGAACCTAAAGATAATATATTTTGTCTGTTTGGAATCTTAAAAACAAGCAGGCAAATTTCGAAAATTATTTTGCATCTGATAGCGCTATCCTGGAGAAAGGCGATGAGTGAAACTTTCGGGCACACCTAGTAATTAATATGGATGACAATACCGCTTACAAAAACCAAAAAGTGTTAAGCCGTAGGACTCAGTTGACAGATGTATAGAAAAATAGCTCTAGCTACACCACTGAATTATTATTTGTCTGCTCTTAAATGGTTATCGGTGCGACAAATACGCATTTGTTTTCACAATAAAATAAATTTGCCTATTACTAAATCGTGATATGAATTTCAGTTATTTGTGGACGAAAAGCTTGCAGGGGTATATAGGCATTTGTAATGTACAAGAATCTATCTACTCTTAGTATATTCTTGAAACACGATAAAAAGGGACAAAATACGACGTAAAATACATTAATAATATAATGGATCGCTGCACGTCTTGCAATGAAACGATCAAATACTTACAATACAATGAACTATTCCAAATAAATTGTAATTTCACTGTTTACCTTCATCGCTCGAATCTATTGATTTATTTCCTTTCACTTCCTATAATCCAGTTGTGATGGTATGACTGAAAACGAACGCTTTCTGCGGGAATCGTGAATAATATATGAAATAGGATATCAAAGACATGTACGTATAATCAAATGTGTTATTCCCAAGTTTAAACATTTCACGTTTCAAAACCCGATAGAAAATTCTCTCTCTTTCATGTCTCAAGTTTGATGCTTTAATACTGAAGTAAGTTATCTCGTAGATCGTAGTACCATTCGTAGTTTCATTAGCGATAGCTAACAGGACCTGGAAGACAATAGGTACGATATAGAAACGATCAAACTCCCGACCCGAACAATAGACAACAATAACTTAACTTGCCCCAGTTTGTCTATTGATTTCATTGCGGCAGCAATATTGTGGTCGGCAGTATCGGCCAATTATATCGGATTACATGAGCATCTCGCCAATATGGAGTCCATTTCGGATAATTATGATGATATCGCACCCCGCAGAGCGGATTATTCCTTGATTGTGTTTGTCATGATGATATTTTTTCGATAATTAGTATTGCATGACATGATTGCTCACGCTCGAAATGAAATAGCTACTTATGTAGAAACTTCAATTACTAGGCTGACCAAGGATTGCTCAGAGGTATCATTAAATAAAGTTTTCTTTAAATCATGTTTGGTGTAGTATTGATTTCTTATTAAATTTATCTGATCTATTACGAAGAATCCAAACTATGCAGTCGAATATATTATTAATTCTTGTCACCAGGATAATAGAAATAGCTGGAGGTCGTGAACTCTACTCGCAAAGCAGGACAAAGGCGGTGCGAAAACTTAGACATACCAACACACACAAACACAACTTGAGGAACAAAGTGAGATCGCTAAACAAGGACACTGTAGACTATGCGGTTGATACCAATATTAGTAATGAGGTAAGGAAAATAAATGTTACAGAGTAAATAAACGTTGAACGTAAACGAATCCTGTGGGGAAACATCATCTGTCAGGATCCAGTCGTGCCAGATGTGTTTCATTTTGTCTTTTTATTGAAGCTTGCTCGGATAGAAGACAGGTATAAATAAATGATTACAATTCTACGTTGACGCAATGTAAGCGCTTTGTAAAACATAAACGTTTTTATATTGCTTAAAAGCAAGCCCTTTTGCGAAATGTATGTTTGTTGAAACTTAAGGTCGAGAACAGAAGTTGCTTAATTTGTTTTCCTCGTTCAAATAAGTAGAAAGGTGGCTGACTATACCGATAAACGGCCTATTGAAGTAGTTTCTGCTTTTTGAAAACATAGCAGGTGAACTCTTTGTGAATATACAGTATCAATACATTGACAAGCGTAAAAATCTATGAGTATATTTATAAGGGGTTTTCAGAGTTCAGCGTATTTATACCTAAATGAAACACCTATATGTCAGATTCTTTTGTAACTTGAGAATCCTCACTAGACTTTAACGTTAATAAGTACAGTATTATTACGTATAATGTCTTTCATTGCAGATACCGATCCACAGAATAACAAATGAGCCCAAAAAGATGATATCCCGGCATACGTCGCCATCTTACACGAATGGTGATCGAGACGCCATCAGAGAAGTAGAGGCTAGCAACATGGGGATACCTAAAAATAGCTCACCTATACTCGACCCCCACAAAACCACTGACGTCAGCACCAAGAGCAGCCCCATAGCCGTCGTGGCTGATGGGGAAGTCATGGTGTTTGACGATAATGATGACTGGAAAGGTGAATTCCTTGTTCTAAACAATCACAAATTGCTGATACAACTGTATTTGATGAGCTATTTTTATGCTTAAATTAAACTTTGTTTCACAATGCACACAATAAATGCTTATTAATGTTTTTAGATCACGTTTATACAAACATTATCAAAATGGTAATGTCATTCGATGTCGCTACACTTTTTTCTGTCGTGCGTAAATATTTCTGTCGCTTCGACGTCCGCTTTTGCTTTCTGTGTTTCAAATCACTGTAAACTTTCATTATCTTGAATGTTTGTCTCATAGTTTGTCTCTTACAACGGATCCGAGTCATTTATCTTCATCCGATGTTATACCATCAATCAATTAGTTACCGAGAATTGGATAATCGAAGTTTACATTTCCGAAGTTGACTGACTAACTCGTTATTTTATTGTTTCCTTTTGTTTTATTTCCAGTGATATTGAATTCTGTGTCTCTAGGTTTGAGGAAGGAACCAGACGCAAGTGACGATGAGATAGACATGAGTGTTAAGCGAACTATAGATAATATAAAGAATGGTGATTGTGATACTAAGGCTTTAAGTGAGGGGAGTGAGTCGTCGAGGTCACGGGAGGACGTGGGAGAGAGTCCCTCGTGGGCGGGGGATGAGGACAAGCGGGTGACCAGGGTCATCGGCGAGCTGCCGATCGCGGAGTACGAGGGGTCGCCGCGGAGGTACGGCGTCGGACCTCAGAAGGTGGCGCGGTCGCCGCGGCCAGGATTCCCTCAGGTTAGTTATAGAATAGAAGAATAGAGTAATTTATTTCCAAACAGAAAACAATACAAGAAAGTACGTTTTACAATTTCGATGTACAATGTATATACATGCGTTACATAAATAGGGTACAATCCTCAAAAAAACTAAGTAGCCCGTTAGTTAGATTGCCAAAAAAAATTGTACACGTATTTTTTCTTTTGTTTCACAAACAAAAAATGACGATGATAGAGTGCTTCGAAGTTTCGTGTGACGTCACTTGTGACTACGATTTTTACTCACGAGTGACGTCGCGACCCCCCACTCTCGAAGTTTGATGGTCTATATCTTTGACGATTTTTAATATTATGAAAAAACAAATATACGTGTCTAATATTTTTCCATGTTCTAGCTGACGGACTAATTAGGATGGTGTATTTTTGACCCAGTCCGGTACCCTATTGTCAGTGAGCCCCAAACTAAGTATAAGACTTGTATCTAGTTAGACTAGTACTTACTATTTTTATGCGCGACGAATCGCGTACTCGGTCGCTTGTTTGTATTCATTGCACTAATTCAAAACAGGTCAGTGCGGTCGATAAATGTTACGAGCTAAGTTTTTCTTAGATTTAAGTTTGTAAGAGATTTAAGCTTTACGCAGACTTAAATACTGCCTGTAAAGCAGATGTAATCTGACGAGACGAGCTAGACGTGTGCCTGATGGTAAGCAACGTGCCTGCCCATAGCAGCACAGTGACACGCAGATATTTGAACATGCTGAGCTCAAATCATTACCAAGCACTGTGCTTGTCACCTAGAGATTTAAAATATTTTATTTCACTGGAAATGTTGCCGTTGAAACCGGAAAACAGTGATGTTTTTGAAGGGCAATGTTTTCAGTGAAATGACATGGCATAGAGATAAAATATTTGAAATCTCTAGGTGGCAAGCGCAGTGATACGGGAAAACAGTGATGTTTTACAGTACTGCTTGGTGGTACAGTAACTGATAAAGCTACGGTACTTACCCAGAAAGACTCTACAAAGAGTCAGACCACTTTTGTAGACCACTACAAAATTTCTGCTCCAATAATTATTCGTACTAAAAGTCCTACTACTATGCATTCTCTCACGTGGTCGTATAAAGATACATAATCGCTCCGTCTCTCTCCTTCCAGAGGGTAGTGACAGAGAGCAGAGAGGGCGAGCCGCCGCCGTCGTCGTCGGCCGCGTTCGACTATCTGTACGAGTTCTCGGAGACGAGGAAGGTGCTGGAAGAGTTCTTCAGGTGTCCGCCGGTGGCGGGCCAGCAGAACGTCGCTGATGAGATCGTTAACTTTCAGGTAATTATCCATTTAATTATTTCCATAATGTATACTTCTTTAGTCTGACTTCTCTTTGGTTGTGAAAATATTTGTCAGTTATATTTTTAGTCAGTTATTTGTAGTCAGCTAATCTGAAAAAACGGTAGAACCGATTATGACGTGACTTTCATTACTAGATAGCTGATATTCTAAGGCGTAACTTAGGTTCCTTTTACTTGAGGAAAAATGAAGGTTCCGCGAAATTTTCAAAGGTTCAAAATTTTCATGTAGCGAGTCCAGACAATTTGTAACTCTCAATTTCTAAAATCCTAAGACTACTACTCTGTGTCAAACTGCTAATTGTGAATAAATAAATTATCATTCACTTATTTCTTCATGATCTTAGTTTCTAAGTTTTTACAATAGAACTAGAAAAACTTAAAAAGTAGGGTGCCGCCAGCAGCGGGGCAGGGCCCAAGTTACCGGTGGCTAGAGCTGCAGAGTGAGGAACCTCCTGACGATGCGCGCTGTATCGAGGATGACAGCTGCGTGCATCTGACCCTTGATCCAACCGTCTAGCGAAAGTCTCTTAAGATGTTGGTCGAGACTTTTCGTTATAAGACCGTTAGCCTACATGACTTAATTATTATTATTAATGTAATTCCAGGATCTGGACTATGAGTTGCGGCGGCAGACGCAGGAGTGTCCGTCGGAGAACGGGCACGAGGGGAGCGAACACGAGTGGCGCGAGACCAGGGAGCCCAGCCCGCGCCTCAACCACCACTCCAACTACATCGGGCTCACGGTCAGTTTAACCCCCTCGCTCTAATTAGCAGTCATCCTCGTCAGCCTGTCAGTCGACAGCTAGATATATGACCCTCCCATGATACGCCAGTCAGCCCTATCGACACTCTAAAAAGTTGTCATCCTCATCAGCCTATCAGTCGACAGCTGGACATATGCCTCTCCCATGACACGCCACTCAGATCAATCGGCTTCTCTTCTCCAGCCACCGTTTATAAATCAGTAGCAGCGTTAGAGTAGGGAGCGGTAGGGCGACCGCCCAGGTCGTCGGATATTAAGGGGCGCCGCAAGCGCTGGCGTCCTTTTATTTGCCTTAACTACCCCACACTCATACCTATAAAAGTAAAACAAACTCACTTAGGGCGATTGAAGAAGGTTGATTGAACGGCTGATTAAGATAGTTGGCTGCGACATCTCCACTCTCAGACCTGAGACATGTCTATCCGTAACGGTTACGTATCACCGTGTCAGCAGTCCCTTGTGCTTGGGAAAATACTCCGTGGTGCAGGCGAGATTCTAAACTACGTCTGTGCGATTGGGTTGATTCTAGAGATAGGATGTTCTCCCCACTAGACCACAGCTTCACATTTTTCTTGAGCCCGTTATCGTCCACTGCTGTGTAAAGGCCTCTATTCGTGTACGATGTGGTGCTAGTCTCATCCATGCATGACCCGCGATCAGTCGAATGTTATCGACCCATCTAGCCGGTCGGCGCCCAACACTTCTCTTGCCCTCCATTGGCCACTAATGAGCGATTGAGTCCACTTGCATTGAATGTAATTGGAATCGTGTATTGTTGACCCAGTCCGATACCCTATTATAATGATGTCCGTTCCCAGGGCACCCCCGCCCCGACGGAGTCGCGCTGGGCGGGCGCGTCGCCGACGGGGCGGCGGCGCGACGCCGGCCGCGTGCCGTTCGCGCTGTCCTCCGACTCCAGCGACTCCGGGAGCAACAGCGACCTCTCGCTCGCACACATGGAGGAGGTCACCACTAATATTAAAGGTAAGGTATAAGAAGTCACCACTAACATTATAGGTAATTTATAAGAAGTAACTACTAACATTCAAGGTAAATTATACGAAGTCAGTACTAAACATAGGTGGTAAATTATAATCAGTCACCATTACACATGGGTGGTAAATTATAACAAGTCACCACTACAGATGGGTGGTAAATTATAAGAAGTCACCACTAAACATGGGTAGTAAATTATAAGAAGTGACCACTTACATTAAATGTAAGTTATAGAAGGCACCACTACTATTAAAGGTAAGTTATAAGAAGTCACCACTAACATTAAAGGTAAATTATAAGAAGTCACTACTACACATGGGTGGTAAATTATAAGAAGTCACCACTAATTTTGATCATGATAATTAAACGTCTTCGACGAACGACTGAGGCTAAGAACTCATGGAGCGATTTTCACCCGCCCCATTTGCGGAACTATGGTTCTATTTCAACACTTACGAATGTGCTTATTTTTACGGTCTTGGAACCGCCGCGGTTGGGATTATCGCCCGCAAACGTGGCGGGAGGGCGATACCCGCCGAGTCTTCGGGCGACAGCGGCCCGCAAGCAGAAGCGACTGTGGCTAAAAACCGCTCCGCGAGTTCTTAGCCTAACCAAAAAAATCATAAGTAACTTATTTTAATCTTTAAAAAAATACATATACAGGAGTTCACTGGCCCCGAGCTAGTTATAACTGTGATTCAGAAGTCAGCATGATTTATTTGGTTGTGGATTAGGGTCTCCTTTAAGGCCGGGTCACACAGAGGCGATCCGATAGCGATAGCGATCCGATAGCGAGACGGGATTTTTTGTAATGTTCGAATTTGTATGCAACCTGACACACAGCAAGCGGGCGCGATCACATACTCGGTATCGGATCGCTCTCGCTATCGGATCGCTATCGCTACCGGATCGCCTCTGTGTGACCCGGCTTTTAGCTAACTATGCTACTTTTAGTCAAGAGTGTTGTTCGATCTATATAAATGGATTGAGGGTAATTAAGAGATTCCCTCCAATACTCCAATAAATAATTACACAGATGTGATGTATGAGTGTAAAACTGGTCCCCGTTCGTTGCAGCATTGTTCCCGGGCGCGATCGACCGGCTACCGGACGCGTGCCGCTTGCCCGTCACCAAGATGCCCGTGCTGGCCGACACCCTCTCGCTGGACGGATCCGACCCCGACAATAATAACCAGGTACCTACTACGTTTAAATTGGGAATATTCTCACGAAAAAATATAGTTATGGCATGGCTTGACATTTTGTTGGACTGATTTCTTGCCGCAATCGATTGAAACTCTGCCCACATGATCATAGTAGATTGGATTCTCATACTCGTATGACATGTACCTAATGGTAAGTAAGCCCATAACAACGCAGTATCTCACAGCTATTGAAATATGAAGAATCATCATTACTTACTTCACTGCACTTATCCAAAGATTTAAGAGGGTTTATCTCTATGCCCTGTAATTCCTCAGTATCTACAGTTACTTAAGTATTGTTTACGCTATCTATATATGTATATTAAGTACGTTTTAAGTTACGGCTGGTCAAGTCGGGAGAACGGTGACTGCCGATCCGGAGACCCCGGGTTCAAAACCACGCGCACCACTGTCTTTTCGTAGTCATGTGCGTAATGCCGCTAACTTAAAACGGTGAAGGAAAACATCGTGAGGAAATCGACATGTACCTAGAATCTTTCGTGTGAATCTTCTAATGCGTGATCCACCAACCCGCACTGGGTCAGCGTGGTGGATTATGGCCTTGACTCTCTCCTTGCGAGAGAAGGCCCCGAGAACATTTAGTGGGCTGTTTATGCCTACGCTATCTCTCATAGTACACAAGCCTTGCTTAGGTGGTGCTGTGTTTAGTACTTGTCGAGCAATATTGACGAGCATACATTTTTTTGTTTTCCCCAGAACCACTCGTCGACGGTGACGGTGAAGGAAATTGTGGAGAATGGCACCAGCACGGAGCCGCATCTGTTGTCAGACGCGGACCTACACTCGCTGGACCCTTTAGGTAACAAAATAAACATGCGCGTATCAGAACGCCCGACAGAAGTGGTAACTTAAACTAATCTAAAGGCCTGTTCACAGCGGAGCGGTATTCGCTACCGCTGTGGGTAGAGGTAAATACCGGGATTCGCGCGGGTTCCGCGGGGTATTTTGTACGTACCGCCTATGTACGCGGTATTTTTTGGTGTGAACAGTAATATTACCGCTAACCGGTTTTCTCTACCGGCAGCGAATACTGCTCCAGTGTGAACAGGCCTTAAGTTGAACTATTTAGTATTAAAATTGTTTAAATTGAGTTTAGCTAAGTTATTACTAAAATTTTATATGAAGGTATTTAAAGGTAAAAGAATAAAGAAGAGTTTAGTTTTTTGGGTGTATTTTCAACCCTCTGGGAAAATTATAAATGTGGGTCAACTTTTAAAACTGACCACCTAAAAATCACTTGTTGACTGGACTATTGTCGGTAAAGTAACAAGCAAATGTGTGGTACCTACTTCCCTAAGCGGACTCTGCAGTGTCTTACTCCTTTTTAAAATTTCAAATCTCCAAAGACTGTGCGGTCCATGACCTTCGTCATTTGAGTTCTTATTTTACGTAAATATCTTGGATTAGAAAATGAAAATACTCCTATTATATATATATATATATATTATCATTAATATTATAGTAATATACTATTATTGGGTATTACGAAACATTTTCAACGTTATTGTGGTGTTCTTTATAGACTACAGGCCCGTGAACAAAATTTACGGGTCAAATGAACCACCAGGAGACCTATGCAGGATGATAGAAGGGTATAAAGTAATAAGATTCAGCACTATGCCGTCACTTGTAAGCTGTTCAACTGAGTGCAATTGAAGTTTGAAGGGGTTGCAATCCTCGATAATTTCTCCTTGTCGTATTATTTTTGTACGGCGTTGCGGAATAATAGATTAAAAGAAGGTATTGAAACTATAAAAAATATAAATTTTTACTTTTTATTTTTAATTATGTTTGCCGGAAAAATTTACAGAGTAGGTACGAGTAATTTACAGAGTAAATTTGGTCGTTCGATTTTGTACGGCATTGGTTCCATACAGTTTCAATAGCTCTTCTAATCCATTATTTCGCAATGCCGTACAAAAATCATGCGACAAGGAGAAATGGTCGAGAGTTGCAACCCCCCCCCTCTTCAATTACACTCAGTTGGCATAGAATAGATAATATAGATAGAACGGACACTCCCCACCCCCCGCCAATTTCAAGCTTCCTCCCCCTCGCGGGCGCGAGGCGGACTCAACGAAGGGTTATTATATCGGACGATAATTTTCTATGAGAATACGACCATGATGCTGTATTATTTAACAAAATGGTACCAAATTTTTCGTCTATTATACGAAACAAGAATAAGAGATTTTTAATTTCATAAGAATTTCTACAAAGATTGAATCATTTTTATAAACTGTGTTTAGCTATTCTGGTTAGAACTACGCGCCAACACTGAAGTCCTGTGACGAAATTATTAAACTCGTTGTTTTTAAACTGCGGCTTTCGTTGTCAGAATTGAATTGTCAGAATACACTTACCCAAAGAGAAATCTTTGGGTAAGTGTACTTAACTAAAAATCAATTCGTACATGGTACCTTTATTATCTCCTATTTTGCCTTCTGATTGTTGATGAAAGTTATATTTACCTACATTAAAGATCGAACATTAACTAGGTAAGATTGTAAGCCACAGGCAGGTGAACTCACGGGTCACAGCTATTCCATAAAATAATTTAGTAACCCTAGATGACACGCACACATGCGTAAATGTGTTCGAACGACATATGCGTAGTTGTGTGAGTGTAGGTATGTCGACTTCACCGTTTGTTTGGAGTTTAGGCCGAGTGTCCGGGGTGTGCAGTTGGGACAGCTTACAAGTGACGGCATAGTGCTGAATCTCAATACTTTACACCCTTCTATCATCCTACATAGGTCTCCTGGTGGTTCATTTGACCCGTAGATTTTGTTCACGGGTCTATTAGTCCGATTTTGCTATTTTCTAAGTTGTCTCCATCACGTACGCATTTTGTCTGATGGCCCCCTGTAGATGTCACCATCTGTAAATTGTATTCTCGGAAGGTCTTTAGTAATGCAACCAGTGCTCTTAAGAACTGACCGATGGCATCGTCGTCGTCGTCGGTCTTCTACCACTACAAATATTCCGAGAGTTGGTAGCAAGATTTGGGTAGGTATTATTTGAGGCAAGCTGAAAACTTATCACGTAGT
The DNA here is from genome assembly GCA_963693475.1 of Ectropis crepuscularia. Taxonomy (NCBI): domain Eukaryota; kingdom Metazoa; phylum Arthropoda; class Insecta; order Lepidoptera; family Geometridae; genus Ectropis; species Ectropis crepuscularia. The sequence goes on from OY856341.1 coordinate 3,186,835, forward strand.
TCTCCTATTACATATCCCTACAAGGAGGTGTCAACCTGGCTGGTGAGCAGCGGGGCAAAATGAATCCCTCAATTTAGAACACCTGGCTGGTAGATAATCTCTCCATAATGATATCTCTTTTTGAGAATCCCTATTGTTTAGTTGTAAATAACACCCAAATAAACTTTCAAACTGCCTCAAACCCATTTTTTTTTATATTTCGCAAAACATATTTGAACGCGCCTGGCAATATTAAAACCCCGACGACTGAATGATGGCTTATTATTGTTTAAATTCTTGAAACTACAACATATAAAAAATACATTTTGCCTCAAATGTGCGTGTTAAGCCTTAAGCTGTTAGCATAGTTACAATTGGTTTAAATAAATAAATAAAAAATATTCATTGAATAAAAAAAAAGATGAAAAAAAAAACTCATAGGCACTGCCGATAGAAGTGAAAACTTATAACTCAGAATTTGATAGCTTACCTTGGAAACTACACGGGTGTAACCAGAGGGCGTGGCCTCGCCACCTTGGCATAGCTATCTAGAAATGCGTCAGCATTTCCCATTGGCTGATGCGTTTCTAGATGGCCATGACATGATGGCCTGTCCACGCCCTTTCAGCATTTCCCATTGGCTGACGTATTTCTAGATGGCCAATAGCCATGGTCCCGAGTTTACCCGAAGCTTTCTTATCATACCCGAGCGTGACGAATGAATTCAATTCACAGCCCACGAAAAATCTGTCTAGGCGCGCCTAAAGAATTTTTCACTTAAAAAAAAATGGATAGATTTCTTTCCGCCTCTCACCAGCCAGGTCTGCACCTCCATATTGGGGAATAATAGGAGAGCTATGTGACAAGTTTTCAGCTTGTCTCAAATACCTACACAAAATTCGCTAGTAGCTCTCGGAATAAAAAGCTTGTGTAGTATGTTTTTAATACGTGTGTGTGTGTGCAGCGTGCGAGACTGCGCCGCCGCCGCCGTCCCCCGCCCCGCACCGCGCCGCGTCCCCCGCGCCGCGCGCCTCCCCGCTCCGACACCCGCCGCTGCACGACGACGTCTACCCGCCCAGGTACACTACACTACCCTCTACTAGATAACATAGAGCTAGTTCAGGTAAGTCTCTTATGTACATGCATAGACACAAACATGCATACGAGGAGGCTAATTTTGATGACTTTTATTTACCTATTTTAATTGTTTTTTTATTTTTATATTTATTTTAACGATATCCTTAGATTTAATATTTGAAATAATTGCCTATTTTCTTTATTAGTTTTTGTATATCGTGTTTTTGTTTAGATTACCCCAATGTAATTTCGAGCTCTGAAACGTCTGATAAGGTACCCACGATACAGGCCCAGAGCCTAGTGTGGGGCCATTGTATAAATGTGTTAAATGTAATCTGTTTATGTACAAAATAAAGTGTTTAGATGTAGAAGGGTGCCTGAACATTAAGTCACAAGCAGCGCGGCAGCCGCGCGACAGCAGCGGATGCCTTCTCATTACAAAAAATACAGCCGCGCGACTTTGCTTACAATTACGTGTCGTGTGTAATTATTACAGTAGCGGCATCCGCTACTGGCGCGTTGCTTCCGACCTAATATGAAGGCGCCCTAACCCCTAGATCGATAATCTTCAAACAAACGCTTCACCAGTAACGTGAGTAAACGCAGATTGATTCGGCGTAAACAGTATGTACTGATCTTCGCCAAACAAAACTTTAATATCGTGGAGTATGTACAGTGAAGGACCACACAAACCATCATAATGTTTTGAATTCTCGGAGACGCATGCACTAACGCTTGATCTTGACAACTAATTGTAGTTTCGAACGGACTAAACCATTATGGATCACTATGATTTGTCTCACTTTTCACGGACCCGGATTCTTATTTATTTAGGCGTTATTATTCTGTGTCCATGTAAGTTACGGCTGGTCTAATCGGGAGAACGGGACTGCCGATCCAAAGCCCCTAGTTCGCATCTCACACACCACTGTCTTTTTCGTAATGCCGCTAACTTAAAAACAGAAGAACACATCGTAAGGAAATGGACGCATGCACTAGAATCATGCGTCATCCACCAACCCGCACTCGGCCAGCGTGATGGATTGTTGTCTCGAGTTCTTCTTGCGAGAGAAGACCCCCGAGTTCTAGTAGTGGGACCATTTAGTGAGCTGCTTAGAAAAGCAAATGAAATAGGGGGAGTGGGTCATATTCAACGTAATTCTTAGTGTTATCTCGTCCGTTTTTCAGACCTTTCCAGGTTATAACGACTTTTATTTCCTTCCAGAAAAAGGCCGTCATCAGCGCAGAGCACGGAATCCGTGGAGATCAAGCCCCCCAGCGGTGACGAAGGTACCCCCCGCTCCGACCGCGGCCCCCACCCCCCGTCCGCACGTTACCTTCAGACACGCGTGACGCTCGAGTGATAGGCATCCATTGCAACATTTCAGACGAGGCCGATACCGACCTGGAGACGGACAGGCTGTTGGGCCAGCAACGGACGGATGACCAGGGGTTCTTCGACGATAAGGTCAGTACATGGTAGTCATATACATATTATATACTACAGGCCCGTGAACAAAATTTACGTAGTAAGTGAACCACCAGGAGACCTATGTAGGATGATAGAAGGGTATAAAGTAATAAGATTCAGCACTATGCCGTCACTTGTAAGCTGTCCAACTGAGTACAGCCGAAGAGGGGGGGGGGGGGGGGGGGGGGGGTTGCAGCCCTCGATCATTTCTCCTTGTCGCCTGATTTTTGTACGGCGTTGCAGAATAATAGATTAGAAGAGGTTAGTTTTTCGGAAGAAGTTTGGTAGAAAAATTCTTGATTTTCCGACGATTTACAGATTAAAATTGGGCATTTGATTATGTACGGCATTGGTTCCATACAATTTCAATACCTCTCCTAATCCAATATTTCATAATGCCGTACAAAAATCATGCGACAAGAAGAAATGATCAAGAGTTGCAACCCTCCCTCTTCGACTGTACTAAGTTGGACAGCTTACAAGTAACGGCATAGTGCTGAATCTTATTACTTCATACCCTCTATCATCCTACATAGGTCTCCTGGTGGTTCATTTTCTACGTAAATGTTGTTCACGGGCCTGTAGTCTATTAGCTATTGTGCTGTAAACGTGAGAGTGCCTTCACAGTAGGTCGCAAGGAGCGCAACACCAGCGGATGCCGTCTCAGTACAAGTACAACGTTTGCAACACTGACTCGATGCCGACTGACCGCGCGCTGTTGCCGCGCTGCCGTACGCTATGACAATTACGTGTCGCGCTGCTCTTTTAAAGGTACAAGTTCGCGCCGCGACCGCGACGCGAGACCGCGACCGGAGACCGCGACAGGCACTTGACTCTATGGAATTGTATGGGCGCCAGTTCGAGCCGCGACCGCGACCGCGACCTGTCTCGGTCTCAGCGCGAACTGGCGTCCATACAATTCCATAGTGTCAAGTGCCTGTCGCGGTCTCCGGTCTCGGTCTCCTGTCTCGGTCTCGTGTCGCGGTCTCCGCGCGAACTTGTACCTTTAGTAGGTATAGAAGTTTGTCGCCTGTGAACAGCGCGACTGTCGCGCTGCTTGCCACCTAATGTGAAGGCGGCCTTATACATAGAAATGTAAAGCCGGATAGCTGATAGAATACTTTTATTTTTGAAGTGAAAACTTCTTTAGGCGCGCCTAGACAGATTTTTCGTTGGCTGTGAATTGAATTCATTCGTCACGCTCGGGTATGATAAGAAAGCTTCGGGTAAACTCGGGACCATGACTATTGGCCATCTAGAAATACGTCAGCCAATGGGAAATGCTGAAAGGGCGTGGACAGGCCATCATGGCATGGTCATCTAGAAACGCATCAGCCAATGGTAAATGCTGCATTTCTAGATGGCCATGCCAAGATGGCGAGGCCACGCCTTCCGGTTACACCCGTGTAGTTTCCAAGGTAAGCTATCAAATTCTGAGTTTTAAGTTTTCTCTTCTATCGGCAGTTCCTATGACTGCCAGTTTTTTTATAAATCCAGTTACTATAAAATTGAAATAAAAAACTACCTAATCAGCAAAGCACACTGTAGATCTATACTATTATTAGGCTGAAGACTTTTTTTTGTTTGAACGCGGTAATCTCAGTAACTGCTGGTTCGAATTGAAAGATTATTTTTGTGTTGGAAAAATCTATTTATCGAGGAAGACTGTAGGCTATATAACATTACGCTGCTATCAATAGCAGCGAAGCGTGAATGAAAAATGTAACAAAAACGGGAGAAAATATTCCTTTTGAGAGATTTCGTTGGACGCGCTGACTTGCCCTGAAGTTCGTGACAGCATGCGTCTATCTTTGACACGTTTGACATCGCGTGTCAGCGCACGCAACGAAAGCTCTGAAAAAGGGATATTTTTGCCGTTTTTGTAACATTCTTAACTAGAAAAATAATCTTTCAATTCGGACCATTAGTTCCCGAGATCCTAGCGTTCAAACAAACACATCACATAAATATTTGGCCTGCGTTGGAATTGAAGCCACGACTTGCGGCTTCGCTGGCAGACTCACTTAGCCACTAGGCCAGTTCCATTATCGCTATTAAAAATGTTACATATTAGATCCTCGTTTGAACATCAACTCCTCTGATGGTAAGCGATATTATAATCGAAATTGAAGCAAGCTAACCTAGAAGAAATACTGACCTTGAAAAATTACAGATTATATCTCGGGAAACAGTGAAGCCATTATCCAAGCACCCATGTTTACTAGCAGCTATTGTCAACCAAATACATTGAACCTCTATTGACTCCACACCATATTCGTTCATAAATGGCGTCACTAACGTATTTTACGTAAAAACATGAAATATATTGTTTCGAAGTAGTGTAATTCAATAATTCGCCAGATACCTCGGGTAAATATTGTAACTAACTCTATACCAGGGATGTAACGGAGGTCATTTTATCGGAACCGAAGGCGGAGTCGGAGTTTTAAAATTTGATTTATCGGAGTCGGAACCGACATCGGAGGCGTAGGCAGGATCAGAAGTGGTGGCAGGAGAGACATTTTTATAAGGATATTTTTTTTTTGCCAAAACCAATCGCGTCCACGTGGACACGATAAACATTGACGAGCAATTGATTTAAGGGGTTGGGATTTTGTATTTCCATTTACTTTCCACCACAGTAAGGAATTATCTCAATTATTTATACAAATACACCTTACCTCCGATTAAAACCTCCGTTTTAAAAGTTTCGGAGCCGAAGTCGGAACCGAAGGTGTAATAAGAATCGGAAGTTCCGACTTATCGGAGTCGGAGTCGAAGCTCCGTAACAGCTCCCTGCTCTATATCTATATTCACAAGCTAATTATGGAATTATGCACTGAGTAACATTAGCATATAGATAATAATATTGACCAGAAGCTGATGTCATCGCTTATCTCAATATGATAATTTTTTTACTTACCTAAAATCGTACTAATATTATAGATGTCAATGTATGGATGTTTGTCCATTTTTCTTCAATCACGTTGTAACGTATGAACGGATCGGGATAGTAGTGCGGCAGTGGGCGCCCTTATCGCTGAAACATACAATTTACAATTACATAGGCTACTTTTTATCCCGGCTAAATAATGGGGCCGGGAACTACGCGGGGCGCTGTTAGTTAGATATTTTATTTCTAAGCCCTGTAATTTCGCTGGGAACGTTGCCCTTCAAACCGGAACACAGTAATGTTTGCACTTCACTGCTTGGCGGTAAAATAACTGGCAAAGGTGTGGTACTTCCCCAGACGGACTGTGCTAAGAGTCCTACCACTACTAAAATATCGCTTTATTGTCGAATTTCGACCACACGGCGACCACTAACTACGAACATGTAATTTTTTTTATCTAGTTACCCAGTTCTCAGCAGCCACATTTAAAGTAACTAATAATCTAAATATTTAAATAAACTAAAAATCTTAGATTGTATTAGTGACGACCGCAGTGCAATGCTAGGTAATGATTTGGACTCTGCATGTTCCAATAGCTGCTATGTGGCAGGCATGTTGCTTACCATCAGGCACATGTCCTGCTAGTCTCGACTCGTCATTCTATATTGTATAAAAAAAACTATTCTCGATTGGAACACAAACTTTAACAATAAACAAAAGAGTTATAACTATTATATATGGGCTTACTATATATATGTATGATAATAACTATTATATATGTATGTACAGTTAATAAAAACATGTTGCTTTTATTAACTGTACATACTTCCTACATATTTAATTTCATTCTAAGCCGTTCAGCCGTTAGACATATACGTGGGAAGAAACATACCAAACCCATTTGCAAACCCACAGGCTTTCGCCTTCATTTAATTAATTTGGTACGCCTACTAAAGTTCTACTTGTTAGGGACAAGGCCGATAGTTAAAAAGTCCAAATTATATGTATTTACATATCTTAGTTATAGTATAAATAAATAGACCAGGGTTTTCCGCATGGTTCCTGTGTACCAATCGTAAGCAGATGAGGTGTATGTTAGCTATGGCGACATAGTGATGTGCCGCGACAAAAGTATGACACTTCCACAAGAGCGATCAGACCCGTGCTTTCGGTGTAAAGTGTTTGTTCTAACTCTATACGTAGTCGGTATATGTCGATAAACTCTTTGGTATTTTCAATTTCTTTTGTCTAAGTGGTATTTTGGTAATGAGATAGGTAATATGTTTAACCAGTCATGCCATGTCCTGCTCGTCTCGTCCCACTATTATAAAAAAATGGCGTTATAGGGACTGCTGATAGAAGTGAAAACTTTTAACTCAGAATTTGATAACTTACTTTGGAAACTACACGGATGAAACTGCTGGCCGCTGCTACTGTAGAATAAATCTTGAATGCATGGTCGTCTAGATTAGTCTTCTAAGCATGGCCACATACATAGATTAGTATTATAATCATGGCCATCTAGATTAGTTTTCTAAGCATAACATAGCAGGCTAGGTGGCTTGCTATGCATAGATTAGTATTATAATCATGGTCATCTAGATTAGTTTTCTAAGCATGGGCATCTAGAAATACGTTAGTTCCCCGGTTCACCCGAACATTTCTTTCATTTACAAGCGTGATGGTGAGATTCATTCACAGCCCACGAAAAATCTGTGTGGTGTGCCAAAATAACTTTTCACTTTAAAAAAACCTATTTACGATTGTCAACATGGTTTCGTCTTCCTTTAAAGTTAAAAGCAATGTAGTTGAGAATTAATTTCATGAGATCTCATAAATTATCGTCGCTTACCATCAGGCGAGTTGGTGCTCAAACGCGGACCTATACGCGATAAAAAAAATGTATATATATCTAGGCTGCGAGTTATTTCGGGAGGTCAAGTTATGTCAGCCATAAATTGAATAGTTCCCGCCTGATTCACTAGAACAATGACGTATGACCAGTCCAGCTGTGAACCGAACACCTACTCCGCACCAACACGGAACAGTGGCAAAATAGTTGAACTACTTACGTTTTTGTTCATGTTCACTTTTCTTCTTATTGTGAAATACGATAGTACCGCTGATCGGTAATAGTTATGAATGGTTGCGCGTCTAACTAGACTCACACGCGGCGACCTTGCTCTCCTAATCGACTGTCATAGATCAGGTTAACAAGGACTTGTGATGCCTAAACGTTTGTAGCTTCTGTGAGGTTCGCTTTATGCATTACTTTTACGTTTAGGGGCGTGCTAGAGTAAATGGGCCTTAAATATACATGTATTTAAACATTTAAAAAAGTAAAAGAGAGTCTCTAGGTCTCTACTATAGAGCAAACAACGACATTACAAAAAAAAACAGCTCTACATAGCAAATCTAACATAATATTTTATGATAAATTATTTCAGACAAATTTCTGATCCGTGTGATCTAATACCACCTTGCCCTTGTTTCTATCCCATTGCTCGTACCTCGAAAAAGCGATAGGTATAAAATATGCTCAATGCTCATTTGACGTTCTAAAGACTAATGAAGAAGTTTCATTCCAATTTCGTAATAAGACATGAGATAAGAGGACTCGTATTAAAAACAACAAAAAAGAAAAATACTAAAGAAACACAATAACTATTATAATCTTGACATTTTAATTGGCGGCATTATTGCTTAGAGCAATCTCTTCCAGGCAAGCGTGCACAGATAGAATTTTATGCTCAGCAACGCGGCCCTTAATATTTTATGCTATAACATAATTATTGTGAAAGAAAAGGTTAAATAAATGTTTTGTTAAAATATTTAAATTTTGCATTCAATAGTTTTTTTTAGTTAAAAAATATCTAGGAATCTGATAAAAATAACTAGTGACTTATTTGAATGCGTTTTTTGTCCTGAATAAATCACAAGTTTTCGTCAAAGTAAAAGTAAAGCCGCGTAGAACTACTAATTATTAAAAAAAAATCTTATGAAAATTCAATATCATGTACTTATGTACATCATCATCATCATCATCCACAGCCTTCTCTATCCCACTGCTGGGTATAGGCCTCTCTCTTACTTTGCCATCTGCCTCGGTCCTGTGCCAATCGAGTCCAGGTTCGACCCGCGATATTTACTATATCGTCGACCCATCTTGCTGGTGGACGTCCAACGCTCCGCATTCCCTGCCTCGGCCACCATTCTGTGACAGTTTTGGTCCACCTGTCGTCACACCGTCTAATAATATGCCCTGCCCAACTCCATTTTAACTTTGTCACTGCTTTTCCGACGTCCTGAACTTTGGTTCTTCGTCGGATTTCAGTGTTTCGAACTCGATCTTGTAGTTTGATGCCGAGCATGGACCTTTCCATGGCTCTCTGTGCTACCCTGATCTTATACATAGCTTCGTGTGTGAGCGTCCACGTCTCAGCACCATATGTCATGGTGGGCAGAATGCATTGGTTAAAAAGACGTGTTTTCAGACACTGTGGTATATGTCGGGATGTAAGAATGTCGGCCAGTTTTCGAAACGCTACCCATCCAAGCTGTATACGTCTAGAGATCTCCTTTTTTTGATGTTCTATACCAAAAGACAAGGTATGACCAAGATAGACGTAACTATCGACCATCTCTAGGCTCTCATTCCCAACCGTAATTGTGTTTGAGTTTCCAGAAACGTTCGACATCACCTTGGTCTTGGCCATATTCATCTTTAAGCCCACTGTTAAAGAAACATCCGAAAGTTGTTGGATCATGTTCTGGAGATCGTCTAAATTTTCAGCAAAAACTACAAGGTCATCTGCAAACCTAAGGTGAGACAAATAAACACCATTGATCTTAATACCACATGAATCCCATGGAAGCAGTTTTAAGATGTCTTGTAAGACCGCTGTAAAAAGCTTGGGTGAAATGGTGTCTCCCTGCCTCACCCCCCTCTGGATAGAAATAAGGTTTGTCATGTCATGCAGTTTTACTTGCATCGTTGCTAAAGCATACAATTCTCGGAGCAAATCCACATATCGAACGTCGATGGAACAATGCCCCAGTGAGTCAAACACCGCCCAGTGCTCGACAGTGTCGAATGCCTTTTCGTAGTCGACAAAGGCCATACACAAAGGACGGTTAAACTCCTGACTCTTCTCCATAAGTTGTTTTACCGTATGTATATGGTCAATAGTGGAGAAACCGCTCCTAAAACCGGCCTGTTCGATAGGTTGACATTCATCAAGCTGACGACTAATTCTGTTACATAGGACCTTTGCAAACAGTTTGTATATTTGTGAAAGGAGACTAATAGGTCGATAGTTACTTAATTTTGCGGTGTCCCCTTTCTTGTGTATAATGGTAACAATGGCATTTTTCCAAGATTCAGGCGTGTGGCATGTAATCATTACTTCATTAAAAAGTTTTGATAATATTTTTAGAACTGGTTCGCCACCTGCTCGGAGCATCTCTACAGTTATACCATCTTGCCCCGGTGTTCTCTCACTTTTCATTTGTACGAGAGCTTTTCGTATTTCACTTGGTATAATTTTTGGTAGTTGTTCGGTGTCACGGTACTCTTTAGGTCTAGGATTATCTTGAGAGGAGGAAGCGCCAGCTATTTGGGATGTATATAGGTTTGTATAAAAGTCCTCAACCACTTTTAAAATTTCCTGTCGGTCTGTTATTATATATTGATTTTCGTTTTTAAGCTTGAATATTTGATTTTGGCCAGTGCTGAGCTTTCTTTGAAATACCTTTGGTCCTCTAAATTTCTCTATAGTTTTGATAATTGTATCTGCACTGTATCTTCTCAAATCTTTTTTAATAGATTTATTTATCTTTTTATTTGTTGCTAGAATCAATTTATGATCTAATGATGTATTTTGTTTCATATTTCTTCGTTCTTCTATTAGTTTTATTGTTTCTGTCGAAAATCTGTTCCTTTTTTTGTTCTCGCGGCCTAAATGAGTTTTGGTTGTGTCTAGTAGAATATCACATAAATTTTGATTAATTTGGTCTACATCTAAATTAGACTCATCGAGACATTCAAATTTATTTTTCAGTTGGATTTGAAATGAATCATCAAGCATAGCCAGTTCTTGTGCTTCGTATCGTCGCTGTTTTCTTGATATCATCTTAGTTCTTTCTTTCCTGAAGGAGAATTTGAGTGTTGTTCTGATCATTCTATGATCGCTACCTGTTCTAAATCGTCCAAGCACTGAAACATCTTGCACGACATATTTGTGTGAACTGATAATGAATTCAATTTCATTCTTAACCTTTCCGTCAGGACTAACCCATGTCCACTTTCTTGACGGTCGCTTTTGGAAAAATGTATTCATAGCAAAAAGATGTCTCTTTTCAAGAAAGTTGACTAGGGTTTGTCCGTTATCGTTTCGCGTTCCTAATCCAAACCTGCCGATTGATTTTTCTGTTGATAGTGGTGGGCCGATTTTTGCGTTGAAATCGCCAATTATGGTGGTGAAATGACATGGTGTATCGTCAAGGGCTTTTTCTATATCGTCGTAAAGTTCCTCTACTTCATTGGCATTCGTTTTAGCTCTAGATGACGTTGGAGCGTAAACTTGGATAATTTTTAATGAGTATCGTTTGTTAAGTTTCAAGATCATAAAACAAACTCTTGTGGATATACTCTTCAAGTTCTGGATATTTGGTACTATCTCTTTCCTTACAAGAAACCCAATGCCTCCATAGGTGATGTTTTCAGGTCCGTTGTAATAAAATAGGTCACCAGAGTTAAGCCGAATCATATTCTCTCCACGTCGCTTTATCTCTGATAAACCTATTATGCCCCATTTGACAGATTCATGTACATAGGTACTTTTAAATACCAACTTATATAAACTACCGTAGATCAAGTTACCAATGAATTTACGCCTAAACATGTAAAGCATCTGTGAGGTTAATTATAAACGTTGTTTATAGAATGTAAACTAAATGTCGAGATGTGAACACGCCTTGACCTTGTTTGCCTATTAGGTCAATGATCGCTTTAGTCGATAACGAGCAACCTTAATCGTTTCTGCCTACGCATACGTTGCATCTCTGAGTAAGTCGAATACCTTTATTGTTGTCTGAGTACCTATGTATGTTCGTGACCTTATTCGGGCAAAGATTAATTAGTTCAACCCAGGGCTTTCGGCGAGCTAGTAATAAATGTATTATTGTTTGTAAAAAGAATAAATTAAAGTACATTTTGCAATAAATCTGCTGTATGGCTCCCGTAATTAGATATAAGCTTAGCTTTTTTGGACCTAACTATATTTTGTGATGTTAATAATGTGTTCAGAAATATACAAAAAGTACAATGATTTTTAAGGACGTTTTATTGTATTTTTTAATAATTACCTATATATTAACATTTGTGAAGTGATTCGAATGTTCTGTGACGCAAACTGATCTTTAAACTAACTGGATTTTCATTTTTACTATAATTTTATTATAAAAATATATATATTTCGTAAACAATCATTATAACATAAAAAAATATTTTTTCCCCTTAAAACCTCAACAAGGTTTGTTTAGGACAAACAGTTCTCAAATGTTTCTTAAAAAAGTGAACAATACATATATCTATAAAACACCAAAAACTAAACAATTACAATAAATAAAGCAGATATTTCCGCGCGCGCACCCAAGACAACCGTATGCGTTTTAGTTTAAGGCGGCGGACTCTGCAAAGAGTCTGACCAAAACTAAACAACTGATTGGTAAATTTAACCATTATATTTTTAGATACAAATCAGAACATTTGTAATATTTGCTAAACATATGTATTTGAAGTTTGGTTCTGTAAATAAATACTCGAGGAAATGAAAAATACAACAGAATCTCTATACACATATTAGGTAGGTATATTTGCTTTTAAAATGTTAAATAATCACGTGTCTACTCTACACACTACAATCTTTGCCAACATCTGTTTACTTAGCATAAACGTAAATGAAACCGGTGTCGGTAGCGGTCTCGAGTCGACGTGTGTCTGTGTGCGCTTGTTTACTTTGTGATAATGTTATCGCGCCGAAATGACCAAAATAACCGCTTTATCGGTCAGTCATAATACGATGCTTTGTGCATTACCAACGCGATACCCGCCAAAAATCATCAATTAGATAATACTGGCCAGTAATTAACTCTAACAAATAATACCAAAGAATTAAAGAAAATACTGGCCGGCAACAATTGTGTTCTACAATATCATGTGAAAGTCGCGTTCCATATTCGAATTTTTGTGCAACGTGTAGGTGTGCTATACCTATGAATGAACCAGGTTCTGATTGAGTGCTTGCATACTATGTAAACAATTTGTAAACAAAATGAGTGTGGAGGAAAAGGAACCCTGTTTACATGAAGCTGAGGTAGAAAATTGTGATGATAGTGAAGTAGAATTGGACACGAGTGTAGATTTAAAAAGTTTTGAGATTGAAGTGCATAAAAAAAGTGCAAAGGAAAAACAGCAGTGTGTTGATGATGTTAGGACTGAGAATGGTGAAATTAAAAATGAAGAAACTCATATGGATGAAGTAATTGCTAATGTTAGTGAATTGCACATCGAAGAAGTGGAACTAAATGAACATGAGTCAAGTAGTGAGTCAAACGATGATCGAGAACTCGATGTTAGCGACGACTCGATTGAACAGGAAAAAGAAGGAACTAAAAAGGTTAGGTTTCCTTAATACTTTTGGATTAAAATATTTGGGATCAAAATATATTTAGGGCAGGTCAACTCAATTGAAATGTTGGTGTAATTTAATTTTGTAACATACACGTAGGTACATAGGTAGGTACGTGTTTTATAGGTATTTTCGTTGGCTATCGTACTTGCCCCATAAATATTTTTTTATGGCGTAAAAGCAACGACATGTGAGATAACGAAATATGTTTCGGAACAATTACGCTTTTAGTGTTATCGGTGTACGACTGACTGACTTGTTTTTAAGATCCTTTGCTTGCATAGTAACTAAATTTAAGAATGAGTATTTACATCTGTATACAGAATCAGCCTAGGAATGCATCTCATCTTTGACTAGCGTTGTGGCACAGTTGGTAGTAAGTCTCCCTACAGACCTATAAGTCGTGGGTTTGATACCCATCTAGAACAAAAAAATATTTGTGTCTTGAATTTAGATATTTTTAATAAGCCTCGAGTGTTTCTACGCATCATAAATCATTAGCATGTAGAATTGTAGAGACAATAGGGTACCGGATTGGGTCAAAAATACACCATTCTAATTAGTCCGTCAGCTAGATCATGGAAAAATATTGGACACGTATTTTTTCATAATATTAAAAATCGACAAAGATATACACCATCAAACTTCGAGAGTCGCGACGTCACTCGTGAGCAAAAATCGTACTCACAAGTGACGTCACACGAAACTTCGAAGCGCTGTATCTTCGTCATTTTTTGTTTGTGAAACAAAAGAAAAAATACGTGTACAATATTTTTTGGCAATCTAACTAACGGGCTACTTAGTTTTTTTGAAGATTGTACCTTATTATCTAAGTTAATATTCGCAGCTGTCCGCTTCCCACACTACAAGCTTTGCTTAGTTTGAGGCGAGATAGGACATAGTGTTACAAATAAAAATCAAAAAAATAAAAAAAAATTTCAAGGACAGATAGCTAATAGTCCAGTCACCGTAGACATAAAAATCCGCGTTACGTCGCAAATAATATAGGCCAGTAAAAATAGACGTTTTTTTGGGTCAACTTTGCAATATATTTCCGATCCAAATTTCCTTTTTGATGAGGTTTAGGATCACTTACTGAGCAAAGCTTAGCCAGGTTCTGATTTTTTGGGATGTTAGGATAGAAGATACCAGTATTGTAAAACTAAATTTGCAACCTCGAAACACCTGTAATAACTTCATGGTGCTCGGAAAACCTCTCAATTTTCGGACCTTTTTCAGTTTTTGGATTACAACTTCTAAAATATGCGTTTAACTGTTAGACATACAGACCTGGAGTTACGCTCATATTATTGTTTATTTTGTCTTCTTTAAAAGTGTCATTGGTGACTTTGCTGTTAAACGCATATTCTAGAAGTTGTAAACCATAAACTGAAAGAAGTCCGAAAGTTACGAGATTTCTCGAGTACTACGGCGTTAGCACAGGTCTTTCGAGGTTGCAAATTTGGTCTTACACTACTGGTATCTATCCTAATAACATCCCAAAAAATCAGAACCTGGCTATTATTTGCGACCTAGAATGTCTTAGATGACTGGCCTATAATGACAAAATTAACTTAATGGATATAATTCAGACTAACGAATGTTATTAGGAGCATCGTCTTTATATATTACTCGTCCATCGTCATTACTTCATTATCATTAATTTGAAAGCCGTAGTGGCCTAGTGGTTAGATCGTATGGTGGACAAACCTGAGGTCGTCGTAGTAACGTCAAGTGCGCTAAAAGTCAAGTAACTTTAAATATTACAAACAAAAACTAAAAATAAAGTAGCCAAGTGCGAGTTGGACTCGCCCATGAAGGGTTCCGTTCCAGCAAGTAACATAATATACATAGTACACATAGTTCTTGTAGTTCGTTGTAACTTTGATCGAAGTTTTAATAATAGTGTATTTATGACGTACTAAAAAAAAACTACTCATCAGATCGAGTTCAAACTAATTTTCGTTGGTAGTTTTCATGGTAATGTACATCATATATTTTTTTTAGTTTTTTCATTCTCTTACTTTAGAAGTTAGAGGGGGGGGGGACACACATTTTACCACTTTGGAAGCGTCTCTCGCGCAAGTTATTCAGTGTAGACAAAAATTATATTAGAAACCTCAACATCATTTTTTAAGACCTATCGATAGACACCCCATACGATAAGGTTTGATGAAAAAAATATTTTTGAGCTTCAGTTCTCAGTATGGGGGGCACCCCTAATTTTTGTTTTTTTTTAAAAACTTTTGTAAAAATCTTAATGCGGTTCACAGAATACATCTACTTACCAAGTTTCAACAGTGTAGTTCTCATAGTTTCGGCAAAAAGTGGCTGTGACATACGGACGGACAGACAGACAGACAGACAGACAGACATGACGAATCTATAAGGGTTCCGTTTTTACGTTTTACGGAACCCTAAAAATACCTATTATTCATTCCCATCTTTTCCGTTTACCAAACAGTAGGTATATTTTTATTGAGTCACTTCAATACTAAAAATGCAATTTGCTATATTTTCGTCCAGTTGGGGGGTTTTAAAAGAACTGTACAATAAACTATTATTGTAAAAATCATCTTCGGCCTGTTCCAATTTAAATATACTGTAACGTGAAAGTGAAATTAAAGTGTTTCCAGATAAATTACTGGGCTTAGAGATATAATATCTTAGATCTCTGGGTGGCGAGCGCAGTGCAGTGCTAGGTAATGATTTGGACTCTTCATGTTCCAATAGCTGTGTGTCACTGTGCTGTTATGTGGCAGGCATGTTGCTTACCATCAGGCATATGTCCGTTCGTCTCGTCACTCTATAATACAAAAAAAAATGTTTACTCATTTTTGCTGCCCACCTTATGACATAAGGTTAATAAGCTGTAAAATATTTAAGACTAGCTGTCACCCGCGACTTCGTCCGCGCTAAATAAATACTAAGGTAACTCAGGCAGTACCTATTTGTATACCCAGACACATTTACGATTATTAAAACAGCTTATAATAAAACAATTGATAGTAGACAATTTCATCAAAATCTGTTCAGTTGTTTAGATTTGAAAGCGTAAGATACATTCGGTCCCTATTTCAACTCCAATTTCATCCCCGTAGAGTTTCATGGTTTTACTTCCATATTGACATTCATCCCCCATTTCAACCCCAATGTCACCCCCGTAGGTACAGTTCGAAACTACAAAATTGATGGAACAAACATTAGTTTGCTTCGTGTCAAGTGTCTATACATACAGAGTTTCATGGTTTTATCTTCAACGGTTGGGAACTTCCATATTGACATTCATACCCCATTTTAACCCCAATTTCACCCCCGTACAGTTTAAAATTACAAAATTGCTAGAACAAACATTCGTTTGCTTCGTGTCAAGTGTCAATACACAGAGTTTCATGGTTTTATCTTCAACGGTTGGGAACTTTCATATTGACATTCTTCCCCTATTTCAACCCCAATTTCACCCCTGTACAGTTCGAAATTGAAAGAACAAACATCCGTTTGCTTCCTGTCAAGTGTCTATTTACAGAATTTCATGGTTTTATCTTCAACGGTTGGGAACTTCCATATTGACATTCATCCCCCATTTCACCCCCGTACAGTTTGAAATTACAAAATTGATAGAACAAACTTTTAATACATCGTGTCAAGTGTCTAGATACAAAATTTGATAACTTTAAAAATGACGAATTTTCATACTACCGTTCATCCCTTGTTTCACCCTCTTAGGGGTTGAATTTCGCAAACCCCTATCTTAGCGAGCGTCTACGGGCTAAAAGGGACCTCCAGGCAAAATTTCAGATTCCTGGGATGTGTAGTTTCTGAGATTTCTTGATGAGTAACCTTTCGCTTTTATATATATAATATAGATTAACTATTGTACCTTTTTTGCGATATTATTTAGAATAAATGTTATGTGTATGTGTAGGGCTGGCGCAAACCGAAGTCCCGCACGGTGATGCCGGCGGGCAGCGTGTCCGGCGCGCGGTCGCCGCACGCGCACGCGCTCGACGTCACCGACGCCAGGCCGGACGACGCGACGCACAACGGGAAGGTGACGTCACTAGTCACTATTCTACCTTTTAGTAGTGGTAGGACTCTTCACAGGGTCTGGGGAGCTACCACACCTTTGACAGTTTTTCTACCTGCAGTAATGTACCTTTTAGTAGTGGGTGGTACTCTTGACAGAGTCCGCCTGGGGAAGTACTACACCTTTGACAGTTATTCTACCTGAAGTAATGTGGAAACGGCGCTGTGGTCCGGTTTGGACGGCAATGTTTCCATATAAGTTACAGGACATAGAGATAAATCATTTTATAAATCCGGGTAACAATCGCAATGCAGATGCAATATTTGGTTTTTCTTTTTTGGTTTGGCTTTGTTCTAATAGCTGCGTGTCACTGTACTGTTATTGGCAGGCGTGTTGCTTACCATCAGGCACATGTACTGCTCGTCCCGTCATTCTGTACTCAGAGTCAGAGAAAGTATTTTAGTAAAAAGAAACTTCATCAAACTTTTACCTCGACAAGCAGTAGAAGCCAGCCAAAGATTGGTAGTACTGTTGGCCAATTTTGTAAGCCCAGATAAATACTCTATTTTGTTCACACAAAAAAAAACAGATATGCAGACAAAAACAAACAATAAAGAAACTAGTGGTGCAATACACAGGCTTATCACTGAAAGCGATCTCTTTCAGGCAACCTTTGGGTAGAGATGGTTTCAGATATTTTTATAATAATAATTTATAAAAGCCCGGTATACCATTCCATGCAATGCATAATTTAAATACAAAGTATTTACGTTTTTTTAATTAAAATTTAGAAAATTCACAGGCTCCGGGATCCGTATCATTTTGGTTACCTTTTTTTAAAATACGCTATAAAGAATATACATAGTTACATATTTGTATAATATGTAAAAAACCCCAGACACTCGTGTTTAAGAAGACACAACTTAACTGTAAAAATGAACCAATATAGTTTAATCTGTGTAGTAATTGTAATAAAGATGAGAAAGTCTTTAAACAATTTAAAACTTCTACTACACTTATGCTTTGAATATGTACTAGTACCGTATACCGTAGGGTAAAATTAAGGAGCATCAGTCTGAATATGTGAAATTTCTGGTTTCAGGACAAAGATGGCAAGAAGAAGAATAAGAATAAAGAAGGTGAGTACCGTATAATGTACCTTATAGCATTCATAAGCAGCCCAATGTTTGTTCCCACTGCTAGGACTAGGTACTTTCTCTCACAAGGAGAGCATAAAAGCCATAATCCACCACACAAAAAGTAGATTAGCGGACGCTTTCCTTAAAAAATGTGTTTCTTGATACATGCTGGTTTACTCATGATGTTTTCATTCACCGTTAAAGAGTGGTGAGGACGAACTTGTACATCTGCACTTTAAAAAAATAGGAATGATTATATATACTATAGAAAAAAATGTCCGTCAGTTTATTTAAAAATATTGTACACATATTTTTGCATTTATTTCACAAACAAAAAATGACGGAGATGCAGTGCTTAGAAGTTTCGAGTAACGTCACTTCATTGTACTGTATGTATATACCAAGACGTGACTTCACTTCCATTCCGGAAGTGTGATGAACTATATCTTTGTCGATTAATAATAATAATTAGATAAGATATAACAAAAATACGTATCCCATATTTTTCCGGGATTAACTAATTAGAATGGTAATTTTTTCCCCGGATTCGCCGTTCTCATAAATAGGAAATCCTCAAATATACATTATGTAAAAAAAAGTAGCGCTGCCTTTTTATTATAAGTCATAAAACATAGCTTGAAAAATAAAATTCTAACTTCAAACTTCTTTTAACGCTGCCTGGAATATATTTCATGGTAAGTTGTTTCATCAGGTATGGTGGTCACTATTCTTTGAGCATTATGGTTGAAAGTTGTGCTGTAAATATAATGTGAAAGACACACCTTTTATTTTATATTCACTTTTCTGCACACTATTTGTTCATAGTGTTTGTCTGCATGACTCTTTGGTAAGACTATTTTCAAAATAATCAATAGTCGTAGACGGCATATTAATTTATCTAACAAATTGAAATATAGGCGACATCTTTGGGGAAATTGAGAACTATGTCTATCTTTATGTCTATCTTTGAGAGAGGTATAATACCATTCTAAAATGGATAGTATGCCTCGTTGTAACTTTGTAACATGGTCAGGCCGAAGCATTCTACATCCTACTAATATTATACGAAAATGTTGATGTTTGATGCTCCGTCACGTTGGAACGCCTAATCGGATCGATTCGAAATTTAGAACACAGAAAGATTATAGTCCGAAATAATACATAGGCTACTTTTAATCGCGAGAAAATAAGGGGAACGGGTACAGCTGCGGGGCGCTGCTAATAAATAAATATGATATCCAATATATGTAATAGTAGTTGCATACAAAGCATCCTAGACCTTATTCATTGTTTTACAATGTATTATTTGTAAGAAATAATTCGAAAAAAAAACAATTGTAAAAAATGTTACTGGAATGCCTAAAGATGTCAATAATAAAGTAGCCAAGTGCGAGTTGGACTCGCCCATGAAGGGTTCCGTTCCAGCAAGTAACATAATATACATAGTACACATAGTTCTTGTAGTTCGTTGTAACTTTGATCGAAGTTTTAATACTAGTGTATTTATGACGTACTAAAAAAAACTACTCATCAGATCGAGTTCAAACTAATTTTCGTTGGTAGTTTTCATGGTAATGTACATCATATATTTTTTTTAGTTTTTTCATTCTCTTACTTTAGAAGTTAGAGGGGGGGGGACACACATTTTACCACTTTGGAAGCGTCTCTCGCGCAAGTTATTCAGTGTAGGCAAAAATTATATTAGAAACCTCAACATCATTTTTTAAGACCTATCGATAGACACCCCACACGTGTAGGTTTGATGAAAAAAAAAATGTTTGAGCTTCAGTTTTCAGTATGGGGGGCACCCCTAATTTTTGTTTTTTTTTAAAACTTTTGTAAAAATCTTAATGCGGTTCACAGAATACATCTACTTACCAAGTTTCAACAGTGTAGTTCTCATAGTTTCGGCAAAAAGTGGCTGTGACATACGGACGGACAGACAGACAGACAGAGAGACAGACAGACAGACAGACAGACATGACGAATCTATAAGGGTTCCGTTTTTACGTTTTACGGAACCCTAAAAATGATTTTATTCGTAGAGTACGACTTTTTTCAACTTTTTGGCACTGCACTATACATTATACTCTTTATTCTCTACGTTATATTGATGTGGTTGTTCTCCTGTTTCCAGACGTGTCTCGCTCAGTGCTGATAGAGGGCGTGCTGTTCCGCGCTCGCTATCTCGGCTCCACCCAGCTCGCGTGCGAGGGACAGCCCACTAAGGCTACCAGGATGCTGCAAGCGGAGGAGGCCGTGTCTAGGATTAAGGTAAATGGCAAGGATGGAGCTAAACGTTTATAAGTCATTTTGGGATAAGTATACCTAATTAATATTAATAAATATTGATCCATTCAAATCTAATCTTAAAGTAGGAACAACAATGAAGAACCTAATAGTTTAATAGTAATTTTGGGATAAATCTATATATATAAAAATCAATGCCACTTTTCGTTGTTAATGAACTCCTCCTAAACGGCTGGGCCGATTTGAATGTTTTTTTGTACACGTTTAGGTAGACCCCTGGATGGTTTAGATTCACAAATCAGCCCGGCAGATGGCGCTTTAGTTGGTATCTTATTATCCGAGCGAAGCCGGCACGGGCCGCTAGTACACTATAATTGGTGGGTTATTTTCACACAAATTCCACACTAAACAAAGCTTGTAATAAGTCAAACAGCTGATTTAACGACCTGAGAGCCTGTGAATGTTAGATTCTTGTTATTTGTTAAAGTATAATTGCAATCATATGGAACAATGGCCTACTTTATAGTTTTAACTCAAATGAGTCAAACTTAATAGTAGCCTGTCATCTGACAAACCTTCAGCTTTCATATAAAAATGAATTTTTGAATGATACATTTAGAAACTTTGACTAAGTAACAAAGTGATGATAAAATAACAATAAATTGTAAATATTTGTGCACCATCTTGGGTAGAATATTAGAAAAGAACATTTTTTTTTTTTTTTGACAACACATTTGTGACGATATTCTGACAAATAAACTAATTTTCATTTGTTGATCTTTCTGTGTATAACCAAAGAACCGACGACGGCATGATACACGTAGATAACATGAGAGCCTAACCGAAAGGAGGTTTCACAATAAAAGAAAATATCGTCAATATGTACAATTTTATTTGATTAAAAAAAAATACCCACTCTCGCCTGATTTTGATAAAATTTAAACGGGGCTCCCTGGGAAGTAAATTCATCGAAAAAAATACCTGAATTAGTTCAGGGTCTTCGATCGGTCACTTCTTTCTTGGAGTCGGTTAAAAATAACAAAAGTCTGGTCATCACGAGCTCTTACTCTATAGTATCGTAGGTTTAATTTTAAAACTATGAAGTGCAAAAAACTCCAATAGAGTAGGTAATCTTTTTTTTTCTGGAGTCCCTTTTATGTTTCTGCCCGAATATTTAAAAATGTTGGACCCGTATAAGAAACCATAAGACACACCTAAATGCTATCCACGTTATTTTTTTAATAGTGACTTAAGATCAGCATATACTCTGAAATTAACAATTCCAAAATCTACACCACTTTAGAAGCAAGTTTTAGTCAAAAGAACACTAATTTACAGTAAAGAAATATTCACAATCAGATATTATAAGACTCGTTGAGTATGGTGAGTGAGTAAGTTAAATATGTATGTAGAAAATTCCAGAAATGCTACATATATTATGTGTGTAAGTATAATAAAAGATTATGTAGATTTCGAGTTCGGTAGGCAGACAACTATCAAAGGGTCCGTACATAAAAATATCACTTAGATTTTATTGTATTTTTTAAACTAATCTGACTTCTTTTAATTACTTTTATGAGATATACCTAGTTAGTAAAACAGTACTAACCTACGCTTAAAAAATCTTTATATATATTTGAATTTTATTTTATCATCCCAAAATAAACCTAAGATACTCGTATCTGATCATAACTTGTTATTTGTAGCATGTATTTTAAACCTATTGTTAAACATTAATATTGTTCCTTAATACCTACCTAGATTATAAGAATGTTTATTATGTACCTACCTACCTCTCAATTTAAAATTAAACTTACCCTTTAAAAATCTAAATCTAATTTATATAAATGCATTCTCATAACGTAACAGTTAAAAAATTTAAGAACATGAAGTTGCCCGTGTGAATCGGTCTATATGTTGTTTATGTAGATGTTTTGAAAAGTGAGAGCATGAAATTACCTTTGTCTCTTTCTATCCTTCTATCGCCTGTGGCACTACCTACTCGCTGAATCTCTCGTCTCTGTCTATGTGAATTGGCGGGCAAAATAACCTACAAATACTGATAGACCCACATAATTCTTGGTCTTTTAAACTTCTACAACTTTTTACCCACATTTTCTTCACAAAATTTACACACTTTTTTCTACTTTTAATGTTGTCCTTATCTACACTGTTAACACAGCTCAAATTTCTTTTTTTTTTCTAAACACAATACACACACCAAAACACAAAATTGCCTTAACTTGTTGTGTATTCTTCTTATTGCACGCAAACTCTTCCGTCTAAATGTACCTATCCTCACCACCATTTGTACATATGTAATTTCATGCTCATCTAGGTTTAGTGTATTGAGAATGCTAGAGAAAAATCCTTACGCCCTATTAATATGAATAATGAAATCCTAGTGAAAAACTACGTGAAATCCACGGTAAGTGAACGAAACCTGCCCGCCAAACCGTTTAAGCTCTTATTGACTTGGCACTAGAGTATTTTTTTCAGTGTGCTCCTCACCCCTCGATCCGACCCGAGAAAGATTTCGCGGATGGCCGGCTAGCCTCCTCTGAAAATGTTTGTCTGTTCGCTTGTTCCGCTTGATGCTATGCTTTGTATCATTGTCAACCCTGAATTTTAGTTCTGAGGTAAGGTTAAAGTTTGAGTTTGCGGTCATAATGTACTGTGCTATGCTAGAATAAGTTAGCATGACGCCACTAGACCTACGGACGTTGTTTATACTGTGGCATGATAACGTTTACGGAGAATGCTTTGGTTATTTTTTTTAAAACGATTCAACTTTGTAGCATGTTCGGATTTAAAACTTGATAAATTATTCTGTGGTATTTGGTCATATTAACCTGACATCTTTTGTTTCATTGTCTCTCTCCCTTACACTGCACAAGTGTGCGAAAGACAACACAAAGATGTAGCAGAATTAATGTAGCCAGAAACACTTTGATCCAGGCAACCTCTGTAAACGCTATTTAAAAAAAATACGTAATCAAATATGATGGATTCAGACATCAGCTTTTTTCCGCACTTTTCCCATAAGATGCACAGATAAAGCATGTGACATACCCGATTCACACCGGCCGAGATCGCTCCGATTCTTGTGGACGGATTGCACAGACATTGCGAACTTAGCTTAACAACGCCTACGCACTCAAATTGAGCCTTATTCTAAGGAAATTATGGTTGATTTTCCGTTAGGTATGCTTTCATAACAAGGAGGATCGCCCGCTTCTCACTTACCATTGTGTGTTTGTATTCGAGTTGTTTTGCTTGCTTCTGCGCTGAACTTTTCGGAGGATCTGGTTTTATATTGGCTTTTAATAAAGTAATTAATACTTACTGAAACAAACAAGCCAAAACTAATTTCTGCAATCGTTAAATTACTTTTTCCTAAGGCTACATTTCACTTTGACAAAATGCGAAACTCTTTAGTGATCAGCATTGCATACAGAAAAACAAGGCATCATTTATTGTTGTTGTATGTTTGTATTGTTGGATTGTAACAGAAAAAGGTCTCGAAAACTAGAAATAAAAGTTTTTAACGTAAAAATACACAATTATAATCCTTTGCCAAAATGAAAATCTAAGACTCGCATCAGACAGAAAAATATGACATTAACAAAATTTACAAGACATTGGATAGCTGAATAGTAAGCTTTAATTCTAACCAGCGACTGAGCAATGGTATATTTTGATACCATTTTCCATCCGCATTGCTTGTATCCGAAACCACTGCGATAATATCTAAGAAATTTAAAGATTTATTTTTCTAAAATCATTCGTTCGGAAAACATTCCTGAAATTAGAAGACAATCGCCCGACGAAGATCTAACTGATGCTTTTCCTAGATCAACGTTAAGTTATAAAAAAAACTTGAAAATATTAAAAAAAAAATGTTAGTCACCTCAAACAATTTCACAAGTTCGAACAAAAAAAAACAAGAAGCAATAATTTTTACCAAAAGTAAAATCAAAGTAAAAAAGGCATAAATTCTACTAATTGTTACTGTGTTTGTGGCGACCACTGCTTAATAGTAAAAAAGTAACACAGAGCCAAATTAGAATAACATTAATTGTCGCTGTGGTTACGGCTTCGACCAATACTTAGCCAATAATATTAAAAAAGTAACAAAGCCAAACTAGAATCAAATCCGCGCGAAACCAAAACACCTCGAAGGCAAACGCGTTCGTGGAAGCGATACGAGGAGGTTAGCCATTGCAGTGGGGCTGCGAGGGTCCCTACTCCGGCGTGTACGCAGCGCCGGCGGCCGTCTTCCGTCTCACCTTCCTCGGCTCCGTCGAGGTGGACGAGGACACCAGGCGACGCAAGAGACGCCCCAAAAAGAACATGGTCGAGGAAGCCGTCACTAAGATCAAGGTGGTTTGGCTGGCAGTTTTCGTTTGTAGGGTAGCGAAGCGACGCGATCAGACCGATCAACGTAAGCAAATATCCAGGCAATGGGAAGGTGGTCAAGTAGATTACCGGTCTAGATAGGTAGACTACCAATTCACAAGTAAATAGAAAATTTACTGCATATCGAATAGGCAGCTAGATTATTTATCGATCTACGAGTTGACAAGCAGATTATCGATACACGAGTAATCAGAAAAATTAACGGTGAAATAATGGGCTAGATTATCGATCAATAGCCAGACCAATGTTTAAAGGCAGGTTTCTGGGCTGATTAGTAATGAGAAGGTGAAGCAGATTACAGATGAACGAGTAGACAGGCTTTTTACCGATCCACAATTAGAGATACAGATTGCCGATTCACGAGATCACGACTTAACAATTACCGGTAAACGAGTAGCCGGCTTATTGATTTACGAGTGGACAGGCAGTTTATCGATTCACGACTAAACAGGGAAATTACCGGTCAACGAGTAGGCAGCTTATTGATTCACAAGTTGACAGGCAGATTATTTATCAGTCTACGTGTAGGTAGGCAGATTACCGATCCACTAGTAGAGAGGCAGGTTACCGATGAGTAAACAGGGAAATCACCGGGCAACGAGTGGGCAGCCAGATTATCGATCCACGAGTAGACAGACAAGTTACCGATCTTTGTGTTGTTGGTTGTTGGGTAGATTGCCTATCAATGAGTAAAATAATATAAAATGAAGAACAAAGTACATTTCGAAAATAACAATACACCTCTCCGGGCTTTTAAAGAATCGTTAACGTGTATGATGTTGCATCTGATCGTAAATTGGAGGGTTCTAAGCATTGATATATCTAAGTAAAGGAAGATGAGGTACGCTCTAACATAAAGACAGCATAATGTGGCGAACATTTCACACAAGCATACGCAATGTACACTGTACAGACAGCTTCACTTCCATCGTGAGATACGTTTGAAGGAATGACAAAGACATCATGACAAGTAGGCAGTAGGTGCAAATGAGATAGCTATACATCACATTAGTTTAGATATTTTTTTAATTGTTAGCGAACGTCCACTCAACTTGTGGTTCCTGTTACGACTGAGACTCAATCAGGAGACGTCACCTGATTTTGCATTTCTGTAATTCTGAATCGAGATCGTTGTATGATCGCGTCGGTTTGCTAGGACGTTGTAGGTGTTCCTAGTAAACTAGGAACACTCAAATATAACAGTAAGAACGTTACTTTCTCTGAACTGTACTCATTACTGTAGACATTTCTTATAGAGGACATAAAAGCAGTTTAAATGAGACAGTGACTGAGAGCTGAGAGTTTACTACTAAAATTAGAAAGTAATACGATATCATATTTTTAAGTAAAATGTATTAAGTTGAATGAAATAACTAAATATGTATTGTGATTATTAGAATCCCTCTAATTAGAAAACTGTAACTAATCCTGCTTTGTTTCCACATCGGCTCTCTTGGACAATCAGGCGTTGGTAAGTCCAAATTCCAAATTACTCGCCAACTCTACACGATTAATGCAACATGGATTGATGCACTTCTTAAATTTTCCTTTAAACTTTTTTGTTGTTTGAATTTGAATTTTTGAAAATTAACAATAAGGTACAAAATTGCATGAGGGATGACTGCTGTGACTGATGTAGATGGATAGGATAGAGATATAAACGAGTATAATAGAGGATGTACGGAAGTAGCGACAGCGGTAGAAATTGATAAGTAAAAAGCTTCAGTCAGAATGGTTCAAGCATATTTTACAAAAACTACAGAACCAAGAGAG
Organism: Ectropis crepuscularia; assembly: GCA_963693475.1. Classification (NCBI taxonomy): domain Eukaryota; kingdom Metazoa; phylum Arthropoda; class Insecta; order Lepidoptera; family Geometridae; genus Ectropis; species Ectropis crepuscularia. The sequence continues at coordinate 3,213,554 of OY856341.1, forward strand.
CTATGATAATAACTGTTGCCGTAGAGAGTGGCCAAGGACTGAATGGATCGCTTGAAAGAGGAAATGCATCATTACTATAGAAATAATAATGATGAATGAGAAAATCGATCGAGGATGCCAATTTATTTTACTGATCCCACATAAATTAGCAAAGGATAGTAAAATTAATGATACCTACCAAACCATCAACAAAACAAAAAGTACGGCTCTAGACTACACTAACTCCTGTTTTCTTTCCAGGCCCCAGAAGGAGAGAACCAGCCAAGCACAGAAGTAGACCTCTTCATATCGACAGAAAAAATCATGGTCCTAAACACAGAACTGAAGGAAATTATGATGGATCATGCTCTACGGACGATATCATATATAGCAGATATTGGAGACTTGGTGGTACTGATGGCAAGACGAAGATTCGTCCCACACGAGAATGACTCTGATCAACCTAAATTGAACCGTACGCCCAAGATGATATGCCATGTATTTGAGAGTGAAGAGGTGAGTGTAAGTGAAATTTTGAATATATTGCTGTCTCTGTATCCTTTCTCTGCTTCGAAAATAAGTTAGTAGAAATTGATGTTTTAGACTTAAATTACCGTCTGAATTTAAATTTGTCTTTGTCACTCTGAATGGAATAGACAAAGAGCGACAGTGTTGATTCTATGAATATATGTCGAAATGATTAAGACATTTGGTCTGAGGCAATGAGATAATTAGCATGCAATGAAAAGTACCAGCGTCGCGTCGCATTAAAAAAATGTGTAGGTAGGTACTATAAAAATATTCTAATAATCAGTGTGTGTAAAATCTATAAAGCTAGGCAAAGTGCGCATTAATTGAATGAAGCTGCCTCCTGACAAAGGTTAAAATAAACAAATTTTATCTATGGTTGTTAAAAAGAATACCAAAATCATAAAGAGTTACTATAACGCAACGATTTTTAAATTGCTTCGGGGTTATAATTCATAATTCTAGAGTCTCATTGACAATTATTATTTGCAATAGGTACCTACATATATAATATTAGAAACCATCCGTCCAAACCCCTCTTTCTATTTTGTAAACAAAAACAAAATCTGTTGAAAACTTAAATTAAAAATAGGAAATTTCAAGTACTGTTAGATTATAGTCTGGAATAGCATCTAGTCTAGACTTTTATCACGATAAAATAACGGGAACGGCAATAACAAAAATAATGAAATGCTCGTAATGCTCAGAGCTCGAAAAAGCGCAATCGTTTCACGTTTGATGTTCCAAAGACACGAACGAAGAGATTTTACTCTACTTTTGTGATAAGAACGTCTAGGCTGTGGAATACGTTGCTACTGAGTGAGTTTCCCCTGATGGATACAATCTTTGTGACTTCAAATCGAGAGTGAATCAGTTTCTTCTAGGTCACGTTCCTTCGTAGACCGCATCGTCGCTTAACATCAAGCGAGATGGCGGTTAAGTCTTTTTTTAATCTTTTAAATGTTTACAACATTTAAAAGATTTAAAAAAGTAATATATAACTGTCTAACTAAATTGGTGTAAATCGCGTCCTGCACTCGGAGTAGCATCTGCGAAACTAACACTTCAAATATCTAAGCTGACTGGATTAGGTAACACCGAAAGTCAACGAGGTCGCGTTAATAATGTCATTGAAACTTGTCAAATTAAATTGTGCAGTCAAGTATACCGAGTTTACAATAATTTAGCGAGTTCGATTTGAAATAAATTTTGTTAAAATGACAATCGGGAAAAGTGGGATTGAAAGAATAATTAAGGTATGGAGAATTGTGTAATTTTGTTGGGTAGAATTTACGAAATGGATTTTTATAGTCTGATCTAAATAAAATCTGCAATAAAAATATTTATGAGTTACAAAATAATAACATACACCCATTAAACCTGCATCGCTCTGCAAAAAAATGTTTTTCGTTAAATATAATTGTGCAAAACTTAGCTTTTTCGTAAAATTTTCATTTGACCAAAAGTTCAAGAATGTATGTTATCCTCTGCAATAAGACATTTTTGTTAATATGAACTAGTCATAACATAAGCAAATTTCATTAATCTTAATATATATAAATCTCCTGTCATGATGTTTGTCCGCGATGGATTCCTAAACTACTTAACCGATTTTAAATTAAATTGGCACACCGTGAGCATAGTGGCCGCTAGTAGTATAATATATTGTTGCCTAGACTTGGTTATTCTTATTGATAACAAATAAAAATTCGACACTGATTTTTAAAAGATTCTAAATTTAAAATGTACACCATAAACTCTATGTACACATTTTATTTTTCCATAGGTTCCGAAATAAAGTCTTTGTTTATTTAGGTACTATTGAAATCAATTTTTTACCTCGCATTGACAAACTTTATGTTGAAATGTTACTAATTTTAGAATTATTTAATTCAAATAAAAATACATTTAATACCAGTTACCGGATATTATTACATACATGACTATCGGTGCAAATTTATATCGGCTCATCTGTAAATACTATTTTTTCAATATACCGTAGTTTTCTTTCTAAAACCACAACAAAGATCTATAAAATATTTCTAATGTACTCATAAAAATGCACTAACGTAATAAAAGTTATTCCGCTAATCGTGCAACTAAATACAATACAACGTTTTATAGCACTACAAAATTCTGTCAACAGAAATACATAAAACATCCAATATTTTTTTATGCAAAAAGTAATCTTATCAACATTTAACGTCAGTCTGGCTAGTACCTACCGTCTTGTTACAAATACAATACATTAATAAAATACATTACTCAGCCGAAAAGATATATTTTGAAACAGCTACATTACTGAACTATGGAATATGTTCAACTAATCCACCGCAAACAAGGAATTAACATCTTTCCTTATCATCACGAGGTTTATTTAACTACTCGATAAAACGTTTATTAGTCTAACTACGGACGCGCCGGTAAGTCACATTAATTCGACACACTATATTTTAAACTAAACTAACTAACTAAACTAAAACTCGACTTTGATTTCGTAGATTAATCCATAATCGTAATAATAACGTTTAGGATGTATAATGCGTTGCCTGAGCGGGTTTTATTCGATGGATACAATCTTGGTTTCTTCAAATCGAGAGTGAATCGGTTTATTCTAGTTAAGCAAGCTCTGTTGTAGACCGGAAAAAGTTTCGTACATTTTTTTATTTATTAAATAGTGCGTAACGATGTTACATTATATTAAATATGTTAAAGATGTATTGTACTGGGAAAATAGTTTGTTTTCATAAGTTAATTAATAATTGACTGGAAAACATAAACGTGTCAAAGTTATTTTCTAACTAAAATTAGACATTGCATTGCGCTATTCACAAAAAAATACACAGATATATGTACACGTCAAAATCATAACACCTTTCGATTTACGTCTGCGATTAAAAACAGTAGCTTAATTAATTATTTTTATATTTAATTAGCTGACTTAATATTTAATTAGCTGACTCCGTAAACTATGTTCTATTACAATACAATAGTCATGTCAAAGAGTGACGCGACATTTCTCGTAAATGAACGACGATCAAAATATTTTTAAAGTCAAAGTTATTTTTATATGTATATAAATGTGCAATTTATACGGCAACTAATTTAAAACAAAAAATAGCATACAAATGATATGATATTATGAACGTTTCGCTGTACGATAAAAAATATCGTACAGATTAGTGTCAGACATAATATGTATATGTATTCATTTCAATGAATTGTAAAGAACGATACAATTTTATAGTATGTTTACCATCACTCTTGTTGATATGGTGTTGTGTGTAAATTGTTCACCAATATTTAAAATATATTCGCAATTGAAAAAAATGCATTCACGGTAAAAAAAAATGAGAGTTAAGGCAGGACGGTGAAAATTACTTTACGAGCTATTCTCCTACCTGCTAACTGCTAAGTAAACATAAAATAATGATAACAACTAGGTCGATCCGTTTCCCAAGAGTACGAATACAAACATCATGGCACGACATTTATGTATATAACTAGTTGTGCCCTGCGGTGTATCACGCGACTTACCAGTCCACGCAATAATTTATTTTCGCCAAATACGATTCAAAAGTAAAAAAATTAAAAACGCATTGGAACGGGCAAAGAAGTCTATATTAATAGAAAAATTAATTAATAATAATTTACTCGAAAACATCAATGTGTCAAAGACCGTTTTTTAACTAAAATTTGACATTCCATATGAAAAAAAAAACTTAAACATATGCGTAAGTTTTCAACTAAGATAGAATACCTTTTTGACTGATAAAACTTCACTACAAAAACAGGAGATGCAGCAATTCTTGCACTGTTCATTCATCTTACATCTCTGGGTGACGATTGCAGTACAACGCTAGATAAAAATTTTGATCATGTTCCAAAATCTGCGTGACACTGTGCAGTTATAGGCAGGCGTGTTGCTTACCATCACACGTATCCTGCTCGTCCTGACACTATATAAACAATACTATAAAAATAATCTAAATGAAAAATTAGACTCTACTAAAAATGAACAACTATTAGAAATAATGCTGTAATGCAAGAACTACCGATATTCATATACAAAACACTGTTCAGTATCGATTTTAAGACTTTTTTTACGATTTGTAGAGTTGTCTTGCTTAATTTTTTCCTTTCCCTCCTTCCTCCGCTACGGAGCCGTATGTTGTCACCTACACTACCTTTCAGGCCCAGTTCATCGCCCAGTCGATCGGGCAGGCCTTCCAAGTGGCGTACATGGAGTTCCTCAAAGCCAATGGCATCGAAGACCACAGTTTTGTGAAGGAGATGGACTATCAGGAGGTGCTGAACAGCCAGGAGATATTCGGGGATGAGTTGCAGATGTTCGCTAAGAAGGAACTACAAAAAGAGGTATTTTTCTTCTTGAAAAAATGTACATGAAATAATTTGAACTAGTAACGATTATTTAGTCTCATTCTTTCGAATTTCATAATAATAATCTTCTTTTTCGCCAGCATCATCGTCATGAAGAAGATTTTTTTTTAACAATTATTGGTTTTAGCTTTTTGAAGTTATACTTTTTTATGGCGCGTTATGAAAAAGTGATCAGAGTAAATTTTAACGATGCGCGCGGAAAACGTTACGAAAGACCTGTACCCTGAAGTTGGCTAGTCAAGAATTTAGTGAACATTGTAACGAACCTCAGGTTAATACTTCTTACGTTGAAGATATTATCTATTCTATGGTTGAGGTTAAGACTTCTTCGCACGACGTATAAAGAGAAGAAGTATTAACTTCTTCTGTAGAAAGTTTTTTCGTAGAAGTATTAAAACCTGCAGTGAGTGGTCTCTACTGTCTAGGAAAATTTGGACTGAACTAAAACGATACAGAGTCCTACTAACCCAAACCTACATTTTTTTTTCTCGTCCGAAGCTGCTTTGGTATAAGGTATAGGACATAGATTGGTGTTGCTGTATCTTACATACGGTGCAACAAAGTTTGGGCTGGACTAAAACGCTGCAGGGTCCTACAAACCCAAACTTACCACTTTTTTTTCTCGTGCAAAGCTGGGACAGATTATGACATAGGTTGGAATTGCTATATCTTGCATATTATGTGGTGCAACAAAGTCTGGGCTGAACTAAAACGCTGCGAGGTCCTACAAACCCAAACTTACTACCTTTTTTGCACGTGCGAAGCTGGGATAGAATAGGACATAGAATTGGTGTTGCAATATCTCACTTACGCTGCAACAAAGCTATGTAAACGTTCCAGGTGGTAGTACCAATGACGAAAGGCGAGATCTTGGGTACATTGGTGTGCTATATCTCACGTTTAGTGAAAAAAAATGCAATGGGCTGGACTAAAACGCTGCAGAATCCTACAAACCCAAACTTACTGCTTTTTTTTACTCTTGGGCTGGACTTAAACGATCCAGGATCCTACAAACCCAAATCTACATTTTGTTTTACTCGTGCGAAGCTGGGACAGATTAAGACATAGGTTGGTGTTGCTATATCTCACGTACGCTGCTAAAAAGCTATGTAAACGTTCCAGGTGGTAGTACCAATGACGAAAGGCGAGATCCTGGGTACATTGGTGTGCTATATCTCACGTTTAGTGTAAAAAAATGCAATGGGCTGGACTAAAATGCTGCAGAATCCTACAAACCCAAACTTATTACTTTTTTTTACTCTTGGGCTGGACTTAAACGATCCAGGATCCTACAAACCTAAATCTACATTTTGTTTTACTAGTGCGAAGCTGGGACAGATTAAGACATAGGTTGGTGTTGCTATATCTCACGTACGCTGCTACAAAGCTATGTAAATATTCCAGGTGGTAGTACCAAAGACGAAGAGAAAGATCCTGGGTATATTGGTGTGATATATCTCACGTTTGGTGCAACAAAGCTATGTAAATGTTCCAGGTGGTAGTACCGAAGACGAAGGGCGAGATCCTGGGCGTGGTGGTGGTGGAGTCTGGCTGGGGCTCCATGCTGCCCACCGTGGTCATCGCCAACCTGGCGCCCGCCGGCGCCGCCGCGCGCTGCGGCCAGCTCAACATCGGTCAGTCACAGAATTATTCTTTCTGGTTTAAGGGCAATTTTTCTAGGGAACAAGACATAGATATAAATTAAATTAAGTACTTTCTAGGTCAATATGCGTCATCTTCGACCACACCGTCGCTTACCATCAGGCGAGTTGGTGGTTAAAAGCGGACCTATAAGCGATAAAAAAAACATTTATTTCCAGAAATGTACTAAGCACGTAAATCACGAATTAGACAATACCAAAACTGTTGACAAATTAGCTCCGTAATTTTTTCGGTGGGTCCCAAACTAGGCTGCGCCTGTATTTTGGGCACCCAGAGATATTATTTTAAATCTCTGGGTGTAGAGCGCAGTTCCGTGCTTGATGATTCAGACTCTTTATGTTCCAATAGCTGCGTGACACTGAGCTGGGCAGGCGTGTTGCTTACTATCAGGCGCATGTCCTGCTCGCCCGTCCGTCACTTTATACAAAGTAAAAAAAAATAGTTGGCAGTCATAGGGACTGCCGATTGAAGTGAAAACTTATAACTCTGAATTTGATAACTTATTTTGGAAACTACGCGGGGGAAACCGGAGGGCGTGGCCATGAGCATGGCCATATAGAATTGCTGATGCATTACTAAATGACCAATGACCATAGTCCCGAGTTTACCCGAACATTTCTTATCATTCCCGAGCGTGACGCTAGAATTCAATTCACAGCCCACAAAAAATCTGTCTGGGGCGCCAAAAAAATTTCATTTCAAAAATACTTGGATACCTAAACTATTGTTAGTACAAAACAATTCAAATAAACTTAAAATATAAAACCTATTCGGATGCATTTCCAGCAGATTGATTTTTAACAATAGCAAACTCCTGATTATTATCCGTATTAGGATAAGATTAGAAAAACGATATTAAAGGACTCAACACAAGAGAATTATTACAAAAGAAAAATGGGTAGTCATACTGTGGATGTTATCAGAAGATGTGATGTGGTTTACTGGAAACTAGATTTAAAGGTCTTCCAAAAGTACCTAATCAGCTCCGGAATGAGTGAAACATATTTCATTCTTCACCATATTAAGACTCCTTGAATCAGTTTCCTCCTAACTGAGTCTAAGAAGTCACCACTTCAACTTCCTTGTATGCCAATTGAGGCCCGTAAAGTTGCTCTGTCTTTTCTACAGGACTTGCCTTCTTATGTTCAATACCCCGCACCTCCCGACCTTTGAGCGGGCGCGGCGACGCTCAGTCTAAAATCTCGGCTACATTTGGCCGTTTGGGAATTGAGTGACTGAGAATCAGTGAGTGGGGTATTGAGAACTACTGTAGATTTGTCTTTGCATTTCAGGTGATCAAATAATAGCAATAAACGGCGTGAGCTTAGTGGGTCTGCCGCTGTCGACGTGTCAGACGTACATCAAGAACTCGAAGAACCAGACTGTGGTGAAACTGACGGTGGTCCCGTGCGCGCCCGTCGTGGAGGTCAAGATCAAGCGGCCCGACACCAAATACCAGCTTGGGTTCAGCGTACAGAACGGGGTGGTGAGTCTACTAACTCATTAACTACAAAAGCAGCCCACTAAATGTTCCCACTGCAGTGACTCCAAGCTTCTCTCGCAAGAAGAGAGCCATGGCCATAAGCAGAACAGTATGCTGAGTCAACGAACATAAACAGCAAAAACATAAGTAGCCCACTAAATGTTCCCGCTGCAGTGACTCCAGGCTTTCTTACGAAAGGAGAGAACCAAGTTTTTTTGTCATTTTCCGAAGATGTACAAAGTAATAATTTTCAATAATATAATTAAAAAAAGGAATAGCTTCTTTTCAACCGTATTTTTATGTTTGTTACCTCATAACTTTCGACTCTGTTCATCTAGATTTTGATAATTTTGGTTATGATCGAATGGGTTGGCTTCCGCATTTTATCCATGGATAGGTTTTTGTATTATCAACAAAAATACAAATTTCGATGATAGATACCGATGTTAAATTGAATGAATTGGTTGTTTCGTTTATGTACAAAAACAATTTTGCGTCTTGCAGATCTGCAGCTTACTCCGCGGCGGGATCGCGGAACGCGGCGGCGTGCGTGTGGGGCACCGCATCATCGAGATCAACTCGCAGAGCGTGGTGGCCGTGCCGCACGAGCGCATCGTCAACCTGCTCGCCACCTCCGTCGGGGAGGTACGTCTACGACACGACCATACAGACACGACACACACCCTCACAGACACCACACACAAACTCCGCGGCTTCATAGGCGTGGGGCACCGCATCATCGAGATCAACTCACAGAGCGTGGTGGCCGTCCCGCACGAGCGCATCGTCAACCTACTGGCCACCTCTGTCGGGGAGGTACGGCTACGACACGGCCATACAGACACGACACACACCCTCACAGACACACAAACACAAACTCCGCAGCGGCGTGCGCGTGAGGCACCGCATCATCGAGATCAACTCGCAGAGCGTGGTGGCCGTGCCGCACGAGCGCATCGTCAACCTGCTGGCCACCTCCGTTGGGGAGGTACGCATACGACACGGCCATACACACGACACACATCCTCACATACACCACATACAAACTCCGCGGTGCCGTGCGCTTGGGGCACAGCATCATCGAGATCAACTGGATTGGATCAGGGAATCGGAATACTTTTCGCATTCAGATTCCGCAGCATGGAACCCATGTGCATTTTACTGAAATCAACAAAAATCTAAAATTTGCATACATCAATAAAATGTTCGTTTCCTCCGAAACTTCGCTGATCTCTTTGGAACAGTGTGTTTAATTGTTTTCACAAAAATGTAATTTAATCGTATGTCTTGAGATTAATGTTAAATTGATGTTGGTGTTTGTTTTTTCCCAGAAAATTAGTTCATTAATTTATAATTTTTCCAGATTCTAATGAAGACTATGCCGACGTCAATGTTCCGACTGCTCACCGGGCAGGAGAACCCGGTGTTCATATAAACACAAGTGCCTGCTTACGATATTACGCACGCGAGCTAGTGCGGCCTGCGCCGAATCACATTCTACCTTAAACCGTGGAGGATAGAACTGAAACTCAAACGGATTGTTAAGTGGATAAAAAGACGTTATCGATTTGAAAGACAGTATAAGCGTTTAATAAAAGACGGTCATTGATCTTATTTGTTCGAAATAGAGTTGATTTTCGAAGGAAATGTTTGTGAAAGTTGATATCTGAGTATGTAATTAAAGTTGTAATGCGAAAATAGTTGGCAAAATATCAATGCTATCGACTCGGTTCTTGGTTAAAATAGCGTAAACGCTAGCAAATGCACACAGTTCCTTTTACGATCACTAGGAGCGTTGTTGCAATTGATCTATACATTTGCAGCAGTTACGCACCGATAATGAAGAGATCAATAGTTGTATTTCGTCTACTATAGCTATATAAGTACAGATTCGTCACGTGATGCTAGTATTATATTACTTGATGGGTTGCCAGGGAAACCATTTTTAATATAATTTATTAGTATCGTGCGACGAATACTTACCTTTACCTTAACTACTTACTTCTTTGTCTGGATTATAATTTGATGAGAGGTTGAGTTTGATATTTTCGAAGTGTACCTAATGGTTATTTGAAGTATAGAAATATATAAATATCGTGGTTTAGTTGTATAGATTGTAAATTATGTAATAAGCTTTAGTGAAACAAAGAACACTATCGGAAAAGTGTATTAAATCGAATGCAATCTAATGAAAGTTTCAAATATGGCCGCAGAAACGCGGCATTTTGTAAGGACGCCATTTTGAATTAAGGATGAATGTGACTCGGGCAGCTGCTGTAGATATAAGCTGGCCAAAAGATCGAGTCCTCGCAATAAGTTAAAACAATAATAGAGTAATATCTGTTCTATTAATGTAAACTTTATAGTGTACTCAAATAAAGTCGATATTCCTAAAACAAATGGGATAAAGTTGTGATATTGGTCTCGACCAACTTATTCAAACAGATGGCAAAATGTTTGGGCTAATATTCAACGTGTAAGCTATAAGTAAAAGTGCAGTGACTCCCTCGCTAAGCTGCGACGTTGAAAGCCCACAGCGATTGGACCGGTCGTGTTGCCAGCTAGCTAACAAAAAATACTCAAAAATACATAAAACTAATGTGATGTGTAATTTTTCAAATGCTATTAAAATAAAGCTTAAGTGGCTGAATAATGTAGAATAAGATGTATCTCTCTATAAAAAAAAAAAAACAAATCGCATTAACCGTACTGATTTAACAAAATTAAATAATAAAATTAACAAAAAAAAGCTTTTTTTTTTCGCTACAGTATGGCAAATGCGATTTGTTAGATATTTGATTATCATGACATGTGTAAGCTCCACTTATTGATATGATTGTATTTATAAAGTAAATATCGAAACCCACTCATATCTGCTTAGATATTATTATAAATTAATTAAAAGCTGCTGGAGACGTATTCGTTTAGTCGGGAATGGAGATAAATAACTGCGTATATTATATGGTGCAAAATAATTTTCACAAAATTTGTTTGTTTCAAGAATGTCACTATCGACGCCGTTTTGCTCACTAAGCAACATCAGGATACCGTTTTGTGGCTACTAGTCTACCGTAGGGTGTATCCATGCTTATTATTTTTTCGGCGGCTCATTGGATCGAACTGCATGTCTGTATGACTCGAAAATGTTCCCTACCGAAAAAAATCCATTAACTACGCATTCCTCGATAAATTCTCAAATTTTTGTGTTTATTATCATTGTCCTTGTGTAGTGTTTTTTTTTAAATTATTACTCGCCAAAAAATTTGATGACTAACTTATTTTTATTACATATTAGGCTAGATTGTAATAAATAAATTTGCCACGAATAATATTCGAGAAGCCATGGAGATATAAAATAGTAGCGGAGTGAGTTTGGAGAAACCTATTGAAACTACACCGTGATTTCTTCAGTTTTACACCTATTACTTCGTGATATTGTTTTAAAAAAATACAAAAATAACCAAAATTTCTACGTAAAATGAAAAAGGGTTATTTATTTATTTACCGCTGCAAACTTCCGGTATCGTAATCTGTACTATTTTAACACTAACGAAACTGTAAACAGTCGCATCATTTTGCATAAACTTTAGAGTAGACTAGATAGCATCATTATTAAGCCACAAAATGGCAACCTGACTGATAGCTATTTATAGCCGTTAGCGACATTCAGTATATTATACTTACATACTTTTTTATATTACTGATAACCCTTTTTTAATGCTAAACGTAGCCATTTGAGCCATGTAAAATATACCAAATAAATAGAAGTAAAAATCTATGTATTGTATAAAAATCAAATTATCTATGGCCAAACTGCGTAAAATCGGTCTAAAAAAATAAAAAGACATGAAATTGAATACGTACGTAATAAACTGGTATCATTTAATTACGGTGTGTTTACTATTGTTACGTGGTAGTACCAGTCGCCGGTAAACTGCGTCAAAGTAAGGTTTCCAGTGAATAATGTGCATGAAACTGCACCGAAATATCGGGTATCACCACTGTTAATATAACCCCGTAATTAATTTTACTAACGTAGTGAACAAACGTGATAGCTTGAAACAGCGTACGTAATAATTGGTAATTTTCTAAGTAAGTTAGTATAGTAGTTATTCCTCTAATTTCGTCAAAATGTGTACACTGTACAGGTTAAGCAAAATACTTGAATAGCTGAAAAGGATGCGTTCTACGCATTTTTGTAAGCAACTTAACCCTAAAATCGTCAAAAATTTAAGCTCTTTCATACGTTTTGTCGACACCAAAAGATATTTTTGTATAAATCAGCGGATTTTTGGCGATTTCATAGTTACGTTAATATTAAAATTTGTTCAAAATAATGCGTAATATGCGCTCTTTTGGATGTACAAGTAATCTGTGTAACTTTGTATATTTACTAAAAAAGATGCAACTTAGTTTTTACTGACAATAAAATGTTATTAGCGTCAACTGATTCTAAAAGTGATTGTAAATAGGTAGAGGGAATTCAAAAGTGAGAATTTAAAGTTATTTCGAACCTTAACGCCAATGAAATACGTCCTAATTTCGTTACGTATCTCTGTTCCCGTAACCCCCTACTCCAATGTAATATAATACCCTTTATAATAATTGCTACTGAGCTTGTCGAATGTAAAAACATTACTAACGGTTGCCGATACGAAACCCTACGATTTTTTTTAACTTATAAGTATAATGCCATCACTATGTACACTTATTTTTTAATTTTAATTTTTTTTTTAATATTTACACAAGCCATTCCACGTTATAAGTACCTACTGCATGTAATATTGTTAAGTTTTGTTTTTTGACATCTTTTTCTTTTTAAATATACCTAGTTTTTTTTTAAATATTGTAAAGATTCGGTTATCTGAAATTGTGCTCCTATCCTTAGTTATTTGTCTTAGAAATGTGGCCGGTTTGTTGAAAAATGTGAAAAATTACCGGCACACATCTTGAATATCGATTTGCGCCATAGCCTAGTCATCTACCCACGCGTCTTAATCGCGTTACCACCCCCCCCCCCCCCCCCCCACCCCTTGTGACTAATCCATAACTGTTACCCTATTACTATGCCTGTTTAAGATGTTTGCCGGAAACTATCTTTTGTGGCAACACTAATCAAAAATCTTAGTAGGACCTTTTCAGAACTCAAATATCAGATATACTTGAATTCTGAAAAAGTCCAAGTCAAACGTAGTTTTCTTACTATAGGTTCGTCAAGGATGGGCCATGTATTATTTCTGTAATAAAATGAAACATTGGTGCCACGTCGTCGCTAACGTCGGGCGAGATGGTGGTCAAGTGCGAACCTACTATTATAATTAAAAACCCTATGGCTAAATTAACAACTATCCTTGATAGGTGTATCTGCATCCTGGAAGTGACTTATTGATTGACTATAAAAAATATACTGTGAAATTATCAAATTTATATCTAAACACTCTTGATCCACTTGTATGTTAGGCGGTAATTCTTCCGATCAAAAATTTTTTTTCATGAGACCAATATTTATATAAATAAAAAAATGGCTTCTCTGTACTAAATTTATTTAGCAGATTAACGAATTGTATAAAGAGCTCCTTTTTATTTTGGAACTTGTAGCCCGATTGAAATGAAAAAAGTTGAACATTTTTAATGGACATTTGACCCGTTCAGATTTAAATTATATTTAAATTTATTTTAAACTATATTTTCACAGAAAAGTTTTAAAGAGAACCAACTAATATTTTTGCTTAGTCTTGCTACATGCATAAAATTTCCTAAAATATTTATTTATGTCCTAAATATTTTATTGTTTCTTTTTTGTAAATTAAGTTTGGCAACATTTTCCTGACAATCATCACATAATATTAAGGAAGCACAGCATGATAGATGTAACAGATCAACTGAGATCAAAATAAACATGAATTGATTAGACGATATAGTTATAAATCATTATTTCTTGTAGCATCTCAAAAGATATATCATATTTTGTAAATTTTATAGTCGCTATAGCATTTATTGTATAACCTACGATATTATGTATGTCCCGTGTTCTTAGCTAAGCTTGACGCTCTGAGAACCCGTTTATAATAATATGTATATTCAATGTATATGTAAACCCTTTTAGATAATGTCAACTCTATCTGCTTCTATCTTTCGTAATTAATCCAAATGTATTTGTTCTTGAGTCTACGCCAATACCAAGTCTTGTGGCGATAATCATAAACTACACATAGATACGTCTATAAACACAAACAATTTAGTAACAAACAGTAATACTATATTAGCGCCACGAGGAAACTGACAATGGCTATGGCGAAAACTCTGTAACCCTACTTTTAAATTTATGGTCTTCATTTTTTTTTTTGCTTCGGCCAGTGTCACGTTTCCCAGTATCTCTAAAGAGGTTATTCATTCAAAAAGGTTTAATTTTCGAATTGGACACTGGTCACGCCATCTTTCGGATAAATTATAAGTACAGTCTGAAATGAAATTTTTTATATTGCTAGCTATTGTGAATAAAATTTATTTACATTTGTGAGACACAGATAATAAATAGCCTTTTATTGTGAAGCTGGTATAATGTAGGTACACGTGACATGTGAAATGACTATTGTTGTTCTCATTTCTAAGAGTATTATTCTAGTCTGCATTAAAGTTAAGAATAAATTGAACAAACTTAGTTGAATTGTTTTTATTTCTTTCTACACAAACGTCAATATATAACTCTCAATATTTAGGAAAGTACTTTCGGCGAGCCAGTTTGTCGTCATGTTTTGGAAGATTAGGTTTCGGAACGGAGGCTAGGCTATTTTTATTGGCAGATAGACCTAGGTACAGTCCGCGAGGTATAAGCTGAGCTTTGCATTAGTGTGAGTGATCACATGCATACGCATCTATTACCAAAAGTACAGTCAGACAACAAACTCTTAAACAACAAGCTGACATTAACTATCCAGCGGGGCTAGCACGGACTGTGGACTAATAGTCTTTCCACCATTTTTATCCACCTGTCAGTGGATATAATAATCATTTCCACCTTGCATAGCATGGCAACAGGGGAAAGGGATAAAATGTTTCCACTTGACGTTTGTCGTGGACATTATATCACGCTACTCACCGCTACTCCCCGCTGTATAGCACGGACTCGGGAAAACGAAGATAAATACTCTTCAATTGACATATGACAGGGGACAAACTATCGTCTGATTTGGAGGTGGGGATATAAGTAAATCTCTCTCAAACATAATGTCGCGAGCATATTACAATTATATTAATTATATATTATAAAATAATATATTACTCATTTTTATATCTAAATGCGTTCTCTATACTAAGGTATGTGATTTAGATGAGAAAATGTTATATAGTTGTTTACAAAAATATAAAACCTACATATAAAACCTCAAAACGCAGCACAGAAAAAAAAAGGAAAAAGAGCAAACGTTGACAGAAAAACTGATGATCAATACGTCATTTTTAGGGTTCCGTAAAACTTAAAAACGGAACCCTTATAGATTCGTCACGTCTGTCTGTCACAGCCACTTTTTGCCCAAACTATGAAAACTACACTGTTGAAACTTGGTAAGTAGATGTATTCTGTGAACCGCATTAAGTTTTTATAAAAAAAAAAAAAAATTAGGGTTGCCCCCCATACTGAGAAATGAAACTCATCAAACCTACACGTGTGGGGTGTCTATCAATAGGTCTTCAAAAACGATATTGAGGTTTCTAATATAATTTTTGTCTACACTGAATAATTTGCGCGAGAGACACTTCCAAAGTTAAAATGTGTGCCCCCCCTCCCTCTAACTTTTAAAGTAAGAGAATGAAAAAATATATGATGTACATTACCATGCAAACTACCAACGAAAATTGGTTTGAACTCGATCTGATAAGTAGTTGTTTTTAGTACGTCATAAATACACTATCATTAAAACTTCGATCAAAGTTACAACGAAGTACAAGAACTATGTGTACTATGTATATTATGTTACTTGCTGCAACGGAACCCTTCATGGGCGAGTCCAACTTGCACTTGGCCACTTTATTATTTAATTTTCTTATAACGGCAATACTGAAGTGATAACGCTACTCCCGCCGTATATCCACCGTGGAATAACTATCCACCGGCGAGTCCGTGCTCTGACAGTGGACAAAATTGACAAGGGGGAAAGAGATTATTTCCTTTCCCGGTGGAGTATTTGTCAACTGCCCGTGCTAGCCCCGCAGGATCAATATGGTCATTGCGAAAAGAAGTATCTCTTTTAGGATTCAAATGGTCAAGGACAGAGAATAACAGAAATTTTTTTATGGAAAAGCATGAGATCCGTTACCTACGTATAACTTATATACTTAAAATTTCCGAATACCGTATTCAGGGCAGGCCTATCGTTTATACCGATGAAACATATATTGACACCACTCACACTTCATCAAAATCATATTCAGATGGCAGCACTTCTGGTTTGAAGAAACACCTTATTAAGAGAACATGGTCACAGCGTCCTGCTTCTGACTGTAGGGGAGATTGGGTAACAATGAATCATTTTTTTTTCAAAGTAGTGTTACTCCGAAATTTATGTCTAAATGATACACTTTTCAAATTAAATGATAATGTGAATACCTAATGTTTGAAGTAAAGGCCATTTCATGGCGTGTGTTACACAAATTTACAAGATATAGGCACTTTAAAAAAAAAAGAGAAATGATCCAATGTAACCCGGGAACGGGTCACTTTGGATCACTGCACGGGTGACAGTGAATCGACTAGGACACCCAGGATCAATTGCAAAAAATATTTAAAAAGCATCAATTTTCAAATTACAATAGTTTTATTTATACTACTAGAAAGTATTTTATGACAAAATAATGTTATGAAAAATTACCAATCACTTTTTAATGAACATAACAATGGGGTATTTTGTTAGATCTTCTAAGGAAACTCACTTCAGTCTCATTTTCCAGTTCTCCTATAACTTTGGCTGTATAATAAATTATTTTCCCTTTAACTTGGAATTCAACAATAATAAAACCACCTTCTTTGGACAAATTTTGTAGTGCAGTCAGGATACACCACTGCATAATCATCTTCTTTATCTTCCAATATTTGGTCCTTCTTCAGAATAAACACTTATATCATCTTCATTTTCACTGGAACTGTTTTGTAAAACTTTTCTTTTCTTTGTGTTTGCAATTGTCTTTCTCTATTTTTGTTTCTTTTTTTTCTCAGTTGTATTTCTCAATAGTTCACTGTGACCCATTACAAAATGATTCACTGTGACCCATTGACCGTTAGAGAAAAAGAATATAAACCAAAAAAAAACTATCAATCTTGAGAACAAATCAATATGTATTACAAAGGATCTAAGATATGACAAGTGTACGACAAAGCAAAAACATCTACTTTTCTTATTTAGTTAGAGATTACACAAATTTAAAAATCTTGTAAAAAATAGGTTAGGTACTTACGTAGGGTCCGGAATGAGGCAGAACGTGTTCCCGCTTTTATACCGCGCTGACGATTAGTGTGACGCAAACAGGTATAGACGAGCGGCAAATACAGGTTTGTTTGTGTGCGTGAGTGCAACACATACTATGTTATTGTACATTATCCACAGTGACCCGCGATTCACTGTGACCCAGTCTCCCCTACTTTTGGTGATCACTCACACTAATGCAAAGCTCAGCTTATACCTCGCGGACTGTACCTACCTACCTTTGAGACTATTAAGGACTCATTAAGCCGCACCGGCAGCGGCTGTCAGGCTGTCAGCTAACTGCATAGGTACCATATTAAAATCGCTTCAGCTGCTGTTTTTTTAAATAAAGAGTAACGAGACGAGCGTGATAGTAAGCAACATGCCGGCCACATACAGCACAGTGACACGCAGTTATTGGCACATGAAGAGTCCAAATCATTACCTAGCACTGCACTGCGCTCGTCACCCAGAGATCTAAGGTGTTATGTCTCTAAGCCCTGTAATTTCTCTGGCAACATTGCCCTTCAAACCGGAACACAGTAATGTTTGCACATTACTGCTTGGCGGTAGAATAACTGGCAAACTTCCACAGGCGGACTCTGCTAAGAGTCCCTACCATTATTACTAAAAAACTGTTTAGACTTGAAGAAGTAACAAACATACACACAAAGTTTCGCCTTTAAAATATTTGTAGGATTATTAAAAGATGAAGCTTGGGGCAGGACGGGAATTGTACTAGTGTGTGTGACTGGTGCACACAGATGAGCCGAACACAGCGCCATTCGCGCGATGTTTAGTTACGTCACCCGAGTCCGAGCGGCGCGCACGTTTATTTTCGTGTTTTGGCGGCGTGGCGAGAAAAAACAGTCTTTTGGAGGAATTTTACGAAGTTTTCTGTTTTAAATCGATGGACATTGAGGTAAGTACCAGTCCTAGTATTCCTTTTTACCGCATGCTTGTAGTAGAAGTGTAGAACTAACGAATTTAAATTGCTTTTTTGCTAATGAATTTGGTAGGTTAAAATTATCGTTACTTTTGCAAAATATGTCTGTCGGGGCATAAAGGTCGGGGCATAATGGGATAGTATCCCGTTTTGCCCCATGTGTTGGTAGAAAAAAATTGGTAAGTACTTATTAAATAATAAGGTTTTTTAACCCCCAACCAAAAAGAAGGGGCGATATAAGTTTGAGGTCGATGTCTGTCTGACTGTTCTTTCTTTTTCTCTGTGTCTGTGTGTCTTTTTGTGGCACCGTAGCTCTCAAACGGATGGACCAATTTCGATGCGATTTTTGTTTGAAAGTCAGTTTTATTGCGGTGGTTCCTAAGTATGTTTGGTTAATTTGGATTCAAAATGACCGCTTCCACAAAATGGCGGGTTAAATATTTGCTCACAACATCCTTCAATATGGGTATCAAATGAAAGGGTAGACAAAGGAAAGGGTGACTAGTAGAATTCTATACATTATTATAAATTAAAAATCCAAGATGGCCTGCTGGCACCACAAAAACTTCAAGTTACATTTTTTAACAACTCTATATGAGTATCAAATAAAAGCGCTTGAGTAGTAGAATACTATAACAAATTCCAATCCAAGGTAGTCGTAAATAAAACATTTTTTTAATTCTGTTCTTGTTTGCAGTTACAATGGTACGAAATTATAAACGCAAAACAGATCGTGGAACATGGGAAGAAGAAGACATTAGAAGAGCGGTTAGAGCTGTAATTTCTGATACAATGGGAATTCTGATACTTCGAGCCTCAGCTACATATAACGTGCCTAAATCAATCTTGGAACGACGCGTGAAAAAGGCTCGATGTGCTGAAGATGCTGACACTGATTCAGATAATGACTATGGAAAAAATAAATTAGGGCGCTACAAAACAGTTTTTAATAAAGAACAAGAAGAAGAATTATCTCAGTACATAAAATCGATGGAAGCGCGCCTTTTTGGAATTACTGGTAAAGAACTTCGAATTTTAGCTTTCCAGCTAGCTGAGAGATGGTATCTATATTCGCAGTCCACTGAAGGATGGGTTCTTTGCAGCATGTGTCATGGTTGGGCTCGTAATTTCTGCGCAGGAGTAGACGATGACGATGAAGAGGCGCATATATGTGAACGTTGCCAACCTGATTAAAATGTATGCTCTTTATGCCCCATAGCGTTTCTCATTTTGCCCCAATCATGGGGCAAGATGGGATTTTGACGTCTGTCAATTAAGTATGATTTTGCACGAAAAAAAACTGTGATTTAGTGCCATAAAAAAAATTGGCAGTCATAGGAACTGCCGATAGAAGTGAAAACTTGCTGTTGCCCTGGTACTGGTACCTAGGGGCAAACGCAACTCTTTTATATTTCTGTTGTCCTGGTATCTGGAGATAAACGCTGGGCTGTTGGAGGTAGGTAATCGAAACTCTTTACTGTTTCTGTTGCCCTGGTACCTACCTGGCCGTTTTTACCGAGTTTACCCGAAGATTTCATATCCGATCCGATCCATTATCATATCCAAGCGTGACGATTGATGAATCCATTTCACACCCCACGAAAATTCTGTCTATAGCGCGCCTAAAGAAGTTTTCACTTCAAAAATAGAATTACTTCTGTTATAACTGTAAGTGTTCTTTTTATTGAAATATTTTCTTAATAAACAGTATAATTTTCGTATTATAACGTTTTTTCTCTTAAGTATCTCATCTTGCCCCGGTCTCCCCTACTGGTATTTCTTGGATTACAGAGGTTGTTTATTTACATTCTACCTACAAAATAATGTTTGCTCGATAAAACCGGAGAATCCCATGTACCTACCGACAAACCGACATAGCTGGGGAAATACGCTGATAAAAAAAACATTTCCGTCTAATTTATGCTCCGTCATTTCAAACATCTGTAATATTATAAATAAACCTACTAATGTGTAAACTGTAAAGTGAGATAGTTTGTGTCATAACTATACATTTTTAAAGCATACCTAACCATAAACAGCTCACTAAATGTTCCCACTGTTGGGGAACGGGGGGTCTACCGCCGAACAAAAAATGTCATCGCTTTGATGTTTCTCTCTCTTTTCTTTTCGCTTGAAATTATAGAGACAGGATTAGCAAAGCGATAGCCGATTTAGTTAGGCGGTAGAAGCGCCGGGGGTCTACCGCCTAGCGAAAACGGTTTGACATTGCTGTCTCTTTTCTTCTCGCTTGAAATGAAAGAGACGCAATGTCAAAGCGTTTTCGTTAGGCGGTAGACCCCCGGGGCTTTCTCTCGCAAGGAGAGATTCAAAACCATAACCATTTTCTCAAAAGTTACTGCTATTCATTCGCTCAAATTGTATTTATTTGATTTTGCATCAGCTCATTGTGTACTTATTGTAAACTCACTTTTATTGTGTAATTCTGTATATTACATACGTTAATACCATAATCCGCACTATCAAAGTGCGGATCAGTGATAAAAAATTGTCTTTTTGTGTTGTGAACAACAAGAACTTTAGATATCATCAACAGCCCACTAAACGTTCCCACTGCTGGGACTCGGGGCCTTCTCTCGCAAGGAGAGAGTTAAGGCCATAATCCACCACGCGGGCCCAGTGCCCAGTGCGGGTTGGTGGATGACACATGACTTCGAAAGATTCTAGGTACATGTCGGTTTCCTCACGATGTTTTCCTTCACCGTTTTAAGTTAGCGGCATTACGCACATGACTTCGAAAAGACAGTGGTGCGTGTGGGGTTTGAACGCGGGGTCTCCGGATCGGCAGTCGCCGTTCTCCCGACTAGACCAGCCGTAACTTTAGATATAGGCATTTTTATACTTTTATCTAGGTATACATATAAATGAATTGCTGTTCGTGGGTCCGCTAAAACTCGACAACTTTGGTTTTGAACTTTGGTTTTTGGCTGATTTTGGTTTTGAAATGTTTGTGGTAGTAAAGGGAATGTTGAAACGGTGAGAAAATATTGAAAAGCCGCGAAAAAGATAGTAAAAAATAACAAATTAATTTTCTCATATAAACTGTTCTACATAATTTCCAGTCAAACATTTGACATTACCGATCAAACATTTGACGTTGCCTATCAAACAAATTTTTTTTCGAGAGTTTTAAAAAGAGTATAATACCAGGAGTATATACTTTTTGAAGTGAAAACTTCTTTTGGCGCGCCTAGACAGATTTTTTGTGGGCTGTGAATTGAATGCTAGCTTCACGCTTGGGTATGATAAGACATTTTCGTGTGAACTCGTGATACAAGAGCGAGAAAGATAATACCTATAAGTGCGCCAGAGGGAGAAAGATAATATAGTCAACTCCTCTTCGCTTTGGTGTCCCTGTGCTTAGTTTATTGAATTATTTTTTTATCGCAACATTAACTACTAGGTAGGTACTAGGTACAGTGACACACAGTTATTGGAAATTTTTCATATTTTCTTTTATCTCAGCGACAGAACCTCAGTCCAGTACCATTATTTGGAGAGCAACAAGTAAGTTAAGTACAATTGGTAAGTTCAATAACTTAAAAGGATGATAAACTCATATTAGTCCAATAACAGTTCCGTCACATGTGGAAAGTCAAAATCATTAACTAGAGCTGCTCTAGCCTCGTCACCCAGAGATATGATAGATACAAAAGATGCTTTATGTCTACGCCCATGGACGTATAAAAAAAGTCGGACGTAGTCTCGTTAAAAAAAACTGTGTCCATCGAGTCGGCCACATAATATGCACGTGTGCGCTGTCACATACAGGCTGACACGCACACATTAGTGAGTCATTACACGCGCTACTTGTGTATATGTGTGCGTGTCAGCCTATCAGTGACAACCTGACAACGCACTCGTGAAAATGTGGCCGACTCTAGTGACACAGTTTTTGTTTTAGCGAGACTCCGTCCGACTTTTTATACGTCCATGGTCTACGCCCTGCAATTTCACTGGAAACATTGTTTTTCAAACCAGAACTTCACTTTACCATCTTCTTTGGAAAACCGAATCAAGTTCGATACATACGAAGTAGGTAAGTCTGTCTGCGAAGCCAGGGGTCGTGGGTTCGATTCCCACCCAGTGTAATTATTGGTATGATGAATAATTAATGTTTTTTTTGTGTCTTAGTGTTTTTACGAAGCAAATATAAATTTACCACTGTATTAGTATTGTATCAGCTATCTGAGTCGTATAGTTGTCGTTTTATTGTTTTTGCCCATTGAAGTCCTAAAACACTAAGAAGCGGCACGCGCTCTGCTACGATCCCTATGCAAAATCAGGTGTCGTCTCCTGATTGAGTCTCAGTCGCAACAGGAGCCACAAGTTGAGTGGACGTTCGCTAACAATTCAAAAAAATCCGATATGAGCCGTAATAATGTCTTATTCTGCTTTTGCAAGGTGCACAAACAGTTCAAAGACCAAGAACAAGTTCCATGGTATCACTTTTTATGCGTAAGTACACAAAATCTTTAATTATTTCCATAACAGTTCAATGATTATTACATCTAAAATTATTTTTCTGTTGTAAGCAATTTTACAATTGGCCATTTCTAAAAAGAGACAAGATATACATACAGCGTGAGAGTGCAACACGACCGGCGATATGTTAGTTGCGGCTATTTTGTCTCTTTCACGCCAGTGCATTTGTATGTCTTTCTATTCTTGTCGAAAAAAATATCTAAACAAATGTGATGTATAGCTATCTCATTTGCACCTACTGCCTACTTGTCATGATGTCTTTGTCATTCATTCAAACGTCTCTCACGATGCAAGTGAAGCTGTGTGCACATTGCGTATACTTGTGTGATATTTTCGGCATATTATGCTGTCTTTATACTAGAGCGTACCTTATCTTCGTTTACTTAGTTTCATCAAAGTTTTTCCCTAAACACATTATCACAGTACCTAATGCCAAAGCCAACAATCTCTTGTTGTTCAACAATACCTATGTACCTATGTATGTAACATGTATTTTTTTTTCGTTATGTAATTGTTTGTGGTGGTTCGTAGCCGCTATGAACGCCATTTTCTTGGCCCAGGAACAAAGCTACATAGGTACCTACCTAAGTCAAAGTAAAATACTTTGACAAAACAAAGGTTCATAAATGTACAATATACCGTGACCCATCTCTACATCAAAAATAAAACTGTAATGTAGGTACCTACCTATATGTAAAATATCACTTTTTTGCTAGAATACAAAAACTTGTTTAGTATAAGGAAGAAAAATACGCGCACAATTTAGTTCTTAATTAATTAATTAAGAATCGAAAGTCTTGGCCTTCAAAATTGGTGGTGACAAAAATGTAGTTGGTGCCAAAAAATCAACTACCGTTATTTTTTTTACTTTTATAGGTTTACACTTGACCGCCATCTCGATGCGGTCTACGATGGAGCGTGCTTACCTAGAAGAAACCGATTCATTCTCGATTTGAAGAACTACCTATATAAAACTAGGTAAGAAACTTTTGAAGTTATTCTTTTGCCAATGACAGTGATATTTTGACGATTCTCGCCCACATCGACAGCCAATAAAACAACAAACATGATGAAGTTGGCTGACAGCTGTATCTATCTTCAGAGCATATCTATTCAATGCTTAGGGGTGAATTTTTTAAATATTAATATTAAGGGATGCGTGACTTGGGAACCTCCACGTGGTACACCCTGGGCATCACACAACAACTTGCCTCGGTGCTCGGTGGCATCTTGTTGTGTGATGGCGAATCCCGGCCGGGGCTGGGAACTTCTACACGCGCTTCTCACTCCGAAGCGTGAAGCGCAGGGGAGTGGGACTAGAAGACTTGGGAAGGTTGCTCAGCTGAAATATCGGCCAAGTAAAATTTGTAAATCTTCCAGATGAGGGTACTCCACGAGCACTCTGATTAGCAGAGTGCTCAGTGGAAGGACAAGGGCCGCCGTGCGGCCATAGAGGCGGAACCGCGGCTATCCCTAGCTGCGGTGGTGAGGGCGGACTAATCGGATCGGACGGATCTATCTATCTATCTCCACAGGAAGGCCTGGGGTGTTGGATATTTAGGGCCGTCCGACGCCCCACCTAGGAATAGGCCTTCGAGGTGACGCGCCGCTGATTTCCGGTGCGTCACTAGAGCCAAATGCAGGGGTACTAACGCCCCCCGCGAGGCGGGTCCGCAAGGACAGTGGCAGGTGGGTCAGGGTCGTCGTAGGAGTGCGAAAAGTGACCCCGCGGTCCTGACCTCTGGCCTTGCAGGAGAAATCTGTGAGGGTTTTCGTCGGTGTCTCCACCACACCACCATGTCGTATCCCATGGTGGAGTTTATATCGATGGAATTGGATGGATTACGATGCGCGCGTACACCGACACCCAAAAAGGACCCACTGAAGTTAGTTTCGATTTTTGAAGTGAACACTTCTTTGGCGCACCACATACAGATTTTTCGTGGGCTGTGAGCTCAAGCCGTGACGCTTGTGACGCTCGTGGATGAAAGAAATCTTCGACGAAATCGGGACCATGGTCACCAATACACATTTATCTATAGCCGTCTTGCATGCCATGCTTAGAAGAGTTTTTTTATCGCGTATAGGTCCGCATTTGACCACCAGTTCTCCTGATGGTAAGCGACGGTGTGGTCGAAGGTGACGCACGTTGAAATTACTAATTCGCTTTGACCTTGAAAAGTTCTAGATTGTATCTCTCAGGGAACAAGGAGGCCGGCAACTTCTTCCACTCCAAAGCTGTACGTACGAGGAAAGTGGATTCAAACCGTTTCGTACGAATTTTTGGAATATCCACAGTGCGGACACTTGCGGTCGATATTTACATTCTATACCTTTTTAACTCATATAGGTAGTAATAGTAGTATCATAATAAACTCTAGCAAAGAAGGTTTGACCGCTGTGGTCGGCTGGTCGGTGTGGTTTGCTGTGACGATTAAAATCGTTGGAAGCTTCAACCTCGAGAAGTTCAATGTTTTGTATGATTATCTTATCACCTACAAACTACAAAGGCAATAAGGATACGGTAGCGTATTCGGGTCAATAGAAACTATCGGCGCATATCTACCGATTAGATAAACTGAATGAATGAAAACATGAAACAAAAGAAAACCCAAAACGTATGTATCGGTAGGTCGACCCCGTACCGCAACACATGGTTATACGATTAAAAACTTGAACCAATTGTAGTAGACAACAGATATCTGAGAAAGGAATAGTGACGCCCTTCCTTCAACTTCACGAGTGTTGGTTTTAGATAACAGTTGATACTATTGACTGATTAGAGACACAATGTCATAAGTACAAAGGTACATCGGCTGTAACGTAGTAATTTTGAAGACGCAAAAACTCTTCAACTAAGAAAAATTTAATTGTAAATGTTCTAAAAACATTAAACATTGTTTTTGTTACCGAATGTAACAAATTAATGTAACATTTATTAACAAACTTAGGTAGGTACATACTACTAGTTAGGTACATACCTCTTAGCTGCGCCTCGCGTAGTTCTCGTTCCTATTATTTTTCGGGATAAAATGTAGTCTGTGTTATTCCAGACAATAATCTACCAGTATTCCAAATTCAACCCGATCCGTTCAAGAAGTTCTAAAGGTCAGTACTCACATACAGTATTATTCGATAGTTTTACTCGAAGTCGAGTAAAAATCAACGTGTGGACCGCAAAACTCATAGCTCGAAGGCTCGCACCGAGCCGGCTCGATGGAATTAAATGAAAGTAATTTCCTTCGAATCTACTCGAACGAAGCCGTCAATCTTGACTCGTACGTGTGTACGTGACTGCGAGTGGCTCGAGGCGAGCCTAGTAGTAGTATTGTTTATCGTGATTGAAACACGTGTTTTTAAGAGAAATGGATTTACGAGTTTAACCCAGTACCTCTTTTACGTTTTTTCTTTTCATTTTCTTTGATTTTCTTATAAAGCACTAGTGAGACTTGCTAAATATAGTCACCGTCTTGTTTGTTGCACAGACATCATTTGGCTCGAACGGTCGGTGAATACTGAACGGCGCGCCTTACTCGATAGATCAATGCTCAATGTGTGGACGAAAGCCCATGCCATGGGTTTTACTCGACAATTTAGCTCGATCGAGTAATACCGTATGTGAGTACTGACCTTTACGTGATTGAACAAATCAAACTTTCCAAATCTTTAAATCCAAACTTTGACATTTATAATATTAGTAGGAAGCTAGGAAGTAGGATGGAGTAACTGAACATGCGCCTAATGGTAAGTAACAAGCACGACACTGCCTAAATAGCAGTCTAAAGCAGTTACCTATGTGAACTAAGTTGTTTGAAGAGATCTTTTTATAGCCGTGAGATGAGATATCTAATCCTGTGGGTTCACCGGAAACATTTTCCTTCAAACCGGAACACAAGTTAGTTATATTTTCACACAGCTACCTACTTGGCGGTAGAATAATTTCACAAAGACGTAGTACTTTCCCAGGACTCAGGAAAGGTTTCTACCACTATGATAATATCATCCTGTTGAAAAGCTACAAGATATTACTAGCTGTGTTTTTCCATAAAAGCACAGCAATGTGGCCATGTTTTGTTTCTTACCGTCAGGGGTCAGGGACATGTAGGTATCAAATTAGACTTAGTATATCACATCCATCGTAAACTGCATTGTAGCGTAACGTGAGGCGAGATGGCGGTCAAGTTTAAGCCTATAAAAGTTAAAAAAAATGTTTTAAGTACCTAGGTACCTACTGTGTTAGAAAAACTGAAAAATAAATACTTAAGTAAGTCTATTATGTGTTTGTCTGTCTCCACCGTAGTACCTAGGTGTTATATATTTATCGGGAACATCTAGGTACCTAATTATAATGTTGAAATGTCTATTTCTCCATTTGTATGAAAATACTTTCCTTTCGTAATTCAAAACGGCGAGTTTATTTCACTGCTACATAGATGGCGTTAGTTCAGTCACTTTCAGTGATTCAGGGTAGCGATCCTAAATTCGTTCGGTTGCATCCGACATGGAATCTCATCTCTCGGTCTTTGTCTTATCTGTTTAGCATGACAGAGACAGGGATTGCCATTCCGATTTTGAACCATTCGGATTGCATTTAGAATCGCTACCCAGGATGCACACTAGGTACATACCAAACTATAATGCTACACTAACACATTCCAAAACATGACTTAGCCCATAAAACTACAGGGGACTGCACACCAAGTGCCGCCCCTTTTCGTTTGACATTAGACCGTATTTTCAGGGTTTTAGAAACTAGGTACTTTAGTACAAATGAACATCACCCAGTGAGCCACACGGAGGCGTGAACCCCGCTTGGTGCCGACCATTGCTTCGTCTTCCTCCTCCATAATCAAAAGCGATGGCTGCTACGCGCTTCAAACTCATGTTCAGATCTTCTATCACCTAGGTATGTCGGCTTTGGCTTTACTATTACTGTCTCTATAATTACAAGTTAAAAGAAAAAGAGAGCATTGTCAAAGTTGGTTTGTAGATCTTCAGCTGTTGCTTGTGGGACGCTACACTGTTCACGGCATACCCACTGCAGAACTTAGGACCTTCAAAAAGCCAGCCAAGAATTAATCTTCTATTTTAATACTGGCCAAGTGCCGGTTGATATACCTACATAATATGACCACGAAGGATGTCCTTGGAACACGACGATTTCTTCACCGTTAAGCCCAGTGGTATGACAAACATCAAAGTGGTGTATTTGCTGTTGCAAAAATACTAAAAATCAATTCATACATTTGAAAAATTTGAACTACGATGCTACAGTCAGGCACACTTATATATTACTAGCAGCGCCCCGCGTAGTTACCGTTATTCCTCCGGGATAAAAAGTAGCCTATGTGCTCTGCCAGACTATAATCTGTGTCCCAAATTTCAGCCCGATCCGTTCATACGTTACTACGTGATTGAGCAACAAACATCCAAACTTTCGCATAAGTAATATTACTATAGTATTCTAGTAATATATAATACTAGTAATTGTATTTACTTAATTAATATACTTAAGTTGTATTTAAATATGTTCCAGAATTTCTATTGTTATTGTTAAATTAATTATAGTTATCTTTGGATAGTAGTATAATTTATACATTTTCCTTATCGTCACACTGAAAACTAAGTAAACGTCCCAACGACTTTTAAGTAAAAGAACCAATGGATCGCTCAGCAGAGTTTACGTATAAAAAAATCAGACGTAGTCCGTAGTCTCGGTAAAACAAAAACTGTGTCCATCGAGTCGGCCACATAATATGCACGTGTGCGCTGTCGTATACAGGCTGACACGCACACATCAGTGGGTCATTACACGCGCTACTTGTGTATATGTGTGCGTGTCAGCTTATCAGTGACAACCTGACAACGCGCACGTGCAAATGTGGCCGACTCTAGTGACACGGTTTTTGTTTTTGCGAGACTACGTCCGACTTTTTTATACGTCCATGCCTACAGCCTTTCGAAGTTTAGGATACAGGAGGCGCAGAGCCCAACATACTGACTATACTTACACAAATACGTAGAGCATATCTGAAGCATAAGTGAGACTCGGTGGCGCGCAAGATCTATACGGTAGACCCCATCGTCGCATGAGGTAAGATGGTGGTAAAAAATGCTGATCAATTACCGATGTAAAAAAATGGTTGTCTGTAAAGCCGGTTCACTGATAGCTAAACGTGACAACGTCTTAAGAAAATACTGATTGTGTTAAGCGCCATCTAGGTAAAACATTCTGAAGCTTTTTGAAAAGCTGTTCAAAGCGCCATCTCTGGGTACATCATTACACTAGCACAAGTTCTTAACTTCATATCGTCGCTTTTCTAAAACACGGAGAGACTCCGACATGACATGACACCCCCCCCCCCCAAAATCGTATACGTTACATTAAAATGGGACGCTACTAGTAGTCTTTTTTACTCGATTTATTGTATTTCTACTCGTGACCCCCCCCCCAAATCTGAGGCTCTGGTACTGGTGACCCCCTCCAAAATTCGACGCTGGGACCGCGCCTGTTTACGCTAACGAAACGATGACGATAATATAAGGACTTCACATTTCACCGTTGATATGTGATTTTATCGATTAGGTACATTACAACATTAACATTACATTATTAGCAAAGTTTACTTCTTTATAAAAATATGTTTAAACAAAAAATGGAAGTATGTTTAAACAAATGGAGTAAATAGACCAATTATTGAGAGAATTTAACTACATGTGTAGTATTATTGTGGAATATGTGGACCAATATTACTACTTAGGGCAAATTATATCACCGACGGACCAAATGGAGAAGGAAATAACCAAGAGAATCTGCAACTCCTGGAAATGGTTCTGGCAAATGAAAAAAATCATGAAAAATAAAGATGTGCCAACACCAGACAAAGGGAAAATAATGAACATTTACATAACTCCATGCCTCTCTTACGGTAGCCAAACATGGGGTCTTACAAACAAAAATATGAAGAAGCTAGAAGTGTGTCAGAACTCTATGCAGAGGAGTACTCTCCAAATTAAATTAAAAGACAAAATAAGAGTAGAAGTTATAAGAGAAAGAATTAAGGTAATTTCGATAGCTAAGAATATTAGAAAATTTAAATAGAGATGGACAGGCCATATGGTAAGAGGCATACAAAAGTGGTCTCAAAAGGTGACTCACTGGTATCCTCGAGGAGAAAAGAGGGAGACAAATACGCAGATGGGAGTATGATGTGAAGAAGACTGCGGTAACCACATGGGTAACAGAGAGGAATGGAAAAACTTGGAGGAGGCCTATGTCGAAAGACAAACTGGGATGTAAATTATAAAAATTTGATTAAATAAATACTTGTACAAATGTAATCAATACCCTAGAAATAAAGCCAATCTTTATCTTCATTTCTTTATACTGTGATTAAAGTGTATACACCAGACGTCCTATTTTTGTAGCGTTTCAATGAATCATTTTCAAACAACACAAACATTGATTTAAAAATGTTATAAATAATAGATAACGCCTACTTTACACCTACAATTTTATTAAAGCAAATCTGAGGTTCTATCATTATTAGACTATCAAAGATAGTTCCCAATTTTACCATATGTGGCGTCAGTGTTTCATTTTATGAAATGTATCTAAATTACCAATGGCGCCATCTATGGTGAAATTGAGAAATTCTTTTGACAGGTCGACAGGTCTATTTGTATATTGAAAACACCTCATTCAAGAATTCAAGAGCCACACTGCAGTCAGCAGGATTCAAGCAGTAATGTGCAAACATCACTGTGTTCCGGTTTGAAGGGCAAAGCTTTAAGAAAATTACAAGGCATAGAGATGTAAACATCTGTTGTATCTCTGGGTGACAAGCTCAGTGCAGTACTACATAGTGTTCTGGGTAGCGATTCTGAAACCATTCGGTTGCATCCGACACGGAATCTCATCTCTCGGTCTTTGTCTTATTTTAGCATGACAAAGACCGAGAGATGAGATTCCGTGTCGGATGCAACCGAATGGTTTCAGAATCGCTACCTTGGAGTCTCCCTATTCGAGTGGCAGTGTGGTGTTATGAGCAGGCATGTTTGCTCGTACCAGGGCAGATCCAGTTTTGGCGCCAGGGGAGGGTCACATAGTCGTTGTCAAATGTTTTATTTGTGGTCCATGTATGTTCTGGATCCAGCCAACCCAAGGGGGGTCATGACACCTTCGATCTAATCTTTTAAATTGTTATGACCACATCGCTTAACATTAGACGAGATGAGAGAACGAACTAAAAGATTACAAAAATGTGAAAAAGAGAAAAAACTTCATAAACATCATCTACATATTAAGTGAACTCTCGGTATCCCATCCCTCTTTATCCATGCCCATTGGGTCTTCCTCACCCCGCCAACAAAACGGAGCTCTCGAGATGGTGCGCAGTACGGCAGGGGGGCCTCATCTTTGCCCGAAGTAAAACAATTGCTGTAACCCTACATGTTGCACGGTGACAATGTGTGCATTGTGCACTATGTAGTAGCTAGGTAGAATGCACTATTTGTATGTGACAGTGTCCAGGGCATAATGCAGTTTGTTCAGACTATTTAACTTTCCAGATCTACTAATACTAGTAGCCGTATCTGACATTGCAACTGACTGATTGTTAATCAAAACTATTAATGAATCTACTTCAACCACAAAAAATTTCTTCTCATTTGGTCCAGTCATTTAAGGCATTAATTACAAACACATAGAAGATCAATAGATATAAAGAGAGTGCCTATTCTGCCTGATACGGCTGGTCTAGGTGGGAGAACGGCGCCTGCCCATCCGGAGACCCCGGGTTCAAACCCCACACGCACCACTGTCTTTTCGAAGTCATGTGCGTAATGCCGCTAAATTAAAACGGTGAAGGGAAACATCGTGAGGAACTGACATGAATCTTTCGAAATCATGTGTCATCCACCAACCCGCACTGGGCCAGCGTGGTGGATTATGGCCTTAACTTTCTCCTTGCGAGAGAAGGCCCCGAGTCCCAGCAGTGGGAACATTTAGTGGGCTGTTGATGATGATGATGATGACTATTCTGCATGTATGTGTTTAGGTTTGACATAATCTTAGGAACCACTGAACCTACTTGAATTTTTTTTTTGCATAAGTTTTTGTATGCATCTTTAAGGAAATAGACAAGGTCATGATTCACTACACTAGCCAAATCTGGTTTCGTGAATGATGAGCTCCTTGAACGATGTCTTCATTGGAGCATGCTGCTTTCCTTACCATGTTTCCCATTACTGTTAAAACTAGTGGTAATGTTAACATCTGGTTGGGAAAATACTTAAGAGATGCAGCTGAGGTTCGAACCTAAGAACCTAAAACCTCTAAATTGTGAAATGGTATATTCTACCCACTAGGCCACCACAGCTTTATGTAATACATAATATACATTATTCCAAATTCACCAAATACTAATTCACAATAACAATGACAGCTATGTAGTATGTAGTGTAATTTATATGCTGTAGAAGTAGGAGCAAGAGGTATACCAACGAAATCTCTCTATAACTTGCAGAAAAATCTTGGCTTGTCCAGAAGTGCAGTAAGTTCTATACTAGAATGAGTATCTAAAGCTGCACTAGTAGGTTCAAATCAGATTTGGCTAGGCAGGGAGAGAAACACAAGTAGTGAAGGTGAGTGTTGATGTACGTCAGAAAGGAGCCCCTTAAACCCACACCAGTGTCACAAGTCTGGGGATCTACTCGGGATTTCTCTTCCTGACACACAATGGACCCGGGACCAGCACGGAATCCGTGGAATGCTAAGAAGTCTCATACAGGTTATTTTACTTAATTGTGCAATGTGAGGTTGATAGAGGAAAACACCTCCTAAACATCACTGTTAAAATCTTTTTTGGTATTTTTTGGTCATTGCTGGCTTATGTTTGACTTCCATCTCACCTGATGTTAAGGTTATGATGGAGCTTGTTTTTCTATCTTCTATAAGAACCCACTTCACTCTCTACTCTAGAACCCCAGTTTTTTTTTAAATTTAAATTTGCCACACCACAGACTCCTGCGTCTGTGACTTTTGTCATTTCAAATCTTTTTTTTTTTACATATTTCTAGGATTAGCAGAAGAGGAAAATAGGGGGAGTTGGGAACATTTTAAACCTAATACTAGTGCTCGTCTGTAGAGCCTATCACTACCGGTTCACTATCATATCACTATCGGCTTGACATCGTCAATGACTTAAGCTGCCTCCTCCCGGCCCAGAGCCTCCACTACGGCCGCATTTCTGTCTCCAGATTTACATCTATAGGAATTCAAATCTTCTTTTATTCTGTTTCAGAAATGACCATAACTTCAAATGATCATTTGTATTGAGACTGTTGCAACCCTTAATTTTTTTTCTGTTTGTAAAAAATGTTCAAAAGTACTAAGAGAAATAATACAACCACAAGTTCTAAGGACTCCAAAATTATACTCATAGTAGTTTGCACAGATAACAATTAAAACATTTATAAACTAATAAAAAATGTATGTATGAGTTCTTGTATATTGTGTACTTCTTATATACTGTACACTATGTGGTTTCTATGGCAATTCTCTTGTGTAAGTATCTCTGCCAGTTAATCTGTCATCAAGTTGCTTGCAAATATAACACTGCTCCAGTTTGAAGGCCAATATTTCCAAAAAAAGCACAAGGCAAAAGGATACACCTTCTTTTAAGTATGAGTGAAAATCACCATAAATTGCTAGGAAATAATTTCACCTTTTCATATTATTTTTAAGGTGTAATGCGGTTCTGTTATAGGTTAGTTTGTTGCTTACAAATCAGGCAACCAAGTTGTGTTAAAACCAGGTTACCTCATCACTCTATCCTATAAAATATGTATCAGACTAAAATACCCCATTTGTTTACAATAACACTTTAGTCTTGGTCATCTAAATTCGGAGAATCAATGTTAAATTCAAATCAAATCAGATGTGTTGTGAATTTTTGCATACATATTTGTAAAGTAGGCAGAGTTAGAATAGCATTGTTTTCCCTAATGATGACATATTATAAAACATTTCATACTGTTTCCTTATGAAACTGGAAAAATGCAAAAGCCATGAGTAACAGGAACAATTTATTGAATATCTAGGATTATCTTCTTAACTACATACCTAAACCTAATGAGCTTTGTGGTGGCTAATAATGCAAGAAAATGAAAAATTGGTTTAGCTTTCGTATATTATGTATTTTGAAGTTCCTCACAAAGCCAAATTAAATTTACATAAATACATTAAATTGATAACTTTTATACAAGTAAATAGAACACATAAGATTCATGTCGAAATCATGTGGATGCAGCAAAACTAGTGAAGATATAACCTAACGGCTTTTATTCACTATGACAAATAAAAAATACAAAAAAAATGCTCAGTATCTCTAGAGATCAGAACCGATAAGCACATTTCACTTAAAAACACGGTGTCCAATAACATCGCTTCGAAGACATCGCACTTTGTGACTGCTATAACACTATTTTTGTATAAAATTAACCAAATCTGTAACCGTTGAAATATATACAATTAAGTCTCAAGGTGTTCATTTAAACGCTATTAAGATAGTAAAAAAATATGCATACCTAATATCGTAACGAAGCTACATGTGAATGGTAAACGCCCGGGGACTGGTTCATTCCGAGACAAAGAGGGGCGAGGCTATGTAGTACAGCGGGGGCGCGCCACTCTCCACCGATATTATATTCATCCACAATTGTCTCTTCACAAGGTAGTGTAGTGGGCTGTGAACGAAACTCGCACTCGTTATGTGAAACATCCGTCGTGTCGCGGCGGCGCGGGCCTGGGCGCGGCGCGCGCTCAGTTGTCCATGGCGTACCTCCGCGTCCAGTCCTTGGCGTTCCGGATGGCCTCGCTCTCGTTCACCTTCCACAGCTCGGCCACGTCGTTGGCCAGCGGGTCGTCCGGGTTCGGCGCAGACAGCAGCGCCTGGATCGACAGCAGAACCGTGCGGATCTGCAGTGCGGGACTCCACTTGTCCTTCAGAATGTCCAGGCAGATGCGACCCAATCGGTCTATATTCGGATGATATATTTTCGTTATAAACCTAACCTTAGGCGCTGACATAGGATAGTCCTCTGGCAGAAATAACTCTAATTTGAACAGTCCCCCTTCGAATGGCGAGTCTTCCGGGCCGGTGACGATTACGTGAAAGTAGCGAGCGTTCGTTTCGCTAGGCACCGCGCTGATTCCCGGCACCGGCTCCTGCATCAGTCGCTGTGTCTCTTTGATTATTCTACGTGGTAGGGCTGCCATTTTAAATATGCGGTCTAGCGCAATTTGACAAATGTGAGCGAGTAACCATATAATAGTAAAAAATATCTTATCTTCTTCACTTTACGTGTTTGCAACAATTTCTTAGGCACGTTTTACGAAATTATGAATTATACTAGCATTTTAGCCATGATAATGCTAAAAACGCGACTACAAAAGCGAAGATTCCTTAATTTCTACCACAGACAATGTAGACAATTAGACATTTTGAAAACATAGACAACACGTGCAAATGTAGAATAAGTGTGTTCTTTGTTACATCAGCTGCAGAAAAGAAACAAAAATTGTCTATGGAATTGTCTATTTCTTGGTGTTACTACTCAACACTAGATGGCGTTATTTTAAATTATATGAATATCAGTTGTCAGTACTTTCCAACAAAACATGAATGAAGTAAAACTGCAAAGGCATATAAAGTTTGTATTTTATTTTATACAAAAAACCTACGGTATTAAACCTGTGGTGCCATTTATTCTGTCTAATATCATATCGGACATTTGGAGAGATAAGTACATATTTTTTTGTACTTACCTATATACTAGGTAGGTAAGTAAATGATTCTGATTCTGATGATTCTGCAGCAATAACATCAGGAAGATAAATAAAAAGTAATTAAAGATCGACGAACTCTTTCTCATCTCTTGCCTACCTATAACATCTTGATTACCTACACCATATTCAAGATTTAAAAAAATATATTTTCTAAATAAGCTGCTTAAATGTACTTAGAACTGGCCTATACCTACATACTTACTTATCTAATACCTGCCGATGGGTGCGTCTCTTGCCCCTACTAGGTACCTAACAGACTTTTTGGGTTAGCGCGGAAGGCACCGGGCCCGAAAACTTAAAACTTAACTTACATACTAACGCTAATTAGCATACAGATGATAGATAGGTATCTAAGTAGCTACTAGAAAAGGAATTCGAGCTATGCCATAGCAAAGATCAAACTACCTATCTGACTCAATAACGTTATTGATTTGACACCAATTTTGTCACCGATCTGTCATTTTCATACATCATAGGTAAATATATCTATCAATGTTATGAAAATACTTACCTGCATTTCAACTAGGTAGGTACTTCAATTTCATTTCAGAAGTAGTTAACTCGATCGGATACCTTTTATTAACATTTTAGTACATGCATAGTTATACGTTATATTCTTCAAACTTCTTCTGACCCGCTAAAGTAAGCATTTTTCGACACAATAAAAAGGAATTCCAGAAAAAAAGCCTGTATCCAGTTTTATTAAAAACCGTCACCCGTCGGCTCTGCGCCTCCGTCGTGACAGCTTTATTAAACTGAGGAGTGAGGACTAGAATCCGAGCCACCAGCGAAGCCTTGAGGCGAAATTGTCGAACTTCGTTGTTTTATGCAACGTAAATATTTGTGTGATGAATTCAAATGTTTGCACTGTGTCTGGGTGTTTCTATGTATAATAAGTATGACAAGTATGTATTTAAAAACTATATAAGTATTATATCAGCTATCTGGTCGCCATCGCACAAGCTTTGCTTAGTTTGGGGTCAGATGGTGTTGTGTGTGAATTGTTCACCAATATGCAACGCCTTTGATTTAACTCTGTATAATGTGATAGTGGCTCCTATGTTCCAAGGTTGACTCGAGGCGCGCAGCTCAGAAATACCTGCGCGATGGTGACCGGCTTTTTGCGATTTTTATTAAGTTTCTGGCGAATCGATGTTTCGTGTAAACACATAATATTATGAACATTGTTCTTTGATATTAAGTAGGTACTACATATTGTAATACATAATTCTTAAGCATTTTCATAACTTTTATAGGTTTACACTTGACCGCCATCTCGCCTGATATTTCACTCTCGGTTTGTAGACACCAAGATTATAACTATCGGCAATATCCCACTCAGGAATTCCACAGTCTAGACGTTCTTATCACAAAAGTAGAGTCAAACCTCTTCGTCCTTCGTAGAGAGTAGAAGGCACTTGAGACCAACTGACATGGGTTTTCCTGATGATTACGATCTCGGTGTCTTCTAGGTAAGCACGCTCCATCGTAGACCGCATCGCCGCTTAACATCAGGCGAGATGGCGGTAAAGTGTAGACCTATAAAAGTAAAAAAGGACCATCGAAGATCTACAAATATTAATTTACTAAAGAGGAATGATGTGTAATTACATGTACATATTTGCATGTAACGAATAAACTCAAAATCTCCCAAAAGAATTTCAAAAATTCATACGCCTTAAAATTTTGCGCGGCATAGAGTCTGGGAATAGCTAATTTATATTCGTTGTCCAGGAACTCTTGAAACGAGTAGTAGGCCTTTTCAATCAGTTTTTCTTCGATTAGCTTTAAGTATAGTTTTCAGTAGATCAGGTTTTTATTATAAGCTAGCGGCCCGTCCCGTCTTCGGTCGTGGTACATAATACATATTATATTTTATAGCATAATAGCACTCAAGGATCACCTACCTACATATTTATATATCCAACGGGAAAGAATTTCAGAATCGATCCAGCAGTTCCTAAGATTAGCGTTTTAATCTCTTCAGCTTTATATTATTAGGTCCTTAAGTCCTTACATAACAAACATTATTACGCATTTCGTGTTTTCTCGTAATGGCCAATTTGATCTCAAATATCCTATCTTTGGTTAGGAATTCCAATTTAAAATTACATCCAGCTAGGTATTTTTAAACGGTTTTATTTAGCTCACCCCGTTTGTTTTTTACTCATCATGCTTTTGTGTTTTGAAAACCATATTTTTTTTATTTTTCTCTGTTGGTTTTTACACTCATAGCTAATATGGTATTCTGGACTGTTTTTGAATATTACCATGATGGTCACGGGATACTTTAATTATTTTTGCAGAAGAATGATGATGTTTGAAATAGATGACTGAAAACTTCTTTACGCCTACAGTAACATATATTCTTTGTAGGTTAACACTTAAATTAGCAATTTTGTATTAATTAGGCATTAAAACATGCAAAAAGAACATGCCCCACCGTGACAGTGTATGACACTGCCGTGACCAGGATTCGAACCTGGGTTACTACGGCCACAACGTAGGGTCCTAACCACTAGACGATCACGGCTATCGGGGCGGTGAGACGAGTGCCGAAATTTAGCAACGGATGTTGGCAAAGACAACGTAAGCTTTTTTTGAAAGTGAAAATAATAATTAAATTATTATTTTTGCCTCATCATTGTGTTACAACATTACAGTATTTTTTACATTAATTCATCCATTCTATAGAACGAAAGCGCCCAGATAATGATAACCAAAATTGTGAATTTTTTTAAGTTCCTTATAAAAATGTAAACCAGACATTTTTCAAAAAAAAAATAAAAAAAAGTTCGTGGATTCGTTGTAGATGGCGCTAGTATGTCGTTTTCAGCTACAACCAACATTATCTACCTTACCTTAAGCCTACCTACTTTTTTTTCTTTTTTTTTAATAATGAGTGACGAGACGTGCAGGACATGTGCCTGCTGGTAAGCAACATGCCTGCCACATAACAGATAACAGCACGCAGCTATTAGAACATGAAGAGTCCAAATAATTACCTAGCACTGCACTCCGCTCGTCAGCTCGTCACCCAGAGATCCAAGATGTTATATCTCCAAGCCCTGTAATTTCTCTGGAAACATTGCCCTTCAAACCGGAACATAGTAATGTTTGCACGTTAAGTAGTGCTTGGCGGTAGAATAACTGGCAAAGGTGTGGTACTTCCCCAGACGGACTCTGCTAAGAGTCCTACCACTACTAAACTGTTTCAACCGTCCCTTAACTTAGTACCACAAACATTTCAAAACCAAAATCAGCCAAATAGGCCCAGTCGTTGTCGAGTTTTAGCGGACCCACGAACAGCAATTCATTTTTATATATTATATAGATTAGTATTTCTAGTCAATTATTTGATTTAATTCGATTTATAAGCGTAAAACACTTTTTTTTTTTTTTTTTTTTTAAATAAAGAGTGACGAGACGAGCAGGACATGTGCCTGATGGTAAGCAACATGCCTGCCACATAACAGCACAGTGACACGCAGCTATTGGAACATGGAGAGCCCAAATCATTACCAAGCACTGCACTGCGCTCGTCACCCAGAGATCTAAGTTGTTATATCTCTAAGCCCTGTAATTTCTCTGGAAACATTGCCCTTCAAACCGGAACACAGTAATGTTTGCACATTACTGCTTGGCGGTAGAATAATTGGCAAAGGTGTGGTACTTCCCCAGGCGGACTCTGCTAACAAGCAGAGACATTTATTCATACATATTTTTACCAAACAAAAAATAAAGTAGGAAGAGATTGCTCTCAGCAATAAGGCCGCCGTTTTCGGAGCTAGTTCATAAGAGTTTAACACTGTGATATTTCTGTTTTTTTTTGTGTCACAAATCTGATTAACTAAATAAAATCGAGTTTTCAGGGTAGCGATTCTGAAACCATTCGGTTGCATCCGACACGGAATCTCATCTCTCGGTCTTTGCCATGCTAAATAGATTAGACAAAGACCGAGAGTCGAGATTCCGTGTCGGATGCAACCGAATGGTTTCAGAATCGCTACCCAGGTAAAACAAAAAAAATATTCAAAAATAAGATAAGAAAGACAGAAGCTGCCTTATCTGACTTGAACATATTTAATGTCGTCCAAATACTGATATTTAGCTATTGAAATTGATGTGAGTAAAAGGTAAGTTTATGAATTTCAATAATCAATTATAGTTTATTTGAATATTCAAGTAATTTCTATATTTCTAGACTGTTTTATTTTGTTGCATGAATGCAACATTACGCGTTAGTGACACAATTATTGCCGGTTGTTTGAATTTTGGATTTTTTATTTTCAGAGTCAAAATGAGTCGTTATCTGCGTAATTTGTGTATTAAGGACCTGGAATCTTTATTAGAAGAATGGCAAGACAGTGAAGATGAGCTAGATTTTTCTGATGACGACGATGTAGCTGATCCGACAAGTGAATTCCAGTTAAATGAGCCTGAAAGTTCTGATGAGGAACCAGAGGAACCACCTGACTTAGAAAATGAAGATCAGTCGGACAGCGTCCCGGAATCTACATCTATAAATACTCTGGCCAGTACTACTGTTATGAATCCAAGTCCAGGCATTCCCCTAATACCAGTTCTAGAACAGCCCCAAGTACATCTAATCGTATGTCTAGAACAAATACTATTTGGAAAACAAAAAATCTGAACTTGAATGATAACCAACTGCGTTTTCATGGATCTGATGCAATTTTTTATCACTTCTTAGA
Source organism: Ectropis crepuscularia (assembly GCA_963693475.1). NCBI lineage: Eukaryota > Metazoa > Arthropoda > Insecta > Lepidoptera > Geometridae > Ectropis > Ectropis crepuscularia. The sequence continues at coordinate 3,254,079 of OY856341.1, forward strand.
CATGACTATGTCCAATTCATGGCTTTTATACCGAAAAGTACAGGCTGCCAAGGGTGGCACCAGTAAAACTCTTAACTCTGCCGAATTTAGAGCAGATATAGCAGAGACGTTATGCAGATATAAAACAGTTATTCGCATAAAGCGCAAAAGTGATACTGAATGTCTCCTTCAAGATAAAAAGAAGGAAGGTCCAGCTCAGCATGTCCCACCAAAAGATGTGCGGGTAGGCACTGGCCTGTGTGGTTGGACAAAAGAATGAGATGCAAATTTCCTGGCTGCACAGGCTATACGCAAACACTTTGCGAAAAATGTGGCATTTGCTTATACTACAACAAACAAAACAACTGTTTTCGAAATTTTCATACGTCATAATTTTTCTTTTTTTTTAGATTTATGAACCAATGTTGTACTCCTGCAACATATAGTTTTTTTCGAAAAAGAAATATTTAATATGTACAAATATTTTTTTTATTATTTTTCCCATAAATAAAAACACATTTAACACCAACTACCTGTACAATTAATATATTTTATGATCATGCGCCGTAAAGGGTTAATGAGGCGTATTCAGAACGCAAATTTACCTGTCAATCTTTGACAGGTAAATATCTCCAACTATAAGGTAGTTAGAGATACATATTAAGAATAAACTCTTTATAAAATCAGATTTTGGTCTTTTGAAAAAAATAAAACTACCAAAATGTTCGTAATTAAATTGTCTATGCGTTGGTGTAAGTACAAAATCAAAATAATGTACGATTTTCGAGGAGATGCATGGTAACTACAATTATTTTTTTTTTTCATGGTTTCGTTATGAGGCGATTATTTAAACAATAAGTTCATTATCAAAAATATAAAACTACCATTTTGAAGCCAAGAAGTTGTAGAAATTTAATGTATTTTTTACCAGTTGATATTTGATGTGGCTAATGAGTAGATAGCTCTTAAAACTGGACAAAAAAATGTTTGTCTGTAAAGTCGGTTTACTGACGATAGAACGTGACAACGTCTTAAGAAAATACTGATGGAATGGTAGCATTTTTCAAAAGAAAATTTTAATTTCATTTGTTTAATAGATTTGTATGTAAAAAGTAATCAGTAGAATTTAGTCATCTTCAATCAAAACAATGCAAAAAACAATGCAAAAAAGCTTTTAGATGCCGGGGATCGAACCCGAGGCATTTCACATGCAAAGCGAACGCTCTACCACTGAGCTACATCCCCGCTTGAACTACTGGTCGAAATAATTAATACAACTGTAACAAACATGCGGCGAGGTAACGACCGACGGTAACGCGGTAACGGTACATGACGTCATGTTTTGTGGGCGTGCAGCCGGCTTCATCGAATTATAAGACGTTATCACGTCAAAACTTGTTTTGCTGGGGGACGCACCTTAACATTTCCCATTGGCTGACGCATTTCTAGATGACCATGCCATGATGCCATATGCCTGCCACATAACAGCACAATGACACGCAGCTATTGGAACATGAAGAGTCCAAATCATTACCTATCACTGCACTGCGCTCGTCACCCAGAGATCTAAGATGTAATATCACTAAGCCCTGTAATTTCTCTGGAAACATTGCCCTTCAAACCAGAACACTGTAATGTTTGCACATTACTGCTTGGCGGTAGAATAACTGGCAACTGGCAAAGGTGTGGTACTTCCCCAGAGATTAAAATATCTGGTTTGCGAATGTAAGTTGTTAGAATACTTATGCGTTAATCTAATTGTATTAGATACCTTGGTGTTTTCAAGATGCAAATATACCTGTCACATAATGTAGTTCTAGATTTCGCCAAAGGTGGCGCCAATGTTTCATTTAGTTAGATATTTTTTGAAGTGAAAACTTCTTTAGGCGCGCCTAGACAGATTTTTCGTAGGCTGTGAATTGAATTCTAGCGCCACGCTCGGGTATGATAAGAAATCTTCGAGTAAACTCGGGACCATGGCCATTGGCCATCTAGAAATGCGTCAGCCAATGGGAAATGCTGAAAGGGCGTGGCCTGGCCATCATGGCATGGGCATCTAGAAATGCGTCACCCAATGGGAAATGCTGACGCATTTCTAGATGGTCATGCCATGACGATGACTAGGCCACACCCTCCGGTTACACCCGTGTAGTTTCCAAAGTAAGCTATCAAATTCTGAGTTAGAATTTTTCACTTCTATCGGCAGTTCCTCTGACTGCCAATTTTTTTTTTGTTATCTCCAACTACCTTATAGTTGGAGATATTTACCTGTCAAAGATTGACAGGTAAATTTGCGTTCTGAATACGCCTCATTAACATTGACAGAACCTTAGATTTGGACGACATTAAATATGTTTAAGTCATATTAGGCACCTTCTGTATTTCTTATCTTAATTTTGAATTATTTTTATGTCTAACCTGAAAACTGAAAACTCGTTTTTATTTAGTTAATCAGATGACTCTTTCTTTATTGTGATACAAAAAAAAAAAACAGAAATATCACAGTTTAAACTCTTATTGCGCCAAAAACGGCGCAATTTTTGCTGAGAGCAATCTCATCCCACTTTATATTTTGTTTGGTAAATCTATGTATGAATAAATATGTCTCTGCTTGTTAAAAAAAGTATTTTACGCTTATGAATCGATATATTAATAAATTAAATTATTGACTAGAAATACTAATGTGAAATATAAATATTAATTGACTTTCTACAGTTATTTCTTATAATTAAAGTTTGACATTGACAGATAAGACTTTCAGTTTCATTTCATAAACTTTGAAAACTTTTTAGCCATGAATATTTAACTCGTTAATGTATTAGAAGCTTTCTCCCACGACAAGCGACCTAGTGTAGGAGACGATGTTTGCATTAAATTGAATATCTTGGAATTTTTGTACCGCATTAATTTATCAAAATGAGATCTTATAATAATCCTACTGACATTATAAATGTCAATTATGGATATTTTGATGTTTGTTGCTCAATTGTCGTAACGGATGAACGGATCAGACTGAAATTTGGAACACAGAAGATGATGGTCTGGAAAAACACATAGCCTTTTTTACCTCGTACTTTTTATCCCGGGAAAATAACGGCAATGGGAACTAGGGAACTACGCGGGGCACTGCTAGTGTTTAAATAAAGTTTTTTTATTTTTGTTTTTTAGTTATTATGCGTAGGTACTTAACTATTAATTTAGTTTTAATCTTCATTCTAACACGACGTTCCTATGTTCCATAACATTTTTCCAATTTCCAATAAACTTTTTTTTTAATTAGGTACGATGAAATGAAAATACGATGAAAAATGAAAAACTCTGTATTTGTTATATCTCACACTCTAATATGAAACGTGGAGAGGAAGTCCGGAGCTCGTACCACCACGTGTTCGAAGTCCATGAACGATAACCTGGAAATAAATATAAGTCATATCAACAACTAATATCATATACGGAAATAATTGCCTCAAATTATTTGAATAAACTGGTAGGTAAATGTTAAAATAATTCTAGCAATATTTGGTAAGCTATCGTTCCGACTGCTTTGTGAATCAGCACCCTGGGTAGCGATTCTAAATCCATTCGGTTGCATCCGACACGGAATCTCATCTCTCGGTCTTTGTCTTATCTATTTAGCATGACAGAGACAGGGATTGTCATTCCGATTCCGAACCATTTGGAATCGCATTTACCAGATCATATTTTTGCTGTCTATTCATACGTGTTGTCTCTAACCGATACCTGTCGTAACAATTACAAACATCGAAATAAACCAATGGACGTGCCCTGAGCACCTTGAAATTGATAATAAACTGCATCACTGCGTATATTGTAATTGGTTGACAAACCAATCTACTTGACCCCTAGAATCTCTAGCGGCGAGATATGCTGTGGTTCTTTTTTTTAATATATATATATTGGTGGACAATTCACATACAACATCATTTTTTTGACCCTAAACTAAGCAGAGCTTGTAATATGGCGGCCAGATAGCTGATATAATACTTATATTTTAAATACATACTTATTATACATAGAAACTTACATACCTACTTGTTTTAGTTGACAACGAACAGTGCTAGATAAAAACGTCCGGCGTCCACCGGTTCCTGCAAACTAGACTAGAACGGAAAGAGCGCGCTCACTCTTCCCAACGATAACATGATTCCGTGCGCCCTTTTTGGGCGTTTGTGAGGGCATATCTTTGTATTGAGATCGTTGATCACAAATAGCTGGGCACTGATTCACAATGCAATCCGAACGAATCAAATTCGGAACGACAATCCAGACGACCAGGAGTCAGCAACGTTTCAGGAGCCATGGGCCATAAAGTGAAAAAAGTAGATAAAAGCGGGCCACACTTCTAATTCATTTGCATCCCCCCCTCTCAGTGCCTCTGGGAGTCGTTAATATAATCACATGTGCGCACTAATGAAACAACTGAGTTCGCGATAATATAATATGTAGCGGGATTAATACATTTTTTTAGTTTATAGGTAGCTGCATAAATAAATATTTGACAATTTATGTTGGGCCTTGAATAAATAAGACCGTCGTGGGCCGCACGGAGGTAGGTCGCGAGCCGCGTGTTGCCGACCACTGCTTTCTCCATCCGACTGGGTTGCTTACAACGCAGTCGGATTGATCTCGGCACGGAATCAAACCTCCAGCGTCTTTGTCTTATCCGTTTGGAATGACAGAGACAAGTAGACTACAGGCCCGTGTACAACATTTGAGGGTCATATGAACCACCAGGAGACCTATGTAGAATGAGAGTAGGGTATAAAGTAATAATATTCAGCATAAGCATTCAATACCTCTTTTAATCCATTATTCCGCAACGCCGTACAAAAATCATGCGACAAGTAGAAATGATCGAGGGTTGCAACCCCCCCTACCTTCACTTGCACTCTGTTGGACAGCTTACAAGTGACGGCATAGTGCTGAATCTAATTACTTTATACCATTCTATCATCCTACATAGGTCTCCTGGTAGTGAACCACCATCATATGAATATGACTCATAAATTTTGTTCACGGGCCTGTAGTCTACTTGTCTCTGTCATTCCAAACGGATAAGACAAAGACGCCGGAGGTTTGATTCCCGAGATCAATTTGACTGCATTGTGAATCTGGGTACTGGTCACATTTTAGTTGATGCTAGTACCATGCCATACCATTTAGTAGTGGTAGAACTCTTGGCAGAGTCCGTCTGGGGAAGTACCACACCTTTGCCAGTTATTCTACCGCCAAGCAGTAATGTGCAAACATTATTGTGCTCCAGTTTGAAGGCAAATGTTTCCAGAGAAATTACAGGGCTTAGAGATATAATATCTTAGATCTCTGGGTGACTAGCGCAATGCTGTGCTAGGTAATGATTTGGACTCTGCGTGTTCAAATAGGTGTGCTGTTATGTGGCAGGCATGTTGCTTACCATCAGGCACATCTCCTGCTCTTCTTGTTACTCTAACTCTACTACACTTCTTTCTACTTTTACTTTTCTTTCTTCCATCTGGTATGGTTTACAAAAAATATTTCGCTTGATGATTATAATGAATGAAAAAAATTCGTGTAAATATAAATAGATTGTTTAGTGTATTGGATAAGTACTTTATAATTGCTTAATGATATTTGTATTTCAATCGTTAATTTTTTTCTCTCGTTATTTTATGATTTACTGATAAATCTTGCTGTGCTGATATGATTAGGGATATTTAACTGCTCAAAACAATTGTAATTGTTTTCTTTGTATTCTATTGTAAATGTCCTGTTTTGTATAGGTACCATAAATAAATAAACCACACTGTACCTGCCGTCTCCATCGACGTCCGCTTCATCTAGCACGCTGGCCACGATCTCGTCACGCTCGGCGGGTTGAAGCTCCCCCTTGGTGAGGAGTCTGGTCGCTTCCAGCAGGTCCTCGCGACCGATGTACATGTCGTCATCCAGATCGTAGATACGGAACGCGTACCTTACGAATTTATGACAAAATAATTGATTTAAGTCAAAGAGTTCAGTAGTGGTAGGACTCTCGGCAGAGTCCGCCTGGGGAAGTACCACACCTTTGCCAGTTATTCTACCGGCAAGCAGTAATGGGCAGACTTTACTGTGTTTCGGTTTGAAGGACAATGTTTCCAGAGAAATTACAGAGCTTTGAGATATAACAACTTAGATGTTCCAATAGCTGCGTGTCACTATGTTGTTGTGTGGCAGGCATGTTGCTTACCATCAGGCACATGACATGCTCGTTTCGTCACTCTTTATTTAAAAAAAATACTTATATATGTTTTTTTTTTTTTTTTTTTTTTTTTTTAACTTTTATAGGCTTACACTTGACCGCCATCTCACCTGATGTGAAGCGATGATGCGGTCTACGATGGAGCGTGTTTACCTAGAAGAAACCGATTCACTCTCGATTTGAAGACACAAAGATTATAGTCAACAGGGAAAACCCACTCAGGCAACTCATTCCACAGCCTAGACGTTCTTATCACAAAAGTAGAGTCAAATCTCTTCGTTCGCGTCTTTGGAACATCAACCATGAAACGATGTCGTTTTTTCGAGCTACGAGCATTCCGATAGAAAAAAGGGCAAGGTGGTATTAGATCATGTAAATCAGTCGCACACTCTCCGAAGTGTATTCGATAAAAAACCGAAAGGCTAGCGACTTTTCGGCGATGTTCAAGACTTTGAAGTCTTTTTCGCACAAGAGTGTCGTTGCCTATGAGCCTTTTGGCACGTCTCTCGATCGATTCCAAGGCCTCCAGCTGATACTTAGCCGAACCATCCCAAAGATGCGAACAGTACTCCATACAAGAACGAATTTGAGCCTTATATAACGTGAGCAACTGCTCAGACTTGAAGTACCTTCGCACCTTTGAGAGGACACCTAGCTTTTTGGCAGCTAATTTGGCCTTGGACTCGATATACGAACCAAAGTTCAGCGTAGATGTCAATGTAACGCCCAAAAGCTCAAGACGGTCAGAAATCGGAACGGATACACCTCTAAAGGTTGGAGTCAGTTGAAAAGGACTCCTTTTAGCGGAGAACAGACACGCCTGCGTCTTACTCTCGTTGAACTTGACCAGATTGGCATCGCCCCATGTAGACACCGCCTCAAGGGTCAAGCTCAAACGCTCGATCAGACTCTCTCTGAGTACCTGAGTTTGCTGCCCACTGGCTCTCGCACTAGAAATGTAACTCTCTACAACGGTGCTATCATCTGCGTACCCAAAGATACCGGGCTTCAACAGATCATTGATATGTAGCAGGAAGAGCGTCGCAGAGAGTACCGACCCTTGAGGGACTCCGGCATTGATAGCCATTTGATCCGACGAGCAGCCATCAATGACGACTCGTATGGATCGATCCCTCAAGAAGTCCGATATCCACGAAATAAAACCAGGAGACAAACCATAACTAGAAAGCTTGCATATAAGGCCATCATGCCAAACCCTGTCGAAAGCCTTCGAAATATCCAGGGAGACTGCAAGTGCTTCCCCGTGTTTCTCGATAGCTTCACTCCAGATGTGAGTGACGTACGCTAGAATATCCCCGGTGGACCGGTTTCGGCGAAACCCGTATTGCCGGTCACTGAGGAGGTCGTTTGATTCTAGGAACGTCAGGAGCCTGTGGTTTAAGACACGTTCCATAGTCTTGCAGAGTATGGACGTGACTGAGATGGGCCTGTAGTTGGCAGGGTCAGCACGACTACCCTTTTTAGGCACTGGTTGCACATTGGCAAGCTTCCAAGACTTTGGTACTAATCCAGTTTCGAGAGAGAGTCTAAATAGACGCGTCAGTATCGGGGACAACTCAGGCGCACATGCCTTCAACACTAGGGCAGGAATACCATCTGGGCCACTGGCTTTATTCACGTCCAGATTTCGTAGCACTTTGCGAACCTCAATTTGGCGAATGTGTACCTCTGACATGAGAGTCGGACAGCCAGGTGGAGTAGGAGGTGTCGCGCTACCAGCATCTAGACGAGAAGATTCCGCAAACTGAGATGCAAACAAGTTTGCTTTCTCCATTGCGGTGTGAGCCAGTGTCCCATCAGGTTTCAGCATTGGAGGTAGTGAGGGGCGGCAGAAGTTCGATTCGACCGATTTAGCTAGGGACCAAAACGCTTTGCTACCCGCAGGGTACGAAGCTAGTTTGTTCCCTATTCGACTAATGTGGTCAAAACGAGCCCTCTGAAGAACCTTTTTGCTTGCCTTAGCAGCCTTGTTGAACGCTTTCTTCTTCTGGTGTATGTCCCTTGCCTTACGCTGTCGAGCATCAACCCAGGCTAGGTAGGCCTCATGTTTAAATGCTTCAGCACTTTTACATTGAGAACCAAACCAAGGGCGAGCTTTGCTGGATAATGGGACGTCGGAGTATGGAATGAAATATTCCATAGCCGTTCGTATTACATTAGTCACAGCATCCGCGCAGACTGAGGGATCACCAGAAGTAAAGCACAACGACTGCCATGGGTAAGATGCAAAGAAAGAGCGCATCTCGTCCCAGTCCGCTGACTTGTATCGCCACATCCGCCGGTTGCCTCTGGGGCTGGGATCAGGTGGATGGTAGACGGATACTGACTTCACCAGACAGTGGTCGGAGCTGCCTAACGGCGAAGATACCACCACGGAATAACGGTCTGGATCTGTTGTCAGCAGAAGGTCTAAGCAATAAGGTGTATGCGACTCAACGTCGGGCACTCTTGTTGCCTCTTGGACCAGCTGGGTTAGGTCTAACGATAAAGCTAGCTTTCTCGTTTCCTGCCCAGCGTGGTCAGTGTCCCGGTATGGGAACAGCCATTCCTTATGATGGCCGTTAAAATCCCCCAGTAACACTAATTGGGCCGAAGGGTATTTCTGTTGAGCCGCGTCCGCCGCTTCACTTAAATATAAATAATGTAATAATGTTGCTCTAGTACTACGTGTAGAGTCAGAATTAACGCTTTACACCGAAAGCACGGGTCTGATCTCTCTTTCCTTGTCGCTCTTGTGGAAGTGTCATACTTTCGTCGCGGCACTTCACTTTGTTTCCATAGCTAACATACGCCTCATCTACTTACGATTGACACAAAGGAACTGTGCAGAAAAACCTGATCTATTTACTTATTTTTATCTAAGTTTAAAGTTGATTGCTGGTTGCAGGTTGCTCAGGATCGTTCGTTGTGGAAATCTAGCATTTGTTTAGCAGTGGACATCTTACGGCTGACGATGATGATGATGAATTGATTGAATGTATTTGTGGTAAGATAGATAATATGAATAATTTTATTGTGAATCAAGGAAGCAAAAATATTACAGTAGGTAAGCAAAACGAACTAGTACCAAAAGTGGCAGCTTCATTGGTGAGTAATATTTTCCGGCCAGCATAAGCAACCCACTTTATGTAGGTACCCACGGCTACAAGTCGGAAAAGTCTCAGGTTTATTTATTGCAAAAACTGCGATGTGTGAACAAAGATGATGTTATAAATACCTAAAATTTATTTTAAAAACCCGACTGTACTATCTAAGGACACTTGGGTGATTGAGATGAATCAAACAATACCTTAATTGTCGAAATCCATCCAACCGTTTGGAAGATACGTGATAAAGAAATTTACAAACATACAAGATACGCGCGAAAAACATAACCCTTCTTTCAGTCGGGTAACAAGTAAGAGAAATGGGATTTAAAAACAACAAGAACAAAACTCCTTATCCGTATCTTGGAACCACGTCACTTAACGCAGAAATTTAACATCTGCAAAAATGTTGCATCTAGCATAGTTTTACTTTTAGTTTGGACTGAGTACAATTTTCCCGAAAATAGAACAGATCGGTCACGGTGATTCGCGCTCGTTCTGATCTCGTAAATCGCTAGTTTGCGTGCGCTCTGCTTTTTATGCCACATTATAATGGGGGCATCATTCCGCCGAGGTTTGTTGTCAATTAGTACCGAAGGACGAACTAAAGTCAGTAGTCAGTAGTACAAATCAAAGTGCTGGCTTATCGATCAAACTTTTTATAGTTACACCGAATTTTTAGAGAGTGAAGGCAAAGTCCTATAAAAATGTATACAAAAATTTGACATGGGTCAGTACAATTGTTATAAAAACATATTATACTCATATAATGCTTGACAGTTTTCTGTACAATAATTATTATAACACAGTAAAGTAGTCATTTCTAACTTTGAAAATGTATACAATTTGTATGCTCTTTCTTTTGTTTTTATTTTTTATTTTATTGACGTGTAAATTGTACATTTATGAATAAAGTACTTTGACTTTGACTTTGTAGGGTAAGTTATCTGTGCCATCTCGTGTGTGACGACATTTTGGCGAGGTAATTAGGAGCATCAATGTCGTTATTTGTGTCTTAGAACTTAATTATGTCTGAAATTCATTGATAATACAGTGTAGTAAGTAATATAGCGAATATTTTGCATGCAAATGAAGAATATTGCTTGTTGATTTACTTTGAAATGTCAAGAGAATATTTTTCAAAGAAGCTAGGTGGTTAAAATAAAATTAAAATTTACGAAAAATTTGAATTTATTAAAATAATAAACTCATCTTTTTCTTTTGGAGTTTCTTGTAACTTATTCACTTTATAAAAAAAAAGTGTTTCGTTGATATATTTTGTACAACAACATTTTATACAGTTTTGTAGACAACACCGATTAAATACTTCGTACACAATTATGAAAATAAATCAATCGAACGTTTTTAGAATAACAGATATGAGTGACATTGTATTGACGGGAGTGATATTTCATTGACAGGGTGGGCGTGGGTGTGAATGGGTATAAACTTAGGTATAAAAATATGTCAATTTTGAAGTGAAAACTTCTTTAGGCGCGCCTAGACAGATTTTTCGTGGACTGTGAATTGAATTTATTCGTCACGCTCGGGTATGATAAGAAAGCTTCGGGTAAACTCGGGACCATGGCTATTGGTCATCTAGAAATACGTTAGCCAATGGGAAATGCTGAAAGGGCGTGGACAGGCCATCATGGCATGGCCATCTGGAAACGCATCAGCCAATGGGAAATGCTGACGCATTTCTAGATGGCCATGCCAAGATGGCGAGGCCACGCCCTCCGGTTACACTCGTGTAGTTTCCAAGGCAAGCTATCAAATTTTGAGTTTTAAGTTTTCACTTCTATCGGCAATTCCTATGACTGCCAATTTTTTTTACAGGTTAGAGAAGTATAGAGTGACAAGACAAGCAGGGCATGTGCCTGATGGTAAGTAATATGCCTGCCCATAACAGCACAGTGACACGCAGCTATTGAAACATATAGAGTTCAAATCATTACCTAGCACTGCACTGCACTGGGCTCGTCACCCGGAGATATAAGGTGTTTAACATATTTATGTTTGTAAATTTCTCAACAATTGGAGACCGTAACGTCATCTGTGGGAGCGGTGAGTACTATTTTTGTAACTTTTTGCCCTAATAAATGTTTGACATTCAGAAAATAAATAGCTTTCACAAAAAATATGCCGTTGTAATGAGGCATTTACAATTGAGTTTGAGATTGATTGAGAATTGAGTCAATGATTTATTACAATACATATTCTGATACATTTATCATTCATAGCTGTCATTTTCAAAACACCTTCTTTTCGTCCTTTTCTTAGACAAATTTAAATATAGTTTAAACAAGGTTACGGACAAGGTTAAATAGTAGAACTACTTATTTCCATGTAGTCTAACGACGTCACAATTTCAGGGCTCTGTAGATACGAGTAGTAAATGTAGTAAATGTCGTCCATAATGAGAGCTCGCCTCTATCGATTTGAAGAACCTTTATTCAAATGTCTGTAATACATTTACTTATATGTTAAGAAGCTGTGCCACACGAACGGTGGGATATGTTTTTTTTAAATATTAAGTGATGGAACGGGCATTTGCCTGATGGTATGCAACACGCCTGTCTATAACTTAACAGCATAGTTTCACGCAGCTGTTGGAACAAGAAAAGTCCAAATCATTACCGAGCGCTCCACTACACTTGTCACCCCTCTGGGCGATGATCTTATATATCTACCTTTATAAGATGACTTATGTCTATGGCCTTGATTTTTTCTGGAAACATTGCCTTTCAAACCGGACCATGGAGTGATATTGGCACACTACTACTTGGTGACAGAATAACTGGCAAAGGTACTTCCCTAGGCGGACTCTGCAAAGAGTCCTAGGTACCACTACAATCAATCTGTCTTGTTTGTTGTATGGCGGGCCTTTGTACGTGAAGAAAATTCATTTGCACATACCGATCCACCTGGGGCTGACGGTCAGGTCATGTCGGACCCGACATCGCGAGTACTCCTACTGAATAAAACTTCTACGGGGTTCCACCTTTGACTTTTATGGCGAGAACGTGGGGAAGCTCTTGGATTCTATCATTTCAAGCGACAAGAAAAGAGAGGAACATCAAAGCGATGACATTTTTCGTTCGGTGGTAGAACCCCGGCCTTTCTCAGGGGCAATTACTAAGCCCTAGATACGACGTGACCACCTCTGAGACCATACAATAAATGTGCGCTCTTGCGTCTGCGTTGTACCTTGGTCCCCTGCGACGGGTCAGGTTATTATACATATAGTAGCGAGCCGCCTACCACATTTCGGCTGCAGAGGACAGGATCCTGGGTGGTAATCCCGCACTCCCGCGTACTTTTCCAAGTGCAGATGAAAAAATTGTTATCACCACTGGTTTTTACGATGAAGTTACAAGAATGTTTCGACGTCATGCGTCATCCATCAACCCATACTGTATCAGCGTGATGGATTGTGGCCTTTTGGCTCCTTGCGAGAGAAGGCCCTGAGTTGCAATAGTGGGAACATTTATTGGGCTGCTTTTTATGCTTATGAGTTTAAACCAAAAATGATATGGCGCTTAATGTGGAGAGCAGAGGCCTTACCACGCTTTAATATCCCTGGGCGCTGCTTCGCTGAAGACGGACATCATGTCGAGGAAATCTTCGAAGGTCAGGTTCCCGGAGCCGTCGTGAGAGAACACCTGGCAAATCCGCCGCTTGAACGGGTTTTCCTGCACAAAGCCATAAATTATTATATCATATATAATATGACCCATATCACGCATAAATTGATCCTGCCAAAAAGCTCATAGACAATGACACCCTTGTTAGAAAAATATTAAAGAGACGAGGCAAACTTCTTAGCATTCCATGGATTCACCGTGCGGGTGCCGGGTCCATCGTGTGACACAGAGAGAAATCTCGAGTAGACCCCAAGACTTGTGACTCGGGCGTAGGTTTAAAAGGGGCCCCTTAGTGACGTACGTCAACACTCACTTTTACTACTCGTATTTCTCTCCCTGCCCAGCCAAATCCGATATGATCCTGGACAAGCCAAAGTCTTTAACCTAGGTTAACCTAGGTTAAAGACTTTGGCTCCAGAAGTGTAGTAAGTTCTATACTAGAACAAGTATCTAAAGCTGCACTAGTAGGATCATATCTACTACTACTCTCGCTCCTACTTCTACAGCGTATAAATTAACTACATAGCCATTTTTTGTGAATTCGTTTTGAAGGTGAAAAAAGAAATGAAAAAACGTGTATTGTGGCTCAAACGAAAGACATTTACAAAAACACTAGAAAAGGTACAAGTGATAAGAGATACCATGAACGAGTACATATTGTGTTAGTGTGGACTGGACCCACACTAGGGCAACCTGTGTGGTGGGATCACAGAAATCTAAATAATATCTTATTATTTAGATTTCTGTGGGTGGGATCCAGGTTTCTCCTGATTTCACACTAGTAATAATAGCCGGCAGAGATACGAAAGATCCTGAACATAGCCGAAAAGTTACTAGCTCATTTGTTCTTTTATCGGACATATTATATTTAGGGGAGTGTGCTGATATGTATGTTTTTGCTCAATCGCGTCGGTTTGGCTGAACGAATCGGATTTAAATTCAGAACGTAGTCAGATAATAGTTTATCATGCACATAAGCTACTTTTTATAACGGTAAAATAACGAGAACTAGGCGGGGAAAACGGCGCGCTACTAGTCTAAATAAATTAGATGGGGCATAGGTAGAAAGTAAATAATAAATGTAATGGCCTCACTTTTAATTCCGGTAATTTTTCTATTTCCTCGACGGGCACCGCGATGGTGTGGGCTTGGTTCTCCGTCATCCGCTTCGGAACCAAATCCGGATTTACGTCCCTAAACCTTTTGAACACCCTGTGGAAAAAGGCTTAAATGTAATGGACTGGATTTATGAAATTCAAATTAATATTATAAAGCCGGCGAGTAAACGTTCCCGCTGATTGTAAAAAATAATGGTTGATACACAAATTTTAATTAATAAATAAATTTTGGTGGACAATTCACACACAACACCATCTGACCCCAAACTAAGCAAAGCTTGTATGATGGCGGCCAGATAGCTGATATAATACTTATATAGTTTTTTAAATACATACTTATTATACATATAAACACCCAGACACAGTGCAAACATTTGAATTCATCACACAAATATTTGCACTAAGTGGGAATCGAACCCACGATAATATTATAATGTTGTCTATAAAACGGAATCTGTGGCCTATAATCCAGTCAAAATAGACGAAATTATGATTCCAGTTTGCATTAATTCCCAACAAGCCGGATTTTTGTGTAGGCCTTGGATGAGTCATTACAAATGACATGTCAAAAGTCCCCATCGATCCCGTTTGTGCGTTGGTTTTATTCGAGGTCAAAGGCGCAAATTTGCGTTATTTGCGTATATCTCTGAAACAATGAGAGCCACCGAAAAATAGTTCAAACAAAGTTTGTAGATCATAAAATTGTATACAAAAAAGATTTCAACACTTTTTCTTCTACGGTGCACTGTTCTCGAATTATGGCTATTTTAAACATAGAAAATACGATCAATGACTGTTCTGACAAACCAACAGCAGTTTCTTGCACTCACAATAAATTTCGTTTGATTTCGATGTTATGTAAAGAATTGGCAGCTACCAATATTATTGTGAAACAAACTCAAAATGACGCTGATGTCCTCATTATTGAAACCGCAATTGAACAATTCAGTAGCACCAATCCAACTATCGTTGTTGGAGAAGATTTAGATTTGTGAATAATATTAACTGTACGAACACCTAGTGATAAGATAATTTACTTTTTAAAACCTGGGAGACATCAAGTTCAAGCGAAAATATATTATTCACAAACTTTAACTGCATATCCAAAATGTCAGCCTCATATATTATTCCTTCATGCGATAACTGGCTGCGATACGACATCAGCGATTTTCAAAAGTTAGTTCGGAAATGTGTGGATATAGTCGAAAATCAGACTTTCCTGCGGTCATGATATCTCGAAAGCGATGCTTTGTAGAAGAAAAGTGTTGAAATCTTTTTTGTAGACAAGTTTATGATCTTCAAACTTTTCTGAACTATTTTTCGGTAGCTCTCGTTGTTTCAGAGATATACGCAAAAACGCAAATTTGTGACCTTTGACCTCGAATAAAAAACAACGCACAAGCGGGATCGATGGAGACTTTTGACATATCATTTGTAATGACGTATTCAAGGCCTGCACAAAAATCCAGCTTGTTGGGAATTAATGCAAACTGTAATGTCTTTTTTGTCTGGACTACCTAAGTACGAATGTGTACAGCGAAAGTATTATCTTGTTACATTGTTGTTTTAAAATATCTAACTACCACACTAATGTTACAACGGTGAATATTTGTATGTTTGTAGCCAATTCAATA
Organism: Ectropis crepuscularia; assembly: GCA_963693475.1. Classification (NCBI taxonomy): domain Eukaryota; kingdom Metazoa; phylum Arthropoda; class Insecta; order Lepidoptera; family Geometridae; genus Ectropis; species Ectropis crepuscularia. The sequence continues at coordinate 3,269,802 of OY856341.1, forward strand.
AATATTGGTAGACATTCCACACAACACCATCTGTCCCCAAACTAAGCAAAGATTGTACTTACAATGGGAGATAGCTGATGTAATTATTATGATGAATATAATGAATTACTTATATATTTTTTAATACATAGGTAATTATTAAACATAGAAAATGTTTTGAATGTGTAGTTTTGTAGCCATGTATTTCTTTATCGACTAAATATGCTAATTATCATAGCATACCTAATTACATAAACAAAGAATACGGAGTGAGCATATTAGGTACTTGGGTTACCAAGTAAGCGACTTTTTAACCCGCTAAATAGTGGATATTACAATATGGGGTGCAGTGAATCTATTAATATGAGTAAGTTTTCGCCTTGGAGCTACCCTTGGGACCGCCAAGAATAGCATTTCTATGTTGAGTTCATATACTTCAAGGAACTAAGTAGTAATTAGGAATTGTTTTTGTTGTGGTATTCTTGGTGGTCATAAATGAATATTCGTGGACAATTCACACACAACACCGTCTGACCCCAAACTAAGCAGATCTAGTAATATGGTGGCCAGATAGCTGATACAATACTTATACAGTTTTAAGTACATTTATTACTAGATCTGCTTAGAATAGTAAGTATGTATACTTATCATACATAGAAACATCCAGACACAGTGCAAACATTTTTCGTCACACAAATATTTGCACTGGGTGGGAATCGAACCCACGACCCTCGGCTTCGCAGGCAGAGCTAATACCCACTAAGCCACGAGGCCTTTCAACTCTTTTTCCGTAATAAAAAGTAACCTATGTCCTTTTTTAGGATCTAATCTATATGTGTACCAAATTTCATTAAAATCGGTGCATTACTTATAACTTTGAAAATTACGGAATCTTCATACAACCGGCCATCCCTTAGGGGTTGAATTTCGCAAAACCCCGTCTTAGCGAGCGTCTACATGCTAAAATACACCTCTATGCAAAATTTCAGTCTCCTAGCATTTGTAGTTTCAGAGATTTCGTGATGAGTGACCTTTCGCTTTTATATAAATATAGAAGATAACTGTATCGAACGCTGTTATGCAGGCAATTTATACAGAACGCCTAGAATAAATAAAATAAAAGGATGCCAATCACCTGACTATAAACTTCAAATGGAACCATGCTTCAGATTTAAAGGGCAAGAGTTCAGACTATAAATGGGAAATAGCAAATGTTACCTAATCATATAAAACACGCAAAGTTAATTTGAATATTTATGGTGCTTTGGATTATAGTAGGGACTAGCGTAGGTCAAAATTCAGATTTACTTCGTCATCTTACTTTCGTTCATCTTCGGACGTCATTACTACGTCCTTATATGTATACCCGCTTGATACACCGGTGTGTAATATAGTACCCAAAACTTGGTTGATGACGAAAATATACAAACTTAATTCTGCGGACGGGTTTTTGGCGGGAAAATTTTTTTTTCGTGTTTTTATTTGGGAAGGTATACCGATAAATTTGTGTTTAATGGCGTCTACTTGAACTGTTCTTTATTTTGATATAATCCACATTAAAATTAGAGTTCATTTACATAGAAAAATCGTAAAATTAAAAAAAAACAAAAATTGAAATTTTTGGCGGGAAAATGGTCCCAAAGTATTGAAAAATTTTAAAAAAATATATTTGTGCTATCGAATGCAGTTTTTTTTGGTTTTTCGAGTTTGTTATTTCGTATACAACACATTTAAGCCATAAAACCACTGTCTCCTTTATAAATTATTAATGTAATAGCTGATCGACTAATTGAGAAATCGCAAAAAAAAAATCTCAAGTGTCAAAAATGTTAGTTTACATTTTAAGTACATTAATTATAAACAAACGATACCGCTAGAAGCGTCTTGAAACGCTCTTGAGAATGAATGGGCTCAAACGGATACAAGTAAGGCGGCACTTCATATGCCGAAGCACAAACACCGCACTTATGTAACCTGACACCCGTTTTCCCGCCAAAATTGTAAACGCGAAGAGCAGGCGGTGTAGCAAGCGGATACCACGTACATAACAGGACGTCTACTCTGTTTCAACGAAAACGTAATTTCGAAAAAAAACTCGCGACTTTCCTACTCTCGCTCTACTTCGTTTCGCCCGATACAACATTGATATTCTAAGCATACTCTAATGAGAGTAGGCTTAGAACATTTAAACAGACAAAACGACGGATCGAAGTAGAATCGGAGTTGAAAAGTCGCGAGTTTTTTTTAGTGAAAACTTCTTTAGGCGCGCCTAGACAATTTTTTTGTGGGGTGTAAATTGATTTCTAGCGTCACGCTCGGGTATGATAAGAAATCTTCGGGTAAACTCGGTACCTTGGCGATTGGGCATCTAGAAATGCGTCAGCCAATGGGAAATGCTGAAAGGGCGTGGGCTCACCACCATGGCATGGCCATCTAGAAATGCGTGAGCCAATGGGAAATGCTGACGCATTTCTAGATGGCCATGCCATGATGGCCAGGCCACGCCCTTTCAGCATTTCCCATTAGCTGACGCATTTCTAGATAGCCAATGGCCATGGTCCCGAGCTTACACGAAGATTTCTTATCATAGCCGAGCGTGACGCTAGAATTCAATTCACACCCCACGAAAAATCTGTCTAGGCGCGCCAAAAGAAGTTTTAACTTCAAAAAATCTCATATTGTATTCTCTAGGCCACCGTGAATTTTAGATTGTATGTAGGTTTTAAGTTAACTCTTGCAATAATACTATGAAGTGCTTGTTCCAACTTTTTCTATTCATCCTAATGTTTGTGAAATTCAACCTTCTTTCTACTGCACTAGAAAGGCTTCACGTTTGCGTGACTCACAGGAAATAAACAGGATTACTATAGGTACCTAATGGAGGTCTGCCACAGAAATCTAAATAATAGTACCTTATTATTTAGATTTCTGTGAGGTCTGCCGTCTAACTCCGATGCTGCCAAAGACAATTCAGGATCCGATTTTGTACTGAAACCAGTTTCTCGGTTGATCGAATACAGAGTAACATCATACTCTGATTGGTTGATACCGGAAACCTTTGCTCGCGTATATGTATAAGTATATAGGTAGCGAAACAACTAGTATTGTGACGAAATCGTTGAACCATCAATTTTTTAAGGGTTTTTATCGGATACACTTCGGAGAGTGTGCGACTGATCTGCATGATCTATTACCCCCTTGCCCTTTTTCGGACTGCTCAAAGCTTGAAAAGGCAATTCTGTTTCATGGTTGCTCTTTTAAAATACTCGAACGAAATGGTTTGATTCTTCATTTGTGATAAGAACGTCTAGGCTGTGGAATGCGTTGCCTGAGTGAGTTTTTCCCGATGATTACAGTCGTTAGTGTTTTCAAATCTGTATCGGTTTCTACTAGGTAAGACGCTCCATCGTAGACCGCATCGTCGAAGCAAGATGGCGGTCAAGTGTAGTAAACCTACAATATACATACTAAATACCGAATAGCTCGCGAAAAGTAAAATAAGTTTTCAAATGCACTGACACTTGCACACTTATACACACAATCAAACACCCATACCTTCACATAGACACTTACATACATTCGCCACACATCCATTTACACCATACACGTACGTACTCTCTCACATCCATTCACACGCATCCTTATATTCTCGTTTTCTCGTACATACACGTCCGCTTGAGCCTCACCAATAGGGTACCGGACTGGGTCAAAAATACACCATCCTAATTAGTCCGTCAGCTAGATCATGGAAAAATATTGGACACGTATTTTTTGTTTTTTCATAATATTAAAAATCGTCAAACATATAGACCATCAAACTTCGAGAGTGGGGGGTCGCGACGTCACTCGTGAGTGAAAATCGTACTCACAAGTGACGTCACACGAAACTTCGAAGCGCTGTGTCTTCGTCATTTTTAAGCTATTGCATAGCTTTTATCGCGGGCCTGGAGACCGATTGTTACTAATGGTGCATCTCTTTCTTATGTTCACAAAAAAAGAGGGAGGGAAGACTGTCACGCCGTCCTCCCCACTCGGTCATTCGACTTTCAATCTTATGGCTTTACATTTACAGTCTAAATGCTCTTAGCAGTGTTGCCAACTTAACGGATTTCCCGTGATACGTAGTGGATTTGAGTACGTAGAGAACGGGAAAATAACTTTCTAACGGCTATTATCATAGCATATTTTGGAATAGGTATATCAATGAAGCAATAATGTCAGCGTAAAAGCTCACTAGCTCACTATTTAATCAATTTTAGGGATTTTTAATTTAACTTAAGTTTAGGGATAAATATTTTGAGTAGATGGAACACTGATTTCGCGACGTTTAAATTTTTTGGATGTACATGAATGTCAATGTCACTAAATATGAATAAACAAAAAACAAAGTGCCATAAAAGCCTAATTAAAGTGAAAAAGCTGAAAATCTTCATGTTCCAAGAAGCGTGTTATAATTGAGATGTTTTGGCTTAACAATATGGAATCTGGATTTACTAAAGGGAATAGGTAGTTCCAATTTACCAAAGAAGGCAAACTTTTTTGCAATCAAGAAACAAAGACTTTTGTAGTTCAGAATAATTCATGAACGTGAAAACATCTTTGTAAGTACAGTTTTACGTTTAATACTATTTACCTATGTATCATACATAAAGCAGCCTAGTACATAAATATGTAATAGATGATTTTCGGCTTAGAACTTCATCTTTAACACTGTTTACAAAGTTAGGTTATGTGCGTAAAATATAATAAGCGTTTGTTTGCTTGTTTCAGATCTTCAAGATTATCATAGGCGACGATATCTGTTGGATATGTCCAAATAAAAAGAGATCTAAATGTGTGTACTGTCAAGTGTCGCGTATGTCCTGAACACAATAAAATATGAAACAGCCTTGGATATGGGATAAGGAGCAGCTTCATCTGAAAATACCTGTGCCTATGATAAATCTGTGGAAGAAGCTACAGCCTGCGGACAGGAACTATGTTTTCATATTGCAAAAGAGAGCAATCCATGGTTTATATAATTTATCAGCTAGAGAATCAGTACGGGAGATTTTCACCACATTACAACTTTAGTATGATAGCAATGAAGGGATCATTGTACATATATTTATCAATGTATAATGTATGTAAGAAAAAATCAAAGTCAATGGCAGAAATTAAATCTGAATCCTAAAGCACACCATAAACACAAAATTGTATTATACCTTAGTTATTTTATCTTATTATGTACACAGATTCTTTGATTTTTTGTGAATGACGTTACCACATGTTCTTATGGATTTATGGTTCGAATAAATGAATTGAATTGAACAGGAAAATAAAAAAAATTAAACATTAACAGTTGTATAATGATGTAATAATAAACTAATAAAAATAATCTTATGTTAGTGAATTAGACTGGCGAGCGAATTAGAAGCCATGAGCTTAGTGGGTATAGTAGCTCTGCCTGCGAAGCCGAGGGTTGTGGGTTCGATTCCCACCCAGTGCAGTAATGTGCAAACATTACTGTGTTCCGGTTTGAAGAGCAATGTTTCCAGTGAAATTACAGGGCATACAGATAATACATGTTTCCAGTGAAATTACAGGGCATACAGATAATACATCTTATATCTCTGGGTGACGAGCGCAGTGCAGTGCTGCAGGTAATAATTTGGACTCTTCATGTTCCAAAAGCAGGGTGTCACTGTGCTGTTATGTGGTTATCTTATTATGTACACAGATTCTTTGATTTTATGTGAATGACGTTACCACATGTTCTTATGGATTTATGGTTTGAATAAATGAATTGAATTGAACAGGAAAATAAAAAAAAAAAACATTAACAGTTGTATAATGATGTAATAATAAACTAATAAAAATAATCTTATGTTAGTGAATTAGACTGGCGAGCGAATTAGAAGCCATGAGCTTAGTGGGTATAGTAGCTCTGCCTGCGAAGCCGAGGGTTGTGGGTTCGATTCCCACCCAGTGCAGTAATGTGCAAACATTACTGTGTTCCGGTTTGAAGGGCAGTGTTTCCAGTGAAATTACAGGGCATACAGATAATACATCTTATATCTCTGGGTGACGAGCGCAGTGCAGTGCTGCAGGTAATAATTTGGACTCTTCATGTTCCAAAAGCAGCGTGTCACTGTGCTGTTATGTGGCAGGCATGTTGCTTACCATCAGGCACATGTCCTGCTCGTTTATAATATAGTGATGAGTCACATTAAAAAAAAAATATGTTTGCACTGTGGCTGGGTGTTTCTTTATATTTTATCTATCTATATAAATATAAATCAATGCCACTTTTCATTGTTAGTAAACTCCTCCTAAATGGCTGGACCGATTTGAATGTTTTTTTTTGTATATATTTGGGTAGGACCCTGGAAGGTTTAGATTCACAAATCAGCTCGGCAGATGGCGCTGCAGTTGATATCTAGGTTATTATTCGAGCGAAGCCGGAGCGGGCCGCTAGTCTTCTATAAATATAAAAGCGAAAGGTCACTCATCAAGGAATCTCAGAAACTACAAATGCTAGGAATCTGAAATTTTGTATGGAGGTCCCTTTTAGCACGTAGGAGCTCACTAAGACGGGGTTTTGCGAAATTCAACCCCTAAGAGAGTGAAACAAGGATGAACTGTTGTATGAAAATTCGTGATTTTCAAAGTTATCAAATTTTGTCTCTAGATACCTGATACGAAGCACTTACCTAAATGTTTGTTTTATCAATTTTGTGATTTCGAACTGTATGGGGTGAAATTGGGGTTGAAATAGGGATGAATGTCAATATGAAAATTCCCAACCGTTGAAGATAAAACCATGAAACTCTGTATAATATATAGACACTTGACACGAAGCAAATAAATGTTTGTTCTAGCAATTTTGTAATTTCGACCTGTATGGGGATGAAATTGGAGTTGAAATGGGGGACGAATGTATCTTACGCTTTCACATCTAAACAACAGAACCGATTTTGATGAAATTGTATTATTACCTTAATATTTATTTTGCACAGACGAAGTTGCGGGTAAAGCTAGTAGCAAGTATGTATTTAAAACTGTATAAGTATTATATCAGCTATCTGGCCGCCATAGTACAAGCTTTGCTTAGTTTGGGGTCAGATTTTCATGTGTGTGAATAGTCCACCAATATTTATTTAGTTAGTGTGATTAATTTTAAGAGAAGTATATGACAGTATGATGATGTAAGAGAGTTTGTTTGACTCATTTGATTTTGAGATTGTTTTGAATAATTGCTGTAAATAAGTGATATTTTGTACTTAATCTCTTTGTATAACTTTAACCTTAATGTAAATAAGTAGCATTTTGTATTAAATCTTTTGTAGAAATTTTACCTTAATGAGTTATATATACATATATATATTATTTTGTACTCAACCTTTCCAGCATTATGACATAGAATAGATTGATTATGATAAAAACAAATGTGACTCAGACTCAACATTATCCCAAAAATACTGTAGAAATCAAATTTAAAAAAATATAATAGCATAAGTTGATAAAAAATGCATGCAATAGCTTTACCGCGGCAGTCCCCGAGTGCCACACGTCTTTTTTGTTTGTGAAACAAAAGAAAAAATACGTGTACAATATTTTTTGGCAATCTAACTAACGGGCTACTTAGTTTTTTTTAGGATTGTACCCTATTGGCTAACTTTATGTTTTATACCTAACTGTAATTTTTGTTTGCACCTACATTTTCATTTTTTATTTAGATTCTGTATTGTATTTTACTTAGATAGTACGTATTGTAATTTTTATAAATCAAACGGAGGAATACCAAAATACCGGCCTAGCGTTTGAAGCTAGAGTTTGGGTTCCATTTTCCACTAAGCAAATTGTAAAAATGTGAACTTGTGAACTGAATAAATTTATCTTATCTTATCTTACATAATTAAAAAAAAATACTTCTTCGTCCCCTTCTTACCTCTTTTAAGTAAATTGTGTAAAAAGGGACACAAAGTTTTTGCTACTCATTAATTTATAGATGTCACAGTAAAATTTAAAATCGTCAGATTTTCTAACGATTTAGAACTAACTTTACCTAACCGATCCAAGGATTTTGATGCTGTTGATAATTTCATGGTGGCATAGATACAGCAGTCGTCGAAGACTTAACGTATATCCGATACTAGCGCCACTAGCCATTGAACTCGAGTCATAGAATAGATAACTCGAGTTGTAGAGAGACGCCGGCTGTAGGTAGATATTTCCGATGGTAGCACTCCATAGAGATATCGATCAGGAAGGTAATTACAGGCTTCAATACATCGGCTATTACTTTCGCTCCCACAAAATACTCATTTCCCTTAATGTAGGGCTGTCGGTGAACTGTATGATTTATATATATAGGGCTGTCAGGTCGCCAAACCTAATCGGACAGACCAGTTAGTTTGGCTGGATATTTGGGTAAGAAGGAATCATCCGTTATTGTGTCTAAATGTTAGTAAGCTGCGTAAAAAAAAACTGTGTGTATACCTATGTACACACTACACACGCAAGATGTTAATAAGCATTTCTTCTCTTTATTCGTCGTCGTTAGATAATCTGACCATTTTACAACTTTACAATGACATCTATGAATTGATGAGGAGCAAAAACGGTGTGTCCTTTTTTACGCTATTTACTTAAGAGAGGTAAGAAGGGGACGAAGAAGTATTTTTTTAAAACTATGTATATTGTAGGTTTACTACACTTGACCGCCATCTTGCTTCGACGATGCGCTCTACGATGGAGCGTCTTACTAACAAGCCTGACTGCTCATAGATAAGATGTTCAACACTATAACTAATAACTTGAAATGAGTTACAATGTTTACTAACTTCAGCGTGTCGGTTTGCCGTGACGGCGGGCACCCACATTGTAAAAATATTTCCCATAATTTTTCGTAAAGTAAAGCGCCAAAAGAAGTATATAGGTAAATGCAAAAAATATGAGCACTACTAAGTCAAAGTCAAGGTCAAAGTACTTTATTCATAAATGTACAATTTACACGTCAATTAATAAAAACATAAAAACAAAAGAAAGAGCATACAAATTGTATACAAGGTTTAAAATTACTACTTTACTGTATTATAATAATTATTGTACAGAAAACTGTCAAGCATTATATGAGTATAATATGTTCCATGTCAAACTCATGTCATGTCATGTCTACTACTATCTACTACTGTCTACTGATATTCCGAGGGTTGGTAGCAAATTATCGGTAGGTATTGAGACAGGCTGAAAATTTGTCAAATGGTTTTCTTCTTCTTCTTCTTCTCAATTCAGTCAAAGTAAACCAATTAAATAAATGTAAGAATTTAAATTGACAACTGTTCGATCTTTCTCATGTAAAAATTCAAATAGGAATGCCCGTGACCGGCTTAGCTCCATCTACTTATAGCCCCCAACCCCTTCAAAACTCTTTTTGAGATGGCGGGTAGAAGTAGATGGTTCCACACCGGCGCTCTCTATACCAAATTTTACTAGTCATATCCATTTCTTAAAAGAATCAGGTACTTGTTCTTTTATATGACACATATTTAGACTCAAATCCCAGTATTAAATATAATACTATAAGTGAAATATACTACAAACAAATACAGGTGATAACATATTATACTTCAACACGAAGCTGCAGGCTGCAGACCTGGCTGATGAGTAGCGGAGAAAAATGAATCCATCCGTTTTTATTATATTTTTTGTTCAATAAATATGTAATTTTTACACTCCTCACAAGCCAATAGGTTAGGAGAAGTATCTGACAAGTTTTCGATTTGTCTCAAATACCTACTCAAAAGTTGCTACCAGCTCTGGAAATATGACTGTGGACCGCAGGAGCGACCGACAGTCGACTCGCCTGCACTCGGCCACGCTCGACGTTCGCTCGTTTGCGAAAAGTGAATAGCTTAGACGTAGACGAGCTCTCGTCACACAAAGGCGGGAGGGAAGTGCGGGAAAGCGATCGCGATCCGGGGGGTCTACCGCCGAATGAAAAATGTCATCGCTTTAATGTTTCTCTTTCAGGGAAGTGTGTGGGGACCGTTTCAATTTATTGTCTACATAAATGATTTTCCTAAAGTAATTGAGCATCCAATGTCACTATTTGCAGATGACAGCACAATAACAATAGCATGTCAAGATAAAGCTAATTATGAGGAAGATATCAATGCCGCACTAAATTCATCTATCCATTGGTTAAACATTAATAACTTAAAAATTAATTTAAACAAAACCAATTTCATGCAATTTACTCAAACAAAAAATTACTTGAGTAACATAAACATAAATTATCAAAATAAAAAAATTGCAGAAGTCACTACAACAAATTTTTTGGGCGTAACAATAGACATGAAATTGAATTGGAAGGCACATGTTGAGATTCTCTGCAAGAAGCTGGGTAGCTCGGCATATGCTCTGCATAGGCTTGCTCCAGTGGTAAAGAAAGAGGCTCTTCTTACATCTTACCATGGATTGGTGGCATCAGTCTTGAGATATGGGATCATTTTTTGGGGGAATTCAACTGATACAGCCTCAGTTTTCAAAGCACAAAAACGATGCATTCGTGCTATGTTCGGGATGCAAGTTACAGATAGCTGTCGACAAGTATTCATAGACAACCAAATATTAACCCTGCCATGCCTGTACATATTTGAAGTTATGTGTTTTGTAAGGAATAACCCTCATTATTTTCCTTTATTGAGTGACAAAGTAAAACGTAACCGGCGTGATAAGTGTAGACTGCTCATAGACAAACGCAAAAAAAAGATTATGAGTGACAGCATTTTTTGTATGGCTCCTCTTTTATTTAATAAGCTGCCAAATGCCATAAAAGAACTTAACATAACAATGTTCAAAAGTAAACTAAAAAAAATGCTTATATACAAATGCTATTATACTGTAACTGAATTTTTAAATGATAAGGAAATTAATTGGAATACTAATATTTTAGACATTGTTTAACATGAAATTTTTACAATCTTTAAACCTTATTCCATTAATATCTCAATAGATATTATTATACCATTATGAAATTTGACATTCAACTGACATAAGACCAAATAATGATATATTGTATCATGATGAATTAGTTTGTACTGTATTACATATTGACATTCTTTGAGTATTTACATGAATATTATAATTAACGACATTTTTGATTTTTTGATTATATACATTTATTGCACTTTATACATTCTTTGACATTCCTCACATGGATGAACTGCAAGATCTACTAATGCAAGACCTTAGACCCTGGATGGACATATTGATCAAACTCAAAAACACAAGACAATATCCTGATGAAACACAAGACGTTGGCGAAATTGTGCTCACCAAACATTTATCTCACACAAATATATATCACCAAATAGAAGCCAGAAATGAATCGAAGATGAGGAATCAGATGACATAAATAAAAACCAGAAATTAATAGAAGATGAGGAAGAAGAAGACTTTAATCAGCTGACTATTATTAAAAAAAAATTTTTTTTTGTTTTTATTTAAAAATTAAGACTAACAAATTGTCTTGCCAGACATATTGCATGCCTCTCGCAGAGGCCAGTTTGTATGGGGCAACTTTTAAAATGTTTTGTATTATCTTATCTTACCTATAAATATATATATACCTATAGCAATAAAGATTTTTGTATTTGTATTTTCTTTTCGCTTGAAATGATAGAGACAGCATTAGCAAAGCGATAGCCGATTTAGTTAGGCGGTAGATGCGCGGGACGGGATTTCTTTGTAATATTCGAATTTGTATGCAACCTGACACACCGGCACGGCCTGATCGCGCCCGCTTGTCAACAAATTCTAATATTACAAAAAAATCCCTTCCCGGATCGCAATCGCTTTCCCGCATTTTCCCGTCTCTGTGTGACGAGAGCTTAACAAAAGCCGGACAATCCAGAAACCGTTTATTTTGGCCGCAATCACACGCAATCAAAAAGCCTTACTTCATATATCTAGCTCTATCCGGACGCCTGGCTACACTATTTAAATAAATACCTATAGGTATTCTTACGCTCTATCAAATTATAATAGCTATATTTGCGTTTAAGTACCGATATAGCGTGTAGAGCTGATATTATGAGTAGCTGCTGGTATTGTAAGTGTAGGTAGGTACTAAGTATTTTCCGTATCACTAACAATCTCAACAAAAACTTAAATTATTGGGGACGAAACTAACCTAGCTAAATATTAGTTAGCCGTAGTGACTCCGTGGTTTCGATGTTTCTTTTTACTTTTAAATTTAAGGATGACAACGAATTTCCACGTTTAGAAAGACACTAGGAGGTTTAGGTGGGATTCGTACCTATTACCTCGAGATTGCCAATCGTAAGTTCTATTAGCTAAGTAGGTGATTACAGACCACGGCTAGTTGATGATGTAGAACAGCAATGAAGCTCATTGAAAGGTCATTCTTGTGGGGAGTGTCGAGACCTCATCTATATCACTGCGGGAATCCTAGCCGGGTGAATTACGTTGAACACTCCCTGGATTAATAAGACTCTCCTATTGATCCTACTAATAATATAAACAAGCAAAGCCCTGCAATTTTACTGCAGTTTTTTATTCCTGTTATTTTTCTGGAATAAAAAGTAACAAATGTGTCCATAAAATAAATTATCCACATTCTAAAAGTGCTCTTAATTTCAGCCCAATCAGTTCAGCCGTTCTAACGTGATTGAGCTATCGGAAAACACATACTTACCTAGATTACTTATTATTACGGTAATTAAATAACTGGAACGGTACTACGCGAGTGAAACCAAGGGGAGTTGCTATATACGCAGTACCATACAATAGGCACGACACAACGCGTGTACCAATAATATATTCAGAACTCTCATCTATCCAAATCTACGAGTGAACTGACAAAGCGACTATTTCTGTCTGAACGCAAACATGGATTCGCAATAAATTGTTGGGCCTATTATTCTGACGTCACTGTTCGCTGTCGACGCAACCGTTCCGTAACAACTGCGTCACGAAATAAAAATAAAATAACTATCGATAGCGATTAATATAGATATAGAGTAGAGCGCGTGGATACTAGAATTTATTTATTTAAAAACTGATGTTTTTTATCTATTACTAGCCAACCGGTTAAGCGGTAGACCTACCGCTTAACTCTCCTGTTTTCACGCTTTCTGTTCAGTATGTAGCGGAACTGAAAGCAGATGTAGTTGTCAGCTTTCATCGGCGTAACCAAATAGGGTACAATCCTCAAAAAAACTAAGTAGCCCGTTAGTTAGATTGCCAAAAAATATTGTACATGTATTTTTTCTTTTGTTTCACAAACAAAAAATGACGAAGATACAGCGCTTCGAAGTTTCGTGTAACGTCACTTGTGAGTACGATTTTTTCTCACGAGTGACGTCGCGACCCCCCTCTCTCGAAGTTTGATTGTCTATATCTTTGACGAGTTTTAATATTATGAAAAAACAAAAAATACGTGTCTAATATTTTTCCATGATCTAGATGACGGACTAATTAGGATGGTGTATTTTTGACGCAGTCCGGTACCCTATTGGCCGATGACATCACAAATCAAAGCATAGCAGAAAGCAGGAGAGTTAGGCGGTGGACCAGGTGACGGCAATCTTCGTTCCGCCTAAGAGGCAAAACAAGATACTGATGTTTTGATTGATATTTTTTTGTTGTTGAAAAATATCATATTTTTGCAAGCTTTTATTTAGTTTCACCTGTCCGATGTCTGTCTGTAATTGAATCTTACAAGTTAAATTTGAACCACTTTCTGATGCACCAAATTTTAGATCAGTAGATTGAGCTGAGATTTGGTACAGCCATGTAATGACAATGCATTAATATGGTATCATGGAGCTGGTCTGATGATGGAGCTAGAAGATGACGTTAGAAACTCGGTAATCAAACAACACGACTCCATCGAGTTTGGGCTCGCAAGATTTATTTTGACAAGTAATTTGGTGCTAGATGGTCACCAGGGTCTGATGATAGAGCTGGGAGAAGGCCATAGAAACTCGGTAAGTTAACGACATAACCACATCAAATTTGAGCTCGTGTGATTTTTTTTCACAACTACTTTGGTGCTAAATGATCACCAGGGTCTGATAATGGAGCTGGAGCTGGATTCCATCGAGGTTGGGCTCGTTTGATTCGTCTTTACAAGTAATATGGTGCTAGGTGTATTTATCATTGATGTATTTATCATTGATTTGGAATTGTAATTATCTTTTAATAGCCTTTATTATGACATGTAACCACTCGTTATCAATAAAAGAGTATGAGTATGAGTATGAGTAGGTGGTCACCAAGGTAGGTATGATGATGGAGCTGGAAGATGATAAAAGGAACTCGGTAATTAAACAACACAAAGTCATCGAGCTTGAACTCGTATGATTTGTCTTCACAAGTACTTTGGGGCTAGATGGGAACCAGGGTCTAAAGATAGAGCTGGAAGTTGTCCATTTACTTTTTAGTTTTTTTTATTAACGAATTTCACAAACTAAGTTTTAGAGTTTTAAGCTATTGCATAGCTTTTTAAGCTTTTGCATAGCTCTTATCGCGGGCCTGGAGACCGAATCTAAGAAATGCTGCGTCTCTTTCTTAAAACTTGTTTACAGACTATATTTGTTATTATGATATTATCAGTTTCAACAGAGGTCAAATTAAAGTGGACGGGTAGCAGTTGCTTATGGAATCGTCGATACCGGCAAACTTAAGCTGAACCCTGCAGTCGGAGCTCTAACTATATTAGACGGAAAACAAATTTGTATGAAATCATCGATACCGGCCAGTATTAGTTGAGCCCACTAAGGATTGTGAAAGCAAAGATTTCTGCTTCGGAACTTCGTATACCTACAAATAATAATGTCACTCAAGCGCACGCCGCCTTCTAATAAAGACAAACAACAAAAAATGCAGGGATGGCTAAACAGCTGCTGTTTGTTACATCGCATTCACAACAATGTAATCGATCGATGTCGGATTCTCAACTAAGGCCTACTGTCCACGCACGCGTCTTTTGTCGAATGCATGCATCCTACGAACAAACGCAAGACGTGCGGCTGTCGTGTCGTTGTCGTTTCGTGGACACAGACTTCATTATTTGTACGCAAGATGCAAGCATTCGTCTTGCATCCGACAATTGTCGAAATCGTGCGGATGTCGTGCAGGTACGTGGACAATTTTATTGGCCTAAGTGAGTTTTTATGATAACTCGGATAGAAGTGTCAGCACCGCTTTAAAAGAATGCGCGATGAGGACCTGTCCGATGATTTCCAAAAAAATAAGATTTTATATTACAGGCAAGATTGTTAATACTTATAAATATGTACATATTACAGTAAATAATTTAAAATATTCGTTTGAATGAATATTGTAAATTATTTACTGTAATGATTCAACATATCTCTTATTTCTTTAAGCTCTTTGTCTTCTTGTTAATTTAATATTTTTTCAATGTTTTTAGGTAAATTATGTGTAAAATTATTAAAACTTAAAAAATATGTGCTCTGTGTAAAATAAAACGATTAAATTAGTAAAGCTTTAAATTACGTTGTGTTTGTTACAATATAGCATTATCTACCTTTCCAGCGCTATGATAAAAACAAATGTGAGTCAGACTCAACATTATGCCAAAAATACTGCATAAATAAAAAATAAATATAATTGCTTATGTTGATAAAAAATGCATGCAACATGCAATAGCTTTACCGCGGCAGTCCCCGAGTGCCACTCGTCTTTTTTTTAATAGGTTACTGCACTTATTACCTCGACGACCTTTTATTATTTCCGACATAGACAAAGACCATACAAATTGATACAGCCGTTCTTGAGTTCGAAATGGTGTACCTATAACTATAAATATCAAATTTATCTAGATTATAAGTGTTTTTTGTAATGATAGAGTGACGAGACGATCAAGACATGTGCCTGATGGTAAGCAACATGCCTGCCACATAACAGCACAGTGATACGTAGCTATTGGAACATGAAGAGTCCAAATCATTACCTAGCACTGCACTGTGCTCGTCACCCAGAGATCTAAGTTGTTAAATCTCTAAGACCTGTAATTTCTCTGGAAACATTGCCTTTGAAACCGGAACACAGTAATGTTTGCACATTACTGCTTGGCAGTAGAATAACTGGCAAAGGTGTGGTACTTCCCCAGGAGGACTCTGCCAAGTGTCCTACCACTACAGAAAAAGTGTGATCCACATTTCCAACTACAAGCAGGGACAAGCGGGTACTTTGACTTATCTCGACCTTAGCCAGTACACACATTTACATGCCTCGGTGATCAAAAGTAAAATTAACCATGTTACCATACAATTAATATAAATTGTATTGCGGAATGACTCACAAACTTACAATACCGAGTGATGAAAAACTGAAACTAGGAACATCAATATATGGAATGTTAGTACTTATAGCAAAACGCGACTGTAGCGACGTTTTTCAACTGACCGGTTAATTTGTAATTCTATACAACGTAATTTATGAAATACGCGATTATGAACGATTTTGATATATTTTCTTTTGAATAATAATAGTAGGACATGTGCCTGATGGTAAGTAACATGCCTGCCACATGACAGCACAGTGACACGCAGCTATTGGAACATGAAGACTCCAAATCATAACCTAGCACTGCACTGCGCTCGTCACCCAGTTTTTTTTTAAATAAAGAGTGACGAGACGAGCAGGATATGTGCCTGATGGTAAGTAACATGCCTGCCACATAACAGCACAGTGACATGCAGCTATTGGAACATGAAGACTCCAAATCATTACCTAGCACCTAGCACTGCACTGCGCTCGTCACCCAGAGATATAAGTTGTTTCTCTATGCCCTAAAATTTCACTGAAGTTTCGAGACAACAAACTCAGAATAGTGAAATAAAGCGTTTTCCCCACTGAGCCAACGTGGTTTTAATGCTATAGCTATGTATTTGCGGGTAATTACCGACAGCCAGCGCGAGTTGAAGAGTGCGTCGCCTGAAACTAGAACGTGACCGAAGCCGCGCGCGGTCACTAGTCTATAATCCGCGCTGCGTCACTCGCTAATCGGCTTTGATAGGAAACGACGATGAAAATGAACTTACCACTTAGTATCTTATTATTTATTACCCTGTGCGATTTTGTGGCGCAATAAATCAGACTAAGTAATAATATTCTCAAATTTTGTATAAATGGATGTTGGTAATCTTTCCATCGAAACTACTGAAGGTTCTGGATGAATAAATACACTGAAAGTGTCCTGATGATATATGACTTATCTTATCTTATCCTGGATTAACACATAGTCTACTTTTTATCCTGGGAAAATAGCGAAATCAGGTGAATGAAACCATGGAATTGTAATAGTCTCACACAAATGAGAGAATTTGTATATTTGTTGGTCAAACGTCGGAACGGCTGAACGGATTGGGTTGAAACAAGGAACACAGATAGTTGCTTAAAATTTTAGCCTTTGATTGGTTTGGGTAAGCAAGTAAGCATTGCGTAAATGTTCAAGTTACGGCTGGTCTAGTCGGGAGAACGGCGCCTGCCGATCCGGAGACCCCGGGTTCAAACCCCACACGCACCAATGTCTTTTAGAAGTCATGTGCGTAATGCCGCTAACTTAAAACGGCGAAGGAAAACGTCGTGAGGAAACCGACATGTACCTAGAATCTTTCGAAGTCATGTGTCATCCAGTAACCCGCACTGGGCCAGCGTGGTGGATTATGGCCTTAACTCTCTCCTTGCGAGAGAAGGCCCCGAGTCCCAGCAGTGGGAACATTTAGTGGGCTGTTGATGATGGTGATGAAATGTTTAAGATACACATAAGCAGTCTATTAAATGTTCCCAGTGCTGGGAGACAGGGTGGTCTCTCGCAAAATGAGAGTCAATGTCATAATATAATCCACCAAGCTGGCCCAATGCGGATCGGGCCAGCCTCTTCTTTTACCGTTAAAACCAGTGGTGATACCAAACTTGTACATTTGATATCGCTACAATTTCTTGGATAAATAAACTGAGGTACAGTCGCGATTAGAACCTACGTCCCCATGATAGTGAACCGCACCTTCTACCCACTAGGCCACTTCCACAGCTATTGGAATAAGGTGGTTAGTAATTACTAAAAGTGCCTAATATACGCGACGGTTGAGTTTCCAATTTTCTAGGAAAAGGTTTTTCATGTATTGCATTAAAAGCTACCAGTCATGATTGGCCAATTGGTTATGCTTCGTTTTTGTCGCACCCACAGCCATCGAACATCTAGGGTCTCAGAACTAACTAAACACTTACGAAATAAATTAAAATCATCATCTTTAGCACTTCTTCTGATTCCACTGCTGGGTCTTTATCCCAATTTGCTATATTCTTCGGCCCTAAGAAAATACAAACACATAATATTTTTTTAAGAAAAATCGCTTTTTTGTTTTGTGAGTAGAGCCTTTTAAAATCCTATTTGTACTTAGTATGAAACTATACACAACTCGACTATGGCTCAATCGGTAGTGATTCTGCTCATTGGGCCATAGGGCATGAGTTCAATTCCTACTCAGGACGTTTTGTTCCATATCGGAGCGTTTCTGTCATAAGTACTTATGTATTATCAATTATACATACAGTTTCAATACCTCTTCTAATCTATTATTCCGCAACGCCGTACAAAAATCATGCGATAAGGAGAAATGATCGAGAATTGGAACCCCCCCTCTTCAACTGTACTCAGTTGGACAGCTTACAAGTTACAAGCTTACTTTATACCCTTCTATCATCCTACATAGGTCTCCTGGTGGTTCATTTGACCCGTAAATTTTGTTCACGGGCCTGTAGTCTATATATTGTACAGTATAGGTACACAGCTAAAGAGGCTCAAAGAAAATAAAGTGGCCAAGTGCGAGTTGGACTCGCCCATGAAGGGTTCCGTTGCAGCAAGTAACATTATATACATAGTACACATAGTTCTTGTATATCGTTGTAACTTTGATCGAAGTTTCAATAATAGTGTATTTATGACGTACTAAAAAAAACTACTCATCAGAACGAGTTCAAACTAATTTTCGTTGGTAGTTTTCATGGTAATGTACATCACATATTTTTTTTAGATTTTTCATTCTCTTACTTTAGAAGCTAGAGGGGGGGGACACACATTTTACCACTTTGGAAGTGTCTCTCGCGCAAATTATTCAGTGTAGACGAAAATGATTTTACAAACCTCAACATCATTTTTAAAGACCTATCGATAGACATCCCACACGTGTAGGTTTGATCAAAAAAAAAATTTTGAGTTTCAGTTCTCAGTATGGGGGGCAACCCTAATTTTTCTTTTTTTTTAATTTTTCTGTTGAAATCTTAATGCGGTTTACAGAATACATCTACTTACCAAGTTTCAACAGTGTAGTTCTCATAGTTTCGGCAAAAAGTGGCTGTGACATACGGACGGACAGACAGACAGACAGACAGACATGACGAATCTATAAGGGTTATACGGAACCCTAAAAAGGTAGGCACTAGGCACCTACATAGGTACATACACACATAGATAAACAGATATAGTTGCATATACATACAGACATACTCCACTCTTTCTACATCAGGCCAAAAAAAAATTAACACTCTTAGATTAAAATCTAAAATACTACATCTTATAATAATACATTACCTAAGTATTTCTTTCCTTGTAAAAAATGTACAGTCCTGTTGGAATGTGAAACGGATTAGTTATGTGCTTTATTTGGGTGCTTTTATTTGTTTGGAGACTGATAACATATTGTTTGAACTTTTATTCAACTGGCTCTGAAACCCTGTGTAATGTTTACTTAGGTTCGCAAACTGAGCAGAGTTCTAGTTATCTACGTAGACAGGAAGTAACATAGTCTCATTGGTTTAATAAACTCTTTGCATAGGCTACTAAAATGTTTTATCAACTTTGTCCATCCAAAATTTCGAACGAATTCGAATTCTAAAATTAGAGAATATATCGTCCTTCATGCTTACGTCGACCGTTAAAGAAATCATTCAAAAGAACAGTTTTTGTCTTTGAATAAAGCTCGTAGAATAAAAAAATGTTCTAGGCTGAAGTTGTCATGTATTTACATTCTCTTTGGTTGTCATATACATAATGTCGTCTATGGTTGATTAAACATAATATTCATGAATTTAATTTAAATAGAACTGCTAATAATATGTTTAGGTATAAGTTTTCAATTAGCGAAAATATCAAAGAACATAAGGCAGTAATAAAGTTGATTTTTTACTTATACACAGTAGTTTGACT
The DNA here is from genome assembly GCA_963693475.1 of Ectropis crepuscularia. Lineage (NCBI taxonomy): Eukaryota > Metazoa > Arthropoda > Insecta > Lepidoptera > Geometridae > Ectropis > Ectropis crepuscularia. Next base: position 3,290,029 of record OY856341.1, read on the forward strand.
TTCTTTTAAATTCGTTAAAAGTAGTAAAGGATAATAAAATAGAAAAATATACATATAAAGGCCGGGTCACCCAGAGGCGATCCGGTAGCGATAGCGATCCGATAGCGATAGCGATCCGATACCGAGTACGGGATCGCGCCCGCTTGCTGTGTGTCAGGTTGCATACAAATTCGAACATTACAAAAAATATCGTGTATCGCTATCGGATCGCTATCGCTATCGGATCGCCTCTGTGTGACCCGGCTATAACAGAGATTCTACAATCTCTAGAAGTTGTCTGTTTTGACAACAGAAGCAAGTTAACAATTTTATTATTAAGCTTAAAATTTAATTTCAAATGCAATTCTCCTCTTTAGGAGTCTCATAAAGAAACCTAATTAGCCATAATAATATCATATATTTTCACCAATGAAACTTCGCCTCACCTGATAATCCTCCAACTGCTGTTCCGTAAAAGTGACAACTTTATTCCCCATTCCTGTGTACCGGAATTATTCTCACTAGGTGATACTCCAAAGTTAACCGGTATTTTCCGTCCCTATCCGGTATTTTCCGTCTTTAACCGGTATTTTCCGTTTGTAACCGGTATTTTCCGTATCCCGCATAAGGCCAGGACAGCCTGTTGCGGCGAGCGGCTAAACACTGAAAGGCTCTATGGGGCTTGAGTTACCGTATATTCTATAACAGTAGCGCAATTTACTGTTGCGTGATGTTGACTATATTGTTTGGCCTCGTTCGTAGTGTCTGGGTCACAAAACTACAGCGTGTTTGGATTTCAAGCTTACGAAAGTGCCACTTTAAGATGTAATTATCGGGAAAAACCCACTCATAGAACGCATTCCATATCCTAGACGTTCTTTTTACAAAAGCGGAGTCAAATCTTTTCGTTAGAGGCTTTGGAACGCCAACCGTGAAACGATGTCGCTTTTGCAAGCTACGAGTAATACCATAGCAACGAAGGCAAGGTGGTATTATATCAGTTGTACACTCCACGAAGTGCATCCGATAAATATCCGTTTTTTTTTAATTTTTAATGCTTATATCATATTTGTGATCGAAAACTATGTGCTACAGCGAAGCATGGCAGTACAGCTAGTGATCGAATACTATCTCATTGCAACCAATTGAAGCATTGAAAATAAATGCCTTTTTAACTTTTCATCAATGAATTATCTGGTAACTTCTCTAACTGGTTGTATGTCCAGTTTGTGATTAGTGCGGACAGAGTAGTGTAGGCGACAGAGACTTCGTGTCAAGGACAGCGTTAGTATGCGGACGCTATGCTGTATTCCCCTCGTGGGGGGCACAGGGAGGGATTTTTCTACTTTAGGAAAGGAGGAAATAAGATTACCCTCACATATTATATGAGTTTTGACAACTAGTATTGTAGTTTTTATATTCATTATCCAGGGATCAATTGCGATTGAATTGAATTGAAAAAAAAAGTAAAAAACAAAGTCGTTTCCCGTTGTTTGTCTGTACCTATGGATGGTAATATCTTTAAAACGAAGTAACGGATTTTGATGCTATTTTTTTATTAAAAAACTTTAATAAATCAATATTTAAAATCATTAAATTAACTCAGAAACCTTATTTGGCTCTAGCACAACCATTTTGCTAAAGTTCATCACATGATCAAATTCATATAATTTATAATTTTTGTATACCTCTCACGAGGAAACCACGATGCACATAGATTGTTATAATGACACCTAATTTATCTAAATATAATATTTATGTATGTTTACATAAACAAATCTAATTGCATTTCATTTTTTACTTTACGATTACATAAAGGACATACAGACAAACATTCATTTTACATAGATAAATGTTATTTTTATGCAGGATGAGTAACAATAAGTATAAGTACTATAAGCCTGATCGTAATCAGTAGTCAACGTATTGATTAGGTAAACGGGTAACTCACGTGTAATGAGGTCGGTCAATCCGACTCGAGTTTCGGCCGCGTCCGGCGGCCTTTTTCAAGGAGAGTGTACGCGCCCGATGGCTTCCCGTTTGGAACTAATCAGCCAACGTCGCTAATGAGTATCTGCAAAATCCGAGATGTTGATCATGTTTTGCCAGCCCGGAAACGGGCTTGAACATACCCTTCTCAGAATTTTCCAGGCTAAAATTCATTTCAGAAACCTTCGGAGGTAGAACGGAATACGGCATGTAGGTTTGATTATTAGTTATAATGGTATTTAATACTACCACATAATAATAAATTGTAAGTACATGATATAAGCAACATGAAAAACATGCGACAATGATAGATTGATACCACCACCATCTTTGTAAAGAGTTACTTGTGAACTTTACTACTTAACTACAGTTAAGTACTTTAATTATATCCCTGATGCCCAGATCAGGAACTGTCTCAAGTACGACCCTGGCATCGTAAAGGACTTCGTTTTGTACGGTTGGGATGAGTCTCTGAGATAATGTTTGGTTTATGCGACATTTTTACTGGGTCCAAACAGTTGCTACGTTGTTCGACTGACATACTACTCATCTGACCTTCAACATGAATTTCTATGATCACTGCGCAAAGACGAGTAAAATTCAGAAGTACTATTTTCAAAGTCAGGTTGAATAGGTATCTTATTTTTCAGCGTGCGTCATCGTTGACCACATAGTAGCTTACCATCAGGCGGTGATCGATCGCTGGTTTACAAGCGATTAAAACATGTAGTCTTATAATATGTAAATCATAGCTATGAGAGTACTCAATATTATTGTTAATCAGTTATTAGTTATTGTCTTTTTAAAAACAAATTTCATCACAAAAAGATAATGTTAGGCCATTCTATGAAAATTTAAGAATTTTTTATTACACAATTGTCTAATAAAATTAACAAACAAATAGCGATACTCAGGGCTCTCGCATTTTTTAAGAGCGTAGCGGGAAGAGTGAAGTCGAGGTGCTCTGAGTTGGATCTGGATCCTAAGCAACCTAACCGGTCCCATTTGGTTACTTAGCTTTATTATCAAATTGCCCATTTGTCACGTAGTGATGTAATAATGACCGGGCAATATGATAAATAATAAAGTTTAAATAGTAATTAATAAACGGGCATTATGAGTATTGCCCGCATTAATCATATTGTTCATAACACACGTACATATTTATGTTATGTATATGTTTATATACGTTTTCTGTGCGTATGTTTGGATTTAAACTCTTAAACGGCTGAATCGATTTCGATGTTTTTTTTGTGTGCGGTCAAGTCGATTATAAAATGGCAATGCAAACAAAAGAAAATATGTGTACAGAACAACGTCGGTCGGGTTCGCTAGTATATAATAATAATGGAAGCGTACTAGCAGTAAGCTAAATATTGAAATAGGATTCTCAAGGCTAAGAGAGACACAGAACTAAACTGAATAATCGTGCCTTGAATGAGATTACTTGTCCTTGCTTTGTTTTATTGTACTAACTTTGCTCAAACCTGCTTTGGCTTCTACTTCTAATCCATTATTCCGCAATGCCGTACAAAAATCATGCGACAAGGAGAAATTATCGAGAGTTGCAACCCCTTATCTTCACCTGCACTCGGTTGGACAGCTTACAAGTGACGCCATACTGCTGAATCTAACTATTTTATAACCTTCTATCATTCTAAGTAGGTCTCCTGGTGGTTCATATGACCCATAAATTTTGTTTACTGGCCTGTAGTCTAAAAGGTTTTGTGAGCGAAAAACATTTTTTTCTTTAGTAATATTGCCAAAAATAACTTAAAAGGACATAGTTATCGTAAGTCATATTCCCTACTCCGCTATATTTTCCTTATTTTCTCCCAATCCAAGATTATTAAATAAAAATTTGGTTGTCTGTAAAGTTACTGACGATAGTTGAACGTGACAACTTCAACTCCAAGCCTTAAATGGAACGCCTCAGAGCGAGGTAATGCGCCGCATGACGTCATGCGGCGTTACCTCGCCGCATGACGTCATGTTTTTTCGTGCGTGCAGCCGGCTTCATCGAATTATAAGACGTTGTCACGTCAATACTAATAACCCAAACGACAAAGATCACAGACACGAGGACACACGCACAAAGGACACGTTTCGACCTACAGAGGTTAGTCTCTCTCTCTCTCTCATATGAGGTTTTTTTCTTAAAGAACCTATGGCAGTTAGCCTTAGTTAGCTTTTCGCTTACTGAACTTTGGGCTAGCGTAAAAAGCGCAGGACCCTACTGACTTAAACTTAGTACGTATCTGAAATTCTAAAGGTGCGCTTATACGGGCGACTAAAATTGCTCAATTCCAGTCAATACTCGTCAACTATGACGTCACGACAACATCAAGCAATTTACGGCAACGGCAACAAGCATCAATACTGCGCAATAAAATATTGAGTGATATCGCGCAACTTCATCAACTAGGCAATACTGTCCTACACGAGCATTTCAGTATTCGCTCGCTATGGACGACATTGTTCTTGCTGCGGCGGCTTGTAGCGCCACCCGACCTCTCGCTCTCCCGGCGGAAGCAAGACGGCAAGCCGCAAAACAAACAAGTGCGAATGAGATATATACAAAAATTGCTAGGAATTTCCAAGCCCATTGGATATCGTCAATTCGTCAATTCGTATCGGCGACATTGAGCGATATGAAATATCTGGAGCAATAATTAGAAGCAATATCGCCGAAATAATTGTTGAAATTTATTGAAATTGCGTTTAATTGCTCCATTAATTGCTCCAGATCGGTCCATTCGTGTCGCCGAGCAATTATTGCCCTCGTGTAAGCATTACACAGCATTACCTTAAGCATTACACAGTACTTGATCACGATTCATTACCTCGACGTTTCGGCAGCGTTACAACCGCGATCTGCCGAATCCACTGCCGAAATGTCGAGGTAATATAGGTAATACATAATATTACCTCGATTTTTTTATTTTTAGATTACATTTGACCGCGATCTCGCCTGCTGTTTGTTACGATGCGGTATACGATGCGATGGAACGTGCTTATCTAAAATAAAAGAATCACTTTCGATTTGAAGATACCTAGATTGTAACTAATTTAGAAAAAATAAGTGATTATATTTTATAGTAGTCTCGAGCAGCTTGTGGGTGAGTCATACTCGTCGGGCTGCCAGTGTTCTGCGCGTCCAATACAATGACATTTTCAGGATGCTGATGCGGCTGCCTCGCTGGTGCAGCGCTTGATGTTTGCTGAGGCACGCACGGACGACTTTCACGCGGTTATCCGCAAGAAAGTCGCCTCTCTACGACACCGAGTGCGAGTCAGTAGCAACAGTATCCTGAAAATTATATGCGAATCCAGTCTGGATTGCCCCATACAAAATAAATGGATGAAAGTTGTTTTAGGACATAAGTTGTGATGTTAATATCTGTTGTTGTTGTCCTGAATGTTTTTATAATGAATTTAAATGAAATAATTAATTTGTGAGACATTTAATTTTATTCCAATTGTAATTTTTTGTATATGGTGTTTATCGAAATAAATGATTTAATAATAATAATATTTACTAAATTGGTCCTGTGTACTGTTTACGATGTGAGATATTGCGAAAGTTTAAAAACCATACCTACACTTATCTGAAGTAGGTACATTTATATAGAGTTCTGAAGTCTCTTTGTATTCTCTGGGTATTTTTATGTAATTAATCTACACAGGGCGAGCGGCGCCATTAGCGGCCGCGCCCTGCGCCGCCCGTGTATCGCTGATTGCTTTCTCTATTTTTGTTCAAGCCCTCGTTAGTAAAGCTTTTTTGTGAGATTAAATTTGAGTAAGTGATTGCTTTTTGGAAGCGTTTGATTTATCACTGTTATTTATTTTATTTTATTTCTAACTTGTTTCGTTTGTTTTCAGTTGTAATTGAGTGGAATTAGAATTTAATCTGATCTGTCTGCAGAAAATAAATAGCCATTCATGAGGTTACGTTCATCTATTGTTAAGTAACTTGAAAATGTAAATGCGGTCTAGTATTCAATATACCTATATGCCCATTACTCTGAAGTTGATAAAAATCTGCGGGCGTCCATAAGATAAATGATTAAATAATATATGAAATAGTCGATGTTCATATTTTATACACGACCTCGCACGAGCCCAAAGTACAAAAAGCTGCTGTTATTTTTTTCTACAGGGCCCTGCAAAATCGCTGCCCTATTTGATAAACAATAAGAAGTGCACGAACCATTTAATTTAATTTACAATCATTTAAATATAATACTTGGGTATTATTGAATATGCATTTTAAATACTGTTTTTAGAAAAATCTAAACTCTCATACTGCTCTTACCGTTTTCAAAAATGTTTTTTCCAATGTCTACTGAATTTTTCAGAATTTACCTATTCTGTTAGTTTTCACAATTGTAAGATACACTTTTTCACTCTTATAGATGTTCTGGCAATAGTGCTGGTTAGACAACGACAACAAATTCTAAGCCTAAGTATACACGCTAATTAGTACTGTATTTCTATCGCCTAGCGAAATCGACTTTGGCTTTCCTATTGCTGTACTAATAATTTAAAGTGAAAAGAGAGAGAGAGAGAGAGAGAGAGAGAGAGAGAGAGAGAGCGGTATCAAAACAAATATAGTTTTATTTAGGCGGTAGACTCTCTGGTATTGGAGTTAGAAATCTTCCAGTCTAGTTCTTACCATCAATCTTTCGTTGACGGTGTATCTACAGTCTCTGTTATTTAATTCAAGAAAAAATATCTAATAATGATGAGGTTCAGTGTGTTACTGATACCTTTGAATTTTGGAGTCGCGAAGGAAAAAAATCGAAATCGAAAAATTCAAAATCTTTGATAGATTCTAATAATTTACCAAATGCTGACCCAAATTGCTGTTAGTTAAATTGAACACTAGCAACGCTTTGTAGTAAGCCCGCGTAGTTTTCCCGCAATAAAAAGATTCCAGACTACAATCTAACTTTGTCGCGAATTTCAGCCTGATCTTTTCAGCCGTTCCGAGGTGAGTGGCAACAAAAGCTTTGACATTTATGATATTAATATTAGGATGTGAGCCTTCTCGCTGTTTCAGAGCACGAGTCTGCATGTCAAAATCTATGTAATTACTAACAGGGCTCCGCGGTTTTACCCGCGTAGTTCCCGTTCCCGTCGTTCCCGTTATTTTCCCGGGATAAAGCCTATGTGTTTTTCCAGACTATAACCTAACTGTATTCCAAATTTCAGCTTGATCCGTTCATAAGTTACGGCGTGACTGAGCAACAAACATCCAAACTTCCATATTTTCACATTTATAATATTAGTAGGATTACTAGGTACGTGGGACTATCTAAATTATCAGTAACAATAACTAATGTTGTACATTTTCCCTGATAGTGGGTAAGGGCTTTTAATCACACTTTCAGTGAAGACAAGTTTTCTCCAGAGCCTGCTAACGCCATCTAGTATATTCCTTGAAAATACTTTCAACATGTGTTAAAAGTAGTCTGCTGGCATGTGCCAGCAGAGTTCAGTGGCTTTGTTGCTAGCCAGTTGAGGCAATTTAATTTTGTAACTTGAATGAAATAAACCAAATCCAAATTATTTTCTGATCCAAGTTTGGAAAAGTGATTCAAGTAGCTTAGGGTTTACTGCAGAAATATCATAATTTTCCTTGAGCCACGATATCTATTTTGTCCTTGCGACGGTTTATGGCCAGTAAAAAGTTATCGAACACACTGTTCGAACAGATTCGGGTCAAGATACGAGAGTTTTATTTCTTGCAGGGATTCATTTATCCTGGAATGTGACCTTAAGATAATCTGGGTTGGGTTTGAAGCGACTTCAATAAAGAAGAAAGTTCTCAATTCTGAATGAATCGAATCTGAATGAGAGTGAATCGGTTTCTTCTAGGTAAACACGCTCCATCGTAGACCGCATCGTCGCTTAACATCAGACCAGTCAGCGGTCCAACCAGCGGACCAGGCGGTCAAGTGTAAACCTATAAAATTAAAAAAAAAAATCGAACGTATGTGTATTTTTTTGTATTTGTGTTACAAGCTGCAGCTTTGTCAATTATGAATCGATTTTGATGATTAATTTTTGTTTGGTTAGGTACTTAAGAGGTAGCCCCAAAAAACTTTTACGGTACCTATTATCGGTTTCGCGGTTTTTGAATAATCGAAAATTGGCGTACATTGATGACATTTCCGTTCTCTCCGGAAACTAGCTGTCTCATTGTTTGTACAGTGTAGTCGGTTTTATAAAATGTATGAAGAAGAAGATGGAAGTGTTTGAGTTGAATAATTATAAATTGAAGTTTATGTTTTCGTTTTCGTAGAAGATTAAATCATAAATTGTGATTTAATAACTAGCTGTAATAATTAATTGCTTTCCGCGTTGTATCTCGTGTACCTTTTGGTGTCTTCGATTTGAAGTGAATCGTTTTTATCTGGGTAAGCACGCTCCATCGTAGACTGCATAGTTGCTGACTGGCCTCGTGGCTCAGTGGGTAGTAACTCTTTGTAGTGGTAGGACTCTTAGCAGAGTTTGCCTGGGGAAGTACCACACCTTTGCCAAATATTCTACCGCCAAGTAGTAATGTGCAAACATTACTGTGTTCCGGTTTGAAGGGCAATGATTCCAGAGAAATTACAGGGCTTAGAGACATAATATCTTAGATCTCTGGGTGACGAGCGCAGTGCAGTGCTAGGTAATGATTTGGACTATCATGTTCCAATAGCTGCGTGTTACTGTGCTGTTATGTGGCAGGCATGTTGCTTACCATCAGACACATGACCTGCTCGTCTCGTCACTCTATGCTATAAAAAAAAAAAATCTGCCCTCGAAACCAAGGATTGTGGGTTCGATTTCCACCCAGCGCAAATATTTGTGTGATGAATTAAAATATTTGTACGGTGTCTGGGTGTTTCTATGTATAATAATTAGGTAAGTATTTAAAACAGTACAAGTGGATAAATTTCAGGCCTTCAGTAAAGTACAATAGGGTTTAATGTAATAAAACACCGTATTGTTTGGTAGAAGTATATTTCAAAAGTTACGCCACCGAGACTTAGTACAAATGAAAAAGTAAACGTTTGCGCGAGTTAAATTTCTAGTGGCGCCATCTAGTTACTGACGCCCGACTTACATTATACATATTATTCAATGTTGCATTGAACATTCCGCCCTCCAAGGACGTTATGGACGTTCTTACCTTCTTACACACTACACCGCCCACCATGAGGTCAAGAGGGTGTAGACAAACAACGAAGAAATTCATCGGAATTAGGTACATCGTATTTTTCATAGACTTTTGAATACATGACCTCCCTAAGTCTTTGTTCAAGAATCTAGTGTTAACATGTTATGAGAAACCTTGTAACAAAATATTTGCAACTAAAACAAATAGCTGAAATTAACATTTTTAATGACTAAACACAATCAATCTGTCACAGGCAGTATGCAAAGCTTCGACGTAGGTCGCTTAATAAAAGATTTGTTACATTTCAAAGTTACCACCCTAGTAACTCCGTCCAAACCAGGATGTTTATTGACGATTCTGCCAAGCAGCCATCGTGCTGGTGGAAGATTGTCTTCTTTTATGAGTACAATATCTCCCACATTTGGTTCTGGAGTTATCCTTTCCCATTTGTAACGCTGCATGCATTGCACAAGATACTCATTTGACCACCTCCGCCAAAAGTTCTGAGTCATTTTTTGAATTAGCTGCCATCGCCTTAAACTACTTATGTTTGACTGTTCGTAGCTATAATCCGGTAATAGAACTAGAGGCTCCCCTATTAAAAAATGCCCTGGAGTTAGAGGAGATATAGTTGATTGGTCGGGTAGCGTAGACAATGGCCGTGAGTTAAGGCAAGCTTCGATTTGTGCCAAAACAGTTGTTGTCATTTCTTCGAATGTCAATGTAGAATCTCCAATGACTCGTTTTAAGTGAAATTTAGTCGACTTGATGCCTGATTCCCACAATCCGCCAAAATTTGGAGCGTGTGGTGCGATGAAATTCCACGTGACTTTATTATCACTAAGCCATTCACGGATTTCAATAGCAACAGAAGATTTCTCAAAATTAAACATACGTTGTAATTCCTTATCAGCTCCCACAAAATTGGTGCCATTGTCGCTCCATATATCACTAACATGACCTCTGCGGGCAACGAAACGTTTAAAAGCTGCTATAAAACCTTGAGCCGACAGATCGCTAACCGCTTCCAAATGAATGGCTTTTGAGGCCATGCAAACGTAGAGGCATATGTAGCCCTTGTAGCTACGATTGCCTCTTCCCTCTGAGACCCTTATGTTGATAGGACCAGCAAAGTCAACTCCGCTGTGAAGAAATGCTCTTGCTGGGGTCACTCTGGCTTGTGGTAGTTGTCCCATAAATTGTGGTTTCACTGTTGCTGCATGTCGGACGCAGATTACGCATTTATGGACATGCCTTTTAATTAAACCTTTAGCACCTATAATCCAGTATTTGGTTCTTAAATATGTCAACATTAACTGAGGACCACCATGTAACGTTTTTTTGTGTGCATCGTCAACAATTAATTCAGTGAAGTGACTTTTATGAGGAAGGATGATAGGGTGCTTGGCTTCTTCTGAGAGCAATGAATTTTGGATTCGTCCTTCAACACGAAAAACTCCTTTACTGTCTTTAAATGGGCAGAGTGACTTTAATTTTCTCATGTTTTGTTCCAAGTCTATTGATTGACATTGGCGGATGCAAGTCTCCATAGCTTCATCAAGCTCAAAACTTTCAATAAAGGGTTGAAATTTATGTTGCTTTAATTTGACTAGTTTTATTTTTAAAAATCTACGACAAATAGCAACCACTCGTATGAGTCTTTGTAGGGATGAAAAGTTTGTCCAAATTGGGGACGCTACGTCTACTGATAAATTAACTACACATTTTCTTTGTTCTAAGTCAATGGATATTGACTTTGGTTTCTTGTAATCGATAGTAGACTGTAGAAGCCATGACGGGCCGTGCAACCATGTATTATTTTGAATTAGGTCGTATGGAGTAGATCCTCTTGAAGCAATGTCCGCTGGGTTTTGATTTGAACTTACGTGTGACCAGTGAGTGTTATCTAGTTTGGTTAGGATTTCTGACGTTCTGTTAGCGACAAATGTTGTCCAACGACTCGGGTGGCTACTAAGCCATGACAATACCACTGTTGAATCTGTCCAACCATGAATATTTGCCTTATCAATGTTTAGTACCCTGGCTACTTCAGTAATCAATCTGGCAACTAAAACTGCACCCATGAGTTCTAAACGTGGTATTGACACTTGCATGGTTGGAGCTACCTTTGTTTTGGCCGCAATAAGATTGACATTAATGCAGCCAGCTAGATCTATCGTCCTCAGATACACTACGGCCGCATATGCAGTACTACTAGCATCGCAAAACCCATGGATCTCTCTAATAACATCATTATTTGTTACTCTTACCCATCTAGGCAAAGAAATCTCTCGCAGTTGAACCAGCTCCGATCGGTAAGTCAACCATTCCTGGAGTAATTCTGTGGATAATTCTTCATCCCATTCTATTCCAGCCAACCATAACTTCTGAATCATAACCTTAGCTACCACGACACAAGGGGCAACCCAACCCAATGGGTCGAAAAGGCGTGAGATGTCAGATATTACTCGACGTTTGGTAACGGGTTCTTGCAAAATTGGAAGCTGTACCGAGTAATGGAAAGAGTCAGATAGCTTGTCCCATGTGAGTCCTAACACTTTTACTAAATCATTTGTTATTATTTGTTTCTGTTGGTCTTTGTTTTCTTCTCTGTCCATTACTATTGCTGCCAATTCTTTATTGTTTGTAATCCACTTTTGCAATTCGAAGCCCCCTTTCTTCAAAAGTTTTTTCATTTCTGTGTAGATCTTCAATCCTTCTTGTACTGTTTCACAGCCAGTCAATAAGTCGTCAACATAAAAATCATTCTTTACTATTTTTGCAATATCAGGAAATTCTTTGTCTTCGTCAGATGCTAGCTGTTGCAACGTTTTCACGGCTAAGTAAGGCGCAGAAGCCGTACCAAACGTGACTCTGCCTAATCTAAAATCTTTTATTTCAGACTCTGGATTATTTCTCCATACAACCCGTTGGAAGTCTGCATCTTCAGAAGCAACTACGACTTGACGGTACATTTTGATTATGTCTGCGCTGAGGCAAATGGGATGGGTACGCCATCTCATTATGATGTGCCTTAAATCGTCTTGAAGTGTTGGGCCAACCATCAAATTGTCATTAAGAGATACCCCGTTTGTTCCTTTGCACGATGCATCAAACACAACTCTGAGCTTGGTCGTGGTTTTATCATTACGTATTACCGCATGATGGGGTAGATATACCGCATCAGATGGGGTATCAGAACTGGTTATGTGTTCCATGTGACCAAGATCTAAGTATTCTTGCATGACTTCGGTGTATCTTGCTCTGATTTCTGGATTCTTCTTGAGACGCTGCTCAAGCAGATGAAATTTTTTAAGCGCAATTTGCCTCGAATTCCCATATTTACATTGAGGATTATCTTCATTAAATGGAAGCCGAACAATGTACCGTCCCGTAGAATCTCTCTCGGTGGTCTTGCGAAAAATCTCTTCACATAATTGCTCCTCGTTTGTGAGTAACTTTGTGTCAAAAGAGTCTGACTCAATTTGCCAAAATTGCTTTAATAATTCATTGTCATCAGTCTGAGCGTGCATACAAGTGATGGTGTTGTGATGACATTTTGTTGGCAGGAATTTGTATTCATTAGAAGGTTGAATCGGACCTGATAGAATCCAGCCTAACGCTGTATGCTGAGCTGTTAACAAACCGTTAGGGCCCTTGACCATACCCTCTCTCAGAATTTGCCCATAAACGTCTGCACCGAGCAAAATGTCTATTTTGTTAGGGCTTGTGAAGTTTGGATCAGCGAGACTGAACTCTGAGAGCTCTGGCCAGCTTAGATTTTCCACTCGTTCACATGGAAGCAGGCTGGTAATGGCACCCAAGACGTGCGCTTGAACTACTAATTTGAAATTAGGATCGTAACGTGATTGAACGGTCATCTCGACAATGTACTTAGAAGCTAAATTTCCTTGGTTGGCACCTAGTCCGGAGATGACGATTCTATTGTTTACCTTCTTCAGACCGAGCATCTGAACGGTCGATTCTGTGACAAACGATGCTTGAGAGCCTTGATCCAACAAGGCCCTGAACAGCTGCACACTACCGTTTTTGGCTCTACTTTTGACAACCGCTGTAGCCAAAAGTATTTGATTGGGTCTGGCTTGCTTTGAAAAGTGTGCGCTGACACTTGAAGTAAATGGAGTAGTTTCTAATGCTAATTTAGCATTGGCTGGTGTCTTGTTGACTTCTACCTCTACTTCTGGCTTTGCTAAGTTGGAAGTAGTTGACTCTACTGATGGCGGTAGGTGTAATGAAGTATGATGGTTACGTTTGCATACGCGACATTTGTTGAAAGATCGACAGCCGTTGGCGGAGTGATTCCGACCTAAACAATTAAAGCATAATCCATTGTTTTGGACAAAGTTGTGTCGGGTGTCGTAATCAACATTAATAAATTCCTCACAGTTCCACATTTTATGATCACCTTTCTTACAATATGGACATGAATTTGACTCAACACACTTATCTGTTGTGATCGCATGCAATGCTTTAGGTTTTTGGTTTGAGACTTTTGGCCTAACTTTAGAGTCCAAGAACTCAAGAGATCGAAACCTAGACTCCAAAAATTCTCTCATTTGATGCAAAGTAGGTAAGTCATCAGAAATACTAATTTTAGCCTCCCAAAGCTTGCGCGATTCAGGATCCAGTTTCGTGCAAATAATGTGAATAACAATAACATCCCATGAGTCCACGTTAATGTCCAAATTTCTCAAACCATTCAAAGTGCCGTTAGTTGTGTCTAAAATATCTTTAATTGCAGTACAAGATTCAGCTCCAACACTTGTCTGATTCATAAAACGACTCAAAAGGCAACTAGCTAGATATTTTTTATTGTTATATCTACTATTGAGAATAGACCATGATTCGTGGTAGTTAGCCGCAGTGACAGGAACATGTCTTAGAAGTTGTTCCGCCTCGCCAGATAGATGGCTTTTTAAATAATGCATTTTTTGCACGTTGTCTATTGAGTCATTGCTATGTATCAGAGAAACATACAAGTCACGAAAAGAAGGCCACTCCGAATATTGACCAGAAAAAAATGGAATAGTTATTTTTGGAAGACGCACGCTGCATTCGGATTTGTTTAAATTAGTATTTGAATTGTTATTAATTTTACACACAGATTTCATTGCTTCCTTTACATCCAGCTTATATAAAATGTATGTTTCTTCAATTGCCTCGTATACGTTTTCTTCAAAATAATCGTGCTTAAGAATGGCATCAGACGCTTCGGCTGATAATCGTGAATGATAATCCCTAACAGAAGCCCATTCTTGTTCTAAGTTATCAAGCCGTATTTGCAAATAAGATTCTTTGGCTAAGCGGTCTTTAGGAGACTTTTTGAAATTATCATAACCTTTTTCTATTATTTTTTTAGAGGCCATCAAACACTTTATTAAGGACGCCATATCATATACCTAATACACAACTTATTTATTTAATATAAAAATGAAAAAATAAAATGTTTTAAATCACACCGAAATTTTTCTAAGTGTTTGAAAATTGTATTCAAACCTAGATAGAAACCGGCGTGGATTCCCCGTCTTGTCGTTTTTTACAAAATTATTCTAAGTTACTAACATGCATTAGAATAAAACGTTAAAGTCCAGAAATATTTTAAGTTGATGAAGCACTTCAAATTTTGCAAGTTTTTATTAATGTTAAAATTTACTAAGTCAATCGATGTATGCTGATATTTCTTGATTAAACACTTTGTTCACTTATAACGGAAAATAATTGTACTTACAATTTTTCACTGGTATATCACCTTACAGTTGAACTTCCGTGCACGTCACAGCTGTGACGTCTCCTCAAGCTTCGCGCAGTAGATATCGTGACGTCACGAGAGATCCGCGCGCTGCCTGGGTTCCAAATTGATCCTCTTGACGGATCAATTCCGTATAGCGCCGTGTTCAATGGCAAACCACCATTGGTTTCTAGCGCTTGTAGACTGGTGACGCACCTGTCACTCACTCGACAGATCGCTGTCTGTCCGACTCGTGAAGGACCATGGATAAATTTCAGGCCTTCAGTAAAGTACAATAGGGTTTAATGTAATAAAACACCGTATTGTTTGGTAGAAGTATATTTCAAAAGTTACGCCACCGAGACTTAGTACAAATGAAAAAGTAAACGTTTGCGCGAGTTAAATTTCTAGTGGCGCCATCTAGTTACTGACGCCCGACTTACATTATACATATTATTCAATGTTGCATTGAACAACAAGCTTTTCTTAGTTTGAGGTCATGGTGTTGTGTGAATTGTCCACCAATATATTTATCAAAGTCAAAGTACTTTATTCATAAATGTACAATTTACACGTCAATAAATCAAAAATAAAAACAAAAGAAAGAGAGCATACAAATTGTATACATTTTCAAAGTTTGAAATTACTTCTTTACTGTACTATAATATTATTGTACAGAAAACTGTCAAGCATCCACCAATATTTATAGTCGCTTAACAACAGGCGAGATAAATAAAGAAATAAATAATGATGATAGATGGCGGTAAAGTGTAAACTTATAACAGTTAAAATCTAGAGTTGTAGTTCATGAAAACATCGCAAGCAAGTGGCCAAGCAAGTTTATTGTTGTTTCAGTGTGCAGTCAAGCCCAGCCGCCGCAGTGGTCGCGGCAGGCGCGCTCGGAGGGGAAGTTGTTGCTGGTGGGGGGGTCGGGCACCGGCGCGCAGTCAAGCCCAGCCGCCGCAGTGGTCGCGGCAGGCGCGCTCGGAGGGGAAGTTGTTGGCGGGGGGGTCGAGCACCGGCGCGCAGTCAAGCCCAGCCGCCGCAGTGGTCGCGGCAGGCGCGCTCGGAGGCGAAGTTGTTGCTGGCGGGGGTGTCGGACACCGGCGCGCAGTCAAGCCCAGCCGCCGCAGTGGTCGCGGCAGGCGCGCTCGGAGGGGAAGTTGTTGCTGGCGGGGGGGTCGAGCACCGGCGCGCAGTCAAGCCCAGCCGCCGCAGTGGTCGCGGCAGGCGCGCTCGGAGGGGAAGTTGTTGCTGGCGGGGGGGTCGAGCACCGGCGCGCAGTCAAGCCCAGCCGCCGAAGTGGTCGCGGCAGGCGCGCTCGGAGGCGAAGTTGTTGCTGGCGGGGGTGTCGGACACCGGCGCGCAGTCAAGCCCAGCCGCCGCAGTGGTCGCGGCAGGCGCGCTCGGAGGGGAAGTTGTTGCTGGCGGGGGGGTCGAGCACCGGCGCGCAGTCAAGCCCAGCCGCCGAAGTGGTCGCGGCAGGCGCGCTCGGAGGCGAAGTTGTTGCTGGCGGGGGTGTCGGACACCGGCGCGCAGTCAAGCCCAGCCGCCGCAGTGGTCGCGGCAGGCGCGCTCGGAGGGGAAGTTGTTGCTGGTGGGGGTGTCGGACACCGGCGCGCAGTCAAGCCCAGCCGCCGCAGTGGTCGCGGCAGGCGCGCTCGGAGGCGAAGTTGTTGCTGGCGGGGGTGTCGGACACCGGCGCGCAGTCAAGCCCAGCCGCCGCAGTGGTCGCGGCAGGCGCGCTCGGAGGGGAAGTTGTTGCTGGCGGGGGGGTCGAGCACCGGCGCGCAGTCAAGCCCAGCCGCCGCAGTGGTCGCGGCAGGCGCGCTCGGAGGGGAAGTTGTTGCTGGCGGGGGGGTCGAGCACCGGCGCGCAGTCAAGCCCAGCCGCCGAAGTGGTCGCGGCAGGCGCGCTCGGAGGCGAAGTTGTTGCTGGCGGGGGTGTCGGACACCGGCGCGCAGTCAAGCCCAGCCGCCGCAGTGGTCGCGGCAGGCGCGCTCGGAGGGGAAGTTGTTGCTGGCGGGGGGGTCGAGCACCGGCGCGCAGTCAAGCCCAGCCGCCGAAGTGGTCGCGGCAGGCGCGCTCGGAGGCGAAGTTGTTGCTGGCGGGGGTGTCGGACACCGGCGCGCAGTCAAGCCCAGCCGCCGCAGTGGTCGCGGCAGGCGCGCTCGGAGGGGAAGTTGTTGCTGGTGGGGGTGTCGGACACTGGCGCGCAGTCAAGCCCAGCCGCCGCAGTGGTCGCGGCAGGCGCGCTCGGAGGGGAAGTTGTTGCTGGCGGGGGTGTCGGACACCGGCGCGCAGTCAAGCCCAGCCGCCGCAGTGGTCGCGGCAGGCGCGCTCGGAGGGGAAGTTGTTGCTGGTGGGGGTGTCGGACACCGGCGCGCAGTCAAGCCCAGCCGCCGCAGTGGTCGCGGCAGGCGCGCTCGGAGGGGAAGTTGTTGCTGGCGGGGGGGTCGGGCACCGGCGCGCACGCAGCCGACCAGCGGACCTCGAAACACGACCGGCTGTACCAGCTGTACACGTATCTAACCAACACACAAAAATAAATATGTCGATATGCCAGACAACCTCATCATCGTCGTCATCATCAGCCTGTGTTCGTCTACTGCTGCACATACGCTTCTCCCATAATATGCCACTCAGTCCGACCCTCAATCTTACGTCTCAAACCGAGACTACCGAATAGAAGCCAGAAATTAGAAGAAGACTTTTATCATCTCTATAGTGTATACTATTGTTATGTTTTCCTTTTTAAGGTTCCGTACCCAAAGGCTAAAAACGGAACCCTATTACTAAAACTTCGCTGTCCGTCCCTCAGTCCGTCTGTCACCAGGCTGTATCTCAAGAACGGTGATAGCTAGACAGTTGACATTTTCACAGATGATGTATTTCTTTTGCCGCTATAACAACAAATCTATATTTATAAAATAATAATATAAAATTAATAAATAAGGGATGCTTCCATACAACAAACTTGATTTTTAGCGTTTCTTGCTCGATTAGTCCGTCCCAAGCAAACTAGATGGCGGCACTAGAAGACTAAAACGCGGTATCGAATTTGTCGTTACAACCATAAGGTAAAATCAAAATTTTAATAAAGCTTTTCGGATTAATGCCTGTCTGCGGAAACTGCGATAGTCTACGAGTATGTATACGGAATTCGGAATAAAGCCCAAAAAGATTTTCGCCGTTTATTTGCTAATGGTACGGAACCCTTCGTGCGGGAGTCCCACTCGAACTTGGCCACTTTTATTTATATTATTTTGTGGGGTGACATGCAAAAGAGATATGGAGGAAAAAAAAACTAAATTTTCGCAAGATCTTCCGATAGGTTACTTAATAATGAAGTTCACATATTTATGAAACATGAAATTAATTTAGAAAACCGCTTTGAGTTTTTTTAATTATTTCTGTTGGAGAACGGTGGACTGAGCTGGTGAATGTGGAAAATGAGAAAAGCACACAGTGACGGTAAAAATATATTTTCACATATTATATACAAAATGAAATCAAGCCACCCCGCAACCAAGATATAGAAAGACACACAGGAAAAATCGAATCCTTATAAGTTTATTAACATTCCAATTTAGAACAAAGAAACAAATACTGCAGCCAGTCGTAGTCGTCGCGGTCACTAGCGGTCTGGTCTGACTTCGCCCGCGGTTAAATAGAACTCATAGAGTACATACTTATAACGGCAAATTCAACAGTGAAAGAATTTTTGAAATCGGTTTATTAGTTCCTGATATTTGCGTGTTTAAACAAATCAATTCTTCAGATTTATAATATTAATAAGTCTAGATTGTAGATTGATGGATCTTGGCCCTATGTATAATCCATTTAGTTGATAAACTCACAGTAGACCTTAAATTCTATTCCACTTTCCACAGATAAAAGGTCTCCATCGATCACTCCATCAATCGGTAGATGGAACTAAATTACGCTTATTTTTAGACCCAGCTGTTCCAAAGTGGACAAGATTTGTTACCTAAGATTATCGTCAATATGTTTTGAAGTGAAAACTTCTTTTGGCGCGCCTAGACAGATTTTTCGTGGACTGTGAATTGAATTCTAGCGTCACGCTCGGGTATGATACGAAATTTTCGGGTGAACTCGGGATGCTAGAGCGAGAAAGATAATATAGTCAACTCTTCGCTATTGTGTCCCTGTGTTTAGTATATTTAATTATATTTTTGAAGTGAAAACTTCTTTAGGCGCGGCTAGACAGATTTTTCGTGGGGTGTGAATTGAATTCTAGCGTCACGCTCGGGTATGATAAGAAATCTTCAGTTAAACTCGGGACCCTAGCCATTGGCCATTTATAAACGCGTGAGGCAATGGGAAATGCTAACGCATTTCTAGATGGTCATGCCATGATAGCCAGGATACGCCCTCCGGTTACACCCGTGTAGTTTCCAAAGTAAACTATCAAACTCTGTTATAAGTTTTCACTTCTATCGGCAATTCCTATGACAGCCAATTTTTTTTCTTTCTTATACTAAGATATTTCACCCCACATAAATATATCACCCCGCACGCGTCGGACGATTGTCCGTCCAGACGGCTTCGTTGAGCGACTGCATGATTTAAAATAGACTGTAGCAATAACATAACATAAATTAAGATACTGCATAACTTCCTTCGATCTTGTTGTTTGTGTCCCACAGCTGGCCACACCTTGAGGTTTTCTCTCCAAAGAAGGAAGTCAAGGCTGGCCAAGTGCATGGCAACTAAATGATATTTGTGATTAGCCAACCGGGTAGTGACAAATTAATGTCATTTACCTAGTTATATAATTATAATGCAGTCCCTATAGATTGTTGCTAAGATATTAAATTTGAACTTAAGATGGGACGATGCCTACCAAATTTCAATTTGCCCGTTCAACCAATGATCATTGTTGTACTGAATCGATTTCATTTCAAAAAATAGATATTTTAATAATACGAGTAGGTATTTGCGAGACCAATTGAAATAATGAATTTTAAAATAACAAATTAATTATTTTCGAAATCAGATTTTAAGTGAAAATATTAATTTATTATTAGTTAAAACTGTATTTTGTAAGTTTTTGACTCTTACCACTTCTCCCAGATGGTTACTGTTTCAAATAGTTTGTTTTCCATTTATAATATAATAAAATCAAACAAAAAATACTTAGGTTCTGTTCATCATGATTTACGATAAATAAGGTTCTATTTTTAAATAAAATGTTAGTCATCAACGCCTGGAACCTGCTATAAATTGGAAACCGGAGTGTGACCCTCATCCATCACTCCTGGTGTAAACGGACGGGGAGCGAGCGCTCGCCATCATCATCGGTCATGCTCGGTAGCGGTACATCTAACCGGTTTGCGGGATGGAAACAGATTTTTCAAAATATTTTACAAGCCTAAAAATAATATAACAAATCTAAACCAATATATCAAAGCTGAAGAGTTTGTTTGTTTGATCGCGCTAATTACAGTGGCTACTGGACCGATTTCAAAAATTCTTTCATCGTTGAATATTTACGTGACCCTGACAGGAGACTGCAACCGGAGACCGCGATAGGCACTTGGGATTATAGCTTTGTATGGGCGCCAGTTCGCGCCGCGACTGCTACACGTGTTTCGTTCTCCTGTCGCGGTCTCTGCGCGAACTGGCGCCCATACAATTCCGTAATGTCAAGTGCCTGACGCGGTCTCCTGTCGCGATCTCGTGTCGCGGTCTCGTGTCGCGGTCTCCGAACAAACCGCTACCTTAACGCGCAAGTACCGCTCTACCGCCCCGAACCTACGATATTACGCCGCTACATTAATCATATCGATGACATGATCCCATAAGATTTTCCGAAGGCTTATAAAGAAGTTTCTACTTCAAAAACCGTAAAGCAAGACGGTGGTCCAGCGTAAGCCATGTAAATGATCTTCAAAATGTGTTTGCTTGACAGAACATAGTTTTCTGAAAGTTTCATATATTCTTATCGACGAAGGTCCCAAAGAGTTTAATTACCTGATCTGGTGAGGCCAGCGGTCCCGCGCCATGTACTCAATCAAACAGTGCTTCTCTTTTGGGTATTCCTGACATTTATCAGGATGCACTGAAACAGGGAAAAATCATGTAAAGTCTGGTGTTTTTGGATCCTCTGAGGACGCGCGATGTGCCCGTGTTCTACACATCAAGACAGGAGGTCTGGATAGGACCAGCGCAGTGCAGTGGGCCGCGGTGTAACGCGGAAGATTACTCGTATCCCTATCCATATATATTGTAAATAGTTTAGAGTGACGAGACTAGCAGGACATGTGCTTGACGGTAAGCAACTTGCCTACCTATAATACTCGTAGCATTCTGATACGCAGCTATTAGAACAAAAATAATCCAATTCATTACCTGATGGTACTGCGCTCATCACCAATTGATATACGATGTTTTATCTCAATGTCCTGTAATCTCACCGGAACAAAGTGATGTTTGGATTACGCGTTGGTGAAATATTCCAGGGTAATCGTCCTAATCATAATTTATTCATAAAATCCAATTTTACATGTCAAACAATATGACCATAACAATAAGAATAATACATTAATAAAAAATATCACCACAATAATGTCATAAGAATAATAAATTAACAAAAAATATCACCACAATAATGTCATAAGAATAATAAATTAACAAAAAATATCACCATAAAAATGTCATAGGAATAATAAATTAATAAATGTGATTAAATTTACATTAATACTCATATTATAAAATTATAAAATTCACTAAAGTCGTAGAAAGATTGCTCGATAAGCTATTTTTTAAGTTTTATTTTAAAAACATTTAGGCTCTCTATCGTTGTGACGTCGCTGGGCAACTATGGGAGCCATGACATGAGTCAACTTGGAGGACTTGGTGAGGGAGTGTGGGACCGCTGCCAGCTTGTGTCCAGCCCGTGTGGGGTACGAGTGCCGGGCACCGCACTCCTCGTACTCGCTGAGGTTGATCCTGGCGTACACCGCCACCTTATAAATCAGAATGGCGGGTAACGTCATTATGCTCAGGTCCTTGAAATAAGGGCGAGCCGGGGTATCCCACGGCACTTTCGCCACACACCGTACTGCCCGCTTTTGCATACGGAAGGCGCGCTCCCAGTCCGCAGCTCTTGCCCACATTTCAGCGCCGTATTGTAACTGGGAGTGCACCGTCGCGCAGTAGCATGCACGCGCCACTTCACTGGGGACCAGCTTCGCCACTCGGCTCAGTGCAAAGCAGGCACTTCCGAGCTTTCCGCATACTTTATCGATGTGGCGATCCCACTTTAAGCCACGGTCCAACTCAAAGCCGAGAAATATCGTCGATTCCTGCTCATCAATACTCATTCCATTCAACCTTACTTGTGACGGTCTTGATGGCTTACCAGACAAGCTGAATTTCATGAAATGAGTCTTGGTAAGGTTCAGAACCAGACCGCTTCGGTTGAACCAGGTAAAAAGCTGAGCCGCGGCCATCGTTCGGTTTCCTCTCCAGATCCTCAACAGTCGGTGCCGTGACCACTGCGACTACGTCATCCGCGTACATCAGTACTAAGCTTTGGGTAAGCCATTATTTTGGTGACGAAGCGTCCCACATAATCACTAGCCCCTTAAGGTTTTTTGGTGGAAACCGGTTCAGTTTTGTTCAGTTCTTCCATGTCATTTTCACGTTTAATTAGTTACTTTCAATTTGGTTCTATTAGTAGGATGACTCAATATCCAAATTAAAAAATATACACGAAGGGCACTCACATCCACTGCACGCAAGTAGCGCCGCTATTGACACCGAGATAACATGCCACAATCGCATGTCGATTCACGGATGAGAGGTTATCTCCAACTGATAGTAAGGAATGAACAATTAAAGCGAACCGCTTTGTTTACCAACTGATTACCAACTGGATTCCAATTTTGTGTTATTATATACTATTGGGTCATTGTTAAGTTAGGTACTATCTTTGTTTATTTTTATATTTATTTCTGCAAACAGTAAATTTGAAGATAATATTGACAATACGATTATAACTCAGAATTTAATAGCTCACTTTAGAAACTACGCGGGTGAAACTGGAGGCCATGATCATAGGATGAGATGGCCATGGCCATAACAATTGGAATGCTGACGCATTTCTAGATGACCAATGGCCATAGTCTCGAGTTTACCCGAAGATTTCTATCATTCCCGAGGGTGATGCTTGAGGTCAATTAGCAGCCCACGAAAATTCTGTCTGAGGTGCGCCAAAAGAAGGTATCACTTCAAAAATGGCAGTCCTAGGGACTGCTGATAGAAGTAAAAACATCTAACTTTGAATTTTAGTATTAAATAACACTAACTTAGCTGAATACGTTCCCTGTATAGCTACTGTTATCACGCTTGGCAGTGACGCGAACATACAAGATTTCACTCATTCAAAAATATCTAATGTGCACGTCCACAGCTCTGCTGTTCTGCCGCCGCAACGACCACAGTAAATATCCCATTATTATCATTGTAGACCTTAAAATTGTGCTTCGATGGTAATATTAAAATCAATGATTTTAGCTTAAATGATACCTAGATCTTGGCTTGTTTTGCCACATAAATAATCAATTAATTACTAGTATAAAAACTAACGTGGTGACTACACATTTTAAATAAATACTCGAGTAACTCACGTTTCATATAGTCAGTCCAATCTGACTCAAGTTACGGTCGCGTCCGGCGACCTTCTTCAAGGAGAGTGCGCGCGCGTGATCGCAGCACGTTGAGTACAGCGGGCAGCAGCGCGGTGCGCACGCAAGCTCAACGGTTGTTGTGCTTCACTACGGAGGTCGCCGGCTCGCTTCGCTCGCCACCTCCCCCTTCGCGGCCCGCTCCACTCAGGATCTCCCTTGAGCTTCTGGCTCCCGCATTTTTGAAGTGAAAACTTCTTTAGGCGCGCCTAGACAGATTTTTCGTGGGGTGTAAATTGAATTCTAGCATCACGCTCGGGTATGATAAGAAATCTTCGGGTAAACTCGGGACCTTGGCGATTGGGCATCTAGAAATGCGTCAGCCAATGGGAAATGCTGAAAGGGCGTGGCCTCGTCATCCTGGCATGGCCATCTAGAAATGCGTGACCCAATGGGAAATGTTGACGCATTTCTAGATGGCCATGCCATGATGGCGAGGCCACGCCCTCCGGTTACACCCGTGTAGTTTCCAAGGTAAGCTATCAAATTCTGAGTTATAAGTTTTCACTTCTATCGGCAGTTCCTATGACTGTCATTTTTGTTATACACTCTAGGGGTAGTAGCGACAAGACTAGGTGGAGTCGGGGTGCTCCGAGTCGGATCAGCAGGTCTACTACGAAGTCCGATAAACGATATACTGACCGAACTTATGGACGTTTCTCACGAAATCAGTCGGTTGATCGGATCGGGCGTTTCGTTCATTTCGAATTCCGACCGACATAGATTTGACAGTTTTTGTGTGGTAAACCTTACTCCGAAAGCATTTAATTACCTTACCGATTATTCGGACAGCTGTCGGTCGGATCCGATTATTCGGACGTTGTTTTCATAGTAGACCTGCTGAGTCCTAAGCAACCTAACCGGTCCGATTTGATTATACTTAGAAGTTCAAAAATTGCAATCATATTTGTGTGTAGTTTATTAAATGTTCGTTTTATGAATTGAGTTGCTTGCCAAACAACACATTGTAAAATAAAGTTTTGTTTAGTGTTGGTATTGTTTTTAAACCAACACTTGGCAACTTGACTTTAGTTAACGAATATATTAAAATAATAATTTGTCAAATAATGCGTCATAGAATGAATGTTTATCAAATAATTAGTTTGAGATTTATCCACTGCAGTGGCGGACCTCCAAAAACGTCGACCCCAATCGTGGCAGTCGATTTTGGCGCGCGTCGCGGCTGCACTACCTCTGCTCGAAAAACCCAGATTTCTCCTATTTCTTTTTTCAAACTATATAAGTGTGGCATATTTTTAGAAAGAGTATTAAATTTTCTAGCTATTTTTAATAAATACAATCCGGAAAAAAGAGTTTAATAATATGATTGAGAGTAGAGGGATTCCGAAAGCGGCGAGTTACTTATCAAATCAGGAAATCCCGGAAATACAAATATTTACACACAATCATGGAATTAAAGCGTTATCACAACAAAGATAATTAAATTTCCTGCAAACCTTGTGAAAACCAGCTTAAAATAATCACTATTTTGAAAATTATATCACAACAAAACTTCACAATAAACACACGAGTCATGGACCGGTTGCAGACTGACACCGAGTACCATAAAAAAGCATATGATGAAGTTGACGTATTGCGCGTCTATATCTAGCTCGTTTCTTTCCGTACGGATTACCATAAGTGAAAGTAGGATAGAAATACTCTGTAATGCTAAATTTCGCGCGTATTTCGGTCCTAGCTAAATCGCCCGACTCCCGGCGTGGTGCACCACGCTTCTAGAGCAGCCGATAATCGGCAAACGCCACTGCAGTGGATAACTAATTTGTTAATTATTTTTTTTGTAAAATTATAATTTCACTACCTGTGAGGTTATCTAACGTTGGTTATCACATGTCGATTTGTGAATAATAGGAATTTTGAAAGGAACGGGTACTGGTTAGAATTGCATAGGCTTGTTTCTCACTCGTTCTATAAAAAGTTGCATTGTAACTTAGTTTTGGTATTGCGTCCTCATCAAAACAATATTAGTAATATTTTTTTATTTTACAAATTATGAACTCTACGGACTCCTGGGTCCATGCCTTTTTAAAGTTTATGTACATTGGTTTAAATTCTTTATTGTTTTCGTTTAAAATGCAAAATGACGTATTAAAATCTGTTTTAAATATATCTCTACACTACAAATTATTTTCAAAAAGGCTTTCCCCCGGCCGAGAGCCTCCATCACCGCAGCATTTCGATCTTTAACCTGTTTATGAATTCGGGAAGAAGGCCCGTTGAGCAAATTTAGAATCAAGCCACAGGAATTTAGATTTAAATTAAACAGGAACGCGGCGGGCCACCGGTGGACATATGCCAAGTAAGAGGTTAATGTCCATCTGTGAGTAAGTAGCCTCTGATGGCACTCGGTAGCGCGGTCGACGTTAGCCACACAACCCAACGTATTGCATCATTCTCTAAATCGTCGGCGTAATAGATTAAAGTCCCAGTATGCCGAGACAAAGCCACGACTGCGTGTGGGACACTCGTCTTTTTGAAGTGAAAACTTCTTTAGGCGCGCTATAGACAGAATTTTCGTGGGCTGTGAAATGGATTCATCAATCGTCACGCTTGGATATGATAATGGATCGGATCGGATATGAAATCTTCGGGAAAATTCGGTAAAAACGGCCAGGTAGGTACCAGGGCAACAGAAACAGTAAAGAGTTTCGATTACCTACCTCCAACAGCCCAGCGTTTATCTCCAGATACCAGGACAACAGAAATATAAAAGAGTTGTGTTTGCCCCTAGGTACCAGTACCAGGGCAACAGCAAGTTTTCACTTCTATCGGCAGTTCCTATGACTGCCAATTTTTTTTATCTATTAGGGTTGCAGTTGACCGCCATCAATGACCATCATTTATAAACATAGAAAGTCGGGAATGTAGTTTTTTTTTTTGTATAATAAATAGTTTTATTATATATCTAAATATGTTAATATCATGAAAGCATTAATTGTATTTCTAATTTTATTCACTTTTCCAAAGAAAAGAGAAAAGATACGTAGACGAGTAAAATAATATTATCTACAAACGTACTTACCCAGTTAAAATAAAATAGCGTTTAAACAATCAGATAGCGATCTCATTTTCTCAAGCAATTTAACATTTCATTTGATCTCAATCATTTAAATCAGTGTAATGGTAGATAGCCGTCTAAAGCAGCGCTGCCGAAAATAAGGTTGAATTATTTTTCGTATTTGCATCTGCGTTTAGACAATTAGAAATGGAAAAATGAAAATAAGTTAACTCCATTGTCTATGAATAAGCGGGTCACCAAATATTCCCACTATTAGAATTAGTGACCTTCTCAAAGACAAAATTGAGCGAAAGTTAGATTTTGTGATACGGTGGTTCAATTTTATAATTAAAACAATGATAATTCAGTATTGTGTTTGTGTTTGTGCTCGTTAGATTTTTCTTAAGGTTGAATGATTTATATTACATAATTATGATATGATTAGTGTTCTTTTTTCAAGAAAAGATAAGAGTATCGTTACATACGAAAACTTGTATTTATTTGTCTTTTTAAGTTCGTGTCACTAATGAGCCGTCTGTATGTTAGCCCAGTCACCGTAGACGTAAAATCGCGTTAGGTCGCAAATAATAGCCAGGTTCTGATTTTTTTACGAGAGTCATGGTCATAATTTTTTTTTTTTTTTTTTTTATAGCATAGAGTGACGAGACGAGCAGGTCATGTGCCTGATGGTAAGCAACATGCCTGCCACATAACAGCACAGTAACACGCAGCTATTGGAACATGATAGTCCAAATCATTACCTAGCACTGCACTGCGCTCGTCACCCAGAGATCTAAGATATTATGTCTCTAAGCCCTGTAATTTCTCTGGAATCATTGCCCTTCAAACCGGAACACAGTAATGTTTGCACATTACTGCTTGGCGGTAGAATATTTGGCAAAGGTGTGGTACTTCCCCAGGCGGACTCTGCTAAGAGTCCTACCACTACTAAAAAAATACACCACGGTGGCCAAGTGCGGGTTGGCGAATGTTTTCCTTCAACAAAGCAGCAAAGAATTCTGCTTATCAGAGTGCTCAATGAGGACGCTCGTCTGGAAGACTTGGGAATTATACATGGCCGATTATTAGTAAAATTACAGGGACATAGAGATGAAATATCTTATACTAGCAGCGCCCTGCGGTGTTACCCGGGAAGTTCCCGTTCCCGTTGTTTTCCGGGATAAAAAGTAGCCTATGTGTTTTTCCAGACTATAATCTATCTGTATTCCAAATTTCAGCCTGATCCGTTCATACGTTTGGACGTGATTGAACAACAAACATCCAAACATCCATACATAGACATTTTTATCCCGGAAAACAACGGGAACGGGAACTTAAATCCTATAAAACACTCAAAAGATTATGATTATGATATTTAATTGCATTGCAATGTAGGTAATACAAAGTTAATTCGTTTAATCAGTTTATTTTAAATTGAATTATTTAGATTTCACATTTAAGTGGACGCTATATTGAGTTAAGCGATCGTTCGAGTGACTTGCTTGCGCCACTCTCCTCGTGCAAACTAACTTTAATTGCAGACTCAATTACACGCTACGTTATCTTCGACGCTTTCGCAAGAAAGTGATCCAGTTTATTTAGCCGACCAATTTCGGTACACAGAGTATTTATATCATTTTAGTTGTAATGCAGGTAGTTTTGAATTTGCAGTATAATTTCTTTGCATTTAAGTGAATGTAAAATTTGGTGGCACTGTCACCAGCTCCGATAGCCGTGATCGTCTAGTGGTTAGGACCCTACGTTGTGGCCGTAGTAACCCAGGTTCGAATCCTGGTCACGGCAGTGTCATACACTGTCACGGAGGAGCTATTTTTTTTTATAAATATTACCAAATACACAAACTTTATGGTATCACCTGTCTGGTAAACTCTGTAATATTATTAGTGTGATAAAAATCAATTATTAAAATTTTATTTCATTACCTATTGTTTATTCGTCTATTTGAGGAAAAATCCTACTAAAATATACATTGCTTTAAAAAGCTATGATCAGTAAGAGAACTATAGAAAAATAATAAAGGAACGCTAGGTAAACGTACTGGGATATACTAAAATGTGTTTTTATAGTACAGGTATTTTAAAGTACTTCTGTGTATACGATATTTTTAGTTTTTTATTACTTACGGTAGAAGAACAAATTGGTTATTTATGTAACTTGATGATCTTGATAACGCAACAGGTACTTAAGTAAGTAATTGTCCAGATGAAAAACCGTCTTGGCGTGAATCGATTCCTAGGCGCTTAAATGTTTGCCCCTGTGCTTAGTAATCAAATCAAAAAAGCTTTATTTGTACAATTTACATGACATTGTGCGACATTAAAATATGTAATACAATTTAGTTATTTAGGTTTGAACTCTGTTTCCCACACTAGGTCGGTCCTGTGTCGTGGGAGACAGCGCTTAAAAATATGTTAAAAACAATTTTAAAGGAAACTTAAAATTAGTATTAAATTTAGTAATTAGTAATAGTTACAGTAAACGACTCCTTAACGGGAAATTGTATTATTTTGAAATTAAAAAGCAAATGGTGCCATTTTATGTGGAGTTGATGCATTAACATACCATTCCGCTTGAAGGGAATGGTCGATTTGTGACAGATTCGACATGAGTGGTGCCTCTATCGACTAAAACCTATGCCACACCTTTGCCGCGAACACGGGTATGCTCTCGCACTCTTCTGCAAACTTCTGAAGTAGTCTATTGTTTTGTTCCGGAGTTGTTTACAACTACGATATTTCCTAAAATATTCATTAAAATCAAATAACATCAAGGGCAATTTTGTTCAAAATGATTTATTCGTGATAAATAATGTATTTGTTCAGATAAATATTAACATAATGTTTATAAAAATACCTCCGCCAACAATGCATTCTTCTTCTCCATCGTTTTTCTTATGGCTTTCATTCGGTTATGGAAGGTACGTATCACCGCAATTTTGCCAAAGTCCAGCGTTTGAACATTGAGAGCTTTGTTCTATATGTTACTCATTGAAGTATGATTCTTCATTCAGGTGATCAGTCTTCTTCAGATAATCTTGACCTTGATTATCGAAAACCCCTTTGGTGTAAAATCGAGGTAGCGTGGTTCTTTCTTCACGTACTTCTAATGTACAATTATTGTATGTGAATAGTTGTGTTGGTGTAGAGGCATAAAAACCACCGGACAAATTTAATATAAACAACATTACACAATATAAGATTAGAGAGATTTTTAATTTACATGTAAAAATGTAACAATGCATTATTGCAAATTTGTTTACCTAAAATGACGCAACCTTCAAATCTGTGACACGTGACTTCAAAAGTCTATGACACGTACTGTCACAGACTTCAACCCACGCTAAGGAGAATGGTACACGCAGCTAAAGCTTTCAAAGAGAAATATTTTTCCCCGTTTTTGTTACATTGTTCAACCCCCCAACCCTTTCTCCGCAATAAAAAGTAGCCTATGTCCTTTCTCGGAGTCAAGTCTATCTGTATACCAAATTTCATTAAAATCGATACACTGGTTTAGACGGTAAATCCTAACAGACAGACAGACAGACAGACAGAGTTACTTTCGCATTTATAATATTATAGTAAGGATATTTATTTAATCAAAGTACCTTATTTGTGATCTGTGATGTCAATAAATGTCCACAGAAAAATAATGTGTTTTTTCTTTGGACATGAGACAGCGGTGTTGTCTTTGATCTAATGTGATTTGTAAATGATTCCATTGTCTTCTGTCCTGAATAATGTCCAGTTTTGTCAGTGTTCGAGTTTGCATTAAAAGTGTCAAAGTGGCGATATCTATACTAAACACCTACTAAGTCTGCGTCTCTGCGTGCTTCGTCTTCAGGTTTGTTGATTTTCGAACGGAATCTGAATCACCTTCCTCCCGTAAAAATAAAGGGAACTACACAGATAAAACCACGAGGCACTGCTAGTCAATACCATGTTACTCGAGTAATATTTATATAAAATATAAATATTATTAGAATAATATTTACTTAAAATTGAGTTTAGGGGATGATTGGCCCCTTAGATTGGTCTGTCTTATTGGAAAAAGTTTTAAAATAGTTGTCTGATGAACATATTTACAAATGGAGTATGAGAATTTAAGTTAAGTTAAATTATTATTTTGGAGTTGTTAAGCAAAACGGCCGACGGAAAGTGTCTGGGAGTATTGGGACCTTGTTTTTAAGGATATTGCCCACAACATACGTGAAAATCACTTATTAGAAAATACGTGAAGTAAGTAATGTTTGTATGTAGGTACCTTCATTATACCCCATATCTCAAAATTGGCCGTCTAAGCAAGTAAGCGAGTAAGCATGTGTTTTTAGTACTTACTAACTCTACTCAATCGTCCACATTTCATTTATCAGAAAATAGGTGACATCTGGCAGCTCTGGGATCTTACTCTACAGGGTTATTGGTAATCAGCCTGCATCCTTTTAAGGGGATGTTAGGTACATTCAATACGTCAACTTTTGTTCTACAGTTTAAAAAAATATGTTTTTTTTTCTTTTCCAAAATAAATAAAAGTGCATTTGCACGGTCTAAAAGTATCGAACTCATCGTAACAATAAGTAACGAGAGCGCGTACGCTCTTTAACGCGCAAAAAATGATGTACCGAAGTGAATAAACACTAAAAAGTCGTAAACAGTACAAAAAAGGGCAACAAATACAATTTTTTTTTGGGTTATCTATTAAGTTTTAACGAAAGTTGTAGAACAAAAGTTGTTTGTTTAAATATACAGAACATGCCCTTAAACGGATGCAGGCTGATTACCAGTAACCCTGTATAAGAAATAACAATATAAAGAAATACTAACAATAGTCCATCGCCTTTGATCTTGTGAGAAACGCTGATATTGTCTAGACACGTTGTCGCCATTTGGAAAACGTGGCACCAAAATCAAATTATAACGTACGGAAGTCGTCAGCCCTGAGCCGCACTCCCGCAATACTAGGATTGTAATGTAGGCAATGCAGGAGCGCGCTTTCCGAACGCCCCACACGATTGCCCCGTCTAGACGACTTCGTCGAACGACTGTATGGTGTGTGTTACTACTAAGCCACGAGGGCAGACAAGGCCCAAAAAACCGATTGCTACTGAATTTGTTTCCATTGAGGGGCGGCATATTTCAATATGGCTGTATGTACCTACAACGTAATAAGTTTTCGGAACATCAACATACTCGTGTCAATTCTTCGAGTTTCGGGAAGACTACTACTGATATTATAAATGCGAAAGCTTGGATGTTTGTAGCTCAATCACGTCGGAATGTCTGAACGGATCCTGTTTAATTTTGGAACGCAATACAGCCTGGAATAACACAGGAATTCTGATCCCAGGAAAGTAGTATGGTAGGACTCTTAGCAGAGTCCGCCTGGGGAAGTACCACACCTTTGCCAAATATTCTACCGCCAAGCAGTAATGTGCAAACATTACTGTGTTCCGGTTTGAAGGGCAATGATTCCAGAGAAATTACAGGGCTTAGAGACATAATATCTTAGATCTCTGGGTGACGAGCGCAGTGCAGTGCTAGG
The DNA here is from genome assembly GCA_963693475.1 of Ectropis crepuscularia. Classification (NCBI taxonomy): domain Eukaryota; kingdom Metazoa; phylum Arthropoda; class Insecta; order Lepidoptera; family Geometridae; genus Ectropis; species Ectropis crepuscularia. Next base: position 3,322,209 of record OY856341.1, read on the forward strand.
TAATGATTTGGACTATCATGTTCCAATAGCTGCGTGTTACTGTGCTGTTATGTGGCAGGCATGCTGCTTACCATCAGGCACATGACCTGCTCGTCTCGTCACTCTATACTATAAAAAAAAAAAAAGTAGCTGAAACAGGAACGATGAGGGTATACCGCGGGAGAGCGGTTGTACAGTATACCTCCTCCAATCAACTGTTCAAGGCAGTAACCTCTCACTAACAGCCATCCAACTTGCTGATCTCACTTAAGGGCTGGTATTCCAATCAAACTCTGAACTAAAGGCAACGACGTCCACTTAAAGAGAAGCATTCCAATTTAAACTTGAAACTGAGCGCAAGTTTCAATGACGAGCCTCGAACTGCAACATCTGGCTTCGATCAAAGGCTACGCCATCATTGAAGTCCTGTGGTGAAATTAACAAACTATCTTATCTTATACCTTTAAACGAGCAATTCTCGTATACCTATAGAATCTGAATCTCGGAAACGACTCGAACAATTTTCATGAAATTTAGTATGCAGGGGCTTTCGGGGACGATAAATCGATTTAGCTAGGTTTAATTTTTTTTAAACGTAATTTTGTGCGCGTTTTAGACAACGAAAAACACTAACGTTAGTATGAGACGACAAATTTCGTAACTTTGCGCGACAGTATAATAGCTCAAGCGGAAAGTTGGGCGGTCACGAAAGGGTAGATCCGGGTTCTAATCCTGACGGCTCTTTTTTTTTCAAGTTTCTTTTGTTCTTGTGAAAATCTATGTAGGTATCTAAAAATACTCAGTGGTTAAACCGAGCAAAGCTCGATCACTCAGGTACTGATAATTCTATGCAATGCCTCTCGCTTGTCATGGGAATATACGACAGTGGCGTTGGTCATCGAGGGCAAATACTTCAGTCAAAGACTACACCAATATTGAAGTCCTGTGGTGAAATTAACGAACGATGCTACTTACTACTGTCATGATTTCAAGATTGTGTTAAAAAGCCTCTAGTTCGATACGGAACCGGAAGGTGTTATTTCTCGAACATACAGGTAGCGACCCCTAGTGGTAGCTAACGGAGGGGCGAAAAGGTGGGCAGTTGCAACGGCAGGGGCAGAACAATTTGAGCCTCCATGTAGACAAGTCGACTAGAGATACGTGTGAATATATGTGAATAGATATAAAGTGGCATAGTGGTTATAATTTTATCACATTTCAGAAGTCGGATAAACCCAAAAAAAAAAAGGTACGAAGCTGAACAAATTACTATTTTCCTTTATTTTTCTACGCGCCCACTAAATTAAAATTTACTGAAATCACGAGGTGTGATGTGTGTAAGCCGTATGTAATATTATGTAATTTTGAATCCCTGCAACGCTTCTGGTCAGGGCCACACCCTGATGTTTTGTTGCAGGAGTAATAAAACTGATGTAACGGAATGTATGCAAATTCTTGACCAAGGCGACTCTTTGGTAGAAATCTGCTTTCATTGCACCAGCAATAGATTCCAATTGCGTTATTATTGGATTAGTAAGCTTTATCTGTACTTATTTTGTGATTCAGCTAATTGATTATTAATTATGTAATAGTTTAACAAAAATAAAATAAAAAGTACCCTCTATAATTTATAAATTTAAAAAAATGTGCATTAATTGAGTGAAATATTTAATAACCCGATATTATGACGATGACGGGTCGAATGTGCGCATGAATATTTGGCCAGGGCTACACTCTGGTAATACGAAAATGTGCGTTAATACAAATGTGTCTTATTGAATGCCTATAGGCAAGATTGAAGTTAATGATGAATGTTTTTTGGATTCGATTCTTTTCGGTTTTAATAAGAGTTTTACCGGTTCCGGTTTTAATTGTAACCTTCATTTGCATTATGACTAATGTTTTTTTTCTAGTACTGAAGAGTGTTTACTGTTTAAACTATATCTGATTACGATACCTGATGATCTGATTATTTTACTTTTGTTTATGATTATTTGATATTGGCGACTAAGCAACGTACGTATGCTTTCTATTACAAAGAGTACAAATTGCGAATTGTGAAAACAAGAAAAGACGTTGGTACTAATTGCAAACGGCGGGCCGGTGGATATGTCTTCTGCCGGATAAGCATGGCTTTTAATCAAAAACAGTGAAAGAGAGTACATACTAAGTGCAAACGCGGGCCGGCGGATATGTCTTCCGCCGGATAAGCATGGCTCTTAGTTGGAAACTATGAAAAGAAGGACGTACTAAGCGCAAACGCGGGCCGGCGGATATGTCTTCCGCCGGATAAGCATGGCTCTTAGTCGTAAATGAGGGGAAGTACTTACTAAGTGCAAACGCGGGCCGGCGGATATGTCTTCCGCCGGATAAGCATGGCACTTGGAAGTACTAAGTGCAAACGCGGGCCGGCGGATATGTCTTCCGCCGGATAAGCATGGCACTCGGACGTAAATGAAGAGAAGTACTAAGTGCAAACGCGGGCCGGCGGATATGCCTTCCGCCGGATACGCATGGCACTCAATCGTAAATGAAGAGAAGTACTAAGTGCAAAAGCGAGCCGGCGGATATGCCTTCCGCCGGATAAGAATGGCTCTTAGTCGGTAACTATGGAATAATGGAATAACTGTGCTCACGGGCGATGCTTTCTGCTGGTAAAGCGTGAGCTGTAATGTATTTGTCATAAATTTGGATAAGCAGATATTATGATTTTTGTTGAGGAATCGAGGGTAATGTTATTAATTATTTTGATATAAAGCAACGTTGACGAAGAGTGTGTAAGCGTTTAAAACCGTTTATTATTATAATATTGGAGCCTTTTCACGATATGAACTTTAAAAGAAGCTGACAATTTATTTAATTTGGAATGATATTTTTAAAGCTAATTTACATTATTTTGTAATCAGTATAAATGTGAAACAAAAGATCACGCAAAGGCTCCTTAGTGTTTTTGGTTGATTAGTAATTGGTACAATGTTAAAACTTTCAGTTAAGATTATGGATAATGATGTTGGTACTCCACCCGATACACTCCGTTGAATGAAAAAGGCGAGAAAGAGAAGGAGATCTTCCACATCCAGTTCAGGTGACGAACCAGCAACGGTTCGTATTCGGGAGATTCCAAGTAAGCTTAGTATTAAGAATGTTTTCCAAGAACACGGAAGAAGACTCTCGCTAGAATTCGTTTAGCAATAATAACGTTGTTCCGGAATTTGACCCATCAAACTATCGAATGCTGGCCGTAAAAGGTTAATGAGTGTACCACCATTTATGGTTGGGATGAACGACAAACTGTCCATTTTTCGTTGTAGAAACTAGTTGGTCTCGCGAAACGTAGGTTTGAGGCCTTCTCCACCGTCATTTTCACTTGGGATGAGTGGCAGGTTAAATCAACGAAAAGCTTTTCCTAGTGAAGAGAACTACGCCCGTCTGCTAGGAGAAATGTTTCATAAAATTTCAAAAGATTACGAAACTCTGTGGGACTATTTCTACGATAAGCTAACTTTAGCAAGTAGGTGCGATATTACTGGCAGGAAGGCTGTGGACTGTATAATCTTAATATGTATGAGTCTCCTGTCGCGGTGTTTGTCCGCGATGGATTCCTGAACTAGGTACTTGGCCGATTTTGTATTGAATTGGCGCGCCGTGAGCGGTCTGGTCCGGCTTGGGAGATGGGATGGTTTTTGTTTCGAATGATGGTCTTTGAATGGCGGTATCCGAGCGCGGCCGGAATGGGCCGCTAGTATATGGTATAACACATGCTCTAAATAGCGCTGAACCAGAAGATTTACTCAAATTCCTTTCTTCTCAAAAACACGACTCGTTTGCTAATTTTAGAATAAGAGAACGAAATCTCCAAAAATATAAAGGGTTGTAAAGTAGGATCTCATTCTACAGACGATAGTAGATAAATTTTGTAGTTTAACTTATCAGCATTACCAGCATCTCATTATGGAATCGGTGATTTAGTGAAAATCACCCGCAATCATTTTGATAATATTCTTGTTATTTTGTGTTACTTATTGTCAACTTTGTTTGTGGTGCAAATAAGGTCGTTTGTATTGTATTGTATGATAGTAGGAAAAATACAAAGCTTCTGTCAAACTTTGTCGGTCCATACAAAATCACCGAAGTCGTAGGGAATTACCAATATAAAAAGGAAAAATCTTCGGATTTAAAAAAAAAAAAGGGTTAAGCCATACACCCATACAGTAACGTATTAGCAGCTGATAAGATTCGACCGTGGTTCCACATCATTAGAAACACACGACTCAGATGAAAACCCATCTAGCGATGACACAAAGTAACGTTTAAAATAATTAAGTAGAGTTATTTCTGGGATTGACAGTATCGACACTTCCATTGCATGACAGAGCGGAATGTCATGATTTCAGATTATAGTAATTTATTTTTATTTGAGTTCCTAGTTTTATAAAATACCTAATATCTAGCGATTTATGATATTTTATGGTCTTATTGTGTAGATATTTAGTGGTATAAAATGTTAAAGTTAATAGCTAGTCATGACTTAAGGGTATCTGATGGATATTTCAAACATAAGTGAAAACTCGCAAAAGCTGTATTAACTGTACAGTCGTTAAAGCATTGCATGAAGAGGTGTAAGTTTGTGTTACTTGTAGCCTTGCGCCATGAATATAAGATAGGGTATATTTATCGTTAATCATAATTTATCATCAATAATTATCATTTTGATAACCTCAATAGGCAGAATTTGTTGAATGGTCACTAAGATATATAAAACACGTTTAATTTACGAAAAGATTTGTTGTGAAATTCTATTCCATCAATAAAAATGTAGTGATGAATTTGTAAAGTTCGTAGAGCTTCTTGAAGTAATGGTTTTTAATAGGCTTAGCTACGGTAGTTGATGTATGTATTTATGATTTGTTTGTGTATGCCGGGAGACAACACGATGTAGGATGGCCGAATGTCATGATTTCAAGATTGTGTTAAAAAGCCTCTAGTTCGATACGGAACCGGAAGGTGTTATTTCTCGAACATACAGGTAGCGACCCCTAGTGGTAGCTAACGGAGGGGCGAAAAGGTGGGCAGTTGCAACGGCAGGGGCAGAACAATTTGAGCCTCCATGTAGACAAGTCGACTAGAGATACGTGTGAATATATGTGAATAGATATAAAGTGGCATAGTGGTTATAATTTTATCACACTACTATGCAATGCCTCTCGCTTATCGTTGAACATACGATAGTGGCGTTGGTTATCGGGGGCAAAGATTGGTGGCACGCAGTCTAGTGCAGTATCGAGAGATCCTTCTAGAAGTAATAATTGTTTGTTTACGAGAAATAGTTTCATTCTCAGAGTTGTTGTTTCCAGATAATTGTGATAAAAGCACGCATATTATTGCCAGTATATTCTTATCATGAGTTACGATAAAAATGAGCTGTATCACATAAGAAAGAAATATGGAAAAGGAAAGAAAAATACGTGCACGACAGATTATCTCTCTCTGCGTGTGTTTTTACGTATATATATTCACATCTACGATACTTATATACGTTGTATTCTGCTATCTTAATATATATAAATCTCCTGTCACGATGTTTGTCCGCCATGGATTCCTAAACTACTTAACCGATTTTAAATTAAATTGGTACACCGTGAGCAGTCTGGTCCAACTTGAGAGATAGGGTAGTTTTATTTTTCGATTAATAGTCCTTATATGACGAAATCCGAGCGAAGCCGGAACGGGCCGCTAGTTGTTATATATGTATGTCAAAGTTTGGATGCTTAGATGTTTGTTGCTCAATCATGTCAGAACGCCTGAACGGCTTAGATTTAAATTTAAAACACAGATTGATTACAGCCTTGAATATAATGTAGACTACCCTTCATCCCGGTAAAAAGACGATTATATTTTATTTGATTTGTAAATTAATTTAAATACGTTTTAATAAAACGTAAAAAGGATTGTGCATAAGAAAGACCTAAAGACAATGATAAAATAAATAAAAAAATTGACTTGATTTGTAAAAAATCTAAATCAAAAGTTTGATCAGTACAGTGTAAATTGAGCTGATTGCCTTATTTATGGTTTGACCAATAAATTATCCTTCTAAAACTTACAAGTTTAAGCAAACTGGTATGTTAGGCCACACTAATATTTCTGTTTTTATTTTCTATTTACTTTTACTGATTACTTAAACACGCCACAGTCATGGGAAAATAGTTAAGTAGTTAAGTCACATATTTTCACTTAAAAATATGAAGTGGTACTCATATTATTAAATGTAAATGCTTGGATTTTCATAGCTCGACCCCGTCGTAACGTCTCAATGTGTTGGGCTAAACTTTTGGGCTTTGAAACACAATAAAGTATGGAATAACACCTATGTGTTATTCGAAATAATGTCGAAATAAAAAGTAGCCTATGCTACTTTTTATTTCGACATAATTGCGGGAACAGCAACTATGCGGATAACACCGCAATGCTCTGCTAGTCATCATCATCATCATCACTACATAGTATAAAACAGTCACTTCCCACGTCTGCCCGTCCCTTTATATGCTTTGATCTTTAAAACCACCAAACAGATTTTGGTGCGGGATTTTAATAGATAGAGTAATTCAAAAGAAAAGTTTATTTGTATCATAAGTGCATCAAACAGCAGAGAAACACTGATAATTTTAAAGTTTTCTAATGAAATGTCACATAAATATAAACACATTTTTTGCGTATTACACTGCAAACGCGGACTGAACCCTATGAGCTTGATCAAAATAATGTACACCAGCATTTGCACCCTTTTAAAATGTCTACAAAAAAATCTGCAATAATATATTGGTGGTGGTGGACAATTCACACACAACACCATCTGACCCCAAACTAAGCAAAGCTTGTATGATGGCGGCCAGATAACTGATATAATACTTTTATAGTTTTAAATACATACTTATATGTCTACCAGCAGCGCCCCACTGTGTTACCCGCGTAGTTCCCGTTCTCTTGTTTTTCCGGGATAAAAAGTAGCCTATGTGTTTTTCCAGACTATAATCTATCTGTGTTCCAAATTTCAGCCCGATCCGTTCATACGTTAGGACGTGATTGAGAAACAAACATCCAAACATCCATATATTGACATTTATAATATTAGTAGGATCTCTTAGAAATAACCCACAATAACTATTTTTATTAGTATATTTATGTAGTATCAAATATTGCACCCCTGCGAAGCCGGGACACGGGTCGCTAGTCTATACTAATATTATAAAGCTGAAGAGTTTGTTTGTATGTTTGTTTGTTTGAACGCAAGGATCTCTGGAACTACTGGTCCGAATTGAACGATTCTTTCTTTGTAGGATAGTCCATTTATGGAGGAAGGCTAGGCTATTTAACATTACGCTACTATCAACAGGAGCCGAACAGGAGTGAAAAATGTACAAAAACGGGAAAAATATTGCTTTTTGAGAGCTTTCGTTGCGTGACAGCATAGGTATGTCATATTTTAAAGGTTGCGTCATTAGAGCCTAAATAACCGAATTTGTTCAAAATTTGAATTGGTACGACCGAATTTCGATAGATGGCGTAGCAACGCGCGCGCGTTCAGCTAGTAATAAATAAACCTAAAAACTCAAAAAGTTTCAACAGTTAACGTGAAATTTTCCAAAGTCGTGTATTGTAAGACCCGAGTGTATATCAAAACATTATCCAACTAAGTTACCGACGATCCTCGCATTCCACGTGTATTCGTATATACAGACAAACAAGATCAATGAGGCTTAAGGCTTAAGGCTATTATATTGTTAAAGTTTTGAATGAGGGTTGTCTCGAATTAGAACTTCAGTTTGTTTGTCTAAATAGGGGATACAAGCTTTGTTACTATTTAAGCCAGTTAGAAATTTTCAAAGGTATTGTGGTGATTTTTATTTAAATTTACTTACTAACAAAGCCAATAAAACATGGCTCACACTCATGGCAAACTGGCCAACGCCCTTTCTGGCCCAAAATATTACCCTGACCATTCAGCGTGGGAATTCCGTCATCATTACCATTATTTCCAGCCTTAATGACATACAAGACATACATACATAAACAGCCCACTAAATGTTCCCACGGCTGGGGCTATGGGCCTTCTTCGCGCGAGGAGAGAGATAAGACCACAATCGACCACGCTGGTCCACCGTGGGTTGGTGGATGACACATGCCCTCGAAAGTGTTTAGGTACATTTTATTTCCTCACGATGTTTTCCGTCACCGTTTTTTAAGTTGGGGACGGACATTAGCTACATGACCTCGGTAAGACAGTACGCGTGGGATTTGAGCCCTGGCCTTCTGGATCGGCAGCCGCCGTTCTCTCGACTAGACCTTTAATTATGGCTAATTTATGGCTGGTCTACCCATAAATTTGCCTTAATGATGCGGCTAAGTTACGGCTGGTCTACTTAGCTAGCCTTAATGACGCGACCACTAAGTTCAGGCCTCTATACTCGTATTTCTTATCATACCATCTTTATCGGTGAATAAAGTCCAGGACGTCTACTCTGTTTCTACGAAAACGAAATTTCGAAAAAAAACTCTCGACTTTCCTTCTCTCGTTCTACTTCGTTTCGTCCGATACAACATTGTTTGACGTTTAAATGTTCTAAGCATACTCTAATTAGAGTAGGCTTAGAACATTTAAACGGACAAAACGACGGATCGAAGTAGAATCGGAGTTGAAAAATCGCGAGTTTGTTTCGAAATTACGTTTTCGTTGAATTAGAGTAGACGTCCTGGATCGGAAAGCAACAGTATCAACTAATATATTTACCTATAGTTTTACTATTGTTTAATGTTATCTTTCATCAAAGTTCTTTAACCAGCGTTTGAATAGTGCTTTGAAATTCATCTACAAAATGACGACACAATATACCCTGAGATTATTACAAAAAAAATAGCTCCCCGTGACAGTGTATGACACTGCCGTGACCAGGATTCGAACCTGGGTTACTACGGCCACAACGTAGGGTCCTAACCACTAGACGATCACGGCTATCGGAGCAGGTGACGGGGTCCGCCGAAATTGGCTTCACTTGGAATATTCGCGACAGAAACTGGAGCACTTTCACTTTACTGCGCGCGAGTGCGGACCGCGCGACGGTGGGTGCAGCGTAATAGATTGCTAATATTAAAAACTCTAATATTATGTATCTTATGTGTAAAAGTAGGGAATGCTAATACATTTTTGAAACGAAATTCCTTACGGTAGGCTTGGAACAACTTTATTTACTTCTGACATTTTTCATTTGTTTTTTTATAACATGTGACGAGTTTACTTTTGAGTTTAGTTTATATTTGAATGTATGAAGAATACAAATTGTGACGAATTTACTTTGTGGCGAATCGCCTATAACCCGACGTAACTGAGCGAATACTAAAGTCGAACCAACGGGAAAAAAAAGTGTCCGTGGTTCGATTGATCGAACTAAATTGTCGAACCACGTGGCCTGGAGGGAATATTCTAACATCTAACATTTTGTTGTGTTAGGACTCTTGGCAGAATCCGCTTGGGGAAGTACCACACCTTTGCCAGTTAGTCTACTGCCAAGCAGTAATGTGCAAAAATCACTGTATTCCGGTTTGATGGGCAATGTTTCCAGTGAAATTACAATGCTTAGTGATATAATATCTTAGATCTCTGTGTGACGAGCGCAGTGCAGTGCTAGGTGATGATTTGGACTTTCATGTTCCAATAGCTGCGTGTCACTGTGCTGTTATGTGGCAGGCATGTTGCTTACAATCAGGCACGTGTCCTGCTCGTCTCGTCATTCTTTATTTTAAAAAAAAATGCAACAAATTAATACATTATTCAACAAATATTTTGTAATAACTATTTGATGTTAATTACAAGCCCTTCAGACAAATCTGAAGAAACAGGCAGCAACAGACATACCACACAGCAGTAAGGCGGACTCTGCTAAGAGTCCTACCACTACTAATTATATTCCCATCTTAGTGCTTATATTCTTTATCGTGCATACGTTACGCAATTATTAACAGTGATTTTATCCAAGTAGTTTTGTTTCCGTTATATTCCCACGACCAGTATGTAAGCCTAACTGCCTTCGCATATGCATACCTATGTGTTCTAAATTTCTACTCAATCCAGCGTGACTGAGAAAAAAACAAACATTCTAACATCTGAACTTTCGTATTAATAATATTAGTGGGTATTATTCTACTATCATAAGTTACGGCTGGTCTAGTCGGGAGAACGGCGACTGCCGATCCGGAGACCCCGGGTTCAAACCCCACACGCACCACTGTTTTTTCGAAGTCATGTGCGTAATGCCGCTAACTTAAAACAGTGAAGGAAAACATCGTGAGGAAACCGACATGTACCTAGAATCTTTCGAAGTCATGTGTCATCCACCAATCAGTACTGGGCCAGCGTGGTGGATTATGGCCTTAATTCTCTCCTTGCGAGAGAAGGCCCCGAGTCCCAGCAGTGGGAACGTTTAGTGGGCTGTTGATGATGATGATTATTCTACTCAATAGGGATTTATGAAAATTGTACGGGTCCCTCAATGAGAATACGAGATTCACTCTTGTCGTATTCATACAAAAAGGGGATGCTTCAGTTCCAAGAATATTTATCACATTTTTCGTACGAAATTACTATCGTAGGCAGGACGACCGTAGAGCTACATCGTAGATCGTAGACGAAACGTGTAGGCGTAGCACATGTGATGCGCACGCGTCAACAACGCACAGAATAATCTGCCTTTACCGCGAATGGTTTCATTTTAACATCAGGTGAGATGTCGGTCAAGTGTAAACCTATAAAAAGAAAAAATAAAAGTGGCCAAGTGCGAGTGGGACTCCCGCACGAAGGTTTCCGTACCATTAGCCAATAAACGGCGAAAACCTCTAGCTTTACTCGAATTCCGTATACATAAACCATCGTAGTTTCCACAGAAAGGCATTCACGCAAAAGTTTTCCTGAAAATTTTGATTTCACCTTACGATTTTAACGACGAGGTCGAATGCGTGTTTAAGTGTACTAGTGGCGCCATCTAGTTTATTTGAAACGGACTAATCGAGCAAAAAACGGTAAAAAAACAAGTTTGTTGTACGGGCGCCCCCGTTAAATAAGTATTTGTTTTATTTTTAGTATTTGTTGTTATAGCGGCAATAGAAATATATCTGTGAAATATCTGTGAAAATTTCAACTGTCTAGTTATCATCGTTCTTGAGATACAGCCTGGTCACAGACGGACGGACGGACGGACGGACTGCCGAGTCTCAGTAATAGGGTTCCGTTTTTACCTTTTGGGTACGGAACCCGAAAAATAACACGCTTTTATTAACTTGGTTGTATGTATCTCAATGAATCTGCAGTTTATAAGTGAGCTGCTTTAAAAGAACAGATTTGACAAAGATATTTCTGTACACCATGGGTGGCGCTATTGTTTCATTTTAGGAACATCATGTTTATTTCTATCACAACAGTAAACTAACGACATATACATAATGAGGTCTAGTTTTAAGCACAAGTATAACTGTAATAGAAGGCTTCGCCTCTCTAAAATGTTTCATTTTGATAAAAATATTGACGCCACGCTTGGAAACGAAATGTACATTGTACAACTCTATCTGACAGACATGTATATTTTCATCATGGTAACGCCTAATCACTACATAGTATGAAACAAAGTCGCTTTCTCTGTCCCTATATCCCTATGTATGCTTAAATCTTCAAAGCTACTTTTTTTCTTCGTTTTTTAGATAGAATGATTCAAGAGGAAGGTTTTTATGTAAAATACATGCATAGTATAGAGACAGACACTGATAATTTTCAAGATTTCTAAAACAATGTAAATTAACACAATTATTGCGCTTAAATTATAAATAATAAATATAAATATTGGTGGACAATTCACACACAACACCATCTGACCCCAAACTAAGCAAAGCTTGTGTGATGGCGGCCAGATAGCTGATATAATACTTATATAGTTTTAAATACATACTTATTATACATAGAAACACCCAGACACAGTGCAAACATTTGAATTCATCACACAAATAATTGCACTGGGTGGGAATCGAACCCACGACCCTCGGCTTCGCAGGCAGAGCTACTACCAACTAAGCCACGAGGCCAGTCAATTGCAAACGCTCAGTGAACCCTATGATATAGATCAAAATAATGTACTGCAGTATTGTACACTTTAAAAAGGTCTACAAAAATGTTCATAATGGTACATGTCTACCTCTTAGGAATAACCCACAATAATCATTTTTATTAATATATTTAGTATCAGTATTGCACCCGTGCGAAGCCGGGGCGGGTCGCTAGTTAATTATAAAGTCACTAACAAACATCTGGAACCTTCTCGATCCCGTCAAAGTCTGGAGGCGTCTGGCATTGCTTCCTCCCGTCCCGCGCCGTCCATCACGCACTACCTAGACGTTCACCTTCTTAGCGTCATTCTAACACAAGTACGGACACCTAACTAAGTAGCACCTAAGTATGAACATGTATGGAAAGAAATATTACCTATCCCAGAGCGGATGAGAAAGGACACTTGATCTAGATTCACTAAAATCACGCAGTGAGTACTTTCTCGTTTGAGTCCCTTGGTCCTTTAGTATATACTAGTAGCATCACGCGGTTACATCTTATATTTACCAATCCTGTAATTTTCCCGGGATGAAAGTAATATAGGTACATGTTTTTCCAGACTATCAACTACGAGTATGTTTGTACCAAATATCATCCTTTTTTTTTAAATAAAGAGTGACGAGACGAGCATGTCATGTGCCTGATGGTAAGCAACATGCCTGCCACAAAACAACACAGTGACACGTAGCTATTGGAACATGAAGAGCCCAAATCATTACCTAGAACCGCACTGCGCTCGTCACCCAAAGATCTGAGTTGTTATATTTCTAAGCCCTGTCTGTAATTTCTCTGGAAACATTGCCCTTCAAACCGGAACACAGTAATGCTTGCACATTACTGCTTGGCGGTAGAATAACTGGCAAAGGTGTGGTACTTCCCCAGGCGGACTCTGCCAAGAGTCCTACCACTACAAACAAACTACAAACACTACAAAACCTCATCTATACTTCCAATTGCTTTTAATAAATAATACTTTTGATTCGGTAGTTTTTGACAAACGTACATGAATACAGACATTAGCATTTGCAACATAAGTAAGATTTTCTTCATAAATCAGACAAGGTTAGCTTTAATTCAATACTTTACATAATAAGGAAATAAAACAATAAAAAATAGCTCCTCCGTGACAGTGTATGACACTGCCGTGACCAGGATTCGAACCTGGGTTACTACGGCCACAACGTAGGGTCCTAACCACTAGACGATCACGGCTGTCGGAGCTGGTGAGAGGTTTGACAAAATGCTAAAAGCCTTTTAAGCAAAATAACGGTATAAGAGCACTTTCACAATAATTATCAACGGTCCAGCGAACGCGTTAAAAGCCAGAAGAGTGCAATTTTTCAATCTGCGTGGTCATTACTTTGACGGTTTACGACGGCGACACACAGTCATTAAACGGCTAAGGGACTAACTGGGAACTAAAATCATGTACTTAGTGGTCCGCCGAACATTAATGTTGCTAAAATAAGCTTTTCGTTTAGTTAATTGAGAAAATGTGTTGCATAACCAGCCTACTGAATATTCCCACTGCTGATACTAGGAGCCTTTTCTCACAAGGGCTGAGTCAAGACCATAATAGTCCACTACACTGGCCCAATGCAGTTCGGTGACACATGACATAACACAAGACAGTAGTGCGCGTGGATTTGAACCTGGGGCTCCGAATCTGCAGTCGCCATTCTCCCGACTAGACCAGCCGTAAGTCTAGGCCTGTGGACAACTGGCGGCTGATTATGATGCGACGAAATAACTAAATAAGCGCAAGTAATACGTTTTTTTAGTAATTAAAGCTGTAGACCACTGTTACTTTATAATAGTCCTCCTTTACAACGATATTTGTAGCACCAATAAAGCCATATATATTATGTTCCCATTCATATTAAACAACAGAAAGGTCAACCATACCTTCAACTTTTAATATCCGTTCAACAGTTTGTTGTCGCCTAGTTAATTTTATTTCCATTTGCAACGACCGTGGCACGTCCCGCGAAGCCCGTATTATAACTTTTCAAAGCCCAACTTTTATCGGCTTAGCCTTGTTTGCGTTCACATAAATACACAAGTTAACAATTTAAAACAAACAAGAAGGAAGGATGGACATTTGATGTGTCCAGTGGAAATTATGACTTTTTAATGGTGTTATTGTATGATGTTGTATTGTTTTTGGTAACCCAAAAAGTGTGAGATGTTTTCGGCCAAGACAATAAATGTTGTTTTTTGTGTCGTGTCTGTTTTCGATATCGTAAAGCCTTATTACACTTAGCTAACGTTAGTCGACTGAATCTAGTCTTTTTTTTATTTTTTTTTAAATAAAGAGTGACGAGACGAGCAGGACATGTGCCTGATGGTAAGCAACATGCCTGCCACATAACAGCACAGTGACACGCAGCTATTGGAACATGAAGAGTCCAAATCTGGTTTGACTGGCCTCGTGGCTTAGTGGGTAGTAGCTCTGCCTGCGAAGCCGAGGGTCGTGGGTTTGATTCCCACCCAGTGCAAATATTTGTGTGATGAATTCAAAAGTTTGCACTGTGCCTGGGTGTTTTTATGTATAATAAGTATGTATTTTAAACTATATAAGTAATAAATCAGCTATCTGGCCGCCATCATACAAGCTTTGCTTAATTTGGGGTCAGATGGTGTTGTGTGTGAATTGTCCACCAATATGTATGTATTATAAATCAATACCTAGCATTGCACTGCGCTCGTCACCCAGAGATCAAAGTTGTTATGTCTCTAAGCCCTGTCATTTCTCTGGAAACATTGCCCTTCAAACCGGAACACAGTAATGTTTGCACATTATTGCTTGGCGGTAGAATAACTGGCAAAGGTGTGTTACTTCCCCAGGCGGACTCTGCTAAGAGTCCTACCACTGCTAACCTATTTGTTGATACCTATTTTGTCCTACCACTACTATTAAATTCAGTGAAGTGTGTAGCATTCCAGATTCATACTCCGCTCACATTGATAGTAGCATAACGTTAAATAGCCTATTATAGCCTTCTTCGATAAATGGACTATCCAACAGAAAAATAATCTTTCAATTCGGAGCAGTAGTTCCCGAGATCCTAGCGTTCAAACAAACAAACAAACTCATCAGCTTTATAGTATTAGTATAGTTAAGTGGTAGTTTGGGCTCTTTTATTATTAAGTATTCAATCGTAAAGCTGTGTAATTACTTAAGAGTGCGCCTAGTGCTAGGAAAAAATCAGATTTCACCCGCGCGAGGCCCTTCTTAATAAGATATGCATAAAGTCGAGAATAGCATGACACAGTTTGGAGGGGAAATCAATATTAAATCGGAAGTCAATTTTTGACAAAGTTTTATTTAATTACTCAATAATTAAACATAAATTTAAAAAAAGTTTTCGGTTACTTTAATAGAACGTAAAACTAGGAGTTTTATTAACAAAAAATTATGTGGGGTCATCGCTGATAATTTCGAGTACTCGAATTAAAATAGGGTTTTTCGATGCCATTTTTTTTTTGTGTGAAAAAATGTGATCTATGTTTAAAATTCTATGCGGTTATTGTGCTTCTTCTTGATTTTACCCACACGTCAATTTTTTTTTTGCTATAGTTTTTAGTGTCTTAGCATCAGTGAGCGGCGTTGAAAATGTCCTTTTTTCGTTTTCTGGCACTAGGCGCCCCCTTAAGTCTTAAGTTTAGTTCAGATATAAACAACAAACGCAATTTCCAATGCATCAGACCTGTCGAGTGCAGGCATTCATTTTGTCCCCTGTAGAGTATTAATATTACGTCAGACGTTTACCCATTTGTGCGTTTCCAATATCTGAGTTGAATCGTGGCTGAAATCATCGATATAAATCAATGGATGTGCCCTCCCATACTCCACCACCTCCCACACTTAAGGTGCACGGAATTGTGTTATCGTTGGGAAGAAGTGAGGCCACTCTTTCCGTTTTAGTCGATTGTAGGAAGCGGTGAACGCCGGACGTTTATAGGTTTATACCTATCGCTATTCACATTACATATTCACAGACAGACATGACTTAAGTAATTAGGGGTACTTTAGTGGTGTACCTCCAAGCGTGCCTGGTTGCAATGCGGTCCTGGTGGATCTCGATCACCTAGGAACGCAATGCACTAGGACGGTGTACCCCGGTAACAATGGTTAGTAATGTACCTACGGGTACATCACTAGCTATTGGCTAAAATACCACACACACTACACAAGCACACCACATATACACCACATACATACACTCATTAGGCACGCAACCACACACACACATACAGATCACAATCACGCCTCACTTAGTAAGTACACCACCACACTCAACTACACTCAGACACACTATACAAGCCTACACATACGGCCGAACCGTGGCGGCCTATATCCACAACTCCGGCCCGCAAGGCCCTGGGGCACCAAATACCCCCAAAAAGTTGCGCCACACATACCAAGGGCAGGTTGTGTGTGAGATTTTTAAAACCCAGCTCAAAAACCCTAATGTCGGCACAAAGAAAAAAGATTTTACCCCAGGAGGGTACCACTGGCTCAGCCAGCGGAGAATCCCTCACCGAGCCCAGCTCGGTCTGCCCCTCGTATTCTGGGGGGGGCAACTTGTGCTCTCAACCAGGCTCCAGCCTGGATTTATCAGGCCTCATGAAGGCAATCCCAGCAACTCAACCCTCCGTCAAGTCGCCGTGGACTGTAGTCACGCATAAGCGTCCCTGCAAAAGGGAGTCCACCGACGCGAAGGCTGACACCCAAACCCAAGGGCAGAAGAGCAGACCAGAACGCGTTCGCCATAACAGGCGCGCGAGAAGGAAAGCACTTCAGCCAAACAAACCCAAAATTATCGCAGCAGCGGAAACGCAGCGCGAAATCACACCATCCACCTCTACAGGGGCGGGACCACCACCGCCACCACCACCACCAGTTCCCAGCCAATCGGGGAAGAAAAGGAAACCGAGAGGTGCTCGCGGTAGACGGACCGCTGCGATGGCTCCCATTCCTGAAAAGGAACAGCAGGGGAAAGGGTCTTCGACGGACGAGAGAGCTTCATCGAAGCGCGCTCGCCTGGACGAGACCCAATCTCCCAGAGGGGACGCCAAACGCGCGAAGACCGACCCAAAAGCAAAACGGACGGTGAGCTACGCAGACGCGGCTCAATCCCACCTGAAGGTGGTGATTACTACCGTCCCGCAGAGGGACCTCTCGCAGACCCAGGCAGAGGCGGTGAGGGTAGCTGTTGCTGGCAAAGTTATCCAAACCGCACTGTCTCCATCTTCCTCGAGCGCGCCCGCACCGTCTTTCCGCGGTCGACCCTTCCTGTTGGACGGGGCGTTAGCGATGTGGTGCGAGGACGCGAATTCGCTCAGGTGGCTGGAAAAAGAGGTGAAAAACATCGAGTCACCAATTCCTGACACCACCCTCACGGTCATCAGGCAGTCGGACATGAAGAAGAAGCTCAAGGCTGGGCTTCTAATTCATACCAGCATTACCGACCCTGCCATACTGCAGCGAGTCCTTTGTGCCCAGAATCCGTGGTACAAGGTGGACTCGTGGCAGTGCTACGATATGACCGTGGACGACCAACCACAGGACGCTATGGGCTCCGAGGATAAGGTAGTGCACCTTACCCTGGGAATACCTGAAGACCAGAAGCAGACGATCCTGGACCGAGACCGCCGGGTAGCCCACATTACGGGGAGTGGGTACATCCGCTTCTTCTCCACAGTCGAAGCGAAAACGGCAGGAACACAACCCGTAAAAACAACCTCAACGAGTGAGACTGAAGCAAAGGAGACGTCGACTCCGGAGCCCTCAGCTTCCGCCCTCAAACAGAGTTTGAGCGAGGTGGAAGTAGTCTCACCGTTGCCGAGTGAGGGGTGCTGCAGCAGTGACGAAGATGGCGTCCTGCGAAGCCCATAGCCCCCTCAAGTTCATCCAGACCAATCTCCAGCACAAGCAGATAGCGGCGGCCACTCTACGCAGAGTGCTGGAGAAGAACAGCAAGACCGTCGCCATGATCAAGGAGCCCTGGATCAAAAATAATAAAATCTGCGGTCTCAGTAACATCGGAGGTAAGTTAATGGTAGACACTACTGTTGAAACCCCAAGAACATGTATTTATATGCCTAAAACAACAACAGCCACTTTGCTTAACCAATTCTGTTCTAGAGACCTCACAGCAGTGAGACTTACTACAGAAAACCAAACCGTCTTAGTACTAGCATCAGTGTACCTGCCGGGTGAGGGGGATATTCCCCCAAAAGAACTGGCCGACCTGGTACAACACTGCGAAGAACATCACTGGGAGCTGATCGCATCCGCGGACAGCAACGCTCACCACTCGCTGTGGGGAAGTAGAAATACCAACAAAAGGGGTGAGTCCTTAGCCGAATATTTATTCCAGACAAACCTCAACATTATGAACAGGGGTACGGAACCTACTTTTGTAAGCTCTAGGTACCAAACTATCATAGATATTACACTGGCAACCAACGCGGTGGCTAGCCAAATCGAGGGATGGCACGTATCAAACGAGCCATCTTTTGCGGACCACCGCCGCGTTTGTTTCCAACTGCGATATAAGTCAACAGACCCTGTTCCATATCGTAACCCCCGTAAAACCGATATAACAAGGTACACAGCATTATTAAACAAAACATTAGGAAACACACACCTAACTGACACAACACTTTGTACAAACAACATAGAAACGAACGTACAATTCCTAACAAAAACACTATTGGATAGTTACAAACTGGCATGTCCGGTGGTAAAATCAAACAACGTAGGTAAGGGTTCTTGGTGGGGGCCAGAACTCGAGAGACTACGCCATAAACTAAGGTCGCTCTATAACAGGGCAAAAAACACCAGATCCATGGTGGACTGGGACAACTACAAAGCTGCACAAAAGCATTACAAGAGGCGAATCAGGTTCCGCAGAACGGAATCCTGGCACAACTTCTGTAATAGCATAAATTCAACAAACCAAGCCGGAAGAATAAAGAAAGTTCTAGCCAAAGGCGAGCTCAACCTCCCGGGCTCCCTAAAAAAGGAAGACGGCACTTACACAAACACAGACAACGAAACAAGTGCAGTACTTCTGGAGACTCACTTTCCTGGATGCCAGATCACAGGAGAACCAGAGTGGCCAGAAGAAAACCACTGCACACCAACAACCCAAGAATGGGAAGTAGCAAATAAGGTAGTAACCGCGGATAGAATAAAATGGGCACTTAAAAGTTTCAAACCTTTCAAATCCGCAGGGCTGGATGGTATATTCCCAGCGTTACTACAATGGCAACCAAACCAGGTAACAGAGCACCTTTTACCAATTTATAGGGCCTGTATAGCCTTTAAATATATCCCGAAAACATGGAGGGAGGCGAAAGTAATTTTCCTACCAAAACCCGGTAAGGAGGACTACACGCACGCCAAATCGTTTAGACCTATTAGCCTAACGTCTTTCCTTCTAAAAACGTTAGAAAGATTAGTGGACCGACACTTAAGAGATGGGGCACTAAAACATAAACAACTGCATCCTCAGCAGCACGCATACAGAAAGGGTAGATCAACAGAGTCAGCATTGCATATGGTTGTGCACAAGATAGAATCGGCTCTCACAAACAAACTTTCAACACTTGCAGCCTTTATAGACATAGAGGGGGCATTTGATAAAACAATGCACAACAGCATAAACCATGCTCTATGCAAACTCAAGGTCGAACCAGTGATGAGGAACTGGATCACCGAGTTGGTCAGTAAAAGAGCAGTCCAGATAGTGATGAACACTACCATAAGGGCAAAGGTAGTAAAAGGATGCCCCCAGGGTGGCGTCCTATCACCACTATTATGGAACACAGTAGTAGACAGCCTCCTAAAGACGCTAAATAACAGAGGGTACACTACTATTGGTTATGCGGATGACCTCACTATACTGATTAGCGGAAGCGCTGAAAATGTGCTATGTAAGTCCATGCGCTCGGCTCTTCAGATTGTAGAGAAATGGTGTGGCGAACATCAATTGTCAGTAAATCCGAAAAAAACAGAGCTCATTCTTTTCACCAACAAAAGAAAGTTACCAGAACTACAACTCCCAAAATTATTTAATACCAAACTCACCCTATCATCGCAAGTGAAGTATCTGGGCATCATCCTTGATAATAAACTGAACTGGGCGAGTCATATAGATACAAAAATTAAGAGGGCCTGTCTAACTTTTTGGCAATGCCGGAGACTCATTGGGAGAAAATGGGGTCTCAATCCAAAAATTACACTGTGGTTGTACACTTCAGTGATTAGACCCTCTCTGACCTACGGATCAGTTGTGTGGTGGCCCAGAACACAACTGACCACAATAAAAGCCAAACTCCAAAGTCTGCAACGCCTGGCAAGCCTAGCAGCCACTGGATGCATGAAAACCACACCATCAGCCGCTTTGGAGTATCTCTTAAATTTGAGACCTCTACACTTAGTCATACAAGAGGAGGCCACTGCAGCCGCCCTGCGACTAAGAGCTCATGGACTATGGAAACAGGGTACAGAAACAGAACACACAAAAGTTCTGAAACGGGTGCTGAAAGAAATACCACTTCTTGAGGCACCCATGGATAGAACAATATGCCAACACGTCTTTGATCGAAGATACAATATCCAACTTAATGCAGAATTAAAAGACAGCTCTGGTAGCAGAGAAGTAAGGATATATACAGACGGCTCCAAAACCTCACAAGGTACAGGAGCCGGTGTCTTCTCAAATGATTTAAACATAAAAATATCAACATCACTAAGTAAGTTAAACACAATCTTTCAAGCCGAATGTATCGGTATCACCAGGGCGGCACAGGCGATCGCAGCCAGAGATGTCGGGGACTTAAACATCAAAATTGTCTCCGACAGCGCGTCAGTGCTTCAAGCCCTAAAAAACAACACTATAACCTCTGTCCTTATACTGGAATGTCACAATGCACTCCAATCCATAACAGGGACGAACAGAGTAACCCTGCAATGGATTAAAGGACACAGCGACTCACTAGGTAATGATGCAGCAGATGAACTGGCCAAGAGAGGAGCAAAGGCAATAACATACGGTCCGGAACCTTTAATGCCTATACCTCAGGCCCAAATAAAATCATGGCTGCAGGAAAATACCGAAAAAGCACATTCAATGGAATGGGGAAACATTGAAGGTTGCAGGCAAACAAAAATTGCTGTTCCGGTAGCAACAAAAAAACTTGCCCGCAACCTTATCAGACTGAGCAGGGATAGGATCCGTAAAGTCATAGGTACTATGACTGGCCACTGTCCCCTTAACAAACACTTATTCAATTTAGGTGTAACAGATAGCCCTCTGTGCAGAGGATGCATGGAGGAAGAAGAAACGCCACAGCATGTGATTGTGGAATGCAGGAGCGTGGCGGATCAACGGGCAGAATTCCTCCACTCCCCAGCAGCAGTCCCGGAGGCCTTCAACAACCTGAATAGGTTGCTTGCCTTCTGGGATAGCCTGGGATGGTTGGAGTGATAGGGAAGTATGAGCCACGCACAATGGCCCACTTTGAGAGGCTAAGTGCGGAAACAGCCCCGTCAAACTAAACTAACTAAACTAAACCTATCGCTATTCGTTGTCCATAACCAAAATAAGTAGAACCGTAACATACCTCGCCGCTAGCAATTCTAGGGGTCAAGTAGATTGGTAGTTGTGAACCACTCACGCCGCACAGAGACGCTGTTTGTTAACAATTCCAAGGTGCTCAGGGCACATCTTGTGATATATTGGGCATATATCGTTTCTGAAATCCGGCTGAAATCGTTTCTAAATAAGATACCTAGTTGAAAGCTGGTTAGCTATAGAGGCTGGTGTTTCAGGAGGCGGAGGTAATGCTTAAAAAGGTAAAGATTTGATTTGAGTTTGTTTCATTTCTTTTGGATATAAAATACTTATTATAACCAGTTCTGTTTAACTAAATCAAAAATTGTACGTATTAGGTACTTTGTTTGTACTTATTTTTTACTTTTTACCCGACTGAAAGAATGGTTATGTTTTTCGCGCGTCTCTTGTCTTTTGTCTTATATATAAAATTCTCGTGTCACAATGTTAGTTACCTTACTCCTCCGAAACGGCTTTACTGATTTTTACCAAATTTTATATTCATATTCACTAGGTCTGAGAATCGGCTACTATCTATTTTTCATACCCGTAAGTCATACCCGGGTTGTTCACCCCTAAAATTTTTTTGTAAATTTTTACACAACATTTTTTTTTATAATGTGGCATTAAAAAATTCATAGAACCCTAAGTTTTGACCCTTTTATCACCAACCCCTATTTTTTAATAGCCATTTTAATAATTTAATCATTTGACAATGAACTCTTCCTAAACGGCGGGTCCGATTTGAATGTTTTTTTTGTGTGTGTACAAGTGGATTCGAGGATGGTTTTGATTCACAAATAAGGCCGGCAGATGGGGCTGCAGACATTGTCTAGGTTATTATCCGAGCGAAGCCGGAACGGGCCGCTAGTATGTTTGTAAATTTCTTTATTCCCACGTATCTTCCAAACGACTTGATAGATTCTGAAAATTAAGATATCTTTAGATTTCTCTTAACTGTCAAAGTGTCCTTAGATAGTATATTATGTTTTTTATGTGTAGATTCTTCGCAGTCGTGTTTTTTTAACAAAAGTTATCAAGTTTATTTATCGAATTAATTTGTGCTGAAATTATTTTGTTTTACCTGTAATTATGTATGAGAAAAGTACCTAACCCGTAATGTAACACACATTACGGGTTAGGTACTTTTCTCATATTATCTATATATATAAAAGCGAAAGGTCACTCATCAAGGAATCTCAGAAACTACAAATGCTAGGAATCTGAAATTTTGCATGTAGGTCCCTCTTAGCACGTAGGCGCTCGCTAAGACGGGGTTTTGCGAAATTCAACCCCTAAGAGGGTGAAACAAGGGATGAACGGTTGTATGAAAATTCGTCATTTTCAAAGTTATCAAATTTTGTATTAATTAAATTACGAAGCGATTAAATGTTTGTTCCATAAATTTTCTAATTTCGAACTGTACAGGGGTGAAATTGGGGTTGAAATGGGGGATTAATGTCAATATGGAAGTTCTCAACCGTTGAAGATAAAATCATGAACTCTGTTTATAGACACTTGACTTGAAGCAAACGAATGTTTGTTCTAGCAATGTTGTAACTTCGAACTGTACAAAGATGAATTTGGGGTTGAAATGAGGGATGAATGTCAATATGGAAGTTCCCAACCGTTGAAGATAAAACCATGAAACTTTGTATATAGACACTTGATACGAAGCAAACGAATGTTTGTTCTATCAATTTCGTAATTTCAAACTGTACGGGGGTGAAATTGGGGTTGAAATGGGGGGTGAATGTCAATACGAAAGTTCCCAACCGTTGAAGATAAAATCATGAACTCTGTTTATAGACACTTGACTTGAAGCAAACGAATGTTTGTTCTAGCAATGTTGTAACTTCGAACTGTACAAAGATGAATTTGGGGTTGAAATGAGGGATTAATGTCAATATGGAAGTTCCCAACCGTTGAAGATAAAACCATGAAACTTTGTATATAGACACTTGATATGAAGCAAACGAATGTTTGTTCTGGCAAGTTTGTAATTGCGAACTGTATAGGGATGAAATTGGGATTGAAAGTATAGGTATATGGAAGCTCCCAATCCTTTAAGATAAAACCATGAAACTCTGTATATAGGCACTTGACACGTGCAAATAAATGTTTGTTCTAGCAATTTTATAATTTCGAACTGTATGAGGATGAAATTGGGATTGAAATGGAGGATGAATATCAATATGGAAGTTTCCAACCGTTGAAGATAAAACCATGAAACTTTGTATTTAGACACTTGACATGAAGCAAACGAATGTTTGTTCAGGCCATTTTGTAATTTCGAACTATACGGGGGGGATGAAATTGGAGTTGACATGTCTGACATTCAATGTCTCTTAGGCCAACCTAAAACCTCTTCAAACCTAAACAACTGAACCGATTTTTATGAAATTGTATATAATTGTTGTTTTATAAGCTGTTTTTAGTAACCGTAAATGTTTCTGGGTACCTATACACATAAGGCAATAATAACTCAGGCAGTAGAGTAACCTTAGTATTTATTTCGCGCGGACGAAGTCGCGGGTAACAGCTAGTATTTTATATTATAGGTATTTTTTATTTGAATGTTAAGGATGTTTAAAGATTTTTGAAATATTATTTACCTCTTGAGTTTTCGGTGTGTTCTAGAGTATGTATCCCTTTCATAGGTATTTGTTATAGTCTATATCCTATACGTACTTATTACGAAAGTGGAGTGAAACGTCTTTGTTCGTGTTTCTGGAACTCCAACTGTTAACTTAACTAGGTACGTAACTTGCTTACCTAGTATAAATTTGCTTATTTAATCTAAACAGCTTAAATCCCACTAATATGATAAATGTGAAAGTATGGATGTTTGGACGTTTGTTGCTCAATCACGCCGTAACGTGTGAACGGATCAGGTTGAAATTTGGAATACAGATAGATTATAGTCTGGAAGAACACATAGGCTACTTTTTATCCCGGGAAAATAACGGGAACGACGCGAACGGGAAGTACGCGGGTAAAACCGCGGGGCACTGCTAGTTAATAATTAAAGTCACATTAATAACGACGAAATAACTAATTGTTCAATGAAATAACAATAGATAAACCGGCAGCAAACTTTGGGTAGGAATTTAAGGCGAGCTAAAGACTTATGTCACATTTCTCTCCTATTATATTCCATTTAAATTATTCATTTTAACTGTACTCAAAGCTTTTACAGGTGTTCGACTTGTGCAAGTCTTGAACATTTGTATGGATTATGAGTTATGAGCAGTCAATTTTAACTGGTTTCTATGTCTCTAGATGTATCTGTTCCGATTACTGACCATCTCGAGTTTTTGAGCTAAGTAATAAGTCTTCAAATCGAGAGTGAATCATCCGTTTCTTGTAGGTACTAAAGCATACTCTATCGTAGACCGCATCGCCGTTTAACAGCAGGGTAGATAGCGGTCAAGTGTTTTTTTTAAACTATAATAGGTTCGCACTTGACCACTATCTCGTCTGATGTTAAGCGAAGATGCGATCTACGATGAAGCGTGCTTACCTAGAAGAAACAGATTCACTCTCGATTTGAAGACACCAAGATTGTAACTATCGGGAAAAACCCACTCAAGCAACGCATTCCACAACCTAGACAAGTGTAAGTTAATAATACTCGGGCTACACGAGGCTAGTTTTTCAAGATAGGATAGCAAGCTAGTATAAGTAAGCTAGCAAGCTAGCTAAGTACTTCTACAAGTAGCTTCGTGAAGACAAAACTAGCTAATAAACTGGTTTCCAAGCCAGGACAATTTTAAACAGAATGGAGTTTCTATTTTCAGGCTAATATTAATCCCGCCTCTGATTTTACTATCCTGGCTTGTTTACTAGCTTCCTGAGGCTGGTGAAGCTAGTTTACAGTTGGCTAGTAAGCAGGAATCACACATTTGGTTTGTAATTCTACTGCCACGAGATTTTCAGATTTCAACAGAATATCAAACAAATCAGGTGTCGTTCACAAAATACTCGTCTAAATTGTCTTTGTTAAATTATTCCAAAAGTAAAGTAGATTAATTTACATGTCTTTTTAAAATCCATAGTCGTATCAACACCCGTTTTCATAACTCATCTTATATAGAGTAAGATCCCAGAGCTCCCAGACGTCACCTATTTTCTAATGAATGAAATGTGGACGATTGAGTGGAGTTAGTAAGTACTAAGAACATATGCTTACTCGCTAACTTGCTTAGACGGCCAATTTTGAGATATAGGGTAATGAAGGTACATACAAACATTACTTACTTCACGTATTTTCTAATAAGTGATTTTCACGTATGTTGTAGGCAATATCCTTAAAATCAAGGTCCTAATACTCCCAGACACTTTCCGTCGGCCGTTTTTCTTAACAACTCCTAAATAATAATTTAACTTCACTTAAATTCTCATGCTCCATTTGGAAATATGTTCGTCAGACAACTATTTTGAAGCTTTTTCCAATAAGATAGACTAATCTAAGGGGGCAATGTAATTGGGATCTCGGACTAATAGTCTAGTGTGAATTGATACAGTTTTCAAAGTAACTGTTTTAGTCGAATGGTGTTATTTCGCATGCAATTCATTTTGGAAGTGTGGTCACTTCAAGACTCCAGTAAATATTAACTTCAAATAATATAGAATCATGCAAACAGAACAAGCATGCTCCAAGGTAGGTCATCAAGCTAGGACAATGACAGGAGAACTAGCTTGCTATCCCAGCTTCAAAAACTAGCCTCGTGTAGCCCTGGCATAACAGTTAAAAAATACCAAAAAAAATGCAGTCATAGGAACTACCGATAGAAGTGAAAACTTATAACTCAGAATTTGATAGCTTACTTTGCAAACTACGCGGGTGAAATCGGAGGGCGTGGCCATGACTATAGCAATCTAGAAATGATGACGCATTTGGCCAATGGTCCCGAGTTTATCCGAAGATTTCTTATCATTCCCGAGCGTGACGCTACAGTTCAATTCACGGCACACGAAAAATCTATCTTCGGCGCGCCAAAACAAGTTTTCACATAAAAAAGTGCTCCCCATGACAGTGTATGACACTGCCGTGACCAGGATTCGAACCTGGGTTACTACGGCCACAACGTAGGGTCCTAACCACTAGACGATCACGGCTGTCGGAGCTGGTGACTGCTGTAACAGAAATATCGATCGGTTTTGAAGGACTTTCACAATATTTACGGTTCGTTGCGCCCGCGCAGATTGTCCGATAATAACTGTTGCATATAACTATATAACTTAAATACTGCCAGTTATGGAAGAACAATTATTGCAATTGATGGATTTTGATTTTTAATAGTATTCCGAGAGCTAGTAGCAAAATTTGGGTACCTAGGTATTTGGGGCAAGCTGAAAACCTGTGACATAGTGTCCTAGTATATCCCTACACGGAGGTGCCAACCTGGCTGGTGAGTAGCGGGGCAAATTGAATCCCTCAATTTAGATCACATGCCAGATAGATAGGCCCTCCAAAATGATCTCTCTTTTTGAGAATTCCAATTTTTTTTAGTTTTATAACTAAATTTTAATTTATAAATTGCGTGTTCTAATTTATATTAGAACATCCAATTTAAATTTAAAATTGCCTCAAACCCATTTTTTATATTTTTTGCAAAACATATTTGCACGCGCCTGGCAATGTTAAATCCCCTACTAAATCGCCTGGCTTATTTTTTATACTACTAACTTTAAACTATAGCATTTAAAAATTGCATTCTGTTTTAAACATATACATTGAATAAAAAAATAAACAAAAATGAAAAAAAATCGTGGATCAATTTTGCAATTTTGCCTCGCTGCGCTCGGGCGGATATAGTCCGAGTAGGAATTGATTCTTTTACCCGTGTTAAACACTGTACTTTTCATTTCGAATATGAGGAAAATAAAACTAGTTGTTAAACATTATTCGTAGGACCTATTTAAAATTAATGGTCAAATTCGGACAATTCGTGAAATTAAACGTTACATTTTTGTTTGAAATGTTTATGCTGTTTGATATAGTATGACAAATTTGGCTATTCTGGATAATATCTATAAAAGTATGAGACTGGTATTTCATGGTGTCAAATCTTAGCATAAAAGATTATAACCTATTTTTAGGGTTCCGTAAAACGTAAAAACGGAACCCTTATAGATTCGTCATGTCTGTCTGTCTGTCTGTCTGTCTGTCTGTCTGTCTGTCTGTCCGTCCGTATGTCACAGCCACTTTTTGCCGAAACTATGAGAACTACACTGTTGAAACTTGGTAAGTAGATGTATTCTGTGAACCGCATTAAGATTTTTACAAAAGTTTTTTAAAAAAACAAAAATTAGGGGTGCCCCCCATACTGAGAACTGAAGCTCAAAAATTTTTTTTTCATCAAACCTACTCGTGTGGGGTGTCTATCGATAGGTCTTAAAAAATGATGTTGAGGTTTCTAATATAATTTTTGTCTACACTAAATAACTTGCGCGAGAGACGCTTCCAAAGTGGTAAAATGTGTGTCCCCCCCCCTCTAACTTCTAAAGTAAGAGAATGAAAAAACTAAAAAAAATATATGATGTACATTACCATGAAAACTACCAACGAAAATTAGTTTGAACTCGATCTGATGAGTAGTTTTTTTTTAGTACGTCATAAATACACTATTATTAAAACTTCGATCAAAGTTACAACGAACTACAAGAACTATGTGTACTATGTATATTATGTTACTTGCTGGAACGGAACTCTTCATGGGCGAGTCCAACTCGCACTTGGCTACTTTATTTTAATTCCGTCACATATATGTACATAACAAATTAGTATCCCGCCAATTTATGTCGACTTTTTAGGGTTCCGTAAAACGTAAAAACGGAACCCTTATAGATTCGTCATGTCTGTCTGTCTGTCTGTCTGTCTGTCTGTCTGTCTGTCTGTCCGTCCGTATGTCACAGCCATTTTTTGCCGAAACTATAAGAACTACACTGTTGAAACTTGGTAAGTAGATGTATTTTGTGAACCGCATTAAGATTTAAACAAAAAAAATTAAAAAAAAGAAAAATTAGGGTTACCCCCCATACTGAGAACTGAAACTCAACATTTTTTTTTTCATCAAACCTACACGTGTGTGGTGTCTATCAATAGGTCTTCAAAAATGATGTTAAGGTTTCTTAAATCATTTTCGTCTACACTGAATAATTTGCGCGAGAGACACTTCCAAAGTGGTAAAATGTGTGTCCCCCCCCCTCTAACTTCTAAAGTAAGAAAGTGAAAAATCTAAAAAAAATATATGATGTACATTACCATGTAAACTACCAACGAAATTTAGTTTGAACTCGATCTGATGAGTAGTTTTTTTTTAATACGTCATAAATACACTATTATTAAAACTTCGATCAAAGTTACAACGAACTACAAGAACTATGTGTACTATGTATATTATGTTACTTGCTGCAACGGAACCCTTCATGGGCGAGTCCAACTCGCACTTGGCTACTTTATTTAATTTAAATATGGAACTCACCGCGTAATTGTTGCACCTTTTTCCGCTCCAAGAAGTTTGCGCTAAGTTCACACTGGCTGTTTAGAAACTCACATGGCCGCCACATTTTTTTTAGTTTTTTTTTACATAAATCTACATAAAATTATTTTACATAAAATAATCTTTATGCGTGTGTGTCAAATACAAGGTAGTGTGAGTTTTTTTTTATTTAATATATTTCTAGGTTCATTAAAAAAAAAACGTAACTCTGTAAGTTACTAAGTATTACTCTGGCCGCATAATTATCTAAATACGCAGTATAAAGTTAATGCGTATTTAGATAAGTTACTATTGTATTCCGTACATAAGACTAGTCCAAGGAAGACTGTTGCTCTGGACCGGGAAAGGTGCCAATTTCAACTGAATCCTACAGGTGTCTTTCAAGGTGCTACGATTATTGGTAATCTCGAGCTTTTGGGCTAAGTAATTTCTTCGTAAAGTGGATAAGTTTCTTCTAGATAAGTTTGTTCCATCGCAGATTGCATCGTCGCTTAACAACAGGCGAGATAGCGGTAAAGTGTAAACCTATAGCAAAGAAAGCCAAAAAATAGCTCCTCCGTGACAGTGTATGACACTGCCGTGACCAGGATTCGAACCTGGGTTACTACGGCCACAACGTAGGGTCCTAACCACTAGACGATCACGGCTATCGGAGCTGGTGACTGCTGTAACAGAAATATCGATCGGTTTCGGAGCACTTTCACAATATTTACGGTTCGTTGCGGCCGCGCTGATTATTATCAGACATTACCTAACTGTTGCATATAGCATAAACAGCCCACTTGATGTTCCCAATGATGGCACTCGGGGCCTTCTGTCGCTAGGAGAGAGTCAAGACCATAATCCACCACGCTGGCCCAGTGCGAGTTGGTGGATGACACATGACTTCGAAAGATTCTAGGTTTATGATGTTTTCCTTCACCATTTTAAGTTAGCGGCATTACGCACATGACTTCGAAAATTCAGTGGTGCGCGTGGTTTTGAACCCGGGGTCTCCGGATTGGCAGTCGCCGTTCTCCCGACTAGACCAGCCGTAACTTATTATTACTTATAGCAATGTTACTCAAATACAGGGAGCAATTGAAAAACAATTATTGCAATAATTGGTGGACGAGGTTTGAGATTCGTTGTCTCTTGGATTTTTACTTTGTATAAAGTTGTATATTAAATTGAAATGATGACTGGATCAAAAATAAATCATTATAATTAGCCCGTCAGATAGATTATGGAACATATGTGAAACATATTTTTTGTTACATCAAATTTTAATTTGTTATAAATTATTTTTCGTTAACTAATTATAATAATATTATTGGGAGTGCCCCGCGGTTTTCCCCTGCGTAGTTTCCGTTGTGTTATTTCCACGGGATAAAAAGTCAATCACGTCGTAACGTATGAACAGATCTTAGTGGAATTTGGAACACAGTTAGGTTATAGTCTGAAAGAACAGCTAGAGTTTTTTTCATCCCAAGAAATAAAAGGGAACGGGATCTACGCGGGTAAAACCGCTCGTAGCTGCTAGTTATTAATAATATTAAGTTACGCGGGCAAGCTAATTAGTCACACCTGCCGGCGCGGACACAGCAACCCTTTTTCCGCGACACGACTGAGACTCATTTTGCATGATAATGTTCTCAGCTCCCAGTTTACGGTGACCGGTGACCCTTCTCAGCGCTTCCTTCGAGCGAGCCACCGCCACCCACCGCCCTCGTTACTTTCGCTGAAATACTTCCTCAAAATTAAATTTTATTCTGTGTGCAGGTTTACGCAGAACGCTTATTTCAGCCGAAGTGGGAGATTGTTTGAATTCTTTGTAGTTAATAATTTTTCGCTTTAAAAATTGTGTAGTCCGAAAATCAATTTGTGTTCCACACAAAATGGAAATTTTAATTTGACAAAAGACAGATATTTTTTGGAAACTTCTGTATAGACATTGAGCACTTGTTGGTGGGACAAAATCTTATGGGCTAGCGTTACCGATGTGATAATGCGGCGTAACGTCGGAGCAGCAGAGCGAGACAGAGAGAGGAGAGAGAAAAGAGAGAGAGGGCGCTTTTTGGATGACTGAACTCTTGTGACTTCGCGTTACAGCAGCATTATCTGTAGCTATACAATCAATTCATACGTTCAAGAGCTATGATGCCACACACACACACCCTTCCCTCCCTAGCACGCGCGCACGCACGCACACACACACCCTCAAACCTTCACACACACACACACACACATACGTACGCACACTTACACACACCCTCTCACACACTCACACTACACACAAATACACATATACGTCAAATTTATACCACCCGCCGTTTTTACGTCGGAGGTTAAATATTTGTAAGCATATTTGATTTGTTTGATATAATCAGAAAATTGCATTTCTTTTGGCTTACTACAACCGTTCTGTAATACCCAGTGTTTTACTTCTGTAGGTAGTTTATTTTTCTAGGTTGCTTATGTCGTCACTTACCGTTCACGCGGTTTTCAGTCTGTCCCTCAGGTATGATACATTTTAATGAGTTAAAACATCATATGTATTTACATAAATAAATAACCTTAAGTATTTTCTCGTTTGATAAGAAAAAAACAACATGATGTAACATGTTATCTATTTAATCTAATCTAATTAATGAAAATAATTATAAATTATTATTATTATTTTCGCACCTTTTCCAGGCTATGGTTGCCTCTAAGAAATCGTTTTTGGCGTTAAAGTCACTTGTCTATCTTGGACTTTATTTTAAGGTTTTTATGTATTTTTTATAATTCAAGTGCATTAATGAATTTACTAGCAGCGCCCTGCTGTTTTAACCGCCTAGGTTTCGTTCCCGTAATTCCTGGGATAAAAAGTAGCATGTTTACTATTCAAGAGTATATTACAAGTTTGGAATACGTTGGCCTGGTAAGGTAAAGTGTATTTGTGTTTGTGATCTAATCGACTTCAGCCTCTTCTCTCGCTAGCTTTGTATCATACTCTTCATACATAATTAATGGACCTGTAACAACCAATCTACATGCACCGATCAGTATTCAAAGTGCCAGTATTAGGAGCATCGTATAATCTTCCGATACCGGAGATAAATTATTTATTATTAATATCGCATACATTTGCATCGGCATTTCACCTGGAACGCTTTTCCCTACTATAGGTATTTATTTATTATTTTTTGTGTGTGTTTGCAATGAAATTCGTCTTAAAATAACCGACTTTGAAAAGGGAGGTTGATCTCAATTCAATTGTATGTATGTTAAACAATAGCTCTGTCAATTGTGAATCGATTTTGCTGATTCTAATCTAAGAGCCGGTTTTCACGGCGCGGCTGCCAACCTCGTCCGCGCGCGGGTGCGGCGGCTGCGGCAGCCGCGCGGCGCCCGCGTGGCTGCGCGCGGTTCTTGCGCAGTAGCGTTCCGGAGTTCCGTTTTCAGTTCCGGAGAAGAAACCGCAAAAACCTGCGGTCTCGTGAGTATTGAAACAAAACCGCCGCGCCCGCGAGCGCGGTTTGAAACCGCGTCGTGAAAATTGGGCCTAAGAGTAGGTACATACTCCAGAGGTGATCATTTTTTTTAACCAATTGATTTTGAAATATCAACAGAAATCTAAGATTTGCTTACCTGCCCTTCTACCGCCTAACTAAATCGGCTAAATTGGCTTTGCTATAGCTGTCTCTACAATTTCAAGCAAAAAGAAAAGAGAGAGCAATATCAAAGCTAAGGCAGTTTTAGTTAGGCGGTAGTAGACCTTCTGGACTACCTTGGTGTTTCATTGCAGTACTTTTAGTTGATTTTACAGAAAAAATATGAAATTAAGTCGAGTGGCAAAGTTTAATTTTAAATTGAAGTCGTTTTTTGGTTGTTCGGAGAAAATTAAATTATTATGATGTGGAAAGCTATGTTGTAGCTGAACTGATGTTGTGTAGCACGTAATCTTATAAGGTACTAGATACATCGCAAGCTAATTCAAATGTGGGTAAATGCGGACGGATGGCAGCCTTGTGCTATACTACAAGATATACGCTATACTAAGAAAACCAGAGCCAGCTCTCTCGGGAAGTGCATTATGCATGAATGTTCTCGAAAACCTTTCAATGCAAAACTACAAGACTATCCAACAGAGAATATGTTGTCCTTGATATTAGGTAAACAGAAAACTCTTTATTGTGTGGTGGCATCAGATAAAATATTTAAAAAAATTGGCAGTCATAGGAACTGCCGATAGAAGTGAAAACTTATAACTCAGAATTTGATAGCTCACTTTGGAATCTACGCTGGTGGAACCGGAGGGCGTGGCCATGACCATTCATTTAATTTGTTTGTATTTCTTATCGTTCCCGAGCGTGACGCTAAAATTCAATTCATCACCTACGAAAAATCTGTCTGTAGCGCACCAAAAGATGTTGTCACTTCAAAATAGTTTATTAGCTCTACATATCGGCTACACGTCGGCAAGTTGGTGCTTGATTCACTGCGACAGGGCCGCAGGGCACCCTTTTCGAGGATGCCCGGTAATTTCTTGATCTCTCCCACCGGCGGCAGTCCAAACCAGAGTCAGACCGTCTGAGGTGCCCTTGTGTCAGCCATAGTACGAGATATAGTAGTCATTGAGTACGTTAATATTTGATTGGTAGAGCTCTACGCCTTCAGAGCCTTCTAGCCGTGTAAGTTAGATAAGTAAGTGTTGCCACTTGAAAGCAACTGCTATATATCTTTTTAAAAAATCTTTATTGTGCGGTATTTTGAATGATACGAGGCCGTTCGACAGGCTTGTAGAACATTGTGGAGCAATACCCGCTGAAACCTCAGAAGCTCAATCATAGTCGATGAGATATCCATTCTAACTCTTTGGTGTGTTACAATAATTTAATTTACTGCGAAAACACAAAACTCAATTTAAATTAAACTCGGACACTCGACAAAAAAACACATTTTCTTGTGAAATTAAATACTACTGTTTCTATGAGGCAGCGACGTTTCGGAAAAAACTTATAAATCATCGAGGTAGGATTCTTTTAGATATTTGTTCATCCTGGTAATATTATAAATGTGAATGATTTAATGTTTGTTGCTCAATCACGTCGTAACGTATAAACGGATGTGCTGAAATTTAGATCACAGTTGGATTATAATCTGGAAAATCACATTGGTTACAGAAAAACCGAAATAAAACGGGAACTGGAACTTTCCGGTAAAATGGCAAGGAGCTGCTAGTTATACATATTGCTTATACACACACTGTTTAATTAACGAATATATGTAGGATTGTAGGTACTACTTCAGCAGCAACAGGAAACTTAGTAACCAAGTAATCAATTCAAGCTGAAGCTGAATAGAGCGTACCTGCATTTCAGTGTGTAGGTGTTACTGGTACTGGAGAGGAAATGAAACCACGTCACTGTATAAACTGCTGACTATATTGATGTTAATTATACACAAGTGACGCGGGGCGAGAGACTAATCGCTCTACCGCTGTCATCTGCTTATATACTAAATCTTACCACATAAGTACGTGCTCTTAGCCCCTACATACACCCTTTTCTTAAAAAGAAGAAGAAAAACATAAGCTAACAACATAAGATAACAATCCAAAAAAAAATGTACTTATATCACAAATTGTTTACATTATAAAATAACTATCAACTCGTCACATGTTTTTTCTGCTTGTTATGCACATTTCCTTCCGTGCTAACCTTGGCATATTGACATCGAAAACGCTTTGCTCACTCAGCGTTCTAGTTTGCACTAATGACTATTGATTTATATTTCCTATTACGTGACGCATATCACTTGCAATCCAATCTTTAAAATATACAATACCCTAATAAATCGCCAGAAGTTCCTTGTCGTATACACAGTACTTTTTCTGGGATTCCGTGGGCTTCTTTGCAAAAATAATCGAGGGTTCTCCAAAGACCCTTTTCTTTCTGTGCAATACCGCGCCTATACTAATGTCTGACGCGTCTGTCATAAGAACCTTGCCCCTGGACCCGGGTCCTATAGCTTGGCAGCATTTTGTAAGCTTTCCTTACTTTTCAACGCTCTAATTGCCTCTTTAGTAGCCCATATTGTCTCTTTTCTTTGCACATTGTCTGTCAATATCTATCAAAAATTATTTGTACTCTTGCAGCGTTTGGTATGTATGCTCTATAAAAATTAAACATACCCAAAAACCTGCGTAACTACTCTACTGTCTCCGGTTTGAGATAGTCCTGAATAACCTTGACTTTGTCAGGCAAAGGACTTATTCCATTTTCCGAGACTTCGTAACATAAAAAAACTATTTTACTTTTCTCAACATACATTTACCTACGAGTATTTCAACTTACATTAAATATATCTGTAAACGTTCAAATAACCTACGCAACTGCTCTTTATGCCAGGTTGCATTTTTCGAGCCAATTTGTTATGTTATCTAAGTTTCTAAACAAAACTGATTGTTCAGCATTATTACTACTACCGCTGTTATTGATACCAATATTTATTTGCTCTACGCCAGTTAACCCAAAGGTCAATCTCGTAATCGAAAATACCAAACGCGTAATAATTGCTGTTTTTCTATATCCTCTGTACTAATTTTCTACCGTCAGCTTAAAATTCCTTGAACAATCGGCTCCAATTATCGGCTGTTTAACATCGCATAGCAATTTTCTTAAACCGGAAATGGGATCTGCACAGCCACTCTGGATCACCTGGTGCCCTTTTCTTCCGCGAACCAGTCCTATTTTCGCTCCATTTTTGCCGGCTTCTGCTTCTTCCGCGTTCTTGGCCTTGAACCTTACTGCGTAGTGAAGCTACTTCTAACTCCAGCTTCCTCATCTGCTTGACTAGCTCCGTGAGAGGTAAATGGGGTACCTGTTCGTTACTCCCGGACACAGCAGCGATGTCGTAGCACGTGGTGTTCTCTATAATTTTGTTCTTGTTGCTAAGTTCTTGTCGCTCAGCACTATCCTCATAGACCTGCAGCAGTCGGTCCTTCAGCGCCGTATACTTGTTGTTCACCGGCGTCTGGAATGAGTCTCTCCCCAATTTTGATATAACCATGTTGAACTTTCCTCCATCCCCTTGTTTCTGCGATGCCATCACTGCTTCAAACTGGGCCAACCATAACCGCGGCATGTCAACACAAAAATCCGGAAGTCTAGTTGACACACCTATAGCGGCCAGAGCACAATCAGCGGAATTCGTTCGCTCGTCTTTTATGCCCTGCTGACCCACTTGCCCACTTACTGGTGCAGTGTGCGGAAACATTGTTCAAAAACAATTTACTAACGCAGTAACACCAACAAAATCTTCTGAATCTTCTCTTTAACTCACTGTTCAATAGTCGAGCTGGATCACGTCGGGCTGGATCACGTCGGGTTCTTGGCCTATCACGTCGGGTTCTTGGCCTTATACGTCGGGGTCACCACTGTAGGTGTTACTGGTACTGGAGAGGAAATGAAACCACGTCACTGTATAAACTGCTGACTATATTGATGTTAATTATACACAAGTGACGCGGGGCGAGAGACTAATCGCTCTACCGCTGTCATCTGCTTATATACTAAATCTTACCACATAAGTACGTGCTCTTAGCCCCTACAAGTGCATGCAGCTCGCATTGAAATTTGCACAAAGCTTGGAGTGCTATGAATACAACATTTCTGTGTGAAGTCTATCATATCAAGCTATTGTACATGAAGTTTTCTATTCAAGAACACAAAGTTGTGGCGCCGAGTCTGTACCATGTGCAGTTAATTATCATATTGCAAACGTCAAAAGTAATCGGAATTGGCGTTCGGAATCGCAAATTGCCCAATCCATTCGGTAGCGGCCAGTTTCCGTGGCTCAGCCCGACCCGAATGGTTTCAGAATCGCTATGCAGGTCAGCGTTCAAATAGGGCCCCACTCAACAATTATAATATTTCATTATAATTAGAAATATTTGTTTATACACAACAATATCTAGCTTCAAACTACGGAAATAATTTTAGAAAACAGTCATATCGTGACCACGATCGCTGTAACAGGAACAAAATTTTGGAAGATAATTGAAAAGATTTAGATCGCAATAAAATTAAAACAGCGTTCAATATAAGTCCGAATTAAATGGAGAAGAGGAAATGTAAAATTGGACTATAAAAACAGCCACCTAAAATTTGTCAGAGTTTCCTGATGGTAACAATCTAGATGTCTTCAAGTCGAGAGTGAGTCGGTTTCTCATGATTACGACCCAAAGACAATATACCCATCGTAGACTACATCATGATCGTTTAACATCAGGCGAGATGGAGGACAAATGTAAAACTATCGTTGTTATTTTTTTTAACTTCAAAGATTAGATAAATCAGTCGTCGTCAATGAAGATATATATTATTCCAACTTACTTTTTCCAAAATTAAATCGTCTGAGTTCGGGTCTCTTGCGCTAGACGTTGTATGATAAGTATGAATGCTTTCAGGTATGCTTCACGTTAATATTTAAGTATGCATTATATTTCTAGTCTAATAAAGGTAAATTTTGGACTCGATGACGTCCTAAAAATCGGTAAACGCTGGCTGTACGCACAAAAAACTGTCACGATTCGCCGGAGCCGGACCTGCAAGCGAGAGTGCGGAACAAGCGAGGCACGATCAGCCTAATCGTTCGGCTTATGACGTATCTACATATAATGTTATTACGTAAAATTATCAGCCGTGAACCAACTTTACGTGCATCGGGCAGATTTAATCAACAAAACTGAACTACAATTGAAACTATTCTAACCTAACAAATTTTACACTTAGTTCATCTGAACATATTATGAGTACTGAGATCTGAACAATCCATTAACCAATGAATTACTACGGACAATCAAACTTCCAGTTAGAAGCGTGTCTAGTACATCTCTCTACCTAGTCTGGCTATAATACCACGTTGAATGCTTTTACGAAGTTGCAAACTCAATATCGAAGTTTATTTACCTACGTCACAGAATAAGGACTGTAACGATTACAAGTCGAAATTATATGTGTTGATTGTTATAATTTGAGATGAGTCAAGTTCCCAGAAAGTTAAGAATGTAAATTTTCATGATTTGTTCTCATTTTCATACGAAATTTATGCTTAAAACATAAGCCACACAATTTGATTTGTTTTCTTAATTATGGTTATATTATATCTACTTATCTTTGGGTCAGGGTCGTTGACGGCCCTGGTGGGTGCGAAAAGTGACCAGGGGTGAGGGACCCAGCCCTCACCCCTGGCCACAGGAGAAACCTGTGAGGGTTTTAGTCGGTAGGGGACGGTCGACCATATTTGTCGTCGTCATAGTGTCGAGCCCGACACACCTGCCGCTTCTCTTCATGGTGGATGGTACGTAAAGGCATTTCCCGCACAAAAATAAAATCTACTTATATTCTCCTCCATTAAGTCATATTTATATCATACACCTACCTGCTCTTGACCAGCGTAATAGATTTTGGCCCTGTGTGAGAAACCTCTGAAAATTGCAGCATACATAAGCAGATTTATTGTAGCTAATAACCAATAATGCAAAGTTTTTATGTAATAGTGAGAAAATCTATTCAGCATATCTATGCTGCCGTAGATCAGGTTTTTGTGGGTCTCCCATTGAGAGCAAAGTCGTAAATATTTTAATATTTTCACTGTTAACTACACTAGTTTAGTTTTAATTTTGTTGACTTGTGAATATGGAATGTGAAAATGCATCTAAACATTGGGGCTACGCTATTTAATCACAGTAAATATCCCTTCATAACACTAGTGATAATCAATATATAGGTGTAGCCCACCCCGAACAGCATCCAGTGTAAAAGTGCCCATTATACTGGCATTGCCTCACTGGATTGATGGATTGCTATGGGCAGCCTTTGCACCAGGTACGAACCGGAGCGGGAGTCCCCCGATTTTTCTCCTAATTTACGGCCCAACTTGCTCACCAAACTTAAGGCCTCAGCCTCAGCCTTAAGTCTTCACAGCAAATGGGACAAAATCATATGAAGACTCCAACATCGAACACTTCAGCTTCTTGTTCCTTGCGGCGTCTTCTGCAGCAGCTGCTGGTGTTAGATTGGATCGACTAAGATGACAGGGAGCAACATAACACAAACAACACAGTGTTCGCAAGTGGCATCCCACACCAGACACTTGATAATTTGTAATTATTCAAAAACCAATCTAATCTTTATTTCAAATCTTTTATCTAAATATGTATTTAAATTAGCAGCGCCCGCGATTTTACGCGCGAATTTCTTGTTCCTGTAATTTTCTCGTAATAAAAAGTAGCGTAAGTGTTATCCTAGACTGTAAGCTGTGTTTCAAATTTCAACCCGAGCTATTCAGATATTCTGACGTGATTGAGCCACAAACATCCAAACATCTAACCCAAACTTTCACATTTAGTAGGATTCGTTTTTTGATCGCAAAAATAAACATCTGCAATCTTTATGCTAAAGATTATAAAGGATTGCCAGTTTATCGTTAGAACCATAATTCAGAGCATTAAACAAGCGGGAAGGGATTCCAGTATAAGCCACGGTTCCTTCGCGCAGATCATCGCCGCGCCGACAACAATAAAACGCCAGTAAGTGTTTCATACACTTTATTGCTTCACGGATATTATTCTCCATAAAATCTGAAACAACCACGTTTATAACGACGAAACAGCGGCGCCCCGAGCGGGCGGCCATAGAGGCACTGAGAGACAGGAATCACAGATCGACAGAGCTTAGCATCGGCCTCCGGGGACGACAGAACTTGGCCGAACAATTCTGGCACCAACGAACTACAAACAGCGAAATATAAGAACTATTTACACTTCAAAATTACGATAAAATCACGACTTCGCATGAAGACAATACGACATTAAAATTGACTGTCTGCAGTAGTTTTAGCAAAAATCTATATTTATCCCATGGAAGTATAAAAAAAGTCGGACGTAGTCTTGCGAAAACAAAAACTGCAAGCAAAACAAGTAGCTAGCTAGTAGCTAAAACAAGTACCCCTTGGGAATATTTACGTACATTTTTATGACTAACAGAAATTAAATTTTATAAACAGCAAGTAATCATTTTTATTAACAAGAATTAACGTTTAACTAGATTTGTCGCGTATTTTGTTGTTTCCATTTGATATGATTCTATTTCAACAAATTGGTTCTAGTCGGTTTCGTTCTGTCGTCCACGTAGGGTAGAAAGTCAGAGGGCATCAGTAGAGGAAGCTGGAGGGGGGCGGTCGCGGGGAGGGTGCGGGGCGCGCGAGGCGGGGGTGGAAGGCGCCGAGCGCGGCCTCGTTGGTGCTGGAAGGTCGTTCCTCGCGCACGCGCAGTTGCGGCAGTCGCCAGGCTGCGCACGCGGCCGTCAGCGCGTGCCTGTTCAGCGCCCAGTACGCCGCGGCGTTCAGAGCCGAGTGGGCGTGTCCGAGCAGCAACGCATACTGCTGCGCTGGTCGTGGAACACGGACGCCACACGCTCGAAGCACGCACAACAGCGCATGCGGCACCCAACACGCGGCAAATATCGCCGCGATACCCATTAACACATTCCCGAGGCGACGTCGTGATCGCAGAGTTGACGTCTGGGGTTGGGGTCCGAGTAGACTCGGCTGGAGTTTCTTCTTGGATCGGACGTCTCCACCGTCGACGGCGTCTCTGCGCTCGCGCGGGCCGACGCCGGCGACGATGATGACGTGCGTGGGTCGTCTCATCAGCGGAACTGGTAAAGGTAGCTCGCCGTGCGCCGCGCGCGCTGTCAGTGATAGCGCCGTCAGTTTGACGCGAACGGCCCAGTGACAGCGCGCTACTGCCATCACGGGGAAGCAGTACGTCAGTAGCGCGTGGATTACGGCCAGCGGCGGGCAGTATAGGCAGGTCGCTGTGATCGCGGCTGCGCCTGAAATACAGACATGGTTTTAATTTTTAAAGTGGAAACTTCGTAAGATGCTTTGAGCGCTTTATGGGTGAAGAAAAAAATCATCGATTTCGTGTCATTGTCACCTAACGTTTTTCTGGATGGTCGTGCTTTTCTAAGCATCTATAGACTTATCTAGATGAGCTTGCTTTGAAGATTAATTCTATAGGTACTTGATGTGCCCCACGGTATTACTGCTTAGTTCCCGTTCCCGTCGTTTCCATTATTTTGCCGGGATAAAAAGTGATCTCCCAGACTAAAAATCTGACTATGTTCCAAATTTCAGCCCGATCCGCTCAAACGTTACGACGTTGAGCAACATCCATACATTGATAATATTTATCAGTAGTAAGTAGTATAGCACTATTATGATTACTCACTGAAAAATAAATGTTTTCTAGTATTATTTGGTACTCACTGAGCAGGAACGCCATGATCCAGACGATGAAGACGGCGATGAGCGGACGCGAGCAAGCCGACGCGCCGCCGCGCCGCACGACGCCGCAGCGGTCCGCTGCGATCGCCACCAGCGACAGCGTGCTTGCCGCCACAGGGAACGACTGGGAAATGTACCTTATTACCACACCATACGACGCTTTATTTGTAATGTCTATTAACCTTGCCTAAGTAATATAGTCTTTCGCAGTTACTTAGGCATTTAGTTACTTTAACATCTAGTGATTTTGAAAGTTAATGACTTCGACAGCTAGTTACTTTAGTACGTAGTGAATTCGATAGGTAGTGTGACTGCAGCAGCTAGACTTGGCTAGTGATTTCGGTGGCTGGTGACTTCGTCGTTTAGAGATTTTGGCCACTAGTAACTCCGATTGATAGTGACTTCAGTAACTAGTGACTTTGCCAGCTTGTCACTTCGGAGGCAAGTGACTTCGGGGGCTAGTGATTTCTGCGGCTACTGACTTCGGGAATAATCATTTTGGCGGCTAGTGACTTCGGGGACAAACGATTTTAGGGGCTAGAGACTTCGGCGCCTAGTGATTTTAGTGGCTAGTGACTATACGATAGTTAGTGGGCTTTGCAGCTAGTGAGCTCGCAGCTAGAAAGTTGGACAGCCTGTAAGATCGACAGATGGTGATATCGGCAGCTAGTGAGTTCGTCAGCTAGTGAGCGCGGCAGCTAGAAAGTGCGGCAGCTAGTGAGTACGGCGGCTTGTCACTTCGACAGCCTGTGACTTCGGCAGCCAGACACTTCGGTGGCTTGTTACTTCGGCACCTACTTACGATATTACTTCAATAGCTAATAAATCCGCCAAACAGTGGTAGTTAGTGATTAAGTTAGTGAGTGCGGCTACATCGCGGCACCTCGATGTAGTCTGTGAAGTAGCAGTAGGGCAGGCGGTGTGCGGCAGCTAGTGAGTGCGGTACCTCGATGTAGTGCGTGAAGTGGCAGTACGGCAGGCGGTGCGCGTCGAGTGAGTGCGGTACCTCGATGTAGTGCGTGAAGTGGCAGTACGGCAGGCGGTGCGCGTCGAGTGAGTGCGGTACCTCGATGTAGTGCGTGAAGTGGCAGTACGGCAGGCGGTGCGCGTTGAGTGAGTGCGGTACCTCGATGTAGTGCGTGAAGTGGCAGTACGGCAGGCGGTGCGCGTCGCGTGAG
The DNA here is from genome assembly GCA_963693475.1 of Ectropis crepuscularia. Taxonomy (NCBI): domain Eukaryota; kingdom Metazoa; phylum Arthropoda; class Insecta; order Lepidoptera; family Geometridae; genus Ectropis; species Ectropis crepuscularia. Next base: position 3,364,966 of record OY856341.1, read on the forward strand.
TGCGGTACCTCGATGTAGTGCGTGAAGTGGCAGTACGGCAGGCGGTGCGCGTCGAGTGAGTGCGGTACCTCGATGTAGGGCGTGAAGTGGCAGTAGGGCAGGCGGTGCGCGTCGAGTGACTGCGGTACCTCGATGTAGTGCGTGAAGTGGCAGTAGGGCAGGCGGTGCGCGTCGAGTGAGTGCGGTACCTCGATGTAGTGCGTGAAGTGGCAGTAGGGCAGGCGGTGCGCGTCGAGTGAGTGCGGTACCTCGATGTAGTGCGTGAAGTGGCAGTACGGCAGGCGGTGCGCGTCGAGTGAGTGCGGTACCTCGATGTAGTGCGTGAAGTGGCAGTACGGCAGGCGGTCCGCGGCAGCTAGTGAGTGCGGTACCTCGATGTAGTGCGTGAAGTGGCAGTACGGCAGGCGGTGCGCGTCGAGTGAGTGCGGTACCTCGATGTAGTGCGTGAAGTGGCAGTACGGCAGGCGGTGCGCGTCGAGTGAGTGCGGTACCTCGATGTAGTGCGTGAAGTGGCAGTACGGCAGGCGGTGCGCGGCGGCGCGCGCGGCGGCGAGCGGCGCGCTGGCTGCGCACACCAGCAGGTCGGCCGCGCACGCGCTCAGCATCTGCGGCGTGCGGAGCCGCGCGGCGCCGCCCGACGCTAGTGCTGCCATCAGCGACACATTACCTGTGGACAAGATAACTATAGTAGAGGTTGACTGGTAAAGTAGTACTTGTGGTAATATTTGCTATCACTCACTCAAACTTGAAATAGATACAAGAATGGCGACTGCCAATCGGGAGCCAGTCTATCTTTTTGAATTCACGTAGGTACGTTATGCCGCTAACTTAAAAACGGCGAAGGAAAATCTCGTGGGGCTGTCCTCACGGTATGTTTAAACAATCTTTCGAGGTCATGCGTCATCTCCTAACCCGCACTGGGCTAGCGTAGTGCCACCGCACCTTTCTGGTGTCCATAGTCTACCATGGCATGGATCTACCGTCAGATCTAGCAGTAGTACCTACTTGTCTCAAATTTACTTGTATATTTAGACATTTCAAATGTCTATCCGTGATTAAAAACTTTTCTGTAGCCTTCATTTGTTCGTAAACATAGTGTTTACTTTGCAGAATGAGGGACCGGCTTCACCAAATACAAATACGACGAATATCTTGTAAATAATAGTACTAGCGCACTGAACAATCGAAATAGCTTAAACACTATTAGTAAATAGTAGTAGAGTTAACAATAGTGATACCTACATATAAACAGTGTTTATCTTACAAAACTTACTACTCGTACCTATGTAACGATTTGAGAGAAAACGTTTCAAAATAAGTAACAGAGCATAGAGATAAACAGTTTTATTTGTGTCGAGCGCAGTGCAATGCTAAACATTGATTTGGACACTATTGTGTTTGGCTTCAATACGTGTTGGACGATGTTGTTGTGGGCAGACATATTTCTTAGACACACGTCTTGCTCAACCCGTCACTCCTAAATGCAAAAAAGTAGATATTATTAATAGTAAACTCAATAGCATGCTCAAATTTTCGTACCAAAGTATAAACAAGCGGATATCCAATATTATAACGTCAAAGGCTTTGCTAAATTTAGCGCTATGAATACAAATAAATTATTGAACAAATTAGACGCGTAAAGCGTATAAATTAATTTCCATTTTCCTCTAAATACGCTAAATCGCTTTGAAATCATAATACTGTCTTGGAGTTGAAAGAGCTAACAAGTAGGTAGTATCTCAAACAGTACCAATTTAATCATCAAGTAAAAACGTGTACCAAACTAGTTACCTATAAAGAATTTCACGAAGTAATGCTGTAGTGGCGTCACATGTAAACAAATATGGGTTTTGTAAGTAATAATTCAGTTCTGCCAGTAGCAGGCGCTTTGAGAATACAGAAGTGGACTCGAAGCGCGAAGAAACATCAAGTATTCAGTAGCTCGGATCTACTCCGCTGGAAAGTAATACGATTTGAAAGATTACTATTTTGTAGCGACGTCCCTAGGAATTGCATTTCTTGGCTTAGCCTTGAACGGTTTCTGATTACATGAGATGAGATTATAGGTGGATATATAGAATTTAAGGTCTTTAAAGTAATTTGTCTTGTCTTTTTCTATAGGCTTAGGTACTGATGACACACGCGACTCCAAATCAAGAGCCAATCTCTATTGACATATTTAATTTTAAAAGTCAAAACTTCTTTTGGCGCAACACAGACAGATTTCTCGTGGTGAATTGACCTCAACCATCACGCTCGGGAATGAAAGAAATCTTCGGGTAAACTCAGGACCTTTGCCATACTCATGTCCACGGCCTCAGGTATCACCCGCGTAGTTTCCTAAGTAAACTATCAAATTCCGAGTTATAAGTTTTCATTTCTATCGGCAGTTCCTATGACTGCAATTTTTTTCCGACATTGCTTGGGTTAGGCTGAATTATGATTAAATAGAATGGCCAGGCCATCTGAAGTCGACTTATGTTAATAAAAGTAGGTTTAAAAATACTATAAAACTCATGGTTGTAATTAATTCAATTGAGTGAGAAGAGCAGTGTGTCAGTGATACTGTCGTTGCGCTGTATTATCATCAGTATGATGCCATTTAAAATAACTACGACGACCATAATATATAGGGACGTACATGTGAAATGCCCTATAGTGGTAACAGCGTGTAAAGTTTCAGCGGTGGCGCTTTCGTTACATCCCAATAATATTACAAATGTCAATGTTTGGATATCTTTATGTTTAGGTACGTTCCGTTCCGACGTGATTGAGCAACAAACATCGTCCGATGCGATTGAGCAACGGACAACAAATTGTCGGAACGGATCGGGTTGCAATTCGGACACATTTAAGTCATAGTCTAGGCTACATTTTTATCCCAGGAAAATAACGGAAACGGTGAATCCCGGTTAAAACCGCGTGACACTGGCAGTGGTGTCACGTTCACTGACCTATGATCCCGATGATGCAGACGACCACGTAGAGAGCCAGCAGCGTGGCGAGGGCGTGCGTGGTCTCGTCGGCGGCGCTCGCATCGCGCTCCGCGTCGCTTGCGTTACCGAACATCGCGCTTCATGCTGTGCTGAAACAATTTTATAATATTTATTATATTTTAGCCTAAATTGTCCCACTGCTGGGCAAAGGCCTCTCGGATCTTCTTCCAGACAGCCCGATTTACGGCTTTGGTGGACCAGTTTTTATCATGCGATTCCAGTTCGTCGTGCCATTTTCGTCTGGGTCGACCCGGAGGTCGTTTTGATGTTGGACCCTAATCAGTGGCCAATACAATGCCCAGTATAAACCTTCGATTGTTATATTTAAGACACAAACAATGAACAGAACTATTACTTAGGCTGACTATTTCAACACATTTGTATCAAGGAAAGTTAGTATTAAGGTGTGAGTCCGAGATGGACAGCAGACTGCAACCGCAAGCGACATTGTGACTGCCGATCATGATTAGTGTCTCTGTCGTATGACAACCTTTCTATTTAAAAAAAAATTGCGTAGTATCTTAACTTGCGAAAACAAGTAGGCAGGTTAAGTCTGATAAACTTCGGTTAGGGTTTTCTTAACGCACATAGATGAGGTGGACGGACATTGACCAAGAATATATTTAACCATTCTGATCTTGAAAAATTCCAGAATACATTTATAAGGAAATAGAAAAGCTGGTAATTTATTCCACTCCTTCGCTGTTGTTTCAGATAATTTAAGTAGGAATTCCCACGACAATCTTATTCGTCAGGGCCTAGCTAAAGTACCTCGCAGGACAAGTTCTGGCAATGGGAATTAATAATAAAAATAAACAAAAACTCTTTTGCTATACGAATAAGGAAGGAAGATTCAAATCCCCTTATAATTTTTCTCAAGTTTAAAAGCTTTTTTCCCTGGGAGATTTTTTATGAATTTCATCGGCTCTGGAGTGAATATATGCAGGATTATCTGAAAAAAAAAGGTGTTTCATCGGTGTGTTTGTCAGAATTATCCGTAGTTACTCCGCTACATATCTAGCCTCTAGCGGATCTGGTTCCCTAGAACTTATCCTTGAATAGAGGAAAGATTTTTCTACCCTTCTTTGGTTGAGCAATGAGCAACAGTGTTACTGCACGATCCACATCACACACAATACAGAGAAGCAGTGTTAAAAACGGCCTTATTACTTAAAGCATTTCTTCGAGGCAACCTTTGCATGGAAAGCCTACGATAAAAATAGTGCATAAATGGTTGGTGTAGAATAAATATTATATCGGTACTGTAAACTAGTCATAAATACTTATACGCATAGCAGGTTTCTCCGCATTTACTACGGAATTTTAATATTAAAGACATTGTAGATACTAGGAACACGGATTATTTCCTTTTGTTTCACAAACAAACAATGACGAAGATGTAAAGCTTAAAAGTTTCGGGTGACGTTACGTCTACACGTATATACGATTTGTATGAAGACGTGAAGTCACAACCACCCCACTCCGAATTTTGAGGATAATAAATCTTTGTCTATTTTTATTGATTTGAGAAAACAAATAATTCGTGCCGCATGTTTTTCTGTAATCTATGTAACGGACTAATTAGAATGGTATATTTTTGACTCAGTCATTATCCCAATTCTAGATCTGTACGTACATTATGGTATTGATTTTTTTAAAATAAGTAAACATAAAAATGGGAAAAAGTAGTTTCAGCTCAACATTATACCCCGTTTACATTATTCCAGTCCAGCGACCGAAAAAGAATTCACACGGTTTGTGTAATGGCCACCCATCCAAATATTTTTACGTAAGTACTACTAATATACTAATAAGGTCGCAAGATGAACATACGCGAACGAAGTAGCGGGTTTAGCTAGTGGGTAATAAAAACGCATTACGTATTTTTTAATTGTGGTCAAATGAATGGACCGGACGAACGTACGCGTAGGTACTTCCGTACGCGGGTAAAACCGTGGAGCGCAGCTAGTTGACTATATCATAGACATTCCAACGATTTATATTAAGACAATTTTAGCAATGTTTACTGCATATAGCAATGTATACAGAAGAAAACTTTTCATTATTGGATTCAATTAAACCCAAACTTTGAAAGAACTTGGAAACATCGAGTCTTCGAAAGAATTCGAAATACTTAAAACGACCACACACGTACCCTATTATCAGAAGGAAGTGACGTAGAAGCGGTAGGGAATAGAAATCAGCATTACTCTACACACGTACAAATCGGTCAGTACGATTCCGACCGTGCAACGGAGCGGTCGTTGATCAGAGCAAAGAGAATATAATTACTACGTAGAAGTCGGCACTCAGTACAAACTAACAAGAGCAGTTAACATGTCTGTTCAATACCAACCATATGGCAACGACTTTGTGGAAACGGTTATCTTCGTGAAAACAAGACGAGTAGCAACCTAACAGATTATTGAAAGAGATAGAAGACATGGACCTGGTAAATTTCATACATTTATTTAAGTACTGGTAAGTTTCAGTTTCAATAGACTAAAAACTTTCAAAACTAGGGCATGTATTCCGGAATTCCGAAATCTTGGAGAAACTTTTTCGAAATCTCAGTTTCGAAATTGAAACACTTTAATATCGTTACTCCAATGTCGGTATTTTGACCACAAACACAGCAATGATATATAGATATACATACACACAATAAGTTATTAAAGATTCAATAAATAAATCATTCAGTGGAGTAATTCATTTGGCTTGAAAGTGACGAGCGCAGTGCAGTGCTAGGTAACGATTTGCCGCCCACTGTTGTAGAACTTTAGAATGGTTTATTAATTTTAAAAATAAAAAGTATGTATGTATATAAATAGATAAGTACCTGGGTCACCGAGCTTTGCTCGGTATAAATACTAAAAATACTTAGATACTCTAAGATTTTCTTAAAAAAAGAATACTTGAAAAAAAAGCGAAGCCATCTGGATTCGAACTCGCAGCTATTAACTCGAGACCGCCACGAACGCCCGACTTCCCGTCTGAGCCAATTATGCTGTCGCGTCACGCGGCGAAATTTACCTTCGCATTCTAATGTCTAATGTGACGGTTTTTCATTGTCTAAAAACGCGCATAATATGCGTTTTTTTTAAATGAAACCTAGTTAGATCGATTTATCGTCCCCGAAATCCCCTGCATACATAGTTTCATGAAAATCGTTCGAGCCGTTTCCGAGATTCAGATTCTATATATATACAAGAATTGCTCGTTTAATAGTATAAGATAATCAATTTTACTTTTCTGTACTATCCAAATATTTTTCCAGTTTCGGAGCTGTTCCGGAATTCCGATATTGGATATTTAGAATTGTGACTCAGTTCCGGAATTGATAATCTTCCGATATTACATACCCTAGTTACGCTCTACTTAGAACAAAAAACATAGGTGTTGCCATGGGACTTACTTCTGAGAAAAGGTTGAAGACATAATTAATTAACTTACATACGAAATCATTTGAGATGTTTTTTGAAGTAAAAACTTCTTATAGCGCACGTGCACAGCATTTTCATGGCCTGTGAATGTAAATGAAATGAAGGAAATATAAAGATGAACTAAGTACCCTCTGGATCAGGGATGATCGATATTCATCGATGGTGATGGATCTCGAATTTATATTGCAGATAAAAGTAGTACTGGTTTTAGACGCAATCCGAACGGCGCATAATCCTTATCTCCTCCTTCTCATCCTTTGTCATTCTAAACAGATAAAACAAAGAACGAGATGTGAGATTCCGTATCGGAGAGTTTAGAATCGGTACGCTCTGGTTTGATTTAATTTCTACAATAAAATAGACCTAACTTAAATAAATTTCAACGATTAAAAATAAAACATACTCACGCCTTCATTACAGAATTGGGTTACAATAAGAGAAAGACATGTAAGCACATGACTGCCACATAATAACACAGTGACACACAGCTATTGGTACCTACATGAAGAGTCAAAATCCAAAAAACCTAGTACCTACTGCACTGCGCTCGTCACCCAGAGATATGAGATGTTTTATCTCTATGCCCGGTAATTTTACTGGAAACATTGCCCTACAAACCGCAACATAGTAATGTTTGCACATTACTGTTTAGCGGTAGAATAACCGACGAAGGTACTTCCCCAAAAAGTCTTACCACTGTCTTCTTAACACAAAAAGATACCTCCTGCCGTGCTACCTACCATACTCCTTAATGAAACCCACATGGAACAAAACACACCAACACGTAATTACAATAAAATTATACTCATTCAGGTCTTCTCCATGTTGTTAATTATTGTTTAATGACAAAAAAGTGGTTATTCATTTCAAGATAAATAAATAACTATAATTTTAAAAACCCGACTGAACAAAAACAGCTTTAAAAACATTATTTAATACAATGTACTATCTAAGGAGACACTTGAGTGATTGAGACAAATCTAACGATACCTTAATTGTCATCCAGCCGTTTGGAAGATAAGTGGGGGTAAAGCAATTTACAAACATATAAGAAACCATAACCCTTCATTCAGTCGGGTAATTAAAATAATATTTTGTGTACAATTTCGATTACTCGATCGTATATCGTACCATAGCCAAAAAGTCGTAGAAATACGATTTAAATCATACTGTTGGCAATTATTCGGTCTCATTTTTGGAGGCAGGGAATTGAGTAAAAGTGGGTGGGACCTGATAAATTTATCAGGTCCCACCCACTTTTTTTAATCAGGTCCCGCCCACTTTTACGTCATTTCTTCGCAACTTCCTCTGATAAAAGGATTCGTATGTAGAGCCTATTAGTAAGCATTTTACTAATGCATCAGTGAATTTAATTAAGTCAAAATTGAGAACCGAGGATATTTAAAAATACAGGACGTATTTTTAAATTTCGTGATTTTGCAATTTTACAAGCCCGCTTTTTATTAAAGCGATAAATAAAAGATAACAAACCATTGAAGAAGAAAAAGCGTTCCTTCAAAATAATTTAAGTTAAGAATAATGTAGAAGCTTGGAGTTTTTGAGTACCCCTGCAGGCATCGTTAGAAGGACCGTGTGAATAAAATATGGAGTCTTTTCTTTGCCCAATAAACTGTGAAACCCACGTATTTGATTTGACGTCACAGAATTTTGTCGGAGAGGTTTAGCACAGTTCGCCCAAGGATATGAAATAATTATTACATTTGCTGATGGTAACGTTTCTGGTCAAATGGATATATGAAGTGAAATCTTCTTTACCTGCGTTCAGTACTTACCTGCTTTTTGGTAGAAGAAAATGATATGCATTCCTGTCACCGGCATGTTAATCTTAATTGTTCTTTAAATAATCGTAAACTATGGATTTGATCATTTATTATAATGGAGTCAAAGTACTTTATTCATAAATGTACAATTTTAGCAAAGTACAATCTTTGGCAAAGTTGTTGTGCATGAGCCACAGAAAATTTCTGAGTTGGTATGACTAATTTCCGACAGGTGGCGTAGCAACGCGCGCAGGTTACAGCTAGTATATTATAAATCTATCTCTTTTAGTATATTTTTCTGTAGCACTGCTTTGATATCAGAATGCATTGCGGCCAGTGTACTTACATACATACATTTTTATACTCGTATAAAACATAGTATGATACACTTCACTGTGTGTTGTGGGCTTCATACGCTTTTTGGATGGGTGAAACATGCGTGATTGCAATGTCGGTGGATGTACTGGTGACGTCTTGTGCAATATCACTAGATCAAATTGGCAGTCATAGACACTGCCGATGGAAGCGAACACTTATAATTTTGAATTTCAGTTTTAAGTAGTTCTGATCTAGGTACTAGATTGCCATCTATATCTATATATAATATAAAAGCGAAAGGTCACTCATCAAGGAATCTCGGAAACTATAAATGCTAGGAATCTGAAATTTTGTATGGAGGTCCCTTTTAGAACGTAGGCGCTCGCTAAGAAGGGGTTTTGCAAAGTTCAGCCCCTAAGAGGGATGAACGGTTGTATCAAAATTCGTCATTTTTAAACTTCTCAAATTTTGTATCTAGACGATTTACACGAATGAATTACATGTCTGTTCTATCAATTTTGTAATTTCAAACTGTACGGGGGTGAAATTGGGGATGAATGTCAATATGAAAGTTCCCAACCGTGGAAGATAAAACCATGAAACTCTGTATTTAGACACTTGACACGAAGCAAACGAATGTTTGTTCTATCAATTTCGTAATTTCGAAATGTACAGGGGTGAAATTGGGGTTGAAATGGGGGATGAATGTCAATAAGAAAGTTCCCAACCGTTGAAGATAAAACCATGAAACTCTGTGTATAGACACTTGACACAAAGCAAACGAATATTTGTTCGAGCAATTTTGTAATTTCAAACTGTACGGGGGTGAAATTAGGGTTGAAATAGGGGATAAATGTCAATATGGAAGTTCCCAACCGTTGAAGATAAAACCATGAAACTCTGAATTTAGGCACTAGACACGAAGCAAACAAATGTTTGTTCTAGCAATTTTGTAATTTCAAACTGTACGGGGGTGAAATTAGGGTGGAAATGGGGGCTGAATGACAATATGGAAGTTTCCAACCGTTGAAGATAAGCCATGAAACTCTGTATATAGGCACTTGACACGAAGCTAACTAATGTTTGTTCTATCAATTTCGTAATTTCGAACTGTTCGGGGGTGAAATTGGGGTTGAAATGGGGTATGAATGTCAATAAGAAAGTTCCCAACGGTTGAAGATATAACCATGAAACTCTGTATATAAGCACATGAAACTGTATATAAGCAGGAATGTTTGTTCTAGCAATTTTGTAATTTCAAGCTATATGGTGATGAAATTGGGGATGAATGTCAATATTGAAGTTCCCAACCGTTGAAGATAAAATCATGAAACTCTGTAAACAAGCTCTTGACACGAAGCAAACGAATGTTTGTTCTAGCAATTTCGAACTGTATGGGGATGAAATTGGAGTTAAAATGGGGGCCGAATGTATCATACGCTTTCAGATCTAAACAACTTAACCGATTTTGATGAAATTGTATACAATTGTTTTGTTATAAGCTGTTTTAGTTACCGTAAATGTGTCTGGGTTACCTTAGTATTTATTTAGCGCGGACGAAGTCGCGGGTAACAGCTAGTTACATTATAAAATCATAATGAAGGCTGGATCGAATACATAGTTTCATATGCCTATGTTTACATTGTAACAAAATTGTCTGTTCTACGAAGGTTTTCAGTGAAAAATCTCGGCTATTCCGTAATATTCTTGGTCTAGGGAAATCAGGATACTCACCTTTTTCTGTTTGTCGACGGTAATTGCCGTTAGTTGCGGGAAGATTGCTCGGTAAGCGACGTTGTTGGCAGTAATATTTGCAAAAAGATTCAACAGTATTACTGTTTTATAGCGGGGGTGAAATTAAATGAACTTTTATTTGCAGGAAAATACGAAAATTACCTCTTTTAAATGAATTCTTATTTCCTATGACCATGAATTAACTTGAGGTTTTAGCGATTTCGTTCCAATGTTTGATAAGTTTTCTAATACATTGTGGAAGATTTTATAGAAAACTAGCGGCCCGTTCCGGCTTCGCTCGGATCATAACCTAGACACTGTCTGCAGCGCCATCTGCCGGGCTTATTTGTGAATCTAAACCATCCTCGAATCCACTTGTACACACACAAAAAAATAATTAAAATCGGTCCCGCCGATTAGGAGGAGTTCATTGTCAAATGATTAAATTACTAAAATGCCTATTCAAAAATAGGGGTTGGTGATAAAAAGGTAAAAATTTACGGTTGTATGTATTTTTAATGCCACATTATAAAAAAACAAAAATAATGTTGCCCAAAAATTACAAAAAAATGTAGGGGTGAACAACCCTTATCACTTAGAGGTATAAAAAATACATAGTGGCCGATTCTCAGACCGGCTGAATACGCATATAAAATTTGGTAAAAATCAGTAAAGCCGTTTCGGAGGAGTAAGGTAACTAACACTGTGACACGAGAATTTTATATATAAGATGAAGAGCGTTGAGTAGATGAAGACATTAAGTCAAAACAATGTTTATTTGTATCGTATCGAAACCCGTTAATTATATGTATGTTTTCAAACAAAAACTAAAATTTAAACTGAACGGCTAAAAGCCGGGTCACACAGAGGCGATCCGATAGCGATAGCGATCCGATAGCGAGACGATATTTTTTGTAATGTTCGAATTTGTATGCAACCTGACACACAGCAAGCGGGCGCGATCCCATACTCGGTATCGGATCGCTATCGCTACCGGATCGCCTCTGTGTGACCCGGCCTTTGATCAGAGAATTATGGTAGCCACTATTATTATAAGTAAGACAGTTGAAATCTTTGATAACGAGCATTTCTAGAATTGTGCGTTAGATTTCGTTGTGTATATAACATGGTTGGAAAAAACATAGGCTACAACTCGTAAAATATAAAGTTACTATTTGACCCGGCAAACGTTGTTCTACCATTTCAATTATCAAAAACAAAATAGGTAGAAAGATACTTTTCAATATAACACTTTCTTTCAATGACTTCACGGCGGTCGGTGAAACATGGTTAAATTATTTGGGTAAGATTGGATAGGAAAGTTCTGTATTCAGTCAATAATCGTTACAATTTGCAAACTGGAAAGTGGAATAACATAGGTAGGTCGGTATCTTGTGGTAGATTGTATTAATTGAAACTAGTTTATAGCTATCATAGTTGTTCACTACACTAGTATTGTAATAAGCAGCCCACTAAATAAATAAATTTTGGTGGACAATTCACACACAACACCATCTGACCCCAAACTAAGCAAAGCTTGTATGATGGCGGCCAGATAGCTGATATAATACTTATATAGTTTTTAAATATAAACGCCCAGATACAGTGCAAACATTTGAATTCATCACACGAATAGGTATTTGCACTGGGTGGAGACCGAACCCACGACCCTCGGCTTCCAACCAACTAAGCCACAAGGGCAATCAAGTAAATGTTCCCACTTCTTCGCCTCGGGACTTTCCCTCGCAAGGATAGAGTCAAGGGCATAATTCACCAGTGCGGGTTGATGGCTGACTCATTACCTTGAAAGATTCTAGGCACATGTCGATCCCCTTTACGAGGTTTTCCTTCGCCGTTTTTAAGCTAGCGGCATTACACATCTGACTTAGAAAAGACAATGATGCGGGTGTTATTAGAACCAGAAGCTCTGGACCTCTCCTGGGGTGGTCTAGTTCTCCCGAATACACAAGCCTTAACCAACTTAAAATAAGTTTCAAAAGAAAAGAAAGTAAGTTTTTAAATTTCACGAGTACCAGTGTGGCACTACCAGCCGTAACTTCCTTTCAAAGCGTCTTCACTACTTGAAAAATCAAAGGTTGTTTGCTATTACCATACCGTTCCTGTGCCACCCTAACCTGTCAAACAGGTGTTTACTGCACGATATCAATCTCAACACGAAGAGTAAATCGTTATCAATCCCATTTTTGTGTTATTAAATTATATTGGATGAATGTATTATTAACGGACGCTCTACTTTATATCTGAGAGACAATAGCGCATTGCGGCAAACTTAGCATGTTGTGCTACAGCTATACTTTTAGGATTGTAACGGAGTTTTGACTGAGAATTGTAAATTTTATCCATAAAAGGTATTTTGAACTTTTCGGAGGCTGCTCTAAAACCGATTGATCAAATACTGTAATCTATACTTCTATACTAATATTATAAAGCTGAAGAGTTTGTTTGTTTGTTTGTATGTTTGTTTGTTTGTTTGTTTGTTTCTGTTTGTCGACGGTAATTGCCGTTAGTTGCGGGAAGATTGCTCGGTAAGCGACGTTGTTGGCAGTAATATTTGCAAAAAGATTCAACAGTATTACTGTTTTATAGCGGGGGTGAAATTAAATGAACTTTTATTTGCAGGAAAATACGAAAATTACCTCTTTTAAATGAATTCTTATTTCCTATGACCATGAATTAACTTGAGGTTTTAGCGATTTCGTTCCAATGTTTGATAAGTTTTCTAATACATTGTGGAAGATTTTATAGAAAACTAGCGGCCCGTTCCGGCTTCGCTCGGATCATAACCTAGACACTGTCTGCAGCGCCATCTGCCGGGCTTATTTGTGAATCTAAACCATCCTCGAATCCACTTGTACACACACAAAAAAATAATTAAAATCGGTCCCGCCGATTAGGAGGAGTTCATTGTCAAATGATTAAATTACTAAAATGCCTATTCAAAAATAGGGGTTGGTGATAAAAAGGTAAAAATTTACGGTTGTACGGTTGTACGGTTGTTGTGGAGACCGAACCCACGACCCTCGGCTTCCAACCAACTAAGCCACAAGGGCAATCAAGTAAATGTTCCCACTTCTTCGCCTCGGGACTTTCCCTCGCAAGGATAGAGTCAAGGGCATAATTCACCAGTGCGGGTTGATGGCTGACTCATTACCTTGAAAGATTCTAGGCACATGTCGATCCCCTTTACGAGGTTTTCCTTCGCCGTTTTTAAGCTAGCGGCATTACACATCTGACTTAGAAAAGACAATGATGCGGGTGTTATTAGAACCAGAAGCTCTGGACCTCTCCTGGGGTGGTCTAGTTCTCCCGAATACACAAGCCTTAACCAACTTAAAATAAGTTTCAAAAGAAAAGAAAGTAAGTTTTTAAATTTCACGAGTACCAGTGTGGCACTACCAGCCGTAACTTCCTTTCAAAGCGTCTTCACTACTTGAAAAATCAAAGGTTGTTTGCTATTACCATACCGTTCCTGTGCCACCCTAACCTGTCAAACAGGTGTTTACTGCACGATATCAATCTCAACACGAAGAGTAAATCGTTATCAATCCCATTTTTGTGTTATTAAATTATATTGGATGAATGTATTATTAACGGACGCTCTACTTTATATCTGAGAGACAATAGCGCATTGCGGCAAACTTAGCATGTTGTGCTACAGCTATACTTTTAGGATTGTAACGGAGTTTTGACTGAGAATTGTAAATTTTATCCATAAAAGGTATTTTGAACTTTTCGGAGGCTGCTCTAAAACCGATTGATCAAATACTGTAATCTATACTTCTATACTAATATTATAAAGCTGAAGAGTTTGTTTGTTTGTTTGTATGTTTGTTTGTTTGTTTGAACGCAAGGATCTCTGGAACTACTGGTTCGAATTGAAAGATTCTTTCTTTGTAGGATAGTCCATTTATCGAGGAAGGCTATAGGGTATTTAACATTACGCTACAAACAACAGGAGCCGAGCATGAATGAAAAATGTAACAAAAACGGGGAAAATATTGCTTTTAGAGAGCTTTCCTTGCGTGACAGCATTTGTCATATGTTAAAGGTTGCGTCATTAGAACCTAAAGTAACCGAATTTGAACAAAATTTGAATTGGTACGACCAATTTTCGATAGATGGCGTAGCAACGCGCGCGCGTTCAGCTAGTATTTCATGAAATGACTTACCAATATTTAAGGTCGATTGGAGAACTTAGAAAATAAGTCTATTTTAACACAAAGTAACGGGTCGAGCAAGTCATGAGCCTGATGGTAAGTAACGCCTGCTTATCAGCATCCAAATGCTACACAGCTATTTAAAAATAAAATACGAGGATTCAAAATCACTGCCCATCACTGCTTTTCGCTCGTCTCCTATAAACACAAGATGATTAATTGTCATCTTTGTTCTGTGATTTCCTCGGAAACATTGCCCCTCAAACCCGAACACGGTAACTACTTGGCGATAAAATAACTATCTAAAGTTAGCTACTTATACAGGTTGATGCCGCAAATAACCTTACTACTACAAAAAACTGTTTTTGAGACATAAGTACGAGGGTAGGAACGTTATCACAACCCAATCAGTGGTTTTGCGAGCTTGATAAAAAAAATTTGCAGTAATAGCACAGATCAGAAAATAGTTACTTCGTAACAGATGCATCACTTCCATACAAAAGTGCAAATACCTACACGATAATAACCTAAACTGTCGTATACTACTTACCTACTGTTACTTGTAAGCAAAAATACACCTTAACACACCCACGCAGAGTTGTAAATGCCGTGCGCACCGTGTGACTTGTCGTCTGCTTACGTCATTGACCAAACGTGCTAGGGTTGTACGAAATGGTGGTAGGTGGTAGTAGTGGTAGGACTCTTGGCAGAGTCCGCCTGGGGAAGGACCACACCTTTGCCAGTTATTCTACCGCGAAGCAGTAATGTGCAAACGTTACTGTGTTTTTTTTTTAAATAAAGAGTGACGAGACGAGCAGGACATGTGCCTGATGGTAAGAAACATGCCTGTCACATAACAGCACAGTGACATGCAGCTATTGGAACATGACGAGTCCAAATCATTACCTAGCACTGCACTGCGCTCGTCACCCAGAGATCTAAGATGTTATATCTCTAAGCCCTGTAATTTCACTGGAAACATTGCCCTTCAAACCGGAACACAGTAATGTTTGCACATTACTGCTTGGCGGTAGAAGAACTGACAAAGGTGTGGTACTTCCTCAGGCGGACTCTGCTAATAGTCCTACCACTACAGTACTCCATTAGACAAGCCCATTCATTTGATACCCATATAGAGGTAGGTTGTGAAAAAATATTTTTCACATTTTGAATCGATATTAACCAAACATAGTTAAGAACCACCGCCGAAAAATATACCTTTTTAAAAAAATCGACGTCAAACTTATAACACCCTTTTTTGGTCGGGGGTTAAATCATGGTTCACAATTAGTTGAGCTATCGCGAAACATACTTACATCCAATAAAAATTAAGCCCAGAACCGCCTCCTTCTTTGAATTCGGTTAAAAATTCTATAGCTTTTTTTTAAGTAGGTACGTTTTATAGTCAATTGATACTGAAGTTTATTTTGGTTATACAATGTAGGTAGTTGTAAGTTGTTTTCATGCCGTCGAATAAATAAACAAATTAGTATCATTAATTATGTATATGAATATTAAAAAAATATCTCGTCAAATGTTTTATTAAACTTAATGCGACATAATAAAAATGGGGTAAATTACTACTACATTTCAGTTTCTTGCTGTTGCAGCCATTCACAATACAATAACGCCGCGACATTATTTATGCGCGCACTAGGCGTTCGTTCGCACGTCAACTCGGGCAAACGGCCGGCGGCCTTGTGATTTTAGTACACCCGGGAGGACGTGAACGAGTAGGTACTAAGCTCGCGCCGTTTAGCCAGTGACGAGGGTGTGGTAATAGGAGCTACCGATAGAAGTGAAAACTTATAACTCAGATTTTGATAGCTTACTATGAAAACTACGAAACCGGAGGACGTGGCCATGACAATAGCCATCAAGAAATGCTGACACATTTCTAGATGCCCAATGGGAAATTCTGACGCATTTCTAGATGACCAATTGCTATGGTCCCGAGTTTACCCGAAGATTTCCTATTGTTCCCGGGCGTGACGCTAGAATTCAGTAAGTTTTCACTTCAAAAACATCATAAACATTTGGTAGTGACAGGTGTAATTTAGAAGGGGATTTTAATAATAAGACGCCGATGTTCGTTACACGTTCAGTCAGTTTATTCTTGTCCGAGTCGTTATTCATATCTCAACTACCTTTCAACCGCACAAAACAAGAAGGATTAAGTACATCATATTTTAGTGTTGCCACTACCTAATTCTCATAGTAACAATTATATAATATTGTTAAACACTTTTACTAATTTGATTATTACTACACATACATTATTATTAAATCATTGATGCTGGGGTTAATCACAATATGACAATTAATGTAAGGTATTTATAATATGTGTATCTATAAGACGTTGGGTTTCGACATTATAACATTCGGCCATCCTGCATCGGCTGTGTCCCACAGCGATTATCCACGCGAAGATTGTCCCCACCTTTTCCCTGTAATAAAAATTATACAAGCCGTAGATTATTTTTGACAAGGTTATCTCGAAAAAGAGAGAGAAAGATACATGAGTGATACAAGGATAAGAGAAGTGCTGTTTAGATACGCGTTTATATTTTATTCAACTAAGTGTAGAAATATTAAATGGATATAGTTCACACAGATCTCGTGAACTGACTAGATTTTATTTATTTTGTATATAGCTCACACAGATCTAGATTACTGACTAGATTTTGTATATTAGGTATATGACGCACACATAGATCTAGATTACTGACTAGATTTTATTTATTTTGTATATAGCTCACACAGATCTAGATTACTGACTAAATTATATTTATTTTGTTTATAGCTCACACAGATCTAGATTACTGACTAGATTTTATTTATTTTATATATAGCTCACACAGATCTAGATTACCGACTAGATTTTATTTATTTTGTATATGGCTCTCACAGATCTAGATTACTGACTAGATTTTGTATATTAGGTATATGAGGCACACATAGATCTAGATTACTGATTAGGTTTATTTATTTTGTATATAGCTCACACAGATCTAGATTACTGGCTAGATTTTATTTATTTTGTATATAGCTCACACAGATCTAGATTACTGGCTAGATTTTATTTATTTTGTATATAGCTCACACAGATCTAGATCACTGGCTAGATTTTATTTATTTTATATATAGCTCACACAGATCTAGATTACCGACTAGATTTTATTTATTTTGTATATAGCTCACACAGATCTAGATTACCGACTAGATTTTATTTATTTTGTATATAGCTCACACAGATCTAGATTACTGGCTAGATTTTATTTATTTTGTATATAGCTCACACAGATCTAGATTACTGGCTAGATTTTATTTATTTTGTATATAGCTCACACAGATCTAGATCACTGGCTAGATTTTAGTTATTTTATATATAGCTCACACAGATCTAGATTACCGACTAGATTTTATTTATTTTGATTTGTCGGTCGCACCCCAAATTATGTATAGTAACAATTCTATAAATCAATCTACGTTCAATTAAATTGTATTCACAAATTTCATATAACCATTACAAAATATTTACAGCGCTTAATCACGACAGCCATTACAGTAAACCCAAAGAACATGATATTTGGTAAATCATAACGACAAATGTTTAGACAAAAAGTAAGGTACAAGACGACGTCATTTATGCTCTCTAGCCCATTAGCTCTCGAGTAAGGCTATGAGGTCATCCAGGTCAACTTCTCTATCGGATACCCTTTAAGCTACGAAATAGCGGTCGATTGAATGGTCGGATTTAGATAATCTTGTACGGCCCAGTGTAGCAACTACCTAACTTTTTCGTTACTGTTGTCGAGTGATCGTGAGCTATTCCACCCTCTCATAGCACTAATTCTGTAATTCTCCTACTTCGTACTTACGTACTGCAGTCCTTGTGTTTCTGTGTCAAATCCTAAGTGACCAATCTGGTCGTGATATTTTTATATCAAGCGCCACTTGGTCAGTTCAGGAATAACAAACCTATTTCCATGAATACTTATGCGAAACAGGCAATCATCTACTATCTCGTAATTATTAGTTTTATCAGGATTACTGGTATCCTCTTTTAACTATCTAATTATACATACTTTGGGTGTGCTCGTCCTGAAGTTGCAATGTGAGAAGCCAATCAACTTCCTTGATGCTAAGCACCGGGATAGTGTTAACTCGTACTTGTACGTACTCCGGGTACGGAGGAGGGCATCGACATGACGCATGCGATCTCCGGTAGGATACTCAATCTCAAGGTCGAAGTCTTGAATGGTGAGCCACCACCAAGAAATGCTGACTAGGCCCTTCTTTGTGAGTGTACACTAAGTGCAGTACAGTCGGTAACAACTTTAACTGGGATGCCAACTATATCTGCCAAATATATCTCATATTATACGATAAATAATCATAAGATTTACTACATCCAGGTATGTCGGTGGTTGTAATACACAGCTCGCTAGTGCAGCCAAGTTGGTCACTACAATCAGCAAACAAGGTGCTATACGTATTTAATAAATTTAGCAAGTACCCACTCGCTATTTTTTTCATTAATTATACCTACATCTATGTTTGATACGTAATTAATCTACATTCACTGCCGTTTGATTTACCATTGGAATGTCAGTCTTTTGAGATTTTAAAACATCACATTGTTTACACAAATTTGTGCAAATGAGCAGTCTATCCGCTAACCAACTTATATATCAGCCACCTAACTTCGTGATTTGTAAAGTAAATTTTCCGTTCATCAATATAGCCCGCGGTATGTAATATGATTCCTTGCCCAGACTGAAGACAGTAAGTAGGTAGGTAGGGTATATGTACATAGGTATGTTGTACGTCGTTCGCGCATAGATATCATAAGTCGCTTCTGGCGGTACCACAAAATTATTGACCAAAAACCAAGGCACCTTTTCTATGAGATTTTCGGATGCCAATCAATTTTTTGCCAATTCGCGAGTAGGACATACAATTTCATCAGTATTTGCGATAACTTGACGAACTTGGAGTTGACGTAACCTTGGTTACGTCTGATTGAGAAATGATTGGTTGACCTACTAATATTTATATCTTTCAAATCAGTATCAATAACCTCGGCGGAACTCTCGAAATGAACATCATCTATAAGTAACTGGAACCGTATCTTCCAGAGAAACACAATTTGATCACCACCAAATCTTCTCACGACTACACTCGATTGTGACATCTGAAGTTGCATATCGGTGACCCATTATCCCATAATTTTTATGCATATCTGACGAAATCTCATACGAAATAAAGAAAACTCATCTATACCTGTTGATTATTGCGTGGTGGTTGCGGAGCCTGCGCGTCCCGTGGCCCGGCGGCCGCGGCCGCGCCGGCGCCGGGTGCCGCGTGCCAGCAGGCCGCAGTGGCGTGGCCCAGGCGCTGGCAGGTCTCGCAGCGAGTAGTTCGACAGTCGCGCGCTTCATGTCCCGTTTTGCGACAGTTGAAGCAGGTCTTCGGCAATGCTGGTCCTCGAAGCCACGTTGATCTTGTTTCTAGGTTACTTGTCTCCACTTTCTTATAATTTTCAAGCGAAGACAAAAAGCCATAGTACAGCTCTTCAGGACTTTCACAGCTGTAGGCTTTGGCGTTTGCTCGTAACTCTGCGGGTAAGCCTCGGATTAGGCAGGAGATGGCAGCGTCTCCTTCTAAATCACACTTTTTAGGAGTGAGATTTTTTCGTGGTAATACTTCGTCATTGTCTCATTATTTTCTTTCTTCCGCGCTAGCATCTCTTCAAGACGGTCAACATAGTCGGTGGAGCGTGGGAATGCACGGGATAGGTTTTCCTTCCACTGGGTCCATGTGGCAGCATAATCGTCCAGGTCGTCGTACCAGTCTCGGGCGGCACCGCGGAGACAGATTTGCATCACGAAAATGCGGTCTCGTGGGTCCCACTCATACATGTCCCCGAGTTGGTCGATTTTGTTAAGCCAACCTTTAACATTCGTAGTTTTCTTATTGGGGTCAAATTTGGGGATAACTTCTGCATCCAGGTGTGTAATTCTTCGTTTCTTGCTAGGATTGGTAGGATATTCCTCTTCATCACGTTCCATTAAAAAAAAAATCATCGTTTTCGTTACCTTCATTCTGTGCAGATGTTTCGCTAGTACGCCTTTCCCTCTTCTTTCCCAATCCGTGGAGAAATGGACCCAGCATCCGCTGCATTGTTTTATCCCACTTCTGAGATGTAATTTAGAAGGGGATTTTAATAATAAGACGCCGATGTTCGTTACACGTTCAGTCAGTTTATTCTTGTCCGAGTCGTTATTCATATCTCAACTACCTTTCAACCGCACAAAACAAGAAGGATTAAGTACATCATATTTTAGTGTTGCCACTACCTAATTCTCATAGTAACAATTATATAATATTGTTAAACACTTTTACTAATTTGATTATTACTACACATACATTATTATTAAATCATTGATGTTGGGGTTAATCACAATATGACAATTAATGTAAGGTATTTATAATATGTGTATCTATAAGACGTTGGGTTTCGACATTATAACACAGGGCTCTTTGTAGAGTCCGTCTCGAGAAGTACCTTCGCCAGTTATTCTAACGCCAAGCAGTAATGTGCAAACATGTGTTCCGATCTGAAGTACAATCTATCCATAAAAATTACAGAGCTAAAAAATTATTCAACTTATATATCCAAGTAACGAGCGCAGTGCAGTGCTAAGCAGTAATTTATGCTATTCTTCATGTTATTCTTTATGTTCAAAAGGCTGCGTAGTCGTCTCAATGTTTCTGAAACTGTGGGACAGTTTCAGAAAACATTATTCTGCAAATTTGTGAAAACGAGAAGTTTAGGGTTTTATAAATTTATTTATAGCTAATAAAAGTATTTATTTACTCAACAAACCAATAGTCTCGAAATTTTGAAGGAGAATTGAATTTAAATCACAAAACAAAGTTTTTGAATAATTAATTTTTGAGGCCTCCAGAAGATAGACCGCAGGTTTTTGTTGAAACTAGATAAATCATTCTGAAATATGCGTGGGTTCTATATTTACAATTCATTAGAAGTATTTCTTTAGGAAATAATTTTCCAACAAAAATGGGATTACGCAGAATGGCTGCCCTACATTCAGAGTATGAACAACATTACAATATAATTTTATTAATATAACTAGCTGACCCGGTGAACTTCGTACCACCATATATTTTTCGTCTACATTTTCTAAATGTTCTATTGTACAAATCTTGTCCCGACAATAACAAATACATAAAACAAAGAAAGAATCTATTTGGTTTGGTCATTGAAAAGTTATGAGCGTACATACAATTCGAAGATCCATTTTTAGGGTTCCGTAAAACGTAGGTACTAACTGAACCCTTACGGGTTCGTCGTGTATGTCTATCTGTCCATCCGTATGTCACATACACTTTTTTCGAAACTATAAGAACTATACTGTTGAAACTTGGTAAGAGATGTATAATGTGAACCGCATTAAGTATTTTATTAATAACATATTTACTTCAACGTTTAGTACGCATTTAAAAGTAAGTAATCCTTTTATTGTCAATCAAGCTATTACCAAAAATCTTTTCAATCTTATCAAAAGTTTTATTTTCATTGTAGTGCTGTGTGATATACGATGTTTTTTGTTTGATTACCTGGCACATAGACATACGAATCTGATGGTTTTCGGTCACGGGAGGGCCATATGCAACATTCAATTGACCATGTGAGAAACATGGGTTTTCTAGATTAATACTACAAACACTATAACACGCTCAGCGTCATGTGTATCGTTTAGGATACACACTGTCATAAGAAGTGTGTATAGTTTATGATACACACTCCCCATTTCAGTTAAAGCAGTGTGTATCCGAAATGCTCACGCTTTCTATACAATTTCCCGGTGGTTTTGGGTCGGGAATCGGACAATCAGTTAAGGAGATATTAAGAGATAAATAAAAATCACCTTTTAATATTTTTATTCAAAAAAGAAAGATATTTAGAAACTAAATAATCTATTTTTTTAAATTAAAAAAAATCAAAGAATATTATTGAAACAGTTT
Organism: Ectropis crepuscularia; assembly: GCA_963693475.1. NCBI lineage: Eukaryota > Metazoa > Arthropoda > Insecta > Lepidoptera > Geometridae > Ectropis > Ectropis crepuscularia. Next base: position 3,387,471 of record OY856341.1, read on the forward strand.
TGACACGGAAAACTTTCACATACATAGCATTTAGTAGTTGTTTGAGCTGCTCTGAAAGTCTTGCCAACAATAATTTTCCTGTCATAATTTTATAGCACCTCTGCACATCTTCAGCGTCCAATTTTCTCTCCAACTTTGTTCTTTATGAGATAATGTTTTCTATTAGACGGTCTTTTTGTCATAATAGGGGCTGGTGGCACTTCATCTCCGGCTGACTGAGCAGATCGTTTTAGTAAAACTTTAATTATTTGTTCCCTAAATGAAGTGATAGTAAGTTTCTTGAGATACTATTTGGTTGAATAATAAATGTGCATTCAAGAGAGAAACAAAGATAAATAATATTACGGAATGTGTATCTTTATTGATACACACGGCCTGGGAAATAGTTTATTTAGATAAACGTGTATCAAAAAACATACACACCGGTAAAAAAAGAAAGGGATGTCGGGGGAGGCGGTGTGATTATTTTCTTTACTATTTTAACACCTCACAACTCACAACACAAAAAAAACAAAAGTAAAAGTTGTGAAAATTTGGTGGTATTTGCATACAGTGCTTGGCGCTGAGCATGGGTTGTCCTTGGGACTTGTTTATGGTCATAGCAAAAGCAGGAAGCACTGGAAACTGTAGTCGTTTAAACTCAATTGGTACATCAGTTGAAATCATTTGAAAGCGTGGTATCTAAACGTCTTCTCCTTTATACTTTCCTTTCAGTATAGTTGCTTCTATCATTTTGTTCAGTATTTTTATAGCCAACCATGTGCCGTTGCAAAGACACGGTTCAGTGATATCCAGCGAGTTCAAAAATTCCGGTGGATAGTTGTTGACGACATCATCTTGATTAGTCACCGAATCAACTGATTTATAAATCCTCATCCGCCTGTAATTTGTTCTTGAATTTTGAAATTTAATTCATTTGCATTTATCTCATTTACATAATATTAGTATTTATTTATCATGTGGCTGTCTTGTCCCAATGTTGGGCAACGGCTTCCCTACCCTCCTTCTAATTTTCCCTATCTATGGCTAATATACAGTCGAGTCTTTCTGATATTTGCGGAGGTCGTCTTAGTCGTCTTGCCATCGGCATCGTTTCTTTGGTCTGCCGCGTCGTCGTTTTTGCGATCTGGCTTCCTCCGCGTGGTAACTATGGCCCAATAATCATCCAACATGCGACAAACATGTCCAGCCCGATCCCACTTCAAATTGGTTGCTTTTTGAGTCACAAACTCTGGTTTTGGAACGCAGTATGGTGTTTCGTATTCTGTCCGTTAGTTTTACTCCAGAAATACTACTGCGCTCCACAGCCCGTTGGCCCGTGTGGTGTATTTAAATAATTTTCTACAGATAGGGATATTAAATTAACAATTTAAAATAATAAAACACTTTTGGTAACGCGGTTTGTTTTTGACTGACACTTGATATAATGACGTGAAAACTGACGCAATTTACGTCGCGTGCCGAAATGCAATCAAAATAAATAATATCGTGAAGCCGACCAAATTGAAAATCAGTACTAATGATCTGTGAGTCTTACGTTTTGTGACTATTCAGTTTGATCTGGTTCTCGATGTTATCACTTTTGTTGAGTTTCTTCTGAGTGATTTTCGGAACGCGACAATCCTCCTATCCTTCAACGCAACACGCACACTGTTTAGATAGAATATATGATGGAATTTGAACTTTGTGCAGCGAGACCAAAGTGCAAATTGACTCCTTGACCTTAGGAACATACATATATTGCTTAGACTTATGTGAATGCTTGTTATATAATATGAACTTTATGCTATAGCAATAGAGCTCAAATTGCCTTAACATTTTAGTTTGAAAACGTTTGTATGGGAAAGCACTTTAATTAATATGAATTTTATTTCGTAGGAATAAAGCTCAAATTGCCTTAACATTTTAGTTAGAAAACGTTTGTATGGGAAAAAGAAAAGGGCTGTTTTTAGGGTTTTCCTGGCAATTATTCCATTTATTCTCGCCGTAAAAACCATCCTTGAACTTATACGAACATTTTAAAAAAAGAATTGTCCAAATCGGTCCAGGCGTTGTTGAGTGATGCGCTTACCAACACATTTTGCGATTCATTTTTATATTATAGATATGAAAATAACATTTTAATAAATCTAGTGTCACTAGGTATTCACGAGGTAATTTAAAACACTTTCAGTAACAATCGTATAAAATAAACGTTAAGTAGTATTTAGTTTTCACAATAAATTAAGCATTGAAAATTAAAAAATTGTTATTTTTTGGCTACATTTATGTTTGATTTTGGTTATAGGCATTTGTAATGTTTATTTTTTTACCAAAATTTAACCTTTATTTTTGTATTTGGATAAACATAATTCCTGTCTTGTCGATTGAATTTCTTCATGTATGTGTTGTCTCTACAAAAAAAGTTAAAGCTCGTTATTATGGAACGTCAAAATAAAAAAAAATAAAAAAAATGGTGGCTATTCCGAAATGGGAGGGTTGTGAGCCCTGATAGATAGATAGATTTTTTTCCGCGTATGATAGATAGATAGATAGATAGATAACTATTTATTGTGACACAAAGAAAGGAAAAGATTACAGAAAAACACATTATAAACTAGCGCCACAAATGGCGGCCTTATTGCTGAGAGCAATCTCTTCCAGGCAACCAGCTTAAAGGAAAATCGCCTAGAACATTGTTAGGCGAGGTGATGTGACGTTTTCCTTAATACTACTACTTATACTACCTTAACACAAAACAGATTAATATATATATATTTATTAGACTAATGAGCTCAATACACAGAAAATGCTAGTAATTTTAAACCTGCTACAACCTATATAAATGTAAAGACTATTTGTGAATGACCCATGCAACAGGGACGAAGACAGAGTATTACAACGTTACAGACGGAAGTGGACAACCATACTACCACCTACGACTTACTGGCCACGACAGGCCCGCACTGTGACAAATAAAATTCCTTTATAACATATTTGCTCGTAAAGGGTCTCTTATTGGACCAATTTCTGTATCGTAATGTATCTTATTACGCACTAGTGCTGTAATGTGTAATGTAAAACGCACGGTTTCAAAATGCTCCGTCCACAGACTAGGTAGAGAGATATGCTCCGTCTAAAACGAACGGTACCTTTTTAAATCTTAGTAAAGAGTTTTTATGTCAGAAAAGTGTGGTCAACATTTTATGAATAAAATTAACTTTGAGAGGTAAAATATAATAAAGAATTATTAAATTCGTTAATTTAATTAATTTAGACCATAAATTACTTAATTTTTTCTGTAACAAAACACAAAAATATTAATTTTCTTTATTATTAATGGCATAATGGCTGGTTCTGTGCCGTTGCTTAAAAAAAAAAGGCGCCGATGCGCGCGCATTGCTAATCTGTGATCCATAGTGATTACTTACTCTGTGCTGTGATCTGTGATCAAGTAAATATTATTCCGCGCGTTTTTTTTCGCTGTATTGTTTTTATTTGAAAATGTCGTCAGAGTTTTGTTTATTTCCTCGCAAATATGTTATAAAACGTCGTATGACATACGTGCGCTTTGATAATTACAGCCTCTGCTAATTATAGCTCTCGCCTTCGGCTCGAGCTAGCAATAAAGCCTCGACTGTAATTATCAACTTACCGCACTTATATCATAATGTACTATTACCTTGCATTTAAATATGTTTTGAGACTGCGACTCTCTTATAGAGGCAGGTAGAGCATTCCGCCTTCGTTTGGTTCCGCGTTTGACCTCAAACTCGCCTGATGGTAAGCGACGGTGTGGTCGAAGATGACGCACGTTGACCTAGAAAGTACCTATTCACTCTGACCTTGAAAAGTTCTAGACTATATCTCTCAGGGAGCAAGGAGGCCGACAACTTATTCCACTCTAAAGCTGTATGTACGAGAAAAGTGGATTCAACCCGTTTTGTGCGAATTTTGGGAATATCCACAGTGTACGGGTGGTAGTGGGCCGACTTACGACTTGTCCTGTAGTGGAAAGGGGAAGGCAATATTAGGTCGATTGATACGGCAGTTATCATGACACACTATTGTAAAGGAAAATCACAAAAAAGGACATTCCCTTGGGGCTAATCACTGATTTCTGCATAGCCTTGTATTTGGACTCATAAAGCAGATCATTGCCGTGAATATTTCGAAATAATGTAAGTTATTGCTACAGGTAACAGGTAGCTTCAATACCGTTGGATCTTTTTGCATTATCATTTACGCAATTATCTTAATTACGCATTATTTTGTAGTGGTAGGACTCTTGGCAGAGTCCGCCTGGGGAAGTACTACACCTTTGCCAGTTATTCTACCGCCAAGCAGTAATGTGCAAACATTACTATGTTCCGGTTTGAAGGGCAATGTTTCCAGAGAAATTACAGGGCTTAGAGATATAACATGTCAGATCTCTGGGTGACGAGCGCAATGCAGTGCTGGGCAATGATTTGAACTCTTCATGTTCCAATAGCTGCGTCCCACTGTGCTGTTATGTGGCAGGCATGTTGCTTACCATCAGGCACATGGCCTGCTCGTCTCGTCACTCTTTATTAAAAAAAACATTCATTTACGTTTCTTTATTTCACTTTTGAATAGAAAATATCTTGTCAATTGGCTATGAGCCAGTTGGAAAGTTATTATTTTTGCCCAACTGTGCAAAAAAAAAGATAAATGATTTTAGTGGTACTTTTTAAATGCACACAGGTCCGCGTTTGACCAACTTTACTGGCCTGATGGTAAGCGATGGTGTGATCCACCGATATCCGTGGCGTGAGCGACGATGATACATATCTGACCTAATTTGGCTTAGAAGACACCTATTTACTCTGATTTTAAAAAGTAGACAAGATTGTACTTTACCCGCGGTTTTACCCCGCGTAGTTCCCGTTTTTCTTGAACCGCTAGGTAATAATACTAGTGTAACTAACAACCGTGCTAGCTTAAAACAATAACAGTTTATAGATTTATCCGTGGATTACGTTGTCAGAAAGATATATATAAAAAAGAAATATTCATATCACAAAATTAGCTCTTTGAAATAAATTAAAGACAAATATTCTGTTCAGTTATTTTAATGGTGTTCTTTTGACTTCTTTTCTAAAAAAGTACATTTTATGTTTTGACATTGCTGTAAGAGAAACTAATAAAAATAATAAAATTTCATTAAACCATAAATAAAATATAATTAGTATCTATTCGAATTTGCAATAAAAAATTGCTCCCCGTGACAGTGTACGACACTGCCGTGACCAGGATTCGAACCTGGGTTACTACGGCCACAACGTAGGGTCCTAACCACTAGACGATCACGGCTGTCGGAGCTGGTGACTGGTCACCCAAACCTAGCACTGCTCTCTTGAGTTGATGAAAAGAAACCATATTGAATAGGTAGTTTATTCAGCGAAGTTACTCCAGTAAAGTTGTATACTTTAATTGCTCGGGTAATGCAAAAAACTGGAGCACTTTCGCTTGAAATGGCCGGTGTTCACCGCGCCGTGTAATTGCTCTTGCTATGACACAATTTACTAAATAATTGGTCTTTGGTAGTTACTTATTTTATTGCTCGGGACGAACAGGACATGTGCCTGTTGTAAGCAATATACCTGCACATAACACCACAATGTCACGCTGCTATTGGAACATGAAGAGTCCAAATCCTTTAATCACTGCACTGCGCTCTGCAACCAGAGATGACATAAGAAGATTTGTCTCTATGCCCTATATTTTTTCTGAAAACCGTTTTTTTTTTCAATCCACAACACAGTGATGTTTGCGCACTAGATAGAGTAACTGGGAGAGGTGTGGTACTACTGCATCAGGCGGACTCTGCAAAGAGTTATATCCACGAGTTATACCACTACAAAAATTTAACATTTATTTTAGACTCCTACTACCTACATATTTATTAAAATAATTATGAAAAACATTTATTGTAAAATCAACTCTGCTGAAACATCTGTACAAATACTGCGGAAAATGTTAACAAGTATTTCTATTATTTCTTTTACATTTTTTCTTATTCTGTTCTTATTTACTAGGTTTTCCTGCTATTGCTGGTAGCTTGGAAAAAATCGCTATTAACCTTACGGCCGCCATATATGCTGGGATATAAATTGTTTCATTGTTTATTTTTTCTTTTGATAAGCATATTAAAACTTTTTATCTGTCTGTCTTTAATAAACAATAATCATTTTGAAATACCCAAACCCGGCGAATAAGTGAAGTTCGGGACGCCAATTATGACTGAGTTTAAAATAAGATTGGGCGAGACATTTTGCCAGGCAGAGTAAAGTCAGATGAAGTAGATAAATACACTCTTTATTTCATTTAAATATTAAAAACATAATACAGAAATACATTACAAGAACTAGATACAAGGTGGTTATCGAGACAAGACAAATGAAGTGCTAGTCGTTACGCCCTTAGTACACCAACGCGTTCGTATGCGGCTGCGAGTCTTTGCGAAATAATTGCGGTAGCGAAACATCTGCGGAACGTTAGTACACTGCAGTTCTTTCGCAAGGAAATGTCATTGTCGCTTTCAGATTCTGAAGAAATTTTCCTCCATGCCACCTCTTTTTGGATGCATTTTTGTAATCAACATGCCCAAATTAATATAATTCGGGATAATTTCGAATCAAATTCAATATTTTCGGCATCCATTGTGCGAAATTCTGTCCTCACCGACAGAACGCGTGGTGACGCATTGCGATGCGAAACTCCACTAGCGAAACGGTTGCGTCTGTGTAACGGCCATTTCGCAGTTACTTGCGAAACAATACCGACAAGGACACAACTATTTCATCTAGCTATATAAGAATAAGAATATATTTATTGCTCACACTGTGTAAAAAGGTCTTAAAATATATATAAAATGTACAACAGGTATACCCTTGACGAGCGTGCAACATTGACAAGTTTACATAGGTACGACGTACTACGAGTATTTTGTAATTTTGTTTTTGATAACAATCATTTATATTTATCAAATCAGTTACAAATTAAAATAGTTGTAAATAGTCATTTCTCCCGTCGTTAAAATACTCTTTTAAATCGTAAAATGCCTTAGTCAGCAGCCATTTCTTTAATTCTCTTTTGAATGTAGACCCATTCAACAATTTTATTTTAGAAAGAAGATTATTATAAATTTTGATAGATGTGAAAAATGAGTTTTTGTGATAGAGTGCGTTATTTGCCTGCGGAACAAAAATATTATTTTTATATTTAGTTCGCAACAGGTCGGATCTGCTTGATGAGGTAAAAAAGTGGCATCTATGCTGGTTTGCAAATATACTGATATGGTAAATAAATAAACAAGTGAGGGTTAACAAATTTTGTTCTTTGAATACATCTCGCAAAGTATCAAGACTAGTCATGTTGAAAATGGCTCTTAGACATCTTTTTTGCAATACAAATGTAGACTTAACTTCGGCTGAATTTCCCCAAAAAATAACTCCATAAAATAAAAGAGGATAAACGTAACCATAATATGCATTTATTGCTATTTTCTTCGATGACACATTTGCTAAAATGTATAATGAATGTATATATCTGTTTATTTTGCTGTTCGTTTTAGTAATGTGCGCTTTCCAATTTAAATTTGTATCGATAGTGACTCCTAAAAAAATTGCCTCTTTTGCCATGTTTAATTTAATACCTCTATGCACTACATTGAGGTCCAGTGGCTGCCGTTTACAGTTTTTCAATTCTATTAACATTGTATTTTTTATGTTTACTTGTAAATTTAGGTTTTCTAAATAATTTACAACCTTTTCAAGTATCTCAATAATTATCTTTTCGAAATCGTCACGAGTCATATTGTTATCTTTGGGTATGTAAATAGTGGCATCATCAGCGAACATAATGCATAGATATTTGGTTAGAAGTGGTAGTTCGTTTATGTATATTAAGAATAATAATGGACCAAGGATACTTCCTTGTGGTATGCCACATATAATATTTTTAAAATTTGAATATACTTTCTCGACCGTTTTTGTATAGTAGAGCGAGACATAACACATGCGAAACGTTGCCATATAACTTACAGTTTTTTCGTCGTTTCGCTGCCGCATGCGATTGCGTTGGTGTACTAAGGGCGTTAGTACCAAGATAAATCAAATTTAATGTCGCAATCTGGACCTTATTAGCATAGAACGGTATCAAATGGCTTAGTAAGCTAAAGGTGGTCAAGAGGAATCGTGGTGGCATAGTGAGTAAAACGTTCGACTCACAACCGTCAGGTCATGAGTTAGAACTACGCTGCAACATTGTGTATTTTGATAAGCTCAAGTGTCAAGTTTTTCATCACTGCTGGCTTTAACAATAAAGGATAGGCCGTGGATGACGTTTATAAATAGGTAGTCTACCTGTAGACGGTTGCCTGGTCTAGATTGCATTAAGCGAGAAGACTAGCACTTCAAATATTTCCATAAAATTCTACTTCCTACTATCTTACTAATATTATAAACCCGAAACATTGTGAGCATGTTTCTTACTCCTTCACGCAAAACTAACTGTAGGGATTTTGGATAAAATTTGGGACATAAATAGAAAATCGTCTGGAATAACACATTAGCTACTTTTTATCTCAAAAAAATACCAGATCGGGAAAGAAGTCCCGGGGGTCTACCGCCGAACGAAAAATGTCATAGCTTTGATGTTTCTCTCTTTTTTCTTTTCGCTTTAAATGATAGAGATAGCAATAGCAACGCTAAAGCCGATTTAGTTAGGCGGTAGAAGGCCGCGAGATGCTGGTAGTGTAATATAATTCCTGTGTTATGAACCTTCCCGCAAAGAGTTTTTGTAATTGTACAATGTACATAATATCTTCCGAGGGTGCGTACAATTTTCCCGTTATCAATTAAGTTGAATGGGAAGTCGTTGATGGAAATCAAATAGCATGTTTATTGTTTCTGGGTATCATGAATATTCTACTAGCGCCGTCAATGGAATTCATTTTGTTATATCCAAGTCGGCAATTAATATAATGAAAATTGAGATATCATTTATTGGAATAAAAGGGGTAAGAGGATTTAAAATAACGGAAAATTTAACCGAGTCCGATTTGTTCAGTGGAATTATTATTTCAATTGAAGCGGACAAGAATGTTTTGAGGTCAAGGAATTACTTAAGACATTAAAATTATTATTTTACAAAACCCGGAAATGTCGATTTTTTTTGCTGAATTTCTATGTAATATCTTGCGAAAATATATTTTATATCTATATACATACTAATATTATAAAGCTGAAGAGTTTGTTTGTTTATTTGACCGAAATAATTTCGGAAACTGCTGGTTGAAATTGAAAGGTTATTTTTTTGTTGGATAGTCAATTTATAGAGGAAGGCTATATGATATATATACATTACGATACTATCAATAGGAGCGGAGCATGAATGAAGAATGTAACAAAAAACGTGAAAAAAATATTCCTTTTTGAGAGCATTCGTTGCATGCGCTAACAGCATGTGTCTATCTTTTAGTTTGCTCCATTATAACCCTTTTCACGCTAATCAAATCGCGGGCAAATAACGTGTCGCATAATTTACATTTATTAAAATATCAGAACAAAGCCGGAACGGCAGCTAGTTGTAAATAAAACTAAAACACTGTTTTACGCAGAACCACTTTAAAATACCTAACTATATAACACATTTAAATTGTAAATTTAACATATTTATAACGTCGAGCGTCCGTAAAGCTAGTTATAATAAATTTTCTGGAAACTATCTCAACGCCCGCTGCAAACCAAACAGTTCGTTAGCAAGCGAAACGAGATCTGTGTAAATGTTTGCTTTTATAATATCTAGCTCGGGACCTGTATTAGGGTCTGTGTAGAGAAGTACTAATATCTAGGATTTGTACTACTCATAAATATTGTACCATTCGTTTGCTCAAGTGATATGAAACCACGTTATAATAACTTTTCCCTCGATTTTTTACACGCGTCCTGTTGGTAAGTAACTTGTATTTTTGAGTAGTTAAGGAGCCCTAAACTAGGGAGCACAAAACCACGAATTCGCATCGCATCGGAAATATCTGCGAATTCGCTCGAATGCATCGCAAGAACTTCCGATTTGATTCCCATCGCGCATTTCTTCGCTATTACGTCATACTGGTCATAATTGTGTCACCACCATTTTCAGCTCTGAGACAGAAGAGAAAGACGCTCTTGAAATGAAGATAATTATGCTCATTCTAAAATAATCAAAAAAAGTATCTCCTTCTATTCTCAACCCATAACACTTGCAAGTAAAATAGTTCCCATTAGTATTCATAATCGTAATATGTGTATGAAACAGTAACAGCAGTACAACAATCTTTTTGCGATCCATGTTACGCTTCCGAAAAATTCGTCCAACACGGCTGACTACCGTTGAAGGTATGGTTACCCTAACCAACGGTTTGCCGCACGAATTCGCATCGCAGCAATTCGCATCACAAGTTCCTCCGATGCGGCGTCGCATCACATCGCATCGCAGTTTTGTGTGGGAGCCCTTAGAGTGACGAAACGAGCAGAACATGTGCCTGATGGTAAGCAACGTGCCTGCCGCATAGCAGCGCAGTGACACAGCTATTAGAGTCTAAATCATTACCAAGCACTGCACTGCGCCCGCAAGCCAGAGATTTAAGATTTTTTATCTCTATGTCTTGTAATTTCAGTGAAAATGTTGCCCTTCAAACCGGAATACAGTAATGTTCGCACATTACTGCTTGGCGGTAGAATAACTGGCAAACGTGTGGTAGTTCTCAAGGGGGACTCTGCAAAGAGTCCTATCACTACGAAAACAATAACAATACATAATTTAGGTATTTAAACACGAAAATGAAAATGTGTTGCCTTCGCGATTTAGGGTTAGATGCCGTAAATCGTAGCGACATCTTGTGAATACTTATGAATTTACTTCAAAAACAGTTAGCCAACTTAACATATACTTTAATAGACTTACACTTTAATAGTTCATAGTTCAGTTTTTTATTGATACCAAAACACAGATACAAGTCAACAGTATTTAAAATAAATTATTAAAATTGTCTTAATGTAATCAAAATTAAATTATTGCAAATGTCAAAGTAATATTTACTCATACAGCTAAAAGATACGCGGTTTTGCTTTTCGATTTGAGTTGTCAGCTACGCCTATCCTCACCATCGTGGCCCATCTCAATTGCGCCGGTGCCCATCAGGGATGTTAGGGAAATTATGGAATGTCATGTTATGGAACTCCGTAACCGTAACCGAAAGTATCTGATATCTAAAATAAAAATAAAATTAACAGTAACTGCATCTATTTCACAAGTTTCAGATAGTTTCGGATAGAATCGACTTTCAGGTGACAAGGCTGCAAAATAGCTTCTTGTGAAATATAATTTTCCTCTACTCAGTTATCTAATATCCGTAACCGAAACTAACGGATAATCCGAAATAATTACATATCCGTAACTGTATCCGAAACCGATATAAATATATTCCTATACATCCATATCCGTATTCAGATCTGAAATATATTCAAAACATCCCTACCATACACCGCGTAATCTATGTAAATGGCCGCATCGTCTTCGGCTTGGAGTCAAAGCCTTGGTGAGCGGCCACACTGCCTTACGTTACTTACCTTACAAAAACTTACCTATCAGTAAATACGTATTCAAATTTAGTTTAAGCACGTGTTCGCAACCGCTAGTTTCGCAACTTTAATTACAGTTGTAAAGTGTGGTTGCCAAATATTGTGCGGGAATTCAAAGTTTTGTAAGTTGTGAATGGAACTAACAAGAACCTAAATAGAGGAAAACGGTGAAACTGTCGGGAGTTTCGAAGAATTGCTTCATACCTACGTAAGCCTTCGATGAAGAAAGGATTCTTCAGGTGTTTTGTGATGGAAAAACATTCTAACTTGATCGTGTGTGTCAATTGATCGGGTCACGCGCGATTCCCTAAATTATGGCCGAGAAGAGTGATTGCTAGCACATATATCATACTCGTGAACGGGTGCTGTTTGCAGATTTACTGCTCACAGTTATGTGAACGTTTCTCGATAACATTCACACGGACCGTATAAAAAGTCGTAAAGTTTACAACTTGCAGTCTCCAGATATTTAAGTTATTGGGCGACAGTGTGCTGTTGAAGGAAGTGACGTCATGAATCGTGAAAAGGTCACGTTTCCACGAACTGCGTCGATTGAGTGACGAACCCTCGGACAAATAGTGCGAGGGTGGCGTGAATAGTGCCACCATGGTGCCACCAAATTATGACTAGAGCGACCAAAAGTGGAACTAACATACCTTTGCCAATTATTCTGCCACTTTATTAGTAGAGTGCAGATAATGTTGAAGGGCAATGTTTCCAGATAAATTACTGGGCTAAGAGACAAAACAACTTATATCTCCGGGAGACGAGTGCAGTGCTAGGTAATGATTTGTATTCCAATAACTGCGTGTCACTATGCTGTTATGGACAGGCATGTTGCTTACCATCACGCATATGTTCTGCTCGTCTTGTCACTCTATACTACAAAAACTACTGAGTTACGAGTATTTAAGAAAAGGAATTATCTAATTTGGTAACACCTGGAACAGAAATTGACTAATTTTGTAACACTTTACGGTCGTGGCGCCATCACTACATTCAACACATAAGTTGGTCGTACATAGTTCGTTATTCATTTGGCAGAGATATATTAGAAAGTAGATAATTAGTATTCAAGTTGTCGAAGAAGCCAAAAAATTATTTATTCTGCTAATGACCATGCGTAAAATGTATTTTTAATCGACTTAAAAAAATGGGGATGTTTCTATTAAAACTGCATTGTTTGTGAGTGTCACTTCATGAATTATTTCTTTGTGAGTCAACCTTGATAAAACAAAAAACTGTAGTTAAGAAACGAATGATAAGTGAATGTCAAACATCTGAAAATTTTGATGTTTATTGATCGATCACGTCTGAATAGATGAATGGATTAGATTTGTTATGATTTGTAAGCTTTTATTTATTTGTGGACATTGGAATCATAGCAAAATTAATTACTATAATGCTTTCATTGTTATTACTTTGTTATAAATAAATAAACAATTTTATGATTATGTGAATAGTTAATAATAAGGAATTTGCAGCCTTTGAATGGTGCAAATCCACAGTATCTAGTAACACAATTTTTTGAGCTTTTAATTTGGCCATTGGTATTTGGTATAATTGTTTTTTATTAATGTAAAAAATAACAATGTGAAATTGGTAGTCCTTGAATAGGCAGTTTAGAGTGGTAAATTAAGAAAAAAATAATTGTAAAGTTTTTTATCAAATTGTCATGGACAACCTAATATTTGCATGCCGTAAGGTTGATTATGGAGTTCTCAATGTAAACATATAAGATCTTATTGTAATTAACCATTTTCGCAAATAAAGAAATTTATTATTTATTATTATTTTAATGGATCGGGTTGAAATTTGGAACAAAGATATAGTCTGGTATAGTTAGTAGTGAGTATATCTTGTATTGATAGCAGATCTAGATTAAATTAAAACGATTCTATTTAGAAGGCTCTCCCTGGCATTTGAATAAAAGACGAATTTTGAGAAACGCCATAAATACTTATTTATTACAAGAAGAGCTACATGGTTCCTGTTCTCGTAAACTCTTTGTGATAAAAAGTAGCTTACAGGGTATTCTAGAATACATAATATAATCTCACGGTATTCCAAATGTCAACCCCACCTATTTAGTTGTTCCAGAAATATGATGTATTTTAAATTATATAATTAATATAATTAAATTAGAATTTAGTTTTATCGGATAGGTAAAGAATAAATAGCTCCAAAAATTGTACCGAAAACAGTTAACGCTACGTTTAGCTCGGCGATATACCTTATAGTTTGGCGGTAGAATAACTGGCAAAGGCGTGTAAAAGGAAAAAATCATCATTTTGACAAATGTCAAACATTCACAACATTTTTGGCGGAATTGTAAGACTAATCCACATAGAGCCAATAAAAAAAAAAAAACTACCTATTTTGCATGTCTGCAATGTTGTAGTTCAGTGTAGTATTAAAAGTAACGACTAGTCTAGTCGGGAGAACGGCGGCTGCCGAGCGAAACGTTTAGCAGGCTACTTATACAAACTTATAGACCAGTGCAGAAGCGTTTGAAAATGGCAAAAAAACTAAAATGAATAATAGTAGAATGACCCCTTTGTAAAAGGAAAAGAATATGACAAAAGAGAAAGGAAAAATAATGTATGGGCGGTCTGAGGCCGGGAAGTGGAAGGGGGTCCGTTTTAAGGGTAAAAACTGTTTATCTCGATTTTTGGCAAAACTACAAACTCTATGGAAATAAGTTGTACTACAAAGTTATAGGTAACAAAAAGATATACAATTTTTGCATTGTATTTTTTTTACATAACCTCAAAATTTATGAGAAAGATTCAAATAACTAAGTTTTTTTTTTAACTGTATTAGGTTCGCACTTGACCACCATCTCGCCTGATGTTAAGCGACGATGCGATCTACGATGGAACGTGCTTACCTAGAAGAAACCGATTCACTCTCGATTTGAAGACACCCAGATTGTAACCATCGGGAAAAACCCACTCAGGCAACGCATTCCACAACTTAGACGTTCTTATCACAAACGTGGAGTCAAATCTCTTTGTTCGTGTTTTTGGAACATCAACCATGAAACGATGTCGCTTTTTTGAGATACGAGAATTCCGATAGAAGAAAGGGCAAGGTGGTATTAAATCATGCAGATCAGTTGCACACTCTCCGAAGTGTATCCGATAAAAAACCGATAAGCTAGCAATCTTGCGGCGATGATCAAGACTTTGAAGTCTTTTACGCACAAGAGTGTCATTGCCTATGAGCCTTTTGGCACGTCTCTCAATCGATTCCAGAGTCTCCAGCTGATACTTAGCCGATCCATCCCAAAGGTGCGAACAGTACTCCATACAGGAGCGAATCTGTGCTTTATACAACGTGAGCAACTGCTCAGAATTGAAGTATCTTCGCACCTTTGAGAGGACACCCAGTTTTTTGGCGGCTAGTTTAGCCTTAGACTCAATATACGTGCCAAAGTTGAGCGTCGATGACAAAGAAACGCCCAAAAGCTCGAGATGGTCAGTAACCGGCACGGATACGCCTCGAAAAGTAGGAGCCAGTGTGAATGGACTCCTTTTAGCGGAGAATAAACACGCCTGTGTTTTTCCTTCGTTAAACTTGGCCAAATTGGCATCGCCCCATGTAGAAACTGCCTCAAGGGCCAAGTTCAAACGCTCGATCATACCTTCTCTCAATAGCTGAGTTTGTTGTCCACTGGCTCTCGCGCTGGATATATAACTCTCTACGACGGTGCTATCGTCTGCGTACCCAAAGATACCGGGCTTCAACAGATCATCGATATGTAGCAGGAAGAGCGTCGCAGAGAGTACCGACCCCTGAGGAACTCCGGCATTGATAGCCATTTGATCCGACGAGCAGCCATCAATGACGACTCGTATGGATCGATCCCTCAAGAAGTCCGATAACCACGCAATAAACCCAGGTAACAAACCATAGCCCGAAAGCTTGCTTATAAGGCCATCATGCCAAACCCTGTCGAAAGCCTTCGAGATATCCAGGGAGACTGCAAGTGCTTCCCCGTGTTTCTCGATAGCTTCACTCCAGATGTGGGTGACATACGCTAGAATGTCCCCGGTGGACCGGTTCCGGCGAAACCCATATTGCCGGTCACTGAGGAGGTCTTTCGATTCTAGGTATGCCAGGAGCCTGTGGTTTAAGACACGTTCCATAGTCTTACAGAGTATGGACGTGACTGAGATGGGCCTGTAGTTGACAGGGTCAGTACGACTGCCTTTTTTGGGCACAGGTTGCACGTTAGCAAGCTTCCACGACTTCGGCACTTGCCCAGTTTGGAGAGAAAGTCTAAACAGGCGTGTTAGTACTGGAGACAACTCAGGTGCACAAACCCTCAGTACTATGGCTGGAATTCCGTCCGGGCCACTGGCTTTATTCACATCCAGATTGCGTAGCACTTTACGAACCTCCTTCTGGCGAATATGTATTTCAGACATTACAGTCTGGCTGCCAGGTGGAGTTGGGGGTATCGCACTACCAGCATCTAGACGTGAAGATTCCGCAAACTGAGACGCAAACAAGTTTGCCTTCTCTATAGCGGTGTGAGCCAGCGTCCCATCAGGTTTAAGCATTGGAGGTAGTGAGGGGCGGCAGAAGTTCGATTCGACTGACTTAGCTAGGGACCAAAACGCTTTGCTGCCCGTAGGGTATGAAGCTAGTTTGTTCCCTATTCGACTAATATGGTCAAATCGAGCCCTCTGTAGAACCTTTTTGCATGCCTTAGCAGCCTTGTTAAACGCTTTCTTCTTCTGGTGCGTGTCCTTTGCCTTACGTTGTCGAGCATCAACCCAAGCTAGGTAAGCCTCATGCTTAAATGCTTCAGCATTTTTACACTGAGGACCAAACCAAGGGCGAGCTTTGCTGGATAATGGAACGTCAGCGTATGGTATAAAATATTCCATAGCCGTTTGGATCACTTCAGTCACAGCATCCGCGCAAGTTGAAGGATCACCAGAAGAAAAGCACAATGGCTGCCATGGGTAAGACGCAAAAAAAGAACGCATCTCATCCCAATCTGCTAACTTGTATCGCCACAACCGCCTTCATTTTTGTCTTCATTTTTTTTCTCATATAAAAACAAACAAAAACTCCTCACAAAATTTGGTGAATACCTACTTGCCTTTTTATATCTTAAATGCACTGTATTTTTTTTATTTTAAACAATTATTTTTTTCACCTTAAATTGTCTTAATATCGAAAAGGTACCCCCAATTTTCGATCGAAAAAACTCACGTTAAAATACCAGCTTTTTCAATAAAGTCGGCGAGCTTTTTGTTTTTTGGAAATCTCTTTTTTCCTCTTCCGACCTCAGTTCGCCCGTAAATTATTTTTCCTTTCACTTCTGTCATATTTTCTTCCTTTTACAATGGATTTCATCCGACTATTACTTATTTTGTTTTCAATAACTATTGAGACTGTTCTATTAGTGGTTATTTCATCCTCCAGATTAACTGCATAAATACAATTAACAGAAGAATTATCATAGTATAATCCTGTAGCTACTAGCTACCCCAGGCTTACTCTGTAAAGAATACACTATAACCTACAGCGGTACTTGATATTTATTTATAAGGTCTTAGAGGGAAAATTTGTTTGTGTAACGCTAACCTTAATTAAAAAAGGATTTTCAGTAAATAACTTTTGAGAGGGTAAAATTTGGGTTTTGAATTTCTTATTATTTCAGTAGCTTAGTCAACAAGGCAACGGCTTGGCTTAACGAACAAGTATACCTATGAGTAGCACTCAGCACAAGCAGTCCACTATATGTATGTTTATATTGCTGTTACTCAGGCCTTCTCTCATAACGAAAGAGTCAAAGGTCATAATCCACTGCGCTGTTCTAGCGAATGACGCATATCCTCGTAAAAAGCCTTTCTCAGTACATGCTGGTTTCCTCATTTTTTTTTTCACTCCCTTGAAAACCAGTGGTGATGACAAACCTGTACAGCTACTACGCACGGAAACTGAAACTACGCGCTTGAACTACCGCGGGGTGATAGACAGATAGATTAACCCTTTGTTGCGCTTAATTTAAAAAATAAACAAAATGTACTGAAAACAAAACAAAATAAAGTAACAATGGGCGATCTTATCACTAAAAGCGAACTCTTTCAGGCAACCATAGGATATAATGAGAGATTTGAGAATAAAGAGGAGGGGAAGTTCGAAAAGGAGTGGTTAATACGTCTACAATTAAACTTTAAATTAGGGGTGCTGCTAGTAACAAATTAAAAAGCATAATATTAAGCGTATAAAACTAAGTACCTGGGTGACCGAGCTTTGTTCGGCTTAAATACTAAATATACTTAGATACCTACAGATATACCTACAGATAAAAGACTCCAAGAAGTAGATTTTCTTAAAAAAAACGAATTGAAAAAAAAAGAGAACCCGTCTGGATTCGAACCCGGAGCTACTAATTCGTGACCGCTATGAGTGCCCGACTTTCCGTTTGAGCTAATTATGCTGTGGCGTCATGCGGCGAAATTTACCTTCACATTCTAATGTCTAATGTGACAGTTTTTCATTGTCTAAAAACGCGCATAATATGCGTTTTTTTTAAATAAATCCTAGTTAGATCGATTTATCGTCCCCGAAATCCCCTGCATACATAATTTCATCCAAATCCGTCGAGCCGTTTCCGAGATTCAGATTCTATATATTATATCTTATCTTATACCTTTAAACGAGCAATTCTTGTACCTATATAAATATGTATATATATATAGAATCTGAATCTCGGAAACGGCCCGACGGATTTTCATGAAATTATGTATGCAGGGGATTTCGGGGACGATAAATCGATCTAACTAGGTCTTATTTAAAAAAAAACGCATATTATGCGCGTTTTTAGACAATGAAAAACTGGCACATTAGACATTAGAATGTAAAGGTAAATTTCGCCGCGTGACGCGACAGCATAATTAGCTCAGACGGAAGTCGGGCGCTCATAGCGGTCACGAATTAGTAGCTCCGGGTTTCGAGTCCAGACGGGTTCTCTTTTTTTTTCAATTCGTTTTTTTAAGAAAATCTATTTCTTGGATTCTTTTATCTGTAGGTATCTAAGTATATTTAGTATTTAAACCGAGCAAAGCTCGGTCACCCAGGTACTACATATTTATATAGGTACAAGAATTGCTCGTTTAAAGGTATAAGATTTTGGTACTTTGTATCCCAAAAAATATGACTATGTGGTCCAACGGGTATAAAAATAAAAACAGAGACCAAATATAAATGAAATTTCGGAACGAATGCGTTAGTATTTTAGCCTTTATAGCCCAGCATGTAAACGTATCTTACATCTAAACTTCTTGTAAAATGTTCGTCGAGAAATAGCTACCGACGTTAGAGGGAAAGATTTTGAATTATTTTCCCTCTTGTCGGCCCAAATAAGGCTTTGCTTGTAATCCCGCCGAAATGAACACTCTTTCATGTAATTCTCATAATAAAGGCTTAATTTTTGTGCCCGTCTTCATTCCTTCGTCATAATTGCGTAAGAATTTATATTTGGCCATTTTCATGATGAATAATATTTTGTAGAGTTATGTAAGTTATTTGTGACATGATTTTTGTTCAATGGAATTTGAATTTGGCGAATTTTGTCATCACTTTTAGACTTAAAAATTGTGTGGGCTCCAATTATGGGACGCAACCTGCTTAATACTTTTGTTTTTGCATTTTCGAGATACATAGATAGTAGTTATGACTAAATTGACTGTCCTTGTTTTACATCAATTGGAATTAAGTCTGACTACGGAACTGTAAGTAGATAGTGAGTTTGATTCCCACCTAGGATAAATATTTACAATTTGGAATGATTTGTTTTATGTCTGAGTGTTATTTTTAATTGTTAGGACATATATGTACTTACTATCGGTAATCCATTACTTCCTGGTAGGTATGTATTATAATATCCGATGGTTCTCGCGGTAAACGTTTTGTTCAGTTTGAGGTTAGATAGTGTTTTATGAGAAATGTTCACCAATATTTTGTTAAATATTTGTAATAGGTACCAAAGGCTAGTCCAGCTGCTAGTTTTACGGTGGATCTTGGTCGGAGCAACCTACGACCAAAATGTTGACGTTTATTTAACTCAACATTGCCATTCAATGTAGTAAAGTCGCCAGCATGCTGGGTACGTTATCAACTGATATTGACTTGACTATTTCGATTATCTGTAGACCTTCAACGGTCTGTGGATAATTCATTAAAATGTGCACAGCGTTAGTAGTAAGTTAGGTTAGATTAGTTTTCGTTGGAATTTAGTTTTGTATTTAAGAAATTAAAGTAGGTGCATTTTATTTCATTTATCTTTTTAACATACTCGTATTTTTGTGTTCTTTTATGTTTTTACCTATTTACTAAGTCATAATAGTTACTACTAGACAAAAAACAATAAAATTATACACGCAACAATTTTCTACTATGAGAGTCGTCCTGAGACTAGATGGAGTGTTGATATACAGAAGGATACTACAAGATAAAGGATACAACATTCTGTTTTTTTAAGTCGGTGAAAAGAAGAATCAGCTACACTTCGTTCGTCTTTATCTCAAGATTCATAAATTGCTATGTACATAATTTCTCTATGAACATTGTCTTTTAAACCGGAAAAAAGGAAAACAGTCATTAACGTACAAACGCAGCTGTTGTTACGAGGAGCCTCGCTGCTATTCTATTTCTAAGTGCAAAGTAAACAAGGATCGGCACAGAGTTGTTGCAACGCCGAGGCTAAACAGCCGCGGTTGTTTTAATTGTGTAATCAGTGCCAAATCGTTCACGGAAACCGCTCTACAGTTGGATTTCCGTTTACAGTTAAAATAACATCTCAACAGTGTATTGAAATAGCTGGTGAACTGTGGTTTGGCTTGAAGATTGAGAGATTCATTCGGATATTGCGGAAATACCAGCAACCATTATTAGGGTTCCGTAAAATGTAAAAACGGAACCCTTATAGATTCGTCATGTCTGTCTATCTGTCTGTCTGTCTGTCCGTCCGTCCGTATGTCACAGCCACTTTTTGCCGAAACTAGGAGAACTACACTGTTGAAATTTGTAAGTAGGTAGATGTATTCTGTGAACCGCATTAAGATTTGTACAAAAAAAAATAAGAAATAAAAAAATTATTGTAATGTAATAGGGTTGCCCCCCACCCCCCATACTGAGAACTGAAACTCAAAAATTTTTTTTTGATCAAGCCTACCTGGTGGGGTGTGTCTATCGATAGATCTTCAAAAATCATTTTGAGGTTTCTAATATAATTTTTGTCTACACTGAATAATTTGCGCGAGAGACACTTCCAAAGTAGTAAAATGTGTGTCCGCCCCCCTCTAACTTCTAAAGTAAGAGAATGAAAAAACTAAAAAAAAAAATATGATGTACATTACCATGCAAACTACCAACGAAAATTGGTTTGAACTCGATCTGATGAGTAGTTTTTTTTAGTACGTCATAAATACACAATTATTAAAACATCCATCAAAGTTACAACGAACTACAAGAACTATGTGTGTTTGTATATTATGTTACTTGCTGCAACGGAACCCTACATGGGCGAGTCCAACTCGCACTTGACCACTTTATTTTATAGTGTTAAGTGACGAGACGAGGAAGACGTGTGGCTGATGGTAAACAACATGCCTGCCCATAACAGCACAGTGACACGGAGCTATTGGACCATGAAGAGTCCAAATCATTACCTAGCAGACTAGCACTACACTGTGCTCGTCACCCAGAGATATTACGCGATAGCGCCGCCAGTTATGAATCGATTTTGATGGTTATTTTTATGTTCATATGAGTTCCATATAAATTTTATCGAAATCGGTGTGGCAATTTCTGAAATATGAAAAAAAAACTAAAATTAGGTTACTGGTATTTAGATGACATACTCGTAGTGATAGATTCTTATGAAATCTGATCGAGACTCTGAATTTAATTGTACATTGAAGTCTGTTTTTGTTTTTTTAGATAAAATAAATTATTAAAATAGCCATTTTTGTCTACCTGATTTTGGCCAACGTAAAAGACGAGACTTTGACTATTTGTCGTAAATTTAGCTGGTATAACTGGTCATAGTTATTGTTTTCTAAGTAAACGTGCTCCAACCTTTCTAAGTAAACCTGTATCGCATTGTCGTTTACATCAGGCGAGAGCACTGTATATGTATAATGCAATCCCATTATGGTTAAAAAACTACAAGACGTTAACGAAATCGTCTTGGTCTCGGTTGAACTAGAAGCCTCTCCTAATCACGACATTATCCATAACATTAGAAAATAATACTTACAACTTTCTTTAACATTTTCTGTAAATTTGAGTTCGTTTGAATGTCACATCATGTGTGCTTAGTACACACTGCAAGAGTGAAAACTTAATCGGTAATGTAATTTATATTACCGTAGTAAATAATATTGTAAAAAAAATTATTAATGACTTTGAATTTGAATTGTACTAGAAGGATAAATGAGAAACAAGTCGGATAGTAATTGTTTTTTTAAATTCTGTAGAAACAAAATCATTTGTTTTCGTATCAATACAAAGGACAAAATCGCAGCAAGTAGTACCTAGCAAGCAGCAATAAGTAGGTATTTCTCGCTCAGGTGCACTCGGCGGTCCCAAGTTGACCCTTCCCTTCCGAACGAGACTGTCAGCCTCATTCACAGTCTACGAAAAAATTTAAATGCAGTGTGCGAAAAATAGCTATCCCTTCAAAACTCTCTCAGTTTTGACTTACTCAAGCCTTGAGCAAATATTTACTGCGATTCGGTCAACGCGCAAGAATTATAGGTATCAAATCACAAACAATTTATCCCAGAATTATAAGCAAAAAAATCACATTCCTAAACATTAAAATCCTCCGCAGTTGACTTTAAAAGCAATTAAAACCATTCTGAACATGTAATTTTCACAAAAAAAAAGAAGACAGAAAAACGCGGGTAAAATCACAGCGACACTTCCTAAAAAATAAACATTATGCTTACAATTCCCACTAATTTCCGGGATTTCTATTAGAAAAGCGTTAATTTCCGATTTCAGTAATTAAAAGAAAGCAATTTCCTTTAATGACGGGATTAATTAAGAATCTCAATGGCCATCAATTTATCGTTTGAAGTGAGGACAACGTGGATTAAGATAACATTTACAAACGAAAATATGTTTCACGTTGAATCTTCAAAATTTTCGTGTAATTACTTCCTAGAAATTCAGTTATCTGTTTAAAAGATTAAACTTTAATGAATTATAAGCGCCAGTGTCTGAGTATTTTATAATATTTTATCTTTTTACCTGGTTGGATAGATTTGAAACTTCGATAAGACCTGAAATTTTGGGCGTAAGCAAAGTTACCTATCGCCGTTTTTATCATCTCTTGACTTGACTTTTGGAGAAATCTCACCTTGTCTCAAGTGCCCGAGGATGAAAAGCTGGATTGTAACAACCGATACTACAAAAGAAGCTTAGGATAAGGTTTTGGGCCGAATGGCACATTCCATTTTGTTTAAATAAAGAGTGACGAGACTGACAGGACATGTGCCTGATGGTAAGCAACATGCCTGCCACATAGTGACACGCAGCTATTGGAACATGGAGAGTTCAAATCATTACCTAACACGGCATTGCGCTCGTCACCCAGAGATCTAAAATGTTATATCACTAAGCCCTGTAATTTCTCTGGAAACATTGCCCTTGAAACCGGAACACAATAATGTTTGCACATTACTACTTGGCAGTAGAATAACTTGCAAATATGTGGTACTTCCCCAGGCGGACTCTGCTAAGAGTCCTACCACTACAAAAATAACTAATAAAAAACTCTTTCCTCTACAAGCTATTTTCTATTTAATAACTCAATATTCCCTAAACATTTTTTAGGGAATTCATTTTTTCAAAGAAAATTTAATAAGATGTTTGATATTTCCTAAAAACTGCTGCACAAACTGACTAAACAAAATTCTATTAACAAAGACAATTTGGCAATGACCATAAAATGAACTGCACATATTCGGTTTTCCGCTGTCATGACACAATATAGTTCCTAATGCTTCGGAAACAATTTTGTCGCTCCGATGCAAACATCAATAATTTACGATAGCTTTGCTCTATCACCTTGTTTTATCCGATCACATAATAAAAGTAGGGTGTAGGCAAAAGGTTGCGTTTTTGATAATACGATCTACGGGATCCTCTTAACCCAGCCTGGTTCGTTTTAGAGCGAACAGGCTGGTGATAGTGCCACCAATTAAATTGCTGAGGTATTATTCTTTGTTTTGTACTTTGTGGCTTTTTTTAAAGTTATTACATTGTTGGATGTGAAGCTGCCGTTTATCTTGCTTAAACGAAGCAAATAAATGCCAGCATATTGGTCAAGTGTCATGTCGACCAAACTCTTCAATACCCTTGGCATCTTCTGTAGTGGAAGGATGGCTTAAGGGAGTTTCCCAATTTAGGCCTCATCTCGGTATCGAGGGCGCCAGGCGTGATTATCTCCGCGACGTGTTCGAGCCGGGTAATTACCGAGGATTTAGATCCGTAATGTACAGATTACATCTCGAAAATCTTGGCGGCGGGTCTGTGAACTCGGTAGTAACTTAGAGATGAGATCTATTCACGTACGTTCATTTATTTTGATTGTTTTTAACGTTAGCAAACTTGAACAAACGCGTCGATTTTTTTTGAGATGGGAAAATCTATTGAACTTCACTGTAACCGTTTGTAACCATTACTGATACCACTATATATAAATATGTACTTAATAATTGTTCAAACGATCGTTATTACGTTGATTTATCTCTTGGCCTTGAAATCTACATCTCATCTGAATGTGTCTGAATAAGTAGCAATACTTTTCCTGGTTGTAGCAACTATTATTGCAGTGCGCAATTATGTTGAAACGTTTTTGTAGATTATTGTTACGCATGTTAGTGACGTGAAATCACAAAATTTCACCCATTTGAAAGCCGTCTAAGGTGCACATCTCACTCCGACACCGCTCCAACGCTACGCTGCCACACCGCTATATCACGACCGCGCCGCCGCCTCTTGACATTAGACCTTAGACATTAGACCTCTTGATTATTGCTGACGCGAATTCATACAATTCTTCCCCAACAAAAAGTGTTACACGCAGCTAAAGCAGATTACACTTACAAAAAATCCTACTACTACAAACCTTTTCCAACAGCTACCCGATTATATGTCAGTATCAGCAGCAGTCTTGTTTAATTTACCTAACGCTTAGGGCCAGAATTGCTGCCATTAGATTTAAGCAGAATATCAATTGTTATCCAACGGCCGCTTAATAGATTCTGAACGAAACTTAGCCCATTCTAGATAACAATTAGTTCGACTTATGGCTTCACTAAATTTTCCTCAGCCTGGAATTTGTTTCAGGTTTATATACTACCCGCTTTCTGGTAACCCGTGTTTGAGAAAGGCAACATTGTAAAATCACTCTTAATGACTATTAGACTACAGGCCCGTGAACTAAATTTACGGGTAAAATGAACCACCAGGAGACCTATGTAGGATGATAGAAGGATATAAAGTAATTAGATTCAGCACTATGCCGTCACTTGTAAACTGTCCAGCTAAGTACAGTTGAAGAGGGGGGGGTACCAATCCTGGGTCATTTCTTCTTGTCGCATGATTTTTGTACGACGTTGCGGAGTAATAGATTAAAAGAGGTATGGAAACAATAATAAGCCAAGTGGGAGTTGGACTCGCCCATGAAGGGTTCCGTTGCAGCAAGTAACATAATATACATAGTACACATAGTACACATAGTTCTTGTAGTTCGTTGTAACTTTGATCGAAGTTTAAATAATAGTGTATTTATGAACTAAAAAAAAAACTACTCATCAGATCGAGTTCAAACTTTCGTTGGTAGTTTTTATGGTAATGTACATCATATATTTTTTTTAGTTTTTTCATTCTCTTACTTTAGAAGTTAGAGGGGGGGGGGACACACATTTTACCACTTTGGAAGCGTCTCTCGCGCAAATTATTCAGTGTAGACAAAAATTATATCAGAAACCTCAACATCATTTTTGAAGACCTATCGATAGACACCCCACACGTGTAGGTTTGATCAAAAAAAAATTTTTAGTTTCAGTTCTCAGTATGATGGGGCAACCCTAATTTTTTTTTTTTAAACTTTTGTAAAAATCCTAATGCGGTTCACAGAATACATCTACTTACCAAGTTTCAACAGTGTAGTTCTCATAGTTTCGGCAAAAAGTGGCTGTGACATACGGACGGACAGACAGACAGACAGACAGACATGACGAATCTATAAGGGTTCCGTTTTTACGTTTTACGGAACCCTAAAAATTATAAATGTTAGATTTGCTTGGTTTGGAGCTGGACGGTGTTGTTTGTGAAATGTCCACCAATTATATTTATTTACTTATAATGATTAGTTACTAATGCTCTTACTTCTTATTTTAGTATTTCGCTTTTCGGACCGTTGAGCTGGGGAACGCTTTGCCTGTATCTACTAGACAAGCTCCATCGCTTGCTTTTTTCGAACAACTGGTGAATCAGATCTACTTGTCTATGTGATCATTTAGTTGCAGTAGTTACTCTTATTTAAATCGTACTTAAATCGTAAATTTATTTCATATACCTCCATTAGTGAAACGTGATGTTGATAGTTATTATATGTATATTATATTCGTATGTATTAGGATGTAGGTACCGTTATTTATCTGTAGGTACAGTTATTTATTTATATGTTTTAATAGTATTGTTGTATGTTTATATTTTATTAGTTTAATACTAATTAGAGACAAATTAGTATCTTTCACACATGATATTTTGTATTTCCCCGTCTTCTTCTTAGTCACGTCTCTTTTTCCATCCTGCGGTTGCCTGAAAGATTTCGCTTTTAGCGATAAGGCCATTAGCCACTTTTTAAAGTTTTTTTTTATATATTTGATGTTTTGTTTTCTTATTAAATGCAATAAAGAGTGTATCTATCTATCTCTTAATGCACACGTGTTTCTAAAACATTGTTGACATACATATTTATAGTTTTTAAACTTAATTTTACGTAATTAGAACTCATATTAAACACATTAAGTAGTACATTACACACTACTCCGGTTACTGTTGTGTGTCGTGGTGAATACTATGCGATGTTTTAAGAACAAATTAGAGGTGATGGAGATCTCCTTTCCCAATGAGACATCTATCTTCTATAATATAAAAATGAATCGCAAAATGTGTTGGTAAGCACATCACTCAACAACGCCTGAACCGATTTGGACAATTCTTTTTTTAATATATTTGTTGAAGTCCAGGGATGGTTTTTACGGCGAGAAAAATTCTAATAGTTGTCGGGAACACCCTAAAAACAGCCCTTTTCTTTTTCCCGTACAAACATTTTCTAACTAAAATGTTAAGGCAATTTGAGCTTTATTGCTATGAAATAAAGTTCATATTAAATAAAGTGCTTTCCCATACAAACGTTTTCTAACTAAAATGTTAAGGCAATTTGAGCTTTATTGGTATGGAATAAAGTTCATATTAAATAACAAGCACTCACTTATGTCTAAACAATATATGTGTGTTCTAAACGTCAAGGAGTCAATTTGCACTTTGGTCCCGCTGCACAAAGTTCAAATTCCATCATATCTGCCAAAACAGTGTGCGTGTTGCGTTGAAGGATAAGAGGAACTAATGTCGCGTTCCGAAAATCAGTCTCAGAAGAAACTCAACAAAAGTGATAATATCGCGAACCAGATCAAACTGAATAGTATAGAATAGTAATACACAAAACGTAAGACTCATTAGATCAAATTAGTACGGATTTTCAATTTGGTCGGCTTCACGATATTATTTATTTTGATTTAGTTTCGGCACGCGACGTCAAATGCGTCAGTTTTCACGTCATTATATCAATCAAGTGTCAGCCAAAAACAAACCGCGTTACCAAAAGTGTTTTATTATTTTGAATTGTTAATTTAATATCCCTTATCTGTGCAAAATTATTTAAATACACACGTTTGACAAGGGCTGTGGAGCGCAGTATTTTTGGAGTAACACTAACGGACAGAATACGAAACACCATACTGCGTTCCAAAACTGGAATAGCCGATTTGAGTCAAAAAGCAGCCAATTTGAAATAGGATCGGGCTGGACATGTTTGCCGCATGTCGGATGATTATTGGGCCATGATTACCATGCGGAGGAAGCCAGATTGCAAACGACGACGCGGCAGACCAAAGAAATGATGCCGAGGGCAAGGTCATCTTGCCGCAAATATCGGAAAGACTGGACTGTATATTAGCCATAGATAGGGAAAATTAGAAGGAGGGTAGGAAAGCCGTTGCCCAATATTGGAACAAGACAGCCACATGATAAATAAATACTAATATTCTGTAAATGAGATAAATGCAAATGAATTAAATTTCAAAATTCAAGAACAAATTACAGGCGGATGAGAATTTATAAATCAGTTGATTCGGTGACTAATCAAGATGATGTCGTCAACAACTATCAACCGGAATTTTTGAACTCGCTGGATTTGTCATGATTGCCACCTCACAACAATCTTATATTAAAAGTTGAATCGGTAGTTAAAATGTTGCGAAATATCAATGAACCGCGTCTTTGCAACGGCACATGGTTAGCTATAAAAATACTGAACAACATGATAGAAGCAACTATACTTAAAGGAAAGTATAAAGAGGAAGACGTTTAGATACCACGCATCCAAATGATTAAGACTGATGTACCAATTGAGTTTAAACGACTACAGTGCTTCTTGCTTTTGCTTTGTTCAAGGGGCAACCTTAACATGCTCAGCGCCAAGCCCTATGTATATGCAAATACCACCAAATTTTCACAACTTTTAATTTTTGTTTTCTTAGTGTTTGAGTTGTGAGGTGTTAAAATAGTTTAGAAAATAATCACACCCCCTCCCCCGTCATACCTTTCTTTTTTACCGGTGTGTATATTTTTTGATAGACGTTGCCTGGGAAATAGTGGCCATGTGTATCAATAAAGATACACATTCCGTAGTATTATTTATCTTTGTTTCTCTCTTGAATGCCCATTTATTATTCAACCAAATATTATCTCAAGAAACTTATTATCACTTAATTTAGGGAACAAATAATTACAGTTTTACTAAAACGATCTGCTCAGTCAGCTGGAGATGAAGTGTCACCAGCCACTATTATGACAAAAAGACCGTCTAATAGAAAACATTATCTCATAAAGAACAAAGTTGGAGAGAAAATTGATCGCTGAAGATGTGCAGAGGTGCTATAAAAAGTATGACAGGAAAATTATTGTTAGCAAGACTTTCAGAGCAGCTCAAACAACTACTAAATGCTATGTATGTGAAAGATTTCGGTGTAAAAACTGTTTCAATAATATTGACTGATTTATTTTGAACTTAAAAAGTAGATTATTTCGTTTCTATGTAACTTTCTTCTTTTGAATAAAATTATTTAAAGGTGATTTTTATTTATCTTTTAATATCTCCTCAACTGATTGTCCGATTTCCAACCCAAAACCACTGCATTTCGGATACACACTGCTTTAACTGAAATAGGGAGTGTGTATCATAAACTATACACACTCCTTAAGACAGTGTGTATCCTAAACAATACACATGGCACTGAGCGTGTTATAGTGTTTGTGGTATTAATTTAGAAAACCCATGTTTCTCACATGGTCAATTGTATGTTGCATATGGCCCACCCGTGTTCGAAAACCATCAGATTTGTCTGTCTATGTGCCAGGTAATCAAACAAAAAACATCGAATATCACCAAGCACTACAATGAAAATAAAACTGATTTTTGGTAACAACTTGATTAACAATAAAAGGATTAATTACTTTTAAATGCTTCTATACGTTGAAATAAATATGTTATTAATAAAATACTTAATGCGGTTCACATAATACATCTCTTACCAAGTTCCAAGTTTGGACAGATAGACATACATGACGAACCAATAAGGGTTCAGTTAGTACGTTTTACGGAACCCTAAAGATGGATCTTCGAAATATGTATCTTTGTTTTATGTATTTGTTACTGTCGGGACAAGATTTGTACAATAGAAAATTTAGAAAATGTAGACGAAAAAATATATGGTGGTACGAAGTTCACCGGGTCAGCTAGTCATTTATAAATAAACATACGAAACTAAGTAGGTATAGCGTACAACCGTATAAAACAATGTTTTAGTAATTTGGTACACATTTGTAGATACCAAATATTTTGTGAAACTTATGGATGAATGTTCTAGGTATTTGAGGCTGTGTTGTCATCAAACGGGGAATTCCTGTTCCGTTCCACGTGACTAGACACGGTGATTTATCAAAGAACTAGAGACGTAGTAAAATAGCGACAGTTAACGCCATAAATATTTATGAATAGCCTTTTACCGAAACATTAAATATTTATGATTCTACTATCTGCTCATAACTCAGGTCCTGGTATATCTGTAAATGGCTTGGCGTAATTCCAAATGAAAACAATTTGTCAAACCAGTAGTTGCTAAAATGTAAGCTGCGCTGCTACAGTTGTTTGTCTGGGTGTCTGGCCAGTACTCGAATCTAAGAACCTACATTGAGTACACATTTAGACTTCGTTGCTACGATTGATCCACGTAATCTACATAAAAACCGCTGGTCCACGTATAAACAATCAATAGATATGAACGGGGTTTATCAATTTCAAAATAACCGTCCTTGCAGTTGGGTAATAAGAACAAGGCTTAGGTTACATCCCGACCAATGACCTATCTCGCTCTCTCAATATCTCTCAAAAAACGGACTATATATCAATTACTCTAAATACAATTATTTTCATAGCATGTTGTGACAAAATGGGCAGGACATAAAATATGCCTGATCGTGAATAACACACCTGTCCATAACAGCACGGTAACATGCGGCTATCGGAATATGAAGAGCCCAAATCATTATCTAGCACTGAGATATAAGATGTTTTAATATCTGTATGCCCTGTAATTTCTTATATATCGCGGTCTTAGCGGGCGCGCCGGCTTCGCCCGTGGTACATAATGTAAGACCGCGATATATAAGAAATTACAGGGCATAGAGATATTAAAACATCTTATATCTCAGTGCTAGATAATGATTTGGGCTCTTCATATTCCGATAGCCGCATGTTACTGTGCTCTTATGGACAGGTGTGTTATTTACGATCAGGCATATTTTATGTCCTGCCCATTTTGTCACAACATGCTATGAAAATAATAGGGTACCGGACTGGGTCAAAAATACACTATTCTAATTAGTCCGTCAGCTAGATCATGGAAAAATATGGGACACGTATAGCCCTATAGCACTCCAGGATCATATTGTATATTTCCAACGGTGAAAGATGTTTTTGAAATCAGTCAAGTAGATCCTGAGATTAGCGCGTTCAAACTAAAAACCTCTGCGGCTTTGTAATATTAGTACAGATTTGAATCTCAGAAGAGACTACTATTTCTATGCAATTTATCGGGTTAACTCTTTAACTCGAGTTTCGAGGGCAATATACGTACGATATATTGTTTTAGCCGTTTTTTGGGTAACGTCATTTTATCCGTGTTTTCAGACATTGAAACCGAGTAAAGTTCGGTTAATATTTCAAATAAATTGCAATTCATGATATGTTCTGACAATCGATAAGTTATTGCAGTACCTTCATGCACTGTTTTTATTGGATTTTCTTATACAAACGCTAATTAAAGTTATAGAGATTCATTTACAATTGCAATAACAAAAAAACACTGAACTCATAGCTAAAGCATTACTTGAGCGAAACGAAACAATATCAAAGGAAAATAAAAGAAAACTGAACGTAATTAAAATTCTAAGACAGAAATTTAATCTATTAAAAATCACATTATAGATAACTCAGTTTTTACAGAGTCTTGAGTAAAATTAAAAGAGTCATATAGAGTAGAGTATAGGTGGCCTCAAATGACTTCTGCTGCCTTCCCCATAAGGTACAGGTCCGTACTAACTGATGTTTATTTTGTACTTACACACATACGTAATAGTTTTTGCCATGCATTAAAACGAGAAAGAGGGGAGATCACAATAAGACCTGCTTATAACAGCATAACATCGCTAGTCGAAGTTTTAAACACGAAAAACACAGATTACAATACCGGATTGCGTTCTTTAGGCGAAAGGTCAGATCGTTACAAACCCATTTCTGCGAAAACAGTGACACCACCACTGTTCCCTCAGTCAAAGGTACCATGTTCAAGGGCATACCTCCCCTTTAAGTTCCTAGACCATAATAAGTCAGTTGACATCAAATTTAACTATAATAATAATCAGTTAACCGGTACCAATTCCAGTACCAATAAATAGTCGGCCGATATTTTGTATTAATGAATAAGCTAAAATTAATTTAGAAACTTAGAACCACTCAGCTGACACTAAACTTGTTAGTAAGTCAGCCGACATAGGATGACAATAAAATAAGTATTTTAGCTACCAACCACAAGTTGGCAGGTGGTACAGGTTTTTGGGATACCAGATCGATTCTTGATTCTCCTTTTCGGATAAGCCTATGCCGAGGTCATACTCGTTGACAAGTAGAACTCATAATGCTGGTTGAAGACGGCAAATGAAATGTTTTCATGCTGTGCATGTGCGTTAGTTTGGTCAGTAAGACCCTCCGCCTTTTGCGCAAGTTCAATACAGAAAAGAGACAGTAGAACTACCTTAGGTCCCTTATACAAACTCCTAAAACAATACCATCCAAATCAGAATACATAAACTGCCGATTTTATTCTTAGCCTTTCGATGCTTCCGAACGTAATAACTCAAAGTTAAATCCAAGAAGCGCGTTACCCTTCAAAAAGGATAAGCTCTCGTGTTGTCTGGCTTATACATTACTTGGGACTGAGAATCATAAGAGCATTACATCGAACACTCCACAATAATGGATTCGCATCCATCACACACGTCAAGACTTATTCCTCACCTCGCATAATAGAACGATGACAAAATGAACACATTACAGTGCAAAATTTTCAGCATGACGATAGAATTTAACGTATTCAGGATTTTGATTCTTATTGTTGCGGGATAACGTTGATAATACAATAAGACGACGACGATAGCTTTATCCTGTTTGCCCAAGGCTCACAATAAGTATGTGTAAGAGTGTGCGGATAAAGTTTTCTCATTATTTCTGCGCTTCACGCTGGAAGTGTTATGATCTCATACTTTCTGCAAAGTGACTTAGCATAAATGGTCAAATACTTGCGATGCATAATTGTTATGGGAGAAAATTTACACTTGATGGTTACATAGTTTCATTTTTACATGAGTTAAATTAACTTTTGAGCCTTTTAATTATTGTAGATACGTCACGTATTTGAAGTCCGAAATTAGACAGGTTTATAGCTTGACTTAAATCATTTGAAATGCGGATCTTTTCATCTTCTGTAGTTCCTCAAAAAATGGAATATCTTGTCTTATATCCTAGTTATACCTATACTTGTATCTAGTTATCCTCAATCCATATTATGGAATAGCCGTTTTGATATCATTTATTTTGTAATCTCAAATACGGAGGTCGGTGTCTGGTAAGGACCAAATTATTATGTTTTGCGACCACGTGGTTACCAATGGAACGCGGTTACCTATAAAAAACCAATTAACTCTCGATAGAACTACAACCAGATTATATCCATCAGGCAATTCCCACTCAGGTATATACTCAATGTATTATTTAGAAGTTATTACTTCTAAAATGGTCTCAAACTTCTTTTGCCGAGTATTAAGAACGTCAACCATGCATCGATGTTATTTTAACGATTTTAAAAGCCACAAGCAGCATGGAGAACAAGATATTAAATCATTCGATACGGTTTGCACACTCGCCGATTGTATCCGTTTGAAAACAAATTAATTTGCAACTATAAGGTACATCGCCGAGCTAAACGTAGCGTTAACTGTTTTAGGTACAATTTTTGGAGCTATTTATTCAATTCAATTCAATTCATTTATTCGAACCATAAATTCATAAGAACACTTGGTAACGTCATTAACAAAAAGGCATAAGAATCCGTGTACATAATAAGATAAAATAACAATGTCAAAATGAATAAAGCTGTAAAGGAGCCTCGTCAATCAAATGCAGCTGTAAAAAGGCTTTGTCAAAGACAAAATAACAAATAATTAATACATACAGTATACAGATAGTACATGAGTACAATGTTCCATCAAAATTTTTATAAATCTATTACTTTACCTTATTACAAGATTTTAGTTTCAACACAGTTCTCTTCCATACGTTACTATCTTTAACAAAGTCATCTATATTATAATATGCCTTGCTCAATAGGTAGCTTTTTATTTAATTTTTTAAACTTTGTTTCATTAAGACCTTCGACTTGTGCAGGGATTGCATTATAGAAGCGAATACCATTACATTTGAAAGAGTTATTTGTTTTTAGGGTTCCGTAAAACGAAAAAACGGAACCCTTATAGATTCGTCATGTCTGTCTGTCTGTCTGTCTGTCTGTCTGTCCGTCCGTATGTCACAGCCATTTTTTGCCGAAACTATGAGAACTACACTGTTGAAACTTGGTAAATAGATGTATTCTGTGAACCGCATTAGGATTTTTACAAAAAAAATTAATAAAAAGAAAAATTAGGGTTGCCCCCCATACTGCAAACTGAAACTCCAAAATTTTTTTTTCATCAAACCTACACGTGTGGGATGTCTATCGATAGGTCTTCAAAAATGATGTTGAGGTTTCTAAAATCATTTTCGTCTACACTGAATAATTTGCGCAAGAGACACTTCCAAAGTGGTAAAATGTGTGTCCCCCCCTCTAACTTCTAAAGTAAGAGAATGAAAAATCTAAAAAAAATATATGATGTACGTTACCATGTAAACTACCAACGAAAATTAGTATGAACTCGATCTGATGAGTAGTTTTTTTTAGTACGTCATAAATACCCTATTATTGAAACTTCGACCAAAGTTACAACGAACTACAAGAACTATGTGTACTATGTATATTATGTTACTTGCTGCAACAGGAACCCTTCATGGGCGAATCCAACTCGCACTTGACCACTTTATTTGAAGTCTCCACTTAGGAAATACAATTTTGTGCTTATGGTGCGCTTTTGGATTCAGATCAGTTAGTTTCTTCAGTCGACTTCGATTTTTTCTTACATACATTATACATTCATAAATATACAATGAAGGGACTGTTAATATATTTATAACATATTTGCTCGTAAAGGGTCTCTTATTGGACCAATTTCTGTATCGTAATGTATCTTATTACGTACTTGTGCTGTAATGTGTAATGTAAAACGCACGGTTTTAAAATGCTCCGTCCACAGACTAGGTAGAGAGATATGCTCCGTCTAAAACGAACGGTACCTTTTTAAATCTTAGTAAAGAGTTTTTATGTCAAAAAAGTGTGGTCAACATTTTATGAACAAAATTAACTTTGAGAGGTCAAATATAATAAAGAATTATTTAATTCGTTAATGTAATTAATTTTGACCCTAAATTACTTTAATTTTTCTGTAACAAAACACAAAAATATTAATTTACTTTATTACTAATGGCATACCGGCTGGTTCTGTGCCGTTGCTTAAAAAAAAGGCGCCGATGCGCGCGCATTGCTAATCTGTGATCCATAGTGATTACTTACTCTGTGCTGTGATCTCCGATCATGTAAATATTATTCAGCGCCTTTTTTTCGCTGTATGGTTTTTATTTGAAAATGTCGTCAGAGTTTTGTTTATTTCCTCGCAAATATGTTATAAAACGTCGTATGACATACGTGCGCTTTGATAATTACAGCCTCTGCTAAATTATAGCTCTCGCCTTCGGCTCGAGCTAGCAATAAAGCCTCGGCTGTAATTATCAACTTACCGCACTTATATCATAATGTACTATTATAGTTTTGAAAATCTCCCGTACTGAATCTCTAGCTGATAAATTATACAGACCACGGATTGCTCTCTTTTGCAATATGAAAACTGAGTTTCTCTCCGCAGCTGAACCCCATAATAATAATAATTTCAAGACTTGAAGTCTCATTACAGATAATCATTCTACCGCCAAGCAGTAATGTGCAAACATTACTGTGTTCCGGTTTGAAGGGCAATGTTTCCAGAGAAATTACAGGGCTTAGAGATATAACATCTTAGATCTCTGGGTTACGAGCGCAGTGCAGTGCTAGGTAATGATTTGGACTCTTCATGTTCCAATAGCTGCGTGTTACTGTGCTGTTATGTGGCAGGCATCTTGCTTACCATCAGGCACATGACCTGCTCGTCTCGTCACTCTTTATTTAAAAAAAAAAAAAAAATATGGATTCGCTGTCTTGAAATCAAAGCTCCAGCTGGAATTTATTTATAAAGACATTATGGAATTAAATACACCTCCTACGATTACTATTAATTAATTACTACTATACGCAAACGTGATAATTAAAACTCAATTGATTATTTTTTTGTGGGGTATTTGTTTATAATAGTTAAATGGAATGGGAGCAATTCCCTGACCTTTTGGTGCAGTAACATGCATTCAGTATCATTATTGTGTATTTAGTAAAAATAATATTTACTACTCGTATATCAATCAGCTCAGCAGTCTGCTTCAGTAGTCTAAGCTCTGATTAGTATGGGGAAAGATAATGTTGTGTAAAAAATGACGGTTATAAACAGTTATTTACTTTGTAAATTTACTGTTAAAAATCAGAGTACAAAACAGTACAGTATAAAACAATGCTCAGTGTGTCTCTATGGAGCGGTATAATTGAGGCTACAGATAAAACAATTATACGCACTCTTATATATAATCAAAATGTGTTTGGAGTTTAATTTAATACTCTCATCAAATCGTGTAGGGTTAAATATCAGTAAATCAATACATTCCATCACATTGTGTTTATCTAACCCTCGGGTCCGTGCGTCGGGTCTCGACCCAACGTTACGTACATTTAGGGCGAGTTATCCGCTGTTACCGTCCCGTTTGAATCCAATTACAAATCCTTCGCACCTCCGCTTCAACACTTCAACTATGTCTAATAGTCTCAAGTTGCAGAACATCAGATTGGACGCCAAATCACAGAATGTTAGATTGTATACTCGTATTTAGCCTTAGCCAAATTCGCCACTAATTTTAAACTATTATCTTTTGCCTTCATATCATTATTGCTTCTTGTTTTCTCGTTACTTCATCACTCTTCAAGGTTTCGGGAAAAAGCTGCTTTCGTGCGTTTCTCTTGGTGCGCTCAACGACATGCTAGACGCACAGCCAAATTGCGATGTATTTGACGACGACTGGAGGAAATTGATGTCTGAGTGCTTACACTTTTGTGAGAAAATGGATAATGAATAATAACTACTCATAACCCTCCTTTAATATATTAATAAAATTTACTTTTGTGTTTTCTTTCATGTATCGCTTTGGTATTTGTTATTTTTGTGCACTTTTTATCATCTAATTTTGGACATCTAATTGTATTTTTATCAATTTAATTTAATTTAATTTAATTAACTTTTGACTTAATTGGTTTCTATTAGACTAATATTTGAATGTGTGTAATTATCATAACATACCATATTTATTTTATCACGACATGACATACATGACATAAATTGATTACATTTTACTGTTATTCACTATAATATAAAATGAATGTATCTATCATTAGTATAATTGGTGTTATGCCGTTCTAATTGTTTAAATAAATAAATAAATTCGTCACGATATTTTTCGTTAAATCTAGTGGTGACGACATAAGTACCTACTTGTAGGTATATTTGCACTTGGACATGGAAATTTAGACACTAAACCACGACGGTATTTTGTATTACCTACATATGTGCTGATTTAATAACATTATCTGCAAAGCGACCCAAAATGTGAGACAGGTGACGCGTGAAGACCGGGGCCTCTACCGCCTGACTAAATCGGCTATCGCTTTGCTAATGCTGTCTCTATCATTTCAAGCGAAAAGAAAAGAGAGAGAAACATCTAAGCGATGATAGACCCCCGGGTCTAAGACAGTCTCTGCTAACGTCGGCTCTATTTGCATATTTTAACATACGATAGAACTGTGCTCTTACGATTGCGTTCTACGTCCATATCCAATGATAGCACTTCTCTTCAAATTAACATACCTACTAGTATTATTAATTATGGAATATTTTCTTCTATGGTAGAGCAAGCCCTTGGTATTGCTCTCAGCTAAACTCTAAGGATGATATTTGTATAAAGATACAAATAATAATAAATATTATTATTTTCTGACAACTCTGCCGCGCTGTAGCAAGCAATAAATAAATAGAATATATAAATATTGGTGGACAATTCACACACAAGACCATCTGACCCCAAACTAAGCAAAGCTTGTGTGATGGCGGCCAGATAGCTGATATAATACTTATATAGTTTTAAATACATACTTATTATACATAGAAACACCCAGACACAGTGCAAACATTTGAATTCATCACACAACTATTTGCACTGGGTGGGAATCGAACCTACGACCCTCGGCTTCGCAGGCAGAGCTGCTACCAACTAAGCCACGAGGCCAGTCAATAAGACAATTCCTTGTAGTTGTAGGGTCTTTGCAATTCCGCTTGGGAAACTACTACTATCTTTGCCAGTTCTAGGTATTCTACCGTCAAACTACGGTATCTTCAGAGAAATTACAGGACATAGAGAATATACACTAGCGGCCCGTTCCGGCTTCGCTCGGATCATAACCTAGACACTGTCTGCAGCGCCATCTGCCGGGCTTATTTGTGAATCTAAGCCATCCTCAAATCCACTTGTACACACACAAAAAAAAACATTCAAATCGTCCCGCCGTTTAGGAGGAGTTTACTGTCAAATGATTAAATTACTAAAATGGTTATTAAAAAATAGAGGTTGGGGTTAAAAAAAGGAAAAATTTAGGGTTGTATGTATTTTTTAATGCCACATTATAAAAAAAAATACTTTTTTTTTCCAAAAGTTAAAAAAACAATTAGGGGTGAACAACCCTTATCACTTAGGGGTATGAAAAATAGATAGTAGCCGATTCTCAGACCTACTGAATATGCATGTAAAATGTGGTGAAAATCAGTTAAGCCGTTTCGGAGGAGTAAGGTAACTACAGTACCCGGCGATAAGTATTGCACATCGGCCTTTGGAGGGAGACAGTCGGCTGATTTCGGCTTCGTAGAGCATTGTCTCTGTCGCACACTACCTATGTGACGTTTTGTCAGTCGTTGTTTAAGTGCGATAGAGTGCAGTCGCGTCCAGTTCAAAATATATAATTAGATTTGTTAACACCCCCAAATTTAAATAATTTAAAGTTGTACTGTGGCATCTTTAGGAAAAAAAGGGAAACCTTTACGAGGTCAGTCACGCCAAATTATATACAATGTTTATAAATGTTTTGTAACCGAAGCTGACAGATTTAAAAAAAATGAAGATGAAAATGTAAGTTGTTATTTTAAGAAGGTTCAAGCGCAAGTTGCAAATCCCACTGGAATTTCAAGAAGAACTTTGAACAATATATTAAACGAAGTCAGTACTGAAACACATTCTACTGAAATTAAGTTTAGCACTCCAAAAAAAGGGAGACCAAAAAAGCAATTTCGTTTGGATATGGACGATTTTGATTATGATGTTGTTCGAAGAATTGTGTATGATTTTCACTTACGATTTAATGAACTGCCAACAATAAAATCATTAAAAGCTAAATTGTCTGAAGCTATTAATTACAATGGGTCTGAAAAGACGTTGAGAAAAATACTTCACGAGATGGAATTTCGGTTAACTAAAATGGAAGATAATCGAAAAGTTTTAAAGGAAAAGAACGATGTATGTACGATGTAAGTCTCAAACGAATGGAATATAAATCGATAAAATACACAAATTTCGCGAAACAGGAAAAAATATCGTCTACATGGATGAGTCTTACATACATACATCCCACACTAAAGGGAAATCTTGGAGTGATGATAAGAAAAAAGGAGTAAAAAAGCCAATTTCAAAAGGTCGACGTTTGATAGTACTTCATGCGGGAAATAAAAAAGGCTTTGTAACCGGTGCCTTTTTAACGTATAAATCCACGGATACTACAGGTGACTACCATAATGAAATAACGAATAACGATAACTACGAGAAATGGCTGGTTAATCAATTAATCCCAAATATATCCAGTGATTCCGTTCTAGTTATCGACAACGCACCCTATCACAATAAATATGTTGAAAGACCCCCCCAACTCAAACACCATTAAACAGGAAATGATCAACTGGTTAAACAGACACGAAATTCCAGTTGATCAAAAATTAACAAAACCCCAGATTTACGCTATTGTGTGTATTACTACCTATGTCAGCACAAGGAGAGGTATACAGAGTTTTCCGTGAACAAAGTACTTGCCGAACATGGGCATACTGTGTTTCATCCGGATTTTAATCCAATTGAAAATATATGATCTCAACTAAAAGGCTATGGAGCCTCTAGAAATGTGGGTATGAATTTAACTACAGTAAAAACGTTATTGACTGAAAAAGTAAACATGATTGGGACTGAAGAGTGGAAAAAGGTTTGCGATCACACGATCAATGTGAGAATGAATATAGAAGCATTCAACACGGTTTAGACAATTACACTGATAGACTAGTGATAAATACGGCTGATAGTGACAGTGATATTGACCTCTTTGAGAGCACAAATAGTGAAATGGAAGTAATTGAGAATTATAATTATTATTATTTTTATAACAATGTCTCACTTTAACAATAGGTACAATGGTGTTTATTATGTATACTACAGCTGTCATTTTCCAAAGTAATTAAATACGTAAACATAATGTGAACTTTTTAATTTTATTTAACCCGAACCTAAAGCCATCACTTATAGAAAAAATTGTATTTTATACAAAGAATAAAAATAATAATTAAAAGAAACAAATTAAAATTGTTTTAACAGCTCCTAATAGATGCCGGACTATTTGTATTTCGTGCGACAGAGATGACGCTCTACGAATCCGAAGTTGGCCGATTGTCTCTTTCCAGGTGTCGATGTGCAATGTTTATCGCCGGGTACTGTAACACTGTGACACGAGAATTTTATATACTTACTAGCGGCCCGTTCCGGCTTCGCTCGGATTTCGTCATATAAGGACTATTAATCGAACAACCCTTATCACTTAGGGGTATAAAAAATAGATAGTAGCCGATTCTCAGACTTACTTACTGAATATGCATATACAATTTGGTAAAAATCAGTTAAGCCGTTTTGGAGGAGTAAGGTAACTAACACTGTGACACGAGAATTTGATATACTTATAAGATAAGATTTAGCATCTTACATACTCGTATTTTAGGTGACGAGTACAGTGTTGTTATTGGTGGGTTGCTTACCTTGCCAGCATATAATAAATATAAATATTGGTGGACAATTCACACACAACACCATCTGACCCAAACTAAGCAAAGCTTGTATGCTGGCGGCCAGATAGCTGATGTAATACTTATATAATTTTAAATACATACTTATTATACATATAAACACCCAGACACAGTGCAAACATTTGAATTCATCACACAAATATTTGCACTGGGTGGGGATCGAACCCACGACCCTCGGCTTCGCAGGCAGAGCTACTACCCACTAAGCCACGAGGCCAGTCAAATATACCTTGCTTGTACCTTTTTGTATAAAAAAACACAGTACGAGATTACTAATCGTGTTTACGTAAGCATTAAACTTTCTTTCTCGGACGAACTTTTAAAAGACTCAGACGATTTAAGATTTATATTTTTGTTTTATTACTGAAAGTTACAACACTTGTTAAAACTCAATGCCCGAGGTGCTTTTTTGTCTCCGAAAAACTCATTAAAACCTCTAAGAACATCGGGGGACTTTTAACAACTGTACACGAATGACACTCAGCGTTTGAGGCGAATTAAACGAACTAATTTTCTTTCACTGACACGAATGAATTTTTCAAGAGTATATACCTCAAAAGAAGGGAGACAATATGTACCTATATTTTGCGTAGAAATGTTATATTACAGAATGGACTAAAACAGTTCATAGTTAATCTAATTCTTAAAAAGGTGAGCAGACAGATTCATAACTCTAAAATCAGTGATATTGAGAATAACAGAAAAGGCTGTTTTCAACAGTATTACCTATTAGAAAAAAATTATGAGCTGAAACTGGATCAATTGGGTTCTAAAAAAAGAAGCTCTACAGTTGCATGTTTCAACTTGTATTTTCATCAATCCAATCGAAAACAGGAAGTCTCAGACAACAAAAACAATTTTTTTTCGGCCATGAATAAAAAATGTGTTTTTATCAACATAATTATGTTATTTAAAGCAGTTTTAGTATTAATAGATTTCAGCCAGCTTTTTTTTCTTGCCAACTGGCTTTGCTTTTATTTTTATCGTTCATTATATGTATGTACATCCTGCATCTTTAAGTAATAATTATTTTCGCATATACCTACATATTTTTTACTACTGAATTATAATTTGAATATCTATTCTTATTTACGTTTAGTTAGCTACAGATTTGACTTCATGTAAATAGAAATATCTAATAAATAAAATAAAATGTACACCAGTTCATCAAAAAACTTTTCTTCCATTATCATTGGATTGTTTTATATAATTATGTAATGTAAACAACAACAATATGAAAATGGTAGTCCTTGAATAGGCAGCTTAAAGTGGTGAATTATAAAGTGAATATGGAGGTTGATTATGGAGTTCTCAATTTAAACATTTAAGATGTTATTGTAATTACCCATTTTCGCAAATAAATAAATTTATTTATTTATTTGATTACACAATGGCTGCTTCTCTGAAAGTGACTAAACTCGAGTGTCTATTTTACATAGTCTATTTATTTCTATTTTAATTTAAACAATAACGTATTCATTAAGGTACAACGTTTTACTGAATCTTGAATGACCTTGTTACAATTAATGTAATGGTAGTGGGGAAACTATTTTGTTCATTGTTCTCTTTTCTTTTGTTCTAGTGAGCTTCAAGTGGCATCGTGAACAATGGTTCTACCACACCTACAAACTTGTGAAGTCACACTAAGGTTGAATTAAGCTACTTTTTAAGAAAACGCTATTTTAACGTAGATCACATAATAAATAGTTTTAGTCCGCTATCGAAAGATGTTTACCGTTTAATTAACTGAATTTAATTAATTTCATTAGTTATTCGACAACTCAAATTAAAACTTTTATTGAGTTTTTTGTCGCCAATAAGGTCCAAAATTTATACAGTGATTTTTTGAGAACGCTCAATATTATTTTACGATGATTTAGCTAGTAAGCTTTGAGTAAAAGTAGGTGGTAGGTAATGGACAACGGAAAATAATCACTTCCTAAATATCACGCAGAAATTCCACGTTAAAGGCTCTACAATATTTATGTAACAGGTAATGGCCGAAGTAAACCCGAGGATAGGATACATTAACATGTTATGGGAGAGTCCTGCTTCCAACACTGAAAAACTATCACGAAAATTTTGTATATATTCTTGATATACAAAATGATGTAGGTACCTATTAAGAGCATGAACAGGTCTATGTAAATAAATGTCTTATTTTATTTTGTCTATTTAAACATAGCTGCATAAGCAGCTCACCAAACGTTAGCAGCCAGTGTGGGTTGTCGGATGACGTTTCACCTCGAAAGATGCTAGGAACAAGCCCGTCTCCTCACGATTTTTTCTTTTATCGTTGAAGCTAATAATGATGACAATCTAGTACATACCTATCTGCACTAGAACAGTACTAACTAGTAATAACCCTAAATTTTAAATTAACCATGTACTATTATTATGGCTAGGTAAACACAAATATAAATAAAGTGGCCAAGTGCGAGTTGGACTCGCCCATGAAGGGTTCCGTTGCAGCAAGTTACATATTATAAATATATAGTACACATAGTTCTTGTAGTTCGTTGTAACTTTGATCGAAGTTTTAATAGTACTGTATTTATGACGTACTAAAAAAACTACTTATCAGATCGAGTTCAAACCAATTTTCGTTGGTAGTTTGCATGGTAATGTACATCATATATTTTATTTAGTTTTTTAATTCTCTTACTTTAGAAGTTAGAGGGGGGGACACACATTTTACCACTTTGGAAGTGTCTCTCGCGCAAATTATTCAGTGTAGACAAAAATTATATTAAAAACCTTAACATAATTTTTGAAGACCTATCAATAGACACCACAAGCCTGTAGGTTTGATGAAAAAAAAAATTTGGGTTGCAGTTTTCAGTATGGAGGGCAACCCTCATTTTTATTTTTTTTGTACAAATCTAATGCGGTTCACAGAATACATCGACTTACCAAGTTACCAACAGTGTAGTTCTCATAGTTTCGGCTAAAAGTGGCTGTGACATACGGACAGACAGACAGACATGACGAATCTATAAGGGCTCCGTTTTTACGTTTTACGGAATCCTAAAAAGGAAACTTGACAACGAGAGTGAACATTTGTACCTCTATAATTAGATCTCCCTACTCAAATGAAGGCCGCTATTTAACCCTGTTACGCCAGCCCGAACATCCCTAGGGTCCTTAGTACCACTATTATTGTCCGAAATAACTACAGAGGCGCCACCTGAATAATAAACTGTTCAAGGATTCAGGAGAGGTGCTCAGGAAAGTAGCTATGAACGGATCCTTTTCAAGCTTTTATTCTCATTGTGAGATTTTTTTCGACACGTGTTTTTACCTGACTAAAGCAAGAAAGTTTTGATTTTTGTAGTCAATAATTGCACAACTCGAATTTAACAAGAAAAAATGCTTTTGTCCTTTAGTTTATTTGGTAACTGGCAGTGCGCCACGATTTTACGTGCGTTGTCCCCTTCCCGTAAGTTTCCCGCATTGAAAAGTAGCCTAAGTGCTATTACATGCTGTGAATGATGTGTTCCAAATTTCAACCTACTCCGTTTTGCTGTCGCGATGTGATTGAGCAACAAACTTCCAAACATCAAAGTTTTGCCAAATAACTTCCTCAACAACAAAAAGTTCATGTTTTAATATATTAATTTGTTTTGATATTTTAACTCGTAATTTTTTTACGAGAATTACTGTAGGTAGGTACTATGAATTTTCAAAAATATGTATTAGTCTTTACGCAATAA
Organism: Ectropis crepuscularia; assembly: GCA_963693475.1. Classification (NCBI taxonomy): domain Eukaryota; kingdom Metazoa; phylum Arthropoda; class Insecta; order Lepidoptera; family Geometridae; genus Ectropis; species Ectropis crepuscularia. The sequence continues at coordinate 3,432,256 of OY856341.1, forward strand.
AAAAACATTTTTTTTTCCAGACCATATTTATAAATGTTAGCTAACTTATCGATAAACCTATCTAAACTTTATACGACATATTTTACCAATGGCATAATATTTGTATGTGCTTGGCAAAATAGGTAGGTAACAAGTTCATAATAAAACTCATTTTAGTAATGCGATCTTAACTTTTAGCTCAACTGTAGTCCAATCCAATATCTACTGTTGAATTGCAATGAACTCAAAACACGCAAAGCGGACACACATCACCATCGTACCGGATTACGGAATACACATCGTTCACCCGCTAGTCGAGGCAGGAAACGATTCTCATTTATACCTCGACCCGTACCTGTGTTAGTCCAGGAGCCCATGACTACTAGACCATCATCTATTTATATAATAAACATCACCGATTTTAAATAGATGAGTGAGTAGCGCTTTTAATAATTATATCAATTTATTTTTCGTCTATTTGTGGTTTTGAAGTCAGTTTAATTTTTTGTAGAAAATAGTTTATTTTAACCTTTTTAGTGCAAAACAAGTTTTAATTAATTGCATTGTCACCATTTCGTGTTGACAGGATCAAATTTCAACTACGTATTCCAGACAAAATTGTAGGCAAATTTTAGTATTTTCTTCATATTTCAAAAACCACCACACCGATTTCGATACAATTTATATGGGACCATTCGGGAAGTATACCCATCCGAACACAAAAAAAATATTTTGAAATCGGTTTGGGCGTTCTCGAGAAATCAGGTAACATACATAAAAAAAACAAAAAAAAAACATGGTGGTCGAATTGATAACCTTCTCTTTTTTGGAAGTCGGTTAAAAACGAAAGGTCACATCACAAAATCTCAGAAACTACAAATGCTAGGAGTCCCAAATTTTACATGGAGGTGGTACCTTTTAGCACGTAAGTGCTTGTTAAGACGGGATTTTGCGAAATTAATCCCCTAAGAGGGTGAACAAGGGTTGAACGATGAACAGTTGAATGAAAATTCTACGCGGTGGAAGTCGCGGGTATCAGCTACTTAATTGTTTTATAAAAGCTGAAAGTTTTTAATACGTATTCCCAACACAGGCGATAACGATCTCCGGCTATAAGGTTATGACAGAGGTTCACACCATTAAAATGATACATGCAATTTAGGACATGGACTGTAAGACATGTCAAACAACTGTCGGCCTTATTGCTATAAACGATTTCTTCCAGGAAACCTTCGGACGGACAAAAATCTTGGAAAAGTCAAAACATGGTAACAAAGAAAAAGTGATATTTTAACAATTATTAGGTAATAAATAAAACCTCTTGGCTGCTCAGGCTACTATTATCCAAATTTTATACTTAGGTATCGTTATGACCTGCGTTGGGAACATAATATGCAGAAAAACTATCAGCTATGACTGATCTCGTGGCTTAGTTGGTAGCAGCTCTGCCTGCGAAGCCGAGGGTCGAGGGCTCGATCCCCACCCAGTGCAAATATTTGTGTGATGAATTCAAATGTTTGCACTGTGTCTGGGTGTTCCTATGTATAATAAGTATGTATTTAAATCTATATAAGTATTATATCAGCTATCTGGCCGCCATCACACAAGCTTTGCTTAGTTTGGGGTCAGATGGTGTTGTGTGTGAATTGTCCACCAATAGGTATTTATTTTATTATTTATTTTTAGCTTTTATGAAATAACGAAGGTCTAGTCGTGGTCCTCTGGTCTATATAACCTTTCAACTTTAGCGTTATGCACTTACCTGTGAGTACCTACATAATATTATGAGTAAGTACGCGTATAGGTACCTACTCGTTTGTGAAGTTATATTGAAAGCATTCGAAACGTTTTTAATCCAACATTATTTTAATTACAAACATTAAGCAACTCCAAAAAAGAGAGAGATTCCGCTTTCATCTAAATATATCCTGGAAGAGATCGCTTTTAGTTATAAGATCGCTAATTGCTACTTTATTTTGTTTAGTTTTAAGTAACATTTGGTTATATTTTAATCGATCAAAATAATATAAAGTTAAGATATCTCAGTATATCGTATGACAGCTCTGCTCCACTACGTATCCAACACTTCACAACCACCCACTTTTACGGGATAAAAAGTATTGACCCAGCAGTACTTACTGCGTATTTAATTATTCAACTCCTTAAAAATCTTTAAACTATTAGCACAAATAAAATGAGTTGTTAGTTATGAATCAAAATTTTAAAAAGCTACAACTAAGCTAAATTTGGTGTATGGATTAATACACTGAAATGCATTATCATTTTTTGAATTAATTCAAACAAGTAAGAAACCATGGTGCCTTAGCGGTGAGAACATTCGACTCGAAATGGTGAAGTCGTGGGTTCAAATCTTGACGCCACCTCAAAACATTTTATGTACAGCATATCCACTGGTTTTAATGGTGAACGAAAACATCGTGAGGAAACCAGCATGTTTCAAGAAACGTCTTTCGAGGAAATGCATCATCCAACACATGGCCAGCGTGGTGGATTATGACCTTGATTATCTCCTTGCGGAAGACAGCCCCGAGTCTCAGCAGTGAAAACACTAACTGATAACTCGTACTTACCTACTTGTAAGCTTACGCCAATACGCAAACATTAGGTAACATAACAACGAAATCCTAAAACTGCAAAATGAAACTCCGCAACCAAAAGCAAAATTAAAAGAACAATTTTAAAAGCCTTTTGTCAAGTTGTTGTGTATTTTCGAAGCCTACCCAATTAATTCTCTTTCTACCGAGAGTAAAGTTTCAACAATAACTTGTTTTTCCATCATGGCTTGTATTTTGAAATAAAGGCTTCCAGAGACTTATTATAATTTCACAACTGCAAAATAAAGCCATAAAAATACTACGAGTATAAAAATTGTGGTGGCCTAGTTACTAGAATGTACAATTCACAATCGTGTACTTAGTCGTAGGTTCAATTCCCACCTTCACTTCTAAAATATTTTTCCAAGAGCATTTCATAACGCATGGCGCATGCATGTTGTGCTTTGTTTTAATGATAAATACACTTAACTATATTAGGATAAGAATAATTAATGTAAGAAAATGTATTATTGTAATTTATCAATAGAAAGCCAAATAAAATAAATAAATAAAAATAAAAAATGGCCTCGAAAGATTCTCGGTACTTGTCGATTTCCTCACTATGTTTTCTTCGCCGTTTTTAAATTAGCAGCATTACGCACAATACTAAGGCCTACTGTCCACGCACGCGTATTTTGTCGAATGCATGCATCCTACGAACAAACGCAAGACGTGCAGGTGTCGTGTCGTTGTCGTTTCGTGGACACAGACTTCATTATTTGTACGCAAGATGCAAGCATTCGTCTTGCATCCGACAATTGTCGAAATCGTGCGGATGTCGTGCAGCTACGTGGACAATTGGCCTTAGTCTTTGAAAATATAGGGGTACGCTTGGGATTCGGAGTGATCCGGATGGAGAGTTGCTGTTCTCCTGATTAGACCAGCCTTAACTTGAAAAACGTCTAATGCCCGAGCTACACCAGGCTAGTGTTATAGGCAAGTGTTATCAAGCTAGCAAGTACTTCTAGCTTCGTGTAGACAACGCTACGCAAGGCTAGTTTTGTCTACACAAAGTTAGCGAAGCTAGCTTGCTATCCTAGCTTGAAAAATAAAGTGGTCAAGTGCGAGTTGGACTCGCCCATGAAGGGTTCCGTTGCAACAAGTAACATAATATACATAGTACACATAGTTCTTGTAGTTCGTTGTAACTTTGATCGAAGTTTTAATATTAGTGTATTTATGACGTACTAAAAAAAAACTACTCATCAGATCGAGTTCAAACCAATTTTCGTTGCTAGTTTTCATGGTAATGTACATCATATATTTTTTTAGTTTTTTCATTCTCTTACTTTAGAAGTTAGAGGGGGGGGGGTCACATTTTACCACTTTGGAAGTGTCTCTCGCGCAAGTTATTCAGTGTAGACAAAAACTATGTTAGAAACCTCAACATTATTTTTGAAGACCATACGTGTAGGTTTGATGAAAAAAAATGTTTTGAGTTTCAGTTCTCAGTATGGGGGGCAACCATAATTTTTCTTTTTTTAATTTTTTTTTGTAAAAATCTTAATGCGGGTCACAGAATACATCTAGCTACCAAGTTTCAACAGTGTAGTTCTCATAGTTTCGGCAAAAAGTGGCTGTGACATACGGACGGACAGACAGACAGACAGACATACACGACAGACAGACATGACGAATCTATAAGGGTTCCGTTTTTACGTTTTACGGAACCCTAAAAACTAGCCTCATGTAGCTCGGGGATTATTGTTGGGCAAATTAAACAGACGCGTGATTTTTTGGGTCTTAGTCATCAATAATCACGGCCTGTATGAATACGTTTCTTTGTCTGGATTCTTTCCAAATGTTACAATGTTCAGTTCTGTTGATAGTTTCTCAAGTGGCTGCCAATAATAACAACTCTGCTTCGATTCAATTCGGGATAAATACATTCTAGTTCAGTGGTGATTTATTGTTTGCAAGAATTCACTCAGTTCATTAACATCTAGTTTGATTTACTCTCGGAGATAAACATTTTTGTTATTAGTACATATTTATTTGTATAACAGGCAAATCAATTTTAATTTGAGAAAAAAATACTCACGTTTAAATAATTTTTATTAGTCTGCTTTGACTAAATGATTAAAAATGCCGGCAAGAAAATCATTTGACCTATAGAGATCTGCCCAAGCGCTTGGTGAAGGTAACGCGAAATCGAAATGTTAGACTACGTTCAGATGACAAGCGCTCAACGCGCGTTATCAAAACGCGCGTTGAAACTGACATCTGAACGTAGTCTTAGTATGTTTTTTGTTCAAAAAGGAAGCATTTTGTATAGCAAAACAGCGTGAAATGCTGCTAGGTTTCTGGTTACTTTTCCTTGCAGGAAAATACTATTGAAACAATGGATGTTTATGTACTTATTTTATAATGTACAATATAAAAAAATAACAAGTATCGTTTCTCCCTCGTGTAATTCACTTGGCGAGAAATAATTTAGGTGATTTCTCAAATAAACGAATACAAATATTTAGTATCAAGTATGGGATGCATTTCCTCTAAAAACACGTAATACTCGTATCCTGTTACTGATAATACTAGTTAATACACCAGTATTAACAACCGCGATAGTTCAAAGGAATGATAAAATTTTACCATTATTACGATTTATTTTTGTGAGCCATATCCGTTAATCAAATAAATCCTTAATACGCGCCCATACACAGACATAACACAACATTATAAGCATAACTCGCGCTAAACAAAACACAATGTCATTTTTTCACACAACTAGAGATCTTCCTTGTTACTGCGACACAAAAGCGAGCATTTCATAACAAGCTCGCAGATAGCAGGACGGATCGTGGACGTTTGTCATATTATTACGATGTGCCGTCTCAACTGAGGGCATTCACCGGGACAAAGCGGAGTATAAGATGTAGTTTGAATGAGCTTACTGTGATATTTCTGATAACTTAACCTATTTATTATAATACGTCAAAAAAGAGTTTCTCGTTTAATGTTGGTGAACTCTTTGTAATCGGGAAATTTTCGGGGAAGTACCACATCTTTGCCAGTTTCTAACATACTATATTATGTTTATGTTAGTTAGTTAGTGTATATTCAGTGTCATGATTCATGCTTTACATGTAAATCCCGTCAAATTAGTCCAAAAATAACGATAGCATTTGAACATCTACCATACCAATCGGTAGCACTCATACCAATAGGACTAGATATTATGTAAATATATATACATATATCTAGTCCTATAGTTGCGTGACATTGTGTTGTTATAGGCAAATTTAATAAATAAATAAATATTGGTGGACAATTCACACATAACACCATCTGACCCCAAACTAAGCAAAGCTTGTGTGATGGCGTCAGATAGCTGATATAATACTTATATTATTTTAAATACATACTTATTATACATAGAAACACCCAGACACAGTGCAAACATTTGAATTCATCACACAAATATTTGCACTGGGTGGGAATCGAACCCACGACCCTCGGCTTCGCAGGCAGAGCTACTACCAACTAAGCCACGAGGCCAGTCGGATAATAGTGCAGATACAAATTAACATTATTAAGAAATATATTATAGTGTTGTAAATATAGTGTTGTTGCATAGTAACAAACATCGTTAGGTTATCCATCTGTAAACTTTCGCATTTATAATATTAGTAGTAAGCCGGGTAGAATCTTTGATCAGAAATTGATGTAGTTACGTCTCATTGTCATTTCTCATTTTTTTTTTGTATACAGACGAACCCGTGGTCATACATACATACGACTTTCTAATCGTGTTTACTCTGTAAAAGGATATCTAGAAATTTTTATTCTAGAAAAATTCTAGGAAATAAAACAAAACTGTGAAGTGTATAATGCAAAACTGGATGACTTCATCTTGCTAAGAATATAACGTGTTTGTTATTACTAATATTTTTCTACTTTCCTCGCCTACGTCACGTCGAGTAGTGGCCGAAGTTTTTCATCTTTCGGCGTTGAATATAAACAGTCTAGTTGCAATGAAATAGCTCGAGCATTCATTTACGTTTACATTGTGGAGAGTGACTCAGAGTTCGTGCAGACGATAGACTTTAATTTTGGTACAATGGGTAGTATAGCAATTTTCAAAAATTAATTAATTATTGAATGATAGATTTAATTAGGTATTATTTCAGACATTTAGTAATAATTTTTTTGTAATTTTGTAACTTAATTTGATATTTTTGATTTGATGACATGAATTTGTAAGGTTTTCTATTTTTTGTATCCATATAGTTGAAAGGTGATTTTAATATAAGAAGCGAGTAGATAAGCTAATTTTGTGACTAGACTTCTAACCATGTCATCAATCGTTCAAGAATTGGAAAAATATGTGTATGCCTACAATATCAAGCAAAACATGACAACAAGCTACTTTGAAATTTTGTGACCTATTATTTATAATGCATTGTGTGTGTTTGTAATTTACTCATGGTTTGAACAAATAAATTATCTTTTATCTTCATTAAACGTTACCTCTTTTTTGCGACATAAAATACATAAATAAATAATTAGCCGACATTTTGTTAAACAATACCATCTAACCACAAACTATTAAACAAAAAAAATATCTCTAGTTTTTCAAGATGAATGAAAATCACAAATTCTTAAAACTTATTTAAACGTATGTGTTCTCTAATTTACTTACGATCGTAAATTACTACTATCAAAATGAATCAATGACGAAAAAATGCTCTCTGACGAGAGCACATTAGTGTTTGAAGGTTAAGTAAAGGTGTATATCATTTTCCCAGACGGGCTCTTCAAAAAACCCAGACGGACGGACAAGCAACTAAAAGTCAATGACAAAGACAATGGCACTATCTCTAATAATATTTTTTCACAAAGGGCACAGATCACCATTTTGACAACAGTCACCGTTTTATATTGGGGTCACTTAATCATTCCAAGCTGGTTGCTGCTTTTTTCTGACTCCAGATTTTCTACTTCAAAACCATAAACAGAAGAATTAGTATAAAAATAAACTAACTCCCAATCACTTTTCCTATGAACGATTTGTAAAATTTCCTTTTCCAAAACATGACATTTTGTCCCATGTGTTTAAAGTAATGCTAAACTCATTAAAATAAGTACATAAAAAAATGATTTATGGATATCTAACTCAGTAATTTGAGAAGTTTTTGTCTAAATCTTTTAAATACATTAGCCAGTTATTCTAGTGCCTATCAATAACGTGCAAAGCGTGCAAATACAGCCGCGGTTCGGTTTGAAGTAAAATGTTCCTAGAGAAATCACAGGGCAAAGAAAATCATCTGATAACTCTGGGTAACGAGCTTAGTGCTGTGTCGGTCAGTTATTTGGACTCTTCATGTTGAAGTAGCTGTGATATTATGCTGTTATTATACCCATTTGTCCTTCTTGGCCCGTCATTCTGTAGTATAAAAGACGACAAAATACCTACATTTTAGATTTTTTTACTTGAACGCACTTTATTTTCTGCGCGAAAATAAGAATTTATTTTTTGTCTTTGCAAATTTCGAATTATCGCGTACTCTTGCTCTTATCTTTGGCAGTGACAACATTACACTAATTGCAAATTTTCTAGTCAAAACTCGCGAATTTTCGTTACATTTTTGGTTCAAATTTGTAGGATTTATCTCAGAGCATTTGATAAATTGTTACTGCAATGCGGTTTTAAAGAAAAAATGGAGAGTCCCGAGTCAACAGTTTAATTTAATCCGTGCTACTCTGTAATACTCTAGAGTCTTTTTAAAAGTTGATTTCTATGTTTTCTTTTTTATTACTTAAATGTGCTAATTGAGCATAATAATCTGTACATGAAGCAAAAAACGTTGACACTTTTTACCCGATTGAAAGAAAGGTTATGTTTATCGCGCGTATCTTGCATGTTTGTAAATTTCATTATTCCCCCGTTTTCCCAAATTTTCCAAACTGGCTACATTTTTAAAATTTTCCGGCTGTATGGATTTTGATAATTAAGATATCGTTAGATTCGTCTCAATCCCCCAAGTGTCTTTAGAAAGTATATAATGCTTTTTTACCTGTTGATTTTATGCACTCGGGTTTTATTAAATTAAAGTTATTTACGAAATTGAGCGGGCGGAGAAATGTATAGATAAATGGCAAAGAAAGGATAGGTCGGCTACATACCTGCTGGAGACTTTGGCTTCAAAAATCAACATCTTTTTATGGTTGACGATACAAATTCTTGAAAGAAGAAAGGTTTTCTTAGCGATAACTTCTAAACACTAAAATGCGTACCTTAAGCCTTAGTGTATTCTATCGGTATTATAATCTGGGTGTCATCAAATTGATAGCAAATTGGTACTCCCTGGATAAATACGTTCTATCGTAGATCGCATCGTCGCTAAAGGCCGGGTCACACAGAAGCGATCCGGTAGCGATAGCGATCCGATGGCGATAGCGATCCGATACCAAGTATGGGATCGCGCCCGCTTGCTGTGTGTCAGGTTGCATACAAATTCGAACATTACAAAAAATCCCGTCTCGCTATCGGATCGCTATCGCTATCGGATCGCCTCTGTGTGACCCGGCTTTTAAAGTTAAAGCTCTCGTCACACAGGGGCGGGAAGTGCGTGAAAGCGATCGCGATCCGGGACAAGATTTTTTTGTAATATTAGAATTCGTATGCAACCTGACACATAACAAGGGGGCGCGATCCGGCCACGCCGGTGTAGTGATAGAACTCTTGGCAGAGTCCGCCTGGGGAAGTACCACACCTTTGCCAGTTATTCTACCGTCAAGTAGTAATGTATACTGTGCGTTATTGTGTTCCGATTTGAAGGGCAATGTTTCCATAGAAATTACTGAGCTTAGAGATATAATATCTTAGATATCTGGGTAACGAGCGCAGCGCAGTGCTAGATAATGATTTGGACTCTTCATGTTCCAATAGCTGTGTGTCACTGTGCTGTTATGTGGTAGGTATGTTGCTTACCAGCAGGCACATGTCCTGCTCGTCTCGTCACTATTTAATCTAAAAAAAAATGTGGTACTCAGATTATCAGCTTATAATTTAAAATAGTCTACTTATTATCCCGCAAATATTTATAAATCCTTTTCTAAATTTTTGCGAAGTTAGTTAGTTAGGTATAGTGATTCTTTCTTACATTGTGGCATCTTACTTGAGGCTACAACAAAAGGGAAGTGAACGCGACCTTTTTGCTCAAGTTCTGACCTTTTTCTTTACACAGAGCCTTTGCTTTTCTTATAACCGACTTCAAGAGTTTCTCAGTAAAAAGAGGTTATTGACATCTATTATGTTTCTGTAGCAATTCACTCTTACTTATGTTGCGTGTAAAATTTACTTAGGTACCATTAGCTCGAGTTACAACCGAACATAAATTAAAAAGTGTATTCGATGCTAACCCATTATCGTGCTTTGATTTCGTTGGAAAGAACGCACGCTCTGTAAATCCTGCCAATATTAAAATTGTCAAAGTATGGGTGTCTGGATGTTTGTTGCTCAATCACGTTCTAACGTATCAACGGATCGGGCTGAAATTTGGAACACAAATAGATTATAGTCTGGAAGAACATATAGGCTACTTTTTATCCCAGAAAAACAACGGGAACAACGGGGAACGGGAACTTCGCGGGTAGCACCGCGGGGCGCTGCTAGTTAACTTATAAAGATTTCATGATCATCGGATCGGTAGTTCCGATATTATGGACATAAATAACACTATAATAACGAAACAGGCGGTGTATTCTGTAATCACTATTTAGGGATGTTATGGATATAAATGATGTTTCGGCTCTAGATACGGATATGGATGTAGAAATAATATTGTATCGGTGTCGGATCTATAATTATTTCGGATTATCTGTTAGTTTCAGTTACGGATTGAAAAAATATTTATAAACAAATAGTTTGTAAAAATTTGGTTTTATTTGAAGAGTTCATCTAGGCTAGGTTTTCATTTGGTATTAGTAAATAATAATAAAAATTATTTCGGATATCCGATAGTTTCAGTTACGATTATTATGATTTATATTATTAATATAATATTATTATGATATTTTATGATTTTGTATGCAAAGAATGCTCCTACTTGACTTAATCGCAGTAATTAATAAAAAAAAGTGGAATTAAAATGTATCCTCATTTTTGTTTTCCTGGCGAAACAACATTTTCGGTATAGTTTACAATAGTTTTTGTTTTTATTAAAGGAATACATCTTTCGGCACAGACACCCACCTGTATTGAGTTCATCATCAGCCGCAAGACGTCCACTGCCGAACATAGCCTCCCCCCTAGATTTCCACAACGAACGGTCCTGCGCAACCTGCAACCAGCGGTTTCCAGCGACCTTTGTGAGATCATCTGTCCATCTAGTGGGAGGCCGTCCAACACTGCGTCTTCCGGTTCGTGGTCACCACTCGAGAACCTTTCTTCCCCATCGGTTGTCAGTTTTGCGAGCGATGTGGCCTGTCGGCCACTTTCGTTCTTATGCTCTATAGCTCGCTGTGTGACTTTGAGCTTTGTTATGAGGCCCACAGTTAAAGATCACGTCTCAGTTCCATAAGCCATCACTGGCAACACGTACTAGTTAAATACTTTTGTCTGTATTGAGGTACAAGTACATATCATAGACAAAAGGATCTGGAGGGAAACGGCGGAACGCACCGGCGCGGCGTTGGGTACTATCCCTGAATAACTTACCTTGAGATACGAGTAACTTTAGGTTCTAACCAGGTAACTTTGTTTTTACTAGAAAAAAATATTTTACAAATTATAGAAAAGTTTAGTAGGCAGTAAAAAAACCAATGATACCAACAAAGTTAAAAATAATTGCAATTAGGTATAACAATTATTTCAAAACTCAATCACCGTCGCGCGGTCCGCACTCGCGCGCAGTAAAGTGAAAGTACTCCAGTTTCTGTCGCGAATGTCCCAAGTGAAGCGAATTTTGTGTCTCCTCGTCACCAGCTCCGATAGCCGTGATCGTCTAGTGGTTAGGACCCTACGTTGTGGCCGTAGTAACCCAGGTTCGAATCCTGGTCACGGCAGTGTTGTACAATGTACACTGTCACGGAGGAGCTATTTTTTGAATTAGGAACTACTAGCCTACTACTAATAATTGAGTATTATAACGTTTCCAAAATTTTCGATACATAAACTTTTTTTTAAATAGTATATATATAAGTATTTTATTATGTTTTAGTTAAGCCCCTCTTGGAGTGTGTTATACGCTGCGGTAAAACAAAGTAAACTATTTATTTACTTTGAAATTCCATCAAAACTATCCCATACTCGTCCACTCGTGGATACTATTCTCACATAATAATAAAATAATAATGATAATAAAAAAATACTATAATAAACTAGGTGGAGTGACGATTTAAGGAAGGCAGCTGGTGGCAGTTGGAAACGTAAAGCCGAGGATCGGGCTGAGTGGCGTATCATTGGAGAGGCCTATGTCCAGCAGTGGACGAATGTTGACTGATTATGATGATGAAAAACTTTGAAATTAAGAAAAAGTAATAAATAACTGCATAAAATTATACAAATATAATACATAAAACATAATACGTTACTCAGCCCGTTCCTCGGTCTTACTTTTCCAATTAACAATTCAGAATTAGATATTTTGAAAGCTCAATTAATGTTTTTTGGCAGAGGACTTAGAAAATTATGAGGGTAAGGCGAAAAAATCACGTTGTATGCTACGCTTACAATATTTGTCTACTATCTACGGCGTAGTCCTACGATCGTCCTGCCTACGTTTCTCCTACGATTAATGTTGGAATGAAAACATGATATATTTAAGATAGATATATTGTTATACTAGCAGTGGCCCGCGGTTTCACCCTCGTAGTTCCCGTTCCCGTTGTTTTATCGGGATAAAAAGTAGCCTATGTGTTCTTCCGGACTATAATCTAACTGTGTTTCAAATTACAACCCAATCCGTTAATATGTTAGGACGCGATTGAGCAACAAACATCCAAACATTGATATTTATAATATTAGTAGGATATGATAGGATTATTTATTAATAACTTTGGAGATGACAAAACAAATAAAAAAATACTTCTAAGATGTTGTTGTTACGTTCTTACTTAGTACTCTTTGCAGAGCCTACTTGGACAAATGTTACACCTTTAATAGTTATTTCATCATTAATTGATGTCCCAACATCTGCTTGTTCTATTTTAGAAGGGCAGTGTTTTCAGAGATATCTCAGGGCAGAGCATAAAGGTATATTAACCATGTTATGTCCCTTAGTGACGAGCGCAGTGCCCTGCTAAATTTTATGTTCAATTAGCTGTGTGATAATTAGTTGTTATGGACAAACGTGTTGGTTACTGTCATAGTTTGAGAGTAAATGTAAACCAATTAAATTAATGTATGAATTTATATTGACAACTGTTGGATATTTTTATTACAAAATTCCAAAAAAGAATGCCAGTCACCGGCTTAGCTCCATCTACTTAAAGCCCCAAAACTATTTTCGAGATGGCCGGTGGAAGTAGATGATTCTACACCTGCGCCCTCTATACTAAATTTTACCAGTACTATCCATTTATTTAAATAATAAGATAGATTATTTTATATAACAGATATTTAGACTCAAATCCCTGTATTAAATATAATACTATAAGCGAAATATGCTAAAAATGATACAAGTGACAACATTACTGTCAGTTGCGTTTAGTCAGTTGTATTGCTCGTCTTTAAATGTGACTGTAAATCATAGAAAAGCTTAAAACATAAAAAAAGCCTACGAATTTTGATATTAATAATATTATAATTAAATTATAACACAGTGATAAAGCCTAGTACTATACTATCAGCAGACTCCAGACAGATCCATAATCTACGCTACCGACGACCATTTCAAGGTCGTACCCTTCAAACTTGAGAGAGTGAATCGGTTTTTTTTCTAGGTAAACACGTTCCATCGTAGACCGCATCGTCGCTTAACATCAGACTAGATGGCGGTCAAGTGTAAACCTATAAAAGGTAAAAAAACTCTGGCGCTAGTTGCCAAACCAGGTTTGTGGGACTACGGTGGTATTACTTCAGGATATTACTACCCATTCAGTTAAAATATTGAATATTGGTGGACAATTCACACACAACACCATCTGACACCAAACTAAGCAAAGCTTGTAATATGGCGGCCAGATAGCTGAAATAATAACTTATACAGTTTTAAATACATACTTATTATACATAGAAACATCCAGACACAGTACAAATATTTGAATTCATCACACAAATAGTTGCAATGGGTGGGAATCGAAACCACGACCCTCGGCTTCGCAGACAGAGTTACTACCCACTAAGCAACGAGGCCAGTTAACTACACTATATATAAATGCATGTACATAATTGGTATGCATTTTTAAGCTTCTACTGTGCGTCTAGGTATATCTTAGCTGTGTGGGTAAGTAAGTGTTAGTTTACACACACATATTCCGCACCGTAGATTTGAGCCTCATTTTCACGTATTTTGTAAATGAAATATCACAGGCAACATCCGTCTGCCTCAACGAATGAAGCTAGTGCTTAAAATAAATGTTTTTATATTATTCGAAAAACGAAAATTGACTTTAAATTAAAATTGAACACTCGACTACATCTCATAAATTTTGTAAAATCAACTACTAAACACACTGTTTGAATGTGATTAAACTCAGAGTAATGTTTTCAACAGCTGAAATACAGATAAGAGCTGTTACTAACACAAATTGCTGCCTACATGACCCCCGGGTCATGTAGGCTTATGCAAAGCGTCAAAGCGTTTTTCGTTAGGCGGTAGACCCCTCGATGTCCGGCAAAGTCCAAAGCGACGCATTGCGCATACGTGCACTTAGCGGGATGAATCCTGCCGGCTAGACTCTGCAAGTTAAAGCAGATTTCGTTCTACATAACGTTGAAACAGAATACGTTCCATATAATCACGTGCAACTTGCATAGCAACTGGAAGCTTAGCCACGTTGGGAGCTTAGTCTATTGAAGAGAAGCTCTCTGGAGCGTGGATAACGTTTAGATATTCCGAAGTGTATGCAGGTGATAATGTACTTATACAAAGAGTGGAATAAACTGCCGGTTCATTATGGAAAGTCTAAATAGAACTTCTATGCTGTGGAATACGTTGCCTGAGTGGATTTTCCCGATGGTTATAACCTTGGACTTATCAAATCGAGAATGAATCGATATCTCTTAGGTAAGCACGCTCCATCGTAGATCGTATCGTCGCTTAACACCAAACAAGATGGCGATCAATTGGAAACTAATCACAGTTAAACAAATCGAACAAAAACTGTTTGATTATCCGCGCTACGAAACTATAGAACTTTCTATCTGTGTTTCTCGATGAGTATGTTGCAGCCCACCAACTTAATTAGCTGTTTAATCAATAGTACCTGGTTGACCGAGCTTTGCTCGGTTTCTTTTTATTACATTTAGACAGATACAAATTACGTTTCCATGAAATATCACATAGTATAAAACTTAGTAAAATATTACATTTAAAAAAAAAACGAGAAAATGACCATCAGGATTCGATCCGGGATCTCTCGTCACTGAGGGCGCCCCTCTACCGCTTGACCTATTCAGCCGATAACATTACTGGCGAAATTTGCTATCGTATTCAAATTATATTATATGAGTTTTTCATTGCCTGTAAAAGAACATAAATTGTCATTTTTTAATTATACAATCTAGCTAGATCGATTTATCGTCCCCGAAATCCCCTGAATACACAATTTCATGAAAATCGTTTGAGCCGTTTCCGAGATTCAGATTCGAAATATATATTTATATAAATATACAAGAATTGCTCGTTTAAAGGTCATTCAGGTCTCTAGTTAAACGGCGCTGTTTAGGAAAGAAGCTAACCTGTTGACTAAACGGCTGATTAATCTAGTTGGCTGCGATAGGTATCCTGTGAGTCTTCAGAAGCATTTTCAATACCGGCCTTTTATCACAGAAATACGGGGGGAACCGCGCGCGTAAAACGATGGGGCGCTTCTAGTATTATAAGTGTGAGAGTTTGGATAATCTAATGTTTGGATTTATGTTGCTCAATCACGTCGGAACAGTTAAACGGTTCGGGTTGAAGTTTGAAACTATGTTAGGTTATAGTTAAAATACCACATTTGCTACTTTACATCGCGGGAAAGTTAGAGGAGTGAGAACACTGAGAGTAAAAGCACGAGGTGGTGCTGGTTGACATTGCTGGTGATTGGTGATGCTGGTTCTTTTGGCGCGCCACAGACATATTTTTCGTGGGCTGTGAATTGAATCGAAATTTAATCTAGCGTCACGCTCGGGAATGATAAGAAATCTTGGGGTAAACTCGGGACCATGCCCATTTGCCATCTAGAAATGCGTCGACATTTCCCATTGGCTATTTAAAGATGCGTAAGCATTTCTAGACGGCCATTTTTCCCCACCAAACTAGGGGGCAGTTTCATCCACGTAGTTTCCAAAATAGGCTATTAAATTCTGAGTTATACGTTTTCACTTCTATCGGCAGTTCCTATAACTGCCAATTGTTTTTACAGTTTTGTTGCTTCATATGTCATTCTGCAAACACCGTTTGATGTCACAAAAGTCGTACATTTATAAATAGCATTTTGAAGAAGCTCCCGAACTCAAACATGTGGTACGGAAATCAAAACTTCTACCCAAATCCGAGCGAAAATGCGGCAACAAACTGAAAGAAGCAATAAAACAAGATGTTTCTTTACCAGCGTGTAACGCGAACTTTGCTTATAACAGAGTTTGTCAACAATCACCGACGAGCCAATGAAATGTTCCTAACTCTGAGTTTATATATGGCTGCGGAGTCAACACACGCACTCAATACTTCCCGCGACTTGGAAGAAGATTTTTTTTTAATAAAGAGTGACGAGACATGCAGGTCATGTGCCTGATGGTAAGCAACATACCTGCCACATAACAGCACAGTGACACGCAGCTACTGGAACATGAAGAATCCAAATCATTACCTAGCACTGCATCACTTAGAGATGTAAGATGTTATATCTCTAAGACGTGTAATTTCTCTGGAAACATTGCCCTTCAAACCGGAACACAGTAATGTTTGCTCATTACTGCTTGGCGGTAGAATAACTGGCAAAGGTGTGGTACTTCCCCAGGCGGACTCTGCTAAAAGTCCTACCACTACATTACCTTTTATAGTACAGAAAGACGTGATGAACAGGGCATTTGCCTGTTTGCAAGCAACACGCCTACGTCGCCTGCTCAAAACAACTCAGTACGAAGCAGCTATAAGAATATGAAGCATATCCAAAATTAAGTCATTATAGTGACTTCAACTCAGTTGTGCGCGCGGGCTTATGTGTGGGTAAGCTTGTACATATACAGTTACTTTGTATGCTCGTCACGTTTTGCTCGGACGACGACTGCCGCGCCACTGCCACACAAATGAAAGTTGTATAATTACAAGCGCACGCACACATAGCGCCGCGCGCACAGATGAGTTGAACTATCTGTACCTAATACTGCACCACTCAGATATATAAGATGACTAGAGGTCCATACCGGCATCGCCCGTGGTACATAATATACATATAGACTATAGCAATCGGGGATCATGATCACTCCAACGGTGAAATTTTTTGCAGTACCTTAGATTAGCTCATTCAATCAATAAACCTGTTCAGCTTTATCATATTAGTATAGGAGTATGGATTTATCTCTATATGTACTCTGTAATTTAGTTGGAAACAAAGTCCTTTAAAACTGAACACGGTGATTTTTGCAGATTACTTTTTGGCGGTAGAACTGACAAAGTTGTGGTTTTTTCCCAAGCGGAGTCTACAAAGACACCTACTTGAAGCGCTATTAGACTAAGTACGTACTATCCAAAGAAAGTATCCTACTATCCTATCCTACTAATATTATAAATGTCAATGTATGGATGTTTGGATATTTGGATGTTTGGATGTTTGTTGCTCAATCACGTCCTAACGTATGAACGGATCGGGCTGAAATTTGGAAGCCAGATATACTTTTTATCCTGAAAAAAAAAACAACGGGAACAAGGGGAACGGGAACTTCGCGGGTAGCACCGCGGGGCGCTGCTAGTCTTGAATAAATAAAATATACGTCACTCGAAACTTCCCAGCATTCATATTTCCGCCATTTTTGTTTTTGAAACAAAATGAAAAATACGTGAATAATATTTTTTTAATAATGTTTCGGACGGACTAATTAGTCTTTTTAGTCACTGTATAGTATTTATGCCAGAAATACCGACTTGGGGCCTATAGCAAGTCTAGAACATTATTATTTTGCTTTTATACCGATTTTAATATTTACCCCCTAATTGCAAACAAGGTACCGAAAAGAAATCACTTACGTAGGGTTCCCGGCGTCGTCCAAAGCCCAGTTTGGTCGATAGGAATAAGGAACGGGAGCAAAGGGGAATATGGAAACCAAACCAGACAGATTCCAGACGATCTCCCGTCCCAGCACAAGCAACGGTCCGGCGTTGTAGAAGCGGCCAATCCAGCAGCCACTTCACAATTAATATTCCAGCACTAATCCAGTAGTCACAATTAATGTTAATAACGTGTTCCCGCACAATATTAAAGCTTTTATCCCGAAAAACACCAGTTAGAAAAACTAACAAAAAAAACCAGTCATTGTCGTTCCCGCGACCAGAGACAACGTACAAGTGACAGCTGGCGACCACAGACACACGCTAATCGCCGGCCCGATATAATGTTGCCCGATTATACGGAACAAAACCCCCGACCAATTGAACTCCAGCTCAATTTTAGAAACCAGTATTTAGTAGTATCCGGACCCCAAATAAAACGAAATTCCCAACTTTGACCCGAAAGTGGAAATCAAACCAAAAAAACAAAACTTTACCAAAAATAGCAATAAAATTAAATAAATTTTTAACCATGAAAAATACGTATATCTAATAAAGAGGCAAGCGTGCCAGAGAGGACACCGCGCGCTGAAGTCTGGAACCAGAAACCAGAATCTCCGCCACGCGGGGTGTGCCATCAGTACCAGATATCAATTTTTAAAATACGTCCCCTACGCCAGAGTAGGGGGGCCAAATTTGCCTCTTTTAATAATACTAAGTCCCCTTCCCGAGGGGCCTCCGTCCTATCTGTCCATTTTACCCGTTGTTGCAACAGATGCAAGTACTCGGCCAGCCAGCGCCTCCAGAAGTCTTGACTTATTTGCTGCAATAACTGAAAACGGGACAGGCGTCCGGGGCGCTCATCCTTCCAGGGATACTCCGGCAACGCGGTTAAAGGCTGACCGATCAAGAAGTGACCCGGCGTCAAGACTTCTAGATCGTTAGGGTCAGGCGAGATTGGACAGAGAGGACGGGAATTAAGCACTGCCTCCACGCGGCATAGTACCGTGACTAACTCTTCCCAAGTTAACACGGTCTCCCCGATGACACGGCGGAGATGGGTTTTAGCAGACTTCACCGCAGCCTCAAAAATTCCTCCCCAGTGAGGACAGGCCGGCACACTAAATTGCCAGCTGATTCCCCGCTGGGCGAGAGCCAGACTTAAACTATTATTACCAGAATTTAAAAAATTATTAACTTCGCGTAAATAATTCGCCGCCCCTCGATAATTTGTGCCATTGTCCGAACGTATTAAAGAGGGTACTCCTCTTCGCGCTACAAAGCGATCCAGCGCCGCGACAAAGGCCTCCGTAGACAGCGCAGAGACCAGCTCCAGGTGGACTGCTTTGGTGGCCAAACACACAAAGACGCACAGGTAGGCTTTAACGACCTTGGCGTTACGCAACGTCGATGACTTGACCGAGAAAGGCCCAGCGAAGTCCGTTCCGACCCCGTCGAACGGCCTTGAGGGAGAAATCCTAAGATCTCCCATCATGGGCTGCATGGTAGACGCCTTGAGCCTATAACAAGGGACACATCTAAACAGCACCTTTCGGACCGCCCTGCGAGCCGACAAGATCCAGAATTCACGCTGCAACACAGCGAGAAGCGCGCCACATCCAGCGTGCGCGTTACCGATATGCCGATCGGTGATCAGCAGGTCCACCAGAGGACCTCCTTTCGGTAGCAACAGGGGGTGCCTGCTGCCGTACGGCAGGTTGGCTTTCCGGAGCCGACCTCCTACGCGCAGAAGACCATCCTGATCTGTGAAAGGGTTCAACTTGGCGACCGCACCCTTCAAGCGAGCGCGTCCGCAGCGCAGCGCCTCAAGTTCCGTCGGAAACCTCTCACCCTGCACCAGCCGAATGAGGTGCAGCAAGGAACTCCGACGCTCCTCCACAGTGGCGATCTGGTCACTCCTCCTCTGACGAGGGTGACGACAGTTGTGGATGAAGCGTTTAATCCAGCTAGTTACCCCCAACAACTTATCCAGCTTGCTGTAACGACCCGTCAACCAGTCAGGGTCTGGGGACACTTCCGCCACAATCGCATGCACGCGGACTCCGGGCAGCCCCGCTCGCTCCGAGTCCGCGCCGAGAGCTGGCCAGGAAGCTTCTGGCTCCCGCAGCCAGTCCGGACCCCACCATAAGGGGTGATCAACTAGCTCCGGCGCGGAACAGCCGCGCGAAGCACAGTCAGCGGGGTTCAACTCACCCGGGACATGTCTCCAAACCATGTCCAGTCCAATGTTTTGGATTTGGGAAACCCGATTTCCCACAAAGGTCTCCAAAGTGTGAGGGGCTGCTCTTAACCAGGCAAGCACGACCTGACTGTCTGACCACAAATAGACATTCCGGATGTCTATCGAGGTGGACAGTTCCTGATATACGTGCTTAAGCAGCCGAGCAAGTAATGTGGCTCCGCTCAATTCCAATTTCGGAATAGTGAGTCGTGTCCTGATAGGAGCTACCTTGCTCTTCCCCAATAAGAGCGTGACATTGACGTGGCCTCCAGCGTCAACTGTACGCAAGTACACAGATGCGGCATAGCCCAGCTCGGACGCATCACAGAACCCGTGCAGGCTGATCCGGCTACAGCCTGGTGGCAGAATGCGACGGGGCAACGCCACTCGATTGACCGTTTCGAGGTCAGATATTAAACGAAGCCAAATGTTAAGCGAGTCTCCAACCAGGGGGTCGTCCCATGAGACCTTCAGAGTCCAAAGTCGCTGTAACAGACACTTGGCTGCGAACAGAACCGGACTGATCCAACCGTTTGGATCAAACATCCTGGCGATGGTGGACAAAACCGTCCGTTTTGTCCACGCGCGTGTGGCTTCCAGTGCCACCCGAAAGGTGAAGATGTCAGCAACCGGTTGATACTGCATGCCCAGAACCACAATCCCGTGCGGATCGTCACCTTCCTCGAAGAGCCCCGGATCCTGCTGGTGATCGTCCGGGATACCAGCCAGGACGTTGGGGTCGTTAGAGAGCCATTTCCGAAGCTCATAGCCTCCAGATGCGAGAAGCTCTGTAAGCTCATCCCGGAGCAACAGAGCTTCCTCCACCGTCTGCGCACCAGTGCAAACGTCGTCCACGTACAGGTCGCGTTCCAGAACTGCGGCTGCACGTGGGTACCGAGCCCGTTCTTGCTCCGCCAACTCCAGCAGTGAGCGGATCGCAATGAAGGGGCTTGATCTCAACCCATAGGTGTTGGTGTTCAACTCATACACCATCATAGGGTCCTGAGGACTTTCCCGCCAGAGGATCAACTGGAACCTCCTGTCCTCGGGGTGTATGACCGTTTGTCGGAACATCATACGGATGTCCGCTCCCAACACCACCTGATGCCTACGGAAATTCAGGATGATGTCTACAATATCCCGATGTAACTTCGGTCCAGCGTGGAGGCACTGGTTCAGTGACACTCCTGTCGAAGTCGGAGCGGATCCATCGAACACCGTCCTGAGTTTGCCTGTCGACGCTTTCAAAACAGCGTGATGAGGCAAAAAGTAGTGGTCCATGGTCGACCAGTCGTCGCGAGCCGGAGGCCGGAGACATGTGGCCCAGTGCCTCATACTCCCTCATGAACTCGATGTACTTTTCCCGAAGTACCGGATCTCGAGCCATGCGTCGCTCCATGGACCTGAGCCTTTTCTCGGCCAATGATCGAGACTGGCCCAGACGCGGGGGGTTATCCCGGAAAGGCAGCCTAGTCTCCAATCGCCCAGAAAGCATTCTCCGAGTGTGAGCCTGATAAAAGTTCTCACACTCCACGTGCTCGGGATCCAGCCGAGACACGGTAGGCGGCTCTTCGATCTCCCAGAACCTCTGCATGATCTGAGCGAGGGCCGTTCCCGTAAAAGAAGCCTGATTCGACTGCTGCCACTCATCCACCATTCCCAAAATGGCGTTCCCGTAGATGGTGGGCAGCGCCATCAGCGAAGACTGATCCAGCAGTCTAGGCTTGCCGTTCATGATGTAACCCAGTACATCAGAACCCAACAAAAGGTCTACCGGACCCGCCATCCCGAAGCGGGGATCCGCCAACCTGAGACCCTTAGTACAGGACAAAAGATCCGGATCTATGTCCGCCTGAGGAAGCCAACCGACAACCGAATCCATGACGGTGGCCCTGACCGCAATCCTTTCCGAATATGAATGTACGGACGAGAAGGAGAGGCGGGTCTGTCCAGCCAACCGCACCTCTGTGTTCCCGACTCCTCGCAACGGAGTCGGTGACGGAAACCTAGCCAGGCCCAGGCGATGAGCAACCCGGGTTGTTAAAATGCACCCCTGGGACCCTGTGTCCAAGAGCGCTCGTATCCGGACGTAGTCGCCTCTTGGACCCCAAACCCTTAACCAGAGGGTGGGCAGCAGGACCACCGGTTGATCCTGTGCCAAGGGAACGGAGGCTAGTCAATACCTCCGAGGCCCGTCCGAACCCGTCGGACTACCGGGCCCAGCCCAGTATGGCTGCCGAGTGCAAAGGGCCATCGGAGGGGGGGCATATCCAGCTGCCCTGCCGTACCTAAAGTAGGGCGGGTGGTAATCCAGCCTCGGATGTTCATGGAGGGGAGGCGTGTACGCCCTCCATTGCATTAATCGCGGATCCAGCGGCGGAGAAGGATAACGCTGGGGAGGTGGCCCCCGTGGTGACTCCGGTATCACCCTTCCACCTCTCCAGTTCACCCGCATCCGCGCGGGCTGTGAGGTCGGTGACCGAGCCGCGTGTAGGACGCCCCTTGTTGGGCTGCCCGGTGCTGCCGTGGGTTGGGGTGGAGGGGGTGTGCTCCACGCTGTAGCCACTTCATTGTTGTACAATGCGTGGCTCTGCGTGGGAGCGCCCCCGCCCGTGGAGGGCCCCCTCCCTGAGGGCTGTCGACCAGCACCATCGCTCCTGACGCACAAGAGCTGGTGGTGTGGTCCCCCACACCCAGGACACGGCCGTGCCGTGGGGCAGTCATTGAACAAATGACCCCCCAGGCACCCGTAGCACCGACGCAACCTCCGAACGATGCCTCGTCGGTCGGAAGTCGTCCTCGCAAGCAGGGCCGGACATTGCACCAGCGCGTGAAGCTGGCCACAGTTCGGGCACTCCTGCTTCGACGCACTCGTCACCGTCGCCGTCCGCTTTACCCCACCCTGAGTGCGGGGATTGGTAGGTCGCGGTCCTGTTCCGGCAGGGCCACGAGCTGAAGCGGCGGGCTCCTCGGGCGCCTCCTGCGGCGCCGACTCGACCATCCTCGCCTCCCACTCCAGGACCCGAAGCAGCTCCTCAAACGTGGGGAAGACCTTCGGGTCGCCGTGAAGGCCCCTTTCCCGCTCGAACCGGGCGCGCAACTCCAGCGGCACCTTGCCCAGCAGAATGTGGACCAGCAGAAACGACCAGTGTTCTACTGGCAGTCCCAAGCTGCGCAAGGCGTTGTACGCCACCTTCACGGGCGTGAGGATTAATGGCCTCAACTGA
The DNA here is from genome assembly GCA_963693475.1 of Ectropis crepuscularia. Lineage (NCBI taxonomy): Eukaryota > Metazoa > Arthropoda > Insecta > Lepidoptera > Geometridae > Ectropis > Ectropis crepuscularia. The sequence goes on from OY856341.1 coordinate 3,455,678, forward strand.
GACCTCTCAGTCACCTTCGGCAGCCCCAGTATTTGGGACACGTGAGCGTCGGCGAGGAGCCGAGGGTTTTGGAACCTCGTCTCCAGCAACTCCATCGCCGTGCCGAAGTTGTCGTCATCCAGCTCCAGGTGCTGGATCAGGGAGAGTGCCTCACCCTCCAGTGACGTGCGGAGATACGCCAGTTTCTCCGCCCTCGTCAAGTCGGTGCGTGAATCTACGAGAGAGGCGAACATACTCCGGAAGCCGCTCCACTCTCGCAGGTTACCTGTGAACCTGGGCAAGTCCAGGGTGGGAAGGCGTCCCACTACACCCGAACCCGCATTCCTGATGACGGGTCCCGAGTTCGCCCTTCCCTGACGAGACCTCTCCAGCTGGCGAACCCCTTCGGAGACCTCGTCGTACAAATCCAGGATGCGCCGCATGTCCGCGTCGATCCTCTCCATCTGCTCCTCAGGTGGAGGCGGCCTTGCATCCCGCAGCAATCCTGTGCTCCTCTCAGCGATCTCCAGGCGCCTGTCGAGGTGTTCTGCCTTGTTTAGCAGCGCCTCCTCCCGGTCTCTCCGGCCGACCAATCCTTGTAAGGATTCGACCCATCGGAGCTGGTTGGCCAAATCCGAAGCCATTTTTAAATTTAAATTTAAACCAACCTAAAGTTCGGACAATGTCACAACAAATATATCCGCAACCTATTAAACCGGATACCACTTAATACTAATTTCCCGACAGTTTGGGGAGAAATTATAAACTGGGAACCCCCAAATATCTGGCCTACCCGATATATTTTCCCAGAAAACTAAAAACAAAAAAGGGGTATTTACGGCTAACCGCGCTCTGTCTACCAAAAAATGTATAGTATTTATGCCAGAAATACCGACTTGGGGCCCATAGCAAGTCTAGAACATTATTATTTTGCTTTTATACCGATTTTAATATTTACCCCCTAATTGCAAACAAGGTACCGAAAAGAAATCACTTACGTAGGGTTCCCGGCGTCGTCCAAAGCCCAGTTTGGTCGATAGGAATAAGGAACGGGAGCAAAGGGGAATATGGAAACCAAACCAGACAGATTCCAGACGATCTCCCGTCCCAGCACAAGCAACGGTCCAGCGTTGTAGAAGCGGCCAATCCAGCAGCCACTTCACAATTAATAGTCCAGCACTAATCCAGTAGTCACAATTAATGTTAATAACGTGTTCCCGCACAATATTAAAGCTTTTATCCCGAAAAACACCAGTTAGAAAAACTAACAAAAAAAACCAGTCATTGTCGTTCCCGCGACCAGAGACAACGTACAAGTGACAGCCGGCGACCACAGACACACGCTAATCATCGCCGGCCCGATATAATGTTGCCCGATTATACGGAACAGTCACCATCATAATAATCTGACATAAATATATTATCTATTCTATGATAATAGTCATAGTCTTACCCTTTTTTTTTTTGAAACGCCCTCCCCATTTGCGTCAAAAATAATCAAAAAATGATGTATCTATCAACAAGGTATGTTGACTTTGGTAATACAAGTTTATTCCAGACTACGCAGATACATGAGAGATGTTCTAGAAGACATTCTCAGACGACAATCTGTCGAACCCTTGACCTCGTTAGTTTATCAAAGTATTCAAAACTAATGTGCGGGAGGGAACACATAAAAGTGAGGTCTCATTCCCCTGATTCAGCGAAGGCTTCTGAAGTAAAAAGGGTCTTCCCATTTCTTTGGTTGACTAACTTTAAGAAAACAGGAAAACTTCGTTTCATCTCTCACTTATAGCTCAAATGTTATTTTTTTGTTACGGATTTTGTTATATAATAGCAAAATTATATTACAATACAAACAATATTATTTAGGTACACAAATAACTAGTAACTATGTTAAGCACGCCCCAATTATTCATATTCTATGTATATACAACTGGAGATCTACAAAGAGAAACAAAACGATCAAGCCCACAATCAGTAAAAAATGTTCTCTACATGCTATCACCATTACCGTGTTAAATGGCAATGCATGTAGCGTGTACATGGAGCTACAGCATACTAGCGGCATTACCACGCTGAATGACCGTGCGTGTCGCCAAATAAACGCCAGCATTTTGGTTCCGCGTCGCATCTATTAAGCGCTCGGAAAGGTTTTTGAAACTAAAATAATTGGTTCAAAATGTTAAGAACCCGGTGTCTCAGCACCGAATGATGCAAACATGTAACCGCTTCCAACGTATACAAAAAAATGGCCAAAAGGGCAGTAAAAATAGCCAGTACTGTTCCAAAAGGTGGTAGCATATTTTGGTTAAGTATTTGAGGGAAACTGAAAACTTATCACATACTTCTTTTATTATACCCCCACTAACAGTTAAATAAACGAACAACAGTTGGATTTAATAGACGTATGCAGCTGATTATGCGTAATGGCGAAGCTTTTTGGCAAAGTATTATGGATTCCGGGATATTTATTGTGTTATATATGGTAGAGCGAGTCCCCGATACTCCGATGATAATTCTTCAACATAATGAAAAGGCTCGCTGTGTTATCCTAGCAAAAGCCACTAAATGTTCCACTGCTGGGACTCAGGGCTTTCTAGCTATGAGCGAGTCAAGACTCTTAACCCATACAGTCATCCACCAACCCACACTGGGCCAGTGTGGTGGATTATGACCTTAACTCTCTTCTTGCGAGAGCAGGCCCCGAGTCCCAGGAGTGGGAACATTTAGTGGGCTGTTGATGATGATGAACCCGTACCGTGAATCCTTAGATATAGCATATGAATTGTATTGCCATATGCTGTGCCAGTTGGGTGCACAAAATCGGGTATATAGCAAGTAGCGGCGTATTTCTACGATTATGCGAAGCAATTACTGTTCAAATGCAAACCTTACATAGTCAATACGGCTTACAATCGCGGAACACGAATTCTCGAACGTCATTTGAATCGAACCATCACGGTTATATCAGCTCAATACCCAAGCCTAGTGCTATTACCGCATGACTAGAATTGCTAAGTCTATCCTACTGCTCTCTCTATATAGCAATAGCAAAAATACAAGCAATTGAGTTAGGCGGTAGCCGACTAGAGTTACTGCTCCCTATTGTGACCTTACCCAAAATATATCGTTATGTGAGTACATAGACGTCACCGCAGACTCACCGCTTTCGCTGTCACCGGCTAGACATACATATTACTGTCCTAATAACATCCAAACTTTTTGACAAAACCAACTAACCTAACTTTGAACAACGCCAAGCCCCACTTAAGTAACTAGACAGTCTGAAACTTACTGTGACATCCCTTAATTGCTTCTCTCTCTCAAATGTGAAAGAGAAAGCCATCGGTTTCCTTGTGATGACAGAGCAACGTTACTTATTTTTTACTTATTTTTCCTGTGTCCGAGGAATTAACTTGACGTTCTTCGAGTGGCTTACCTCAAGCCAAGGAAAGTCGTAAAAGATTACATGAAAACGAGCTTTTACCCCGAGGGCTTTTCATGTTTTCATTTCATTAAAATGTTCAGAAAATAATACTTTGTTGTTTGATCTTGAGGATGTTTGAACTAACTAGTAGAACTAGTGGTCGACAAATTGTCGAAATTGGATTGAGTAATATTAATCTAACCTCAATTAAACCACAGACAAGTATGTATTCCTGAGCAAAACTAAAAAAATAGTAGCATTAAGCTCTCTTCTGCATAAACGGTGTGCTTGTTTCATACTACTTTGTCCGCGCAATTTTCGTAACAAGGGCTAGTAAAATATAGTACTCCTTCACATCTTCTTTTATTTAATACTAGAAGTGCACCGCTATTTCACCCGCTTAGTTGCCGATCCTGTGAGCTACTAGGGACAAAAAATAGCTTATGTATATTCCAAGTTATTATCTATCTTTGTACCAAATATCATCCAAATCCCTTTAGTAGTTTTTATTTACAAACTTTCATCATCAACAGCCCACTAAACGTTCCCACTGCTGGGACTCCTTCCGCCTTCTCTCGCAAGGAGAGAGTTAAGGCCATAATCCACCACGCTGGCCCAGTGCGGGTTGGTGGATGACACATGACTTCGAAAGATTCTATGTACATGTCGGTTTCCTCACGATGTTTTCCTTCACCGTTTTAAGTTAGCGGCATTACGCATATGACTTCGAAAAGACAGTGGTGCGTGTGGGGTTTGAACCCGGGGTCTCCGGATCGGTAGTCGCCGTTCTCCCGACTAGACCAGCCGTAACTTATAACAAACTTATACAAACTTTTGCGTTACGTTTATAATAATGTTTTAAATATATAAATTACGCATCTTATTGATTGTTCGCGATGGACTCCTAAACTACTTAACCAATTTTAATAAAACTTGTAGACCGTGTGCAGTTTGATCCAATTTGAAAGATAGGGTAGATTTTATTTCGATTAATAGTCTTTGATTGACAATATCTAAGCGAAGCCGGTACGGACCGCTGGTATTAAAAAAAAAAAGTAGATACTACATAATTAACCCACGATACGGACTCCGATGCAGTGCAATTAATTGTTAAAAAACACATCCACTCTCAATTTGAAAACATTCAGTTATATCCAGCGAGGGAAGTGTTTAAGAGTATATTATAAGGATCCATATATCTTCAACTAGCTGAATCACGCGCGCGTTGCTACGCCATCTATCTAAAATTCATCGTACCAATTCAAATTTTGAACAAATTCAGTTACCTTAGGTTCTAATGACGCAACCTTTGACGAATGACACATGCTGTCACGCAACGAAAACTCTCAAAAAGCAAATTTATTTCCCGTTTTTGTTACATTTTTCATTCATGCTTCGTTCCTGTTGATAGTAGCGTAATGTTAAATAGCCTATAGCCTTTCTCGATAAATGGACTATCCAACAGAGAAAGAACCTTTCAATTCGGACCAGTAGTTCTCGAGATCCTTGCGTTCAAACAAACAAACTCTTCAGCTTTATAATATATCTTCAAATCTTCAATACAGGAATTGAAAGGTCAAAGTTCACGACACATAAAGTTTGTGAGACACAATCAACTAAATAGGTGCCTAATAGCGGCATATGGAACCGCAGAACAGAATTGCGGCGTGTCCCCCGAGAGACTGATTGGCCGTTCTATTGGCTATTCGTTCTGTCGCTCGCTAGGGATGGAGTGACGTGTAATCAGGGCTCTCATTCCACTGACACAGTCTAATGGGAAACTACAAATATGACAGTACACAGCATACTCTACCTAGCGACCCACCCTTTTGTTGTGATAAGACTCTTTGTAGATTCCGCCTGGGGAAGTACCACACAATTGCCCGTTATTCTAACGCCATGCTGTAAAATCATCACTGTGCCCCGGTTTGAAGGGCAATGTTTGCATTAAAATTACAGGACATAGAAATAAAACATCATATATCGCTGGGTGACGAGTTCAGTACAGTGCAGATTACTGTGCTGTTATTGGCAGGCATGTTGGTTACCGTCAGGCTCATGTCCTACTTGTCTCGACACTTTAAACTACAAAAAAGACTCAAAGCAAAATGCTGTTTGCTTATACATTCATCTTTGTAGTGGTACATACCTGGTTTAACCAACTTGTTGTTTGTAGACACACATACATACACGTGGTCCGATTGATCGAACCAACAGGAAAAGAAAGTTCACGTGGTCCGATTGATCGAACCAACGGGAAAAAAAAAGTTCACGTGGTTCGATTGATCGAACTACGCTGTCGAACCACGTGGCCTGGAGGCACATATAGAGGCGTTGGCGGGATTTGAATCTGCGGCTTCTAGATTGTGTATTGAACGTTTTAGATATTAGGCCATCACGGCTTCCACAGAGTTCATAATGAAGGGTTTCTATTATGATTCATCTAATAATTTCCGTATTCAGCGTAACGTAGCTAAGTTACTGTCGTGTAAGCAGATAATTTGATCCGCATCCGTTGATTGGGATCGCAATTACCGCTCTCGGATCGGCGGGCGGCTATCGGAGCATCCTACATCAGCCACGCACGAGCTGTCTCGGGATGGCTGTCTCATCTCGTTAGCCGCGATAACTTGCTTAACTACTATCTAATTACTGTACATTGTAAAACATTGTATGGTGTAAAGTAATATTAGTCCATTGAAAAGTTACATTTGGGGTTGCGTTTTTTAGAGGACGCAATTTTATTTTTTTGATGTGTATAGGGGGGTTCAGTGTACAGCTAAAACCAAGTTTGTGGGGTCGCAACTCTTGTCTCACGGCCGCCATCTTGAAAATAGGGGTTGAAATGGTTTCTACGGTATATCTCTTAATGTATTTATTTGATAAAAAAAAAATTGTTAACATTTTTTGTTGCAAATTAAATTCTCTACAATAAAAAATACTTTGGTTCAGTAACTTTTTGTCGTAGAACTATAAATTAAAAAGTTATAAGCGAATAGCTAGTAATTAAAAAAAAATAGTTATCACTGAAGTTTAAATCGTATCTAAAATTTTTCGAAATCGTCTACACAAATAAAAACAGAATAAAACACATCCGCACGTGGAGAAATATGTAGCACAATTAAAAGATATAGGTTAAGCGACAACTTCAACACAATGTTATGAGCTATTCTTACAATAACAGAGGTTAGGAATAAAAATAACAATAGCAGGCAGCTGTTCTTTTATTCCCTCATGCTCACTTGGGTATTTTCTACCTAAACAGTATTCTTGGTAACGGCTATCAGATTTAAAATTATTTTGAAAATCAATAATTGTAAAATTCTGTTATGGAGTAAAAAAGAGTCAATAATTAATTTTTAATAATATTGCAAAATGTATAATTAAAAAAATTACAATAACAAAATAAAAAAAATAACTGATTACATATTATTAGTACACACGTATAATATAGGTATAGTTAAGAGTACTGAAAAATAGTACTCACTTCGGAGCGCTGTAAAACCTTAGCTATACTATATATAGCTATATCACTTAATGAAAAAATAGCTTGAATAATTATATAATCGCTTATAACTTTTTTATTTATAGTTCTACGACAAAAGTTCCTGAACCAAAGTTGTAGAGAATTTAATTTGCAACAAAAAATGTAACCAATTTTTTTTTTATCAAATAAATAGTTTAACAGATATACCGTAGAAACCATTTCAACCCCTATTTTCAACATGGCGGCCGTGGGACAAGGGTTGCAACCCCACAAACTTGTTTTTAGCTTTACACTGACCCCCCCTACACATCAAATAAATAAAATTGCGTCCTCTAAAAAACGCAAGGTAAGGCCTAAAAAATGTAACATTTCAATGGACTATACAGGGTTATTGGTAATCAGCCTGCATCCGTTTAAGGGCATGTTCTGTATATTTAAACAAACAACTTTTGTTCTACAACTTTCGTTAAAACTCAATAGAAAACTCAAAAAAAATAGTGTTTGTTGCCCTTTTTTGTACTGTTTGTTGCCCTTTTTTGTACTGTTTAGTGACTTTTTAGTGTTTATTCACTTCGGCACATAATTTTTTGCGCGTTAAAGAGCGTACGCACTCTTGTTACGAATTGTTACGGAGAGTTCGATGCTTTTAGACTGTGCAAATACATTTTTTATTTATTTTGTAAAATAAAAATAAACATAAATTTTTAAAAACTGTAGAACAAAAGTTGACGTATTGAATGTACCTAGCATCCCCTTAAAAGGATGCAGGCTGATTACCAATAACCCTGTATAATATAATAATATATGTATAGTGGAGTTACACCAAGCAGTTATGAAACAATCGACGAAATGTATTATACTGAATCAAAACCACTAAGAAAGAGGAAGAAACCAAACGTTTCATCAAATTTAAATACCTCAATTCTAATATTGGACAGTCCAGAATTCGGTGATACGGTTGATGAAGACTCGTCTAATAAAATAAGACCATTGTAACAAAATAAGTAAAATAAATAGGTTGATGTCGCAGCTATTCGTTTAATCAGCTGTTAAATTAACAGCTTAGCCTGTTTGCTGTTACTAAACAGCGCTGTTTAACTAACAGCCTGAATGGTAGACGTACCGTTTGTTCAACATTTGATATACTGGCTTATTAATGCTTCGGCCATTCATTCATAGTAGGTATAGGGTGAATATGTGATATAAAAAAAGATGAATAAATTGTTTTTGAAAATTTCGCTCAATAAAGTTTTCGATAGAAAAACATCGTAGCTCGAAAAAGCGACATCGTTTCATGTTCGACGTTCCACAACGACCCAAGTTTTGACTCCAAGTTTGTAATAAGAACGTCTAGGCTGTGGAACGCGTTGTCTGAGCGGATTTTTCCTACTGGTTACAATCTTGATAGATTCAAGTCAAGAGTGAATTGGTTATTTCTATTAAAACTCGTTTCATCGTTGAACGAATCGTCACTTAACACCAGACGAGATAACAATCCAGTGTAAACTTATGATATTAAAAAGGTTGGATATAATTTTATACATTTCAATTTCAGTTGATAAATAGGTATATTCTGGCTCTCAATTCTACTTTTTTATACAAAATGAACTCAGTCTCAGCAAAGTTGTTTTCGTTAAAATAAATAGAATAAATTAAGAGAATAGCCTGTACCTCTATAAACTGAAGCACTACTCATTTACGCAGCAGTTAGCAAACTAAATTAACAGTACAGTAATGTTAGTATACTCCGTTATGCAAAGCAGGTGGACGCAAGGCAGGCGCATGTTGTCGACCCCACCACGGAGCCCTATTCTTATGCCAGGTATAAATAAATAAATAAATAATAAATATTGGTGGACAATTCACACACAACACCATCTGACCCCAAACTAAGCAAAGCTTGTGGGATGGCGGCCAGATAGCTGATATAATACTTATATAGTTTTAAATACATACTTATTATACATAGAAACACCCAGACACAGTGCAAACATTTGAATTCATCACACAAATATTTGCACTGGGTGGGGATCGAACCCACGACCCTCGGCTTCGCAGGCAGAGTTACTGTAACCCACTAAGCCACGAGGCCAGTCTAGGAAGTCAGTGTAGGAAGTACACTATCAGTGTAGGAAGCTCTAGACACCTCTGCGTAGAAGCACCACACATTTGATAGTTATCCTGCCGCCACGCAGTGTAGTTCCTACCAATATTTTCGTGTTTTAGTTTGACAAGTATTGTTTCTCGATAAAATACTGAACAGTTCCAGATTAAGTACTGAACAGTGAGATAATCCATTGTTAGATCTACCGGTTGTTTACCACAGGAACTCATCTTGTTTATCTTGTTACTCATTCACCGACCACTTTGTATTAAAGAAACTATAATACAAAGAAATGTTATTTTTTTTAATTTTGCAACTCCACAGACTCCGGGGTCGTCCGTGACCTTTGTCATTTGTTTATACAATGATATGTGGTAAGCCGAATCTAGAATTCACTCATTTTCAATTTAAAATGTAAAGACTATAATAAAATAAAGTAGCCAAGTGCGAGTTGGACTCGCCCATGAAGGGTTCCGTTGCAGCAAGTAACATAATATACATAGTACACATAGTTCTTGTAGTTCGTTGTAACTTTGATCGAAGTTTTAATAATAGTGTATTTATGACGTACTAAAAAAAACTACTCATCAGATCGAGTTCAAACTAATTTTCGTTGGTAGTTTTCATGGTAATGTACATCATATATTTTTTTTAGATTTTTCATTCTCTTACTTTAGAAGTTAGAGGGGGGGGGGACACACATTTTACCACTTTGGAAGCGTCTCTCGCGCAAGTTATTCAGTGTAGACAAAAATTATATTAGAAACCTCAACATCATTTTTAAGACCTATCGATAGACATCCCACAAGTGTAGGTTTGATGAAAAAAAAATTTTTGAGCTTTAGTTCTCAGTATGGGGGGCACCCCTAATTTTTGTTTTTTTAAAAAACTTTTGTAAAAATCTTAATGCGGTTCACAGAATACATCTACTTACCAAGTTTCAACAGTGTAGTTCTCATAGTTTCGGCAAAAAGTGGCTGTGACATACGGACGGACAGACAGATCTATAAGGGTCTATATATAAGGGTCTATCTATAAGAGACAGAATCTATAAGGGTTCCGTTTTTACGTTTTACGGAACCCTAAAAATAAAAATAAAAACAACTTCCAACTCAATTGTTTAAATTTTTTGGTCACACTTACATAATATGTATGTTTGCAATTCAGACAAATACCCATTCTGTTCAGAGAATAAAAAACAAAATCAAAATCGTTTTATACATTCGGGAGCGAAGATGACAGAGACATACAGAAAGAGAGAAAGAGAGAGAGAGTCAAATTTACAACAACCCATCGAGCATCGGTTTTACAAAAAAAAAAAAAAGTCTTTCTGTGAAAAAATAATCTTCTATCTCCACAAACTCCACAAATATCAATGTCAGATTTGTCGCGCAATCCAAAGTAGCAGTATTAACTTAGCTCAGAATCGAACACTCAATATCACAAATAGAAGTTTACTTTATCCAAAGACGAACGCTCAAGAATAGGGTCTCAATGTGCCCTGGATCGTTCCCGCGACACAACTTGTCTAAAATGTCTGGAGTTTGTTCCAATTTCTCCGAGCGTGGCCTTTGACGGCTTTATCTGTTGGGCAACTGTGTGCCATGGCCGTGTTTGCCGGTAGACACTGTCGATCTTCCGTAATTCACTTAAGAATGTTCTGGAAAATATGAGCTTCAAGAATAACTAGGTACATATTATTTGTGGACAAATATAGTGACTAGTTTTTCGTTTGTAACGTCGCTTACGAGATTGGTTTCAGCAATGGTTTATGACTTTTGTCCGCTGATTTAGATATTTAGTAAAAAATCTCTTACGAGATGGATTTCAGCAATTGTTTATGACTTTTGTCCGCTGATTTAGATATTTAATTATTGTTAACCTACCGAACTACCAAATCTGCTAAACTTTAGACTTGCATATAAGGCGCAAAGTACTAAAATGTTGAACAGGAGAATTAAAGTTTATACTCGTATAAGAAATTCGTATTTTTGTAAGGTAGAAAGAAGCTTACCCCTTTTTATGGATTTTCTATTGTATTTAAATAAATGTGACAGAATAGGTTTGTAAAAAAATACACTTCAAGAGGGAACATCATCCTACTTCCTATGATACTACTGTTTTATATGTCAATGTATGGTTGTTTGTTTGAACGTCGTATCGTAACGTATGAACGGATCGGGCTGAAATTTGGAGTATAACTGGAACGAGAACTGCGTGGGTAAAACCGCGGGACACTGCTACTAACTAATAATAATTTAAGTGGGCTGCGGGTAGCATAACGGCTCACACCGCTAGTTACAGCTAGTAATTAAATAACTAACGTATATTATTAATTACTTTAGAAAGTGTTAGTTCCTCTATTAGATATCTAATTTGTACAAGGTAGTTGGAGCCCCCCATCAATGATTGACACCTCTAATTTATTTAAGAACTCCGTAAAGTTTCGACAGTTCAGTGCGGAGGATAATTTGTTTGTGCCAGCTTAGTATTACAACTCTAAATGGTAAGCACTCGAGTATTTTTGAATTAAAATAGCGGCTACCACAAAATGTCGAAGGTCTCCACATTTTTAATTTACTTAATAAGTTTTTGTACAATTAGTTTAGAACACTATAACACCAATAAAGATAAGAAAATGAATATATCTTCATATTGCGGCGATTAAATTATCACTTCCCGACTGCGGTATTTGTAGTTATCTCATCATCATCAGCCGCAAGACGTTCACTCCTGAACATAGGCCTCCCCCCTAGATTCCCACAACGAACGGTCCTGCGCAACCTGCAACCAGCGGTTTCCAGCGACCTTTGTGAGGTCATCTGTCCATCTAGTGGAAGGCCGTCCAACATTGCGTCTTCCGGATCGTGGTCGCCACTCGAGAAGCTTTCTTCCCCACCGGTTGTCAGTTCTGCGAGCGATGTGGCTGGCCATTGCCACTTCAGCTTGCTTACTCTTTGAGCTATGTCGGCCACTTTCGTTTGAATATCTTCATTACGGATTCTGTCGCGCAAAGAGACTCCGAGCATAGCTCTCTCCATAGCTCACTGTGCGACTTTGTAGTTATCTGGTCAACCATAATAATATAATGCCCGTAGCCATATGATGACTGAACAGGTTGCTTTTTAATCGACTTCAAAAAAGAAGTCCTCAATTGGGTTGTATGTTATTTTTCAAGAATGTTGTATTGAATTGTAAATCAATTTTAACGATTATTTTTTATATTGGTAGATCATAGCTATCTGAGCTACCATATACCCGCCTACGAGTATAAGTAGGCTGTTTTCCTTTGTGTTGCCTGGAAGAGATTGCTCTCAGCAATAAGGCCGCTGCTTGTGCCACTAGTTAGTAAGTAATTCTGTGTAATATTTGTTTTTTTTTGTGTCACAATAAAGTGTTTCTATCCATCTATCTATCATATATTATAAGTTTTATCGAAATCGGTGTAGAGGTTTTAGAATATGAACCAAAAACTAAAATTAACTTTTATATACCTCGACGACTTAGTGATGGTTTCCTTATGAAATTTGTTCAAGTGCCTGAATTTAATTTTAAATTGAAATCGGTTTTTATATGCATTTTCCAACAAAACAGTAAAATAATGTTGATTTGCTGAGCAGTAAAAAACCCGCTACTCCGCACGAAAAGATCTTCGATAATGGAAAATGTGGTTTATAGCCTCAACGAGACCTAAAAAGGTGTTAAGAAAACACATTTACCACGTAAACCGTGAACCGACCTGTACCTAAGTCGTGCATCAAGCCTTACAAGCAAACCAGCTTTCAGCTGTGGCCATGGTACAAACGACGAGAGGAGCGATTAAATACTCGGTCGATCTACAGGAAATGATGTGGTGGCTTAGTAGTTAGACGCGCGTTCTATCCACATTCATAATAGTGAGGTTTGAATCGCATCTGTAACTCCGGGTAATTTTTTTACCTAGCCTCAGGACTTAGTTGGTACTGAGCCTTCCCGTGAATCCGGAGGTTGTGGATTAAATTCCCACCCAGGACCAATATTTGTGTGATGATATCAAATATTTGCTGTAAGCGAGGACGAGTGTTTCGTAGGTATGTTTTAAGAATAATATTAAGTTTAGCTACATGGCTCTTACAATACAAGCTTTGCTTAGTTTGGGTCTAGTTAGTTAGTTTAGTATGAGAAATGCCCATGACGGTGATAGATATGTTAAAACTTGTTTAGTACTGAAGCTAAAGTTTTGACAAATTAAACTGATAAACATATTTTGGAAGTTTAAAATGATGCAGGCTGTATAAGAAAGAGCGCAAGTAGTTTGTTCCACAACAGAACGGTTTATTTCAGATCGTGCACGAGGTCTCTTAAGGGAGAGCTTGCTGCACCTTAAACCTCAGGTGTGATTTTGATTTTGTCACAAGGCGTAACCTGTAATCGCCCCAAATCACATTTTTTTATGGTTACGAGCGAGTAGGACACTACCTGATGGTAAACAAACGCCTACCCATAACAGCATATTGCCACGCAGCTATTAGAACATGAAGAGACCAAGTAATTACCTAGCACCGCACTGCGCTCGTCACTCAGACGTCTAAGTTGTTATATCTCTAAGCCCTGTAATTTCTCTGGAAACATTACCCTTCAAACCGGAACACAGTAATGTTTGCACATTACTGCTTGGCGGTAGAATTCCGCCAGTCGCTGTAACTACACCCCCATCCTTACAGACTCATATCTAGTTTTATAGCTCTGAGCGTGTAAATATAATCCACGTTACCCGCGACGCAATAACTCGGCACATGTCGGAGTAAATACGCGGTGATAGCTGCCGATTTATTCCTCCCAATAACGATTTATTTCATCATGTGATTTGGGACGAAACGAATGAAAATTAGCTTCGTATCTTGTTAATGTAAATGTATCCGTATCATATGCAGAGAAGGTGTGATCGGAAACATTCGCTGTATCTACCCTGATATTAATATTATAAATGGCAATGTTTCGACGTAACGTATGAACAGATCGGATTGAAATTTGGAACACAGATAAATGTTACTCTGGAAGAAAACATAGGCTAATTTTTAACACGGGAAAATAACGATAACGAGTATATTTATATTATGTGTATTACCTTAAATTACTTCACTTATTAAAAAAAAAAAAATATGGCATAGAAGTTGATACATTCTACCTGAGCATTCTACAATATTTTGTAGTCTGTAAAATGCAGTTTTGAGAGTCACCTACGATTCCTGTCTTTGAAGTGAAAACTTCTTATTACTTAAGCTGTGTTGAGCAACTGTTTTAGGCGAAAATCTGAAAGGTTTGTTCTGCGACATGATAATTTGGTAGATTAGCAGGAGCAGAGTGGAGCAGCGTAGCGTCAGAGCGGTGGTAGAGCAGCGGAGCGGAACGTTCGTTCGCGTCACCGACATTCGTAATAGCAGTATATCTGTTAAATATATAAGGTTGATATATTGTGCAACATTAGTGCTGTTTAAATTTTTAATAAGGTTGATTGATGACTCGGTCAAATAATACCGTTCTAATTAGTCCGTAAGGTAGATTTGGAAAAAAAATTGGAAAACGTATTTTTTGTTTTATAAAATTAATAAATATCGACAAAGATCATAGACCATCAAACTTGGTGGAGAATTGTGACCTCAAGTCCACAACTAAAACTCCTATAATTACGTTACGTTAGTCGAAACTTCTAAGCACTATATCTTCTAGACTACAGGCCCGTGAACAAAATTTACGTAGTAAATGAACCACCAGGAGACCTATGTAGGATGATAGAAGGGTATAATATAAAGTAATAAGATTCAGCACTATGCCGTCACTTGTAAGCTGTCCTACTGAGTACAGTCGAAGAGGGGGTGTTGCAACCCTCGATCATTTCTCTTTGTCGCATGATTTTTGTACGGCGTTGCAGAATAATAGATTAGAAGAGGTATTTATTGTAAGAGGTATTACCTAATAAATATTTATAAAGAAGTGAACTTAACTTTTGTACTAACTTATCATCCTTTTGGCAATCTCATGGTCTCTTTTTAGACGGTTTTCCACTGCCGCAGTCTAGGAAACTACCCGTACGGTCTGGTCTCTGTGGTATCACAGGTTTATCCACCTTTAGTTGTGGTGGTCGGTATTCTCCACTCGTATTAACCGCTATATTTGATTTTGTTTGCATTCATTTGCACAGCATTAAAAATCCGTAAATACTAAATCAACCCAACCCAATTAACACAACTGTTTTTTGTCTCAACTAATAAATATCCGAGTTCTTAATATTTATAAGAGCCGATAAGAGCTTCATCATTAACAAAATTGATGTTTGCAAATATACGAGACTGAACGATAATAACTACATACTATGGGATAACGTTTCTTACGCGTATGTTTGCCAATTCATTCGCATGAAAAATATTTGGTTTTCCTATCGATGGATTTAATCTAAAATAGGAAGCAACATCGCAGAATTATTGTATTGACATAACGAAAAAATGTTGTTCTACAAGCCTATACGTATAAGCAGCTTTAACTTAGTTTATTTTATCAGGATTCTTTTAAAAATATTGACAATGTTGCAGGTAGTTAATTGAATTATTATGTATAGTATGTACCCTATATGGTGTGAACAATAAAGAACTTTCATTCATTCTAAATTTTTAGTGAAAATACAGCATTGCATTATGATGTTGCTTATGAAGCGTCCGAATTGTTTCTGTTATTCAGTTTTCTTAGAAAACCCTAAGCAGACCTTTCATTACAAAACAAATACAAACATGACAAATTTGCCCCGTAATTTCTTCCAGATTTACTCTTTGCTCTTCCCCTACTACTCTCTGTCCCTGATCTGTTCTGTACTCTAAACTACCTCCTACTCTTCCTCCGCTCTTTACTCTTACTTCGATCTCGGTTATTACTCCACTCTCTACTCTCACTTCAATTCAATTTGGTTTGTAAAGTTTTAAGAATCTATTCTATGGATGAACTGATCAGCATATCACCACACCTCGAAGAACACTAGTCATTGCGACTCGGGGAATCCTAATGCGATGACTAGCGACTATTGCAACTGTCGCAATCCAGTTTGGTTGATTATTTTATATTGAAAATCATAAAAGAATCTTTAAATTGACTATTTGAGTTGTGACAAAGTCTGAATTTCGAGCACAATCGCTTAAAATTGGGTCTGTGATAGCATTGGGTAAGACAGGTTGTAAATTTGCCGCAATAAAACATTTTTTTTTACTTCACCCTCTCAATTAAAATGTCCAGTCAAACTAAACTATTCTTACTTTCCTCTATCACTCTTAATTTGAAAAAATACGTGTCGTTATATTATAAGGATTTCATAAAACTTTCCGATTTCCCTTTCAAACAGAAAAAAAAATGTTATTAGGCCTTTAATCCCGGCTACTCTTCTGACGCAAAAGGGTATAAAAATATACAACCAGCGGCTCAGGTACCCTCGCTGGGTACTTTTCCATAACAAAGTGCAAACATATCGTTGTTAGCGAAGGCTTTTGGCAAATACCGTCCGCTGAGACACCCTTGGGTGTGTTCGTCATGAAAATACGAAAATACATTGTGTTTGGCAAAGAAGAACAGGAAATAATGGCGTCGCCACTGTCGTAAATATAATAACGAAACAGACATAGTATGAGGCAATAGTATATAGTGTAGTTTGTAATTACACTTGGTGTATGTAATTTTAGACAATACGGTTGTATTGTTATTTGACGTTTTTGAAGGCAAAAAAATGCAATTAAAATTGTATTAATTTTCACCCCGTTATAAATTACAACCGATGGGACTTAGTGACTTTCTCTGAAAAGGAGATAATCAAGGTCACTATTCAACACGTTAACTGAGAACAGCTTGGCTGATAAGGACGGACACCTTAGAAATATGTCTTTATCCAACTTTTTGAGTTAATTATTTTCTTTCAGCGTTGAAGTCACTTAGAAAAATGCACACAGCTTAAAACTTCTTATCATTAGGCCCAAAGACTTTTAAAGAAGAATCGTATTCTAAGAATAAAAGTTCAAAGAATTATACTTTAAAAAGTGCAGAGTATTATACTTTATCGTAACACACACACAGATGTAAAAAGCTTCAAAATTCTTATTATTGGCCCCTAAGATTTAAAAAAGTGACTCGGTGCACAGTGTTGTGTTTCATCACATTTTATTAAATTCCATACTTTTGTTGCCAAACTGTAGCTGAGTACGGCGAGCTTCATTAAATGAAGCCATTTGGGAGGCAGGTTGATCATTTGAACATTGTAGATTGTACGTTGTACGGCAGCCGGTGGAGAGCTCAGCAAATGTGGTATTCCAACTCGAGAGGGAAATACACTTCTTTGAAGGGAAAATAAGTACCTAAATGAGTATAAATATTGAAAGTGAAATATTTTGGCACAGATTTTTTACATTCAATTAAACGAGTATAGATTGTCAAGCTGTGTCCCAATTTTACGTTTTGAACAAATGTTCAAATATATATTTTCGAATATTTAGGACTCTTGGCAGAGTCCGCCTGGGGAAGTACGTACCACACCTTTGCCAGTTATTCTACCGCCAAGCAGTAATGTTCAAACATTACTGTGTTCCGGTTTGAAGGGCAATGTTTTCAGAGAAATCATAGGGCTTAGAGATGAAATATCTTAGATCTCTGGGTGATGAGCGCAGTGCAGTGCTAGGTAATGATTAGAAAACCTTCATGGTCCAATAGCTGCGTGTCATTGTGCTGTTATGTGTCTTTTATTTATTTAGTTTTACCCGACTGAAAGAAGAGATAGATAGATAAACTTTTTATTGCAACACTAAATAAATAAAAACAATAAAATCTTAAGAAACAACAACCTAAAAAGAAAATTTAGTGACAATTTAAAAGGTAATAAAAAGTAACAAAATAAAATAGTTATGTCTTTCGCGCGTATCTTTTATGTATGTATATTACTTTATTCCTAAATATTTTCCACACGGTTGGAAGGATTTTGACAATAGGGTACCGGACTGGGTCAAAAATACGCCATCCTAATTAGTCCGTTAGCTAGATCATGGAAAAATATTGGACACGTATTTTTCGTTTTTTCATAATATTAAAAATCGTCAAAGATATAGACCATCAAACTTCGAGAGAGGGGGGGTCGCGACGTCACTCGTGAGTAAAAATCGTACTCACA
Source organism: Ectropis crepuscularia (assembly GCA_963693475.1). NCBI lineage: Eukaryota > Metazoa > Arthropoda > Insecta > Lepidoptera > Geometridae > Ectropis > Ectropis crepuscularia. The sequence goes on from OY856341.1 coordinate 3,473,850, forward strand.
AGTGACGTCACACGAAACTTCGAAGCGCTGTATCTTCGTCATTTTTTGTTTGTGAAACAAAAGAGAAAATACGTGTACAATAGTTTTTGCCAATCTAACTAACGGGCTACTTAGTTTTTTTGAGGATTGTACCCTATTATTAAGATATCGTTACAGTATTCGTCTCAATCACCCAAGTGTCATTAGATAGTATTACACAATGTTTCTTTATCTGTTGATTTTTTGTTGTCTGGTTTTTTGAATTAAACTTATCACATGTTTTTGTTTTTATTCTTACGAGAAATCTTGAAATTATAAGAAAACAGGAAAACTTTAACCAAGTACGAGTATCACAATAAAAGGGAACCTGTGTAAAGTAATGCCTACAGACCACAGCGTGACACATCTAACACGATCTAGCCTTAACACCGCAATGGCACTACACGAGAAAGCACTAAACACATAATAAATACTTCACGCGATTTCTGTAAGGATATTTCGGCTTTCTCGGCGTATGATATGTCAATCGTGGTGACTAAGGAAACATTGACATTATCTTTGTTTCATTGAACGAAATACTCATGTACTTGGGACGTTCCGATGTGTAGTTTGATAGTTTAAGATATATTTTCAAGAAAATTGCACTTAAGAAGGTTAGTCTTTCATTACACGTTAGTTTCTGATACTACAGGTAGATTCTGTAAAAATATTTTGTTACGTGATGTTCTTGAGCAAAGTTATTTTGTTAATTGGCTATTTATATCGTTCAAACATTCATGTTTGATCGCCAACACGACTGATGGTAAGTGAACGTTTGTATATGTAAATTTAAATAGCAGCCGAAAAACGTTCACTGCTGGACGAAGGCCTTCCCCAAAGATCCCCCACAAAGATGAGTCTTGCGCCACCCGCATCCAACGATTTCCTGCGACCTTCACCAGATCGTTGTTCGATCTTGTGGAGGGCCTGCCAACACTGTAACTTCAGGTACGTGGTCACCACTCAAAGACCTTTCCACCCCAAATGCCGTCAGTCTGCGAGCTATGTGCCCCGCCCAACGCCAGTTAATTTTGGCTTACAGGATACTTTTAAATAAAATATTATTGTGAGCCATCACTATATATCTTAAACTAGCAACAACATACCGTTTCACCCTTAAAATTACCATTCTTGTAACTTCCATGTTTTTAATTTTATGTGCTTGTACATTCCATTGCCCTTAATTAACGACCCTTGTAGGGTAGTAGAATAAAGATAAAAAGCTGACAAAGCTAGAAAAGTAATTACTAGTAAATGAGGTTTTCCGAGCTAAAAGGAAAGACTCGCCATCTTGTCAAATTTCAGCTATTTTCTCCTAATTATTTGTCGGTCCTGTTCACTGATACATAAATAAACTGTATTTTTACCCATTTAATTGTTTAATATAAGATAAATATTAACAATAAGAGAACTGCAATCAGTATCATCATTGCCGTCATTGGACTTATCTCATCTTTAACAGAAGATAAAAAGGTGTGGTGTTATAGAACACCAGGTAGGAATGAATAATTCTACGGCTCGGACTCGGAACGTTTTCTAACAAGGAAAGACTCAACGATATTTTATAATTTTCAACGTCGGCGAAACCCACATGTTCTGGGAAAGTATTATTCATAGAAGATTTTTTTCATAGTTTTCTAATGTCCATTTTATTCATTTTTGGAGAGAAAATTTCTTTAGCCGGGTTGAGCAATTTTTGGTAGGGAAAAACATTTGTGCCACCAACGTACTTATATTTTGCGGCGGTTGCGTAGCAGCGTAGTGGTGTAACGGCGTTGCGTCGGAGCAGCAGCGGAGCAGGACGTACTTATTAGACGCCTTTAAGATCCGTGAAACCTTGCAATTTTGCGTCACCGACATGCATAACAGTATATAAGTATACATACTACTTGTACTATGAGTTTTGTCGAAACAATACGCGTTCTACTACATCTTACCATCAACTTTATTACAAAGCTGTTTTTATAGTGTTCTATATATTTTTATATAGTTTTCTTTCTATATAGTCACAGAACTCTTACTCTAAAAAAGGCTTCATCATTAAAGGCTTCAAAGTAGTTCCCGAGTTCTTTGCGTTCAAACAAACAAACAAATTCTTCAGCTTTATAACATTAGTATAAATATATTAGTTATCGAATGTCATCGGCAACTTGTAATGAAATTAATATTATAATCTTATACCTTTAAACGAGCAATTCTTGTACCTATATAAATATGTATATATATATAGAATCTGAATCTCGGAAACGGCTCGACGGATTTTCATGAAATTATGTATGCAGGGGATTTCGGGGACGATAAATCGATCTAACTAGGTCTTATTTTAAAAAAACGCATATTATGCGCGTTTTTAGACAATAAAAAACTGTCACATTAGACATTAGAATGTGAAGGTAAATTTCGCCGCGTGACGCGACAGTATAATTAGCTCAGACTCGGAAGTCGGGCGCTCATAGCGGTCACGAATTAGTAGCTCCGGGATCGAATCCAGACGGGTTCTCATTTTTTTTTCAATTCGTTTTTTTTAAGAAAATCTATTTCTTGGAGTCTTTTATCTGTAGGTATCTAAGTATATATATAGTATTTAAACCGAGCAAAGCTCGGTCACCCAGGTACTATTAACAAAAAGAGGACTGCAATCAGTATCATCATTGTCGTCATTGGACTTATCTCATCTTTAACAGAATATAAAAAGATGTGGTGTTATAGAACACCAGGTAGGAATGAATAATTCTACGGCTCGGACTCGGAACGTTTTCTAACAAGGAAAGACTCAACGATATTTTATAATTTTCAACGTCGGCGAAATCCACATGTTCTGGGAAAGTATTATTCATAGAAGGTTTTTTTCATAGTTTTCTAATGTCCATTTTATCCATTTTTGGAGAGAAAATTTCTTTAGCCGGAGTGAGCAATTTTTGGTAGGGAAAAACATGAAAAACATTTGTGTCACCAACGTACTTAGATTTTGCGGCGGTTGCGTAGCAGCGTAGTGGTGTAACGGCATTGCGTCAGAGCAGCAGCGGAGCAGGACATACGTATTAGACGCCTTTAAGATCCGTGAAACCTTGCAATTTTGCGTCACCGACATGCATAACAGTATATTAGTATACATACTACTTGTACTATGAGTTTTGTCGAAACAATACGCGTTCTACTACATCTTACCATCAACTTTATTACAAAGCTGTTTTTTATAGTGTTCTATATATTTATATATAGTTTTCTTTCTATATAGTCACAGAACTCGTACTCTAAAAAAGGCTTCATCATTAAAGGCTTCAAAGTAGTTCCCGAGTTCTTTGCGTTCAAACAAACAAACAAATTCTGCAGCTTTATAACATTAGTATAAATATATTAGTTATCGAATGTCATCGGCAACTTGTAATGAAATTAATAGTATAATTGTAATTAAACGATGTTGTAGCGACTATACAAAATAGGAATATATAGAATAGCTCTCCGAATCGTATATAAGAGTATGTACCTCATAGATATAACTAAGTATTCAATTAATGTCGTAGATTCAATCTAGTTAGGTATATTAACGAATATCTCTCAGTTAACGATGTCGTATACGCTCGAATAATGTCACAGATAATGATGTAAATCATAGTCATACGAGTTGGGAGGAGACGTGAATAGGTTCAGATTTTAACACGTTCACTGCGTATCAGGCCGATTTCGGCCCCCCGCGGGACTTCAGCTGGTGCGGACGAAGAAACCTATGTCCCTCTCGCTTGTGCGAAACGATTATTTCAGGTGTTTGTAAAAATTCAACAGAGACAAATATATATATTTCATCTTGTGGTCAAAATTGTAGGTGTTTCCCATCAAAATATAACAGCAGGTTTTCATCGACCTACCATCGCACTGACGGTGAAAAACATCCGCTGAGTGCGGCAGTGGACCTATTTCGGCCCGCCCTCCTATCAGACAGCTAGCGACCCCCTACCGCACAGAGCACGCGTCCCGCCGTTTAGTGTTGTGCTTTCTAACTGATCTGGTGTAGCGTGTTATCAACGATGGCAAACAATAAAAGAAAAATACAAATATTGGAAAATAGAGTTATTCGCCCCGCAGTTATTGACAGCGATAGTGACAGTAGTGAAGAAATATTCTCCACCAAGAAAAATAAAAAGAATTGGGAAACAAATGTGCACGGAAAACGAAGCACAAGCGGTAAGTTTTGTTTACTACCTATACATATCAACATAGCAGCCTTAGGCCAATTGTCCACGTAGCTGCACGACACCCGCACGATTTCGTCAATTGTCGGATGCAAGACGAATGCTTGCATCTTGCGTACAAATAATGAAGTCTGTGTCCACGAAACGACAACGACACGACAGCCGCACGTCTTGACTTGGGGATTTTTTATGTAATACCATTATTTTTGAAAATGATTATTCTTAAATTATTTCTTTGCTTTTAGTATTATAGTATCTGCCAAGCATCTGTGAACATCTTTCTACATTTTATATGTTTTAATTATTTTTTTTACTTTTATTACTGTAAAGTGTAATCTAAATAAGTTCAGTAATTTTTTCGTGAAAGAAAAGCAAACATAAATACATCTAAACTTTTACATTTTAATTTATAAACTTTTACACGCGCACATACACACACACCCTCATCTACATATAAATATCTACACATATACCTATTATCTATGCATATATATTACCACCATTGTTACATTTGTTACGTAATACTGCCATCAGATTAATTTCAAAATATTTAGACACATCAAACACTATCCGTGTCCAAAAACAAATATTAACCTATGAACCTGTTATGGTGTAATAATATTATCATACTCGCTTAATGTGTATTGGACAACTATCATAATAGTCATTCTTTTGCACTTGCAAGCTTGTACCCTACATGTAGAAATCTATAATCAAAAAGTAATATAATATGTATTTATTATGGTTATTCTTTGGCTAAATATATGTATATTAACACACTCTTTCTCATTTCATAATTATCTTCATCATACAATCACACTAAACTACCCACAACATTTCATACATACGTCTTATTTGTTTTAGTCAGTAAGTACCTCCTTGTATTTAAAAAAAAGAAAAAAAAAATTTTTAAGATAAATGTAGTCCAGTTGGTCATTGAGTAAATCCTATGTAGAAGGAAAGGCACTGTATCCCACGACACAGGACCACCCTAATGTGGGATACAGGGCACTCTTTAATTGTGCAATTGATCTTTGCTGAGATAAATAAGTAGTCCTACCTACCTACGATCTTAGATAAAAATATATATAAATATATATATAAATAAAATGTTAAAGGACTAACAACAAATCTGTTTTTAGCGTAAGTATTTCATGTTTTTTATTTTTTATATTAAGCATTTGCTCAAATAAACGGTTTTAAATTTAAAATTAATTTAATTTTTAACATTAGTGTTTATATTTATAATTTTTTACATTTTAACATCAAATTAAGAAAAATAAACATTGCAGACAATCAAGTAAAACCTAAGGACAATGATGTCATGTCCATGTCCTTGAGATGAGCGCTAAACGAAGAAATTGTGTAGGGTGCTACGACCTAGCAAAAAAAGTTAAGAAAATAAAAAAATATTCCTGAAATTAAGTAAATAAAAACAGTTTTCAGTCGTTTTACGATAATTCTGTTTTATTTTCGATATCCGCTTATTTTTCTCTGTCCCATAACTACTAAAAATACTTTCTAGTGCGGTTCAGGTCGATATCGCCCCCCCCGGGCCGATATCGAAAATGAATTTTTCCTGCTTTATTTTTCATTTCCTGCTTGGCAGATCCTGAGGCGAATCAAACCTTAGGAAGTTGGGTTCAAGGTCATTCTAACGATAAAATAAAGTGGCCAAGTGCGAGTTGGACTCGCCCATGAAGGGTTCCGTTCCAGCAAGTAACATAATATACATAGTACACATAGTTCTTGTAGTTCGTTGTAACTTTGATCGAAGTTTTAATAATAGTGTATTTATGACGTACTAAAAAAAACTACTCATCAGATCGAGTTCAAACTAATTTTCGTTGGTAGTTTTCATGGTAATGTACATCATATATTTTTTTTAGTTTTTTCATTCTCTTACTTTAGAAGTTAGAGGGGGGGACACACATTTTACCACTTTGGAAGCGTCTCTCGCGCAAATTATTCAGTGTAGACGAAAATGATTTTAGTAACCTCAACATCATTTTTGAAGACCTATCGATAGACACCCTACACGTGTAGGTTTGATGAAAAAAATCTTTTTAAAAATAAAAATAAAAATTTTTAAAAATCTTAATGCGTTTCACAGAATACATCTACTTATCAAGTTTCAACAGTGTAGTTCTCATAGTTTCGGCAAAAAGTGGCTGTGACATACGGACGGACAGACAGACAGACAGACAGACAGACAGACAGACAGACAGACAGACATGACGAATCTATAAGGGTTCCGTTTTTACGTTTTACGGAACCCTAAAAAAATGTATACATTATGTTTCCACAAATTTATACCAATTTTTAATCTATCCTAGTGCTGGTGGGTCTAGAATGACCTGCCACGCACTGGCGGAAATATCATTGGAGGCGCAATTTGGCCCACCGCCGCACCAGATGAAAAATTATAATTTTACTTGCGCAGTAAACGTGTTAAGCCGCCTATACACACTGGCCCAGTGGGGGCCAACGCGAGCGTCGACAAAACGGCACAAGACGAGTGGTAGCATCCACACACTGGCCGAGCGCAGACCAACGCGAGCGCCGACAAAACGGGGCATGGCGAGTGGTACCTAGCACCCACACACTGGCCGAGCGCAGGCCAATACAAGCTATGAGCGCCTTTGTTTTGTGCACAAAAACCGACACCGGTCACGAAGAGACGAGTCGAGGCAAAAGAGCCCTATACACACTGGCCACTTGCCGTCACTCGGCCAGCTAGGCGAGCGACGGCGAGTGATCACAAGTCATGACAAAACGACCACACACTGGCGTTGGTCTGTACTCGGCCAGTATGTATAGGCGGCATCACGTCTTAGCTACGTACGTACATTAATGCAATAGTAAAATCAATGTTAGGGTCCGCGGGGAGACTTAAAATTTTCAAAGCGATATCTCCCCAAGAACTTTCTGTTTACTAGCTATAGAAGCATAAAGCATAGTCAGCCCACTAAATGTTCCCACTGCTGGGACTCGGGCCTTCTCTCGCAAGGTCATAATCCACCACGCTACCCCAGTGCGGGTCGGTGGATGACACATGACTTTCGAAAAATTCTAGGAACATGTCGGTTTCCTCACGATGTTTTCCTTCGCCATTTTAAGTTTGCGGCAATAACTTCCAAAAGCCAATGTTGCACGTGGGATTTGAACCCGGGGCTTCCGGATTGGCAGGCGCCGTTCTCCCTATCAGACCAGCAGTAATTTGTAAAGTTACAGATGTAGAAGAGTTCTCTGAATTGTTATTTGTTTTAAAAAATAGCTGGCCCCATAAACGTTGTTCTACTTTATATTTTACTAGCAGCGCCCCACGGTGTTACCCGCGAAATTCCCGTTCCCGTTGTTTTTCGGGATAAAAAGTAGCCTATGTGTTCTTCCAGACTACTATCTATATGTGTTCCAAATTTCAGCCCGATCCTTTCATACGTTAGGACGTGATTGAGCAACAAACATCCAAACATCCATACATTGACATTTATAATATTAGTAGGATTACTAGGATAGTAGGATAGGATAGTAGGATTATCCCAATGACATTTTATTAACTGACGTGATAATTACAGAATGTTTCAGCGGGAACCGTAGAAATCGTAGACCTACATCATCGCTCACCATCAGGTGAGATTATGGTCAAGTGCAAACCGTAAAACGGCAAAAATACGTGTATAAAAAAATAGCTAAGAAAAATTAAAAATGTGGTCTGGAGTGAACCAAAACTAAAAACACTTTTTAAAATTCATCAAAATCAGGCAATTTGTTTTGGAAGCGAAAAACACCAACTCAAGATTTTTATATATTTTTAATAACAACAGACAGAAGCAAAAAGTTTATTTTAATCGTATTATTATATTATCAACCTGTCGCTGGGCGATGGTATCTTCAAATTCTCTCCTCTTTTTCTGATGAGATGAACTTGGGTCAAGTAAACAATATTAGTCGATGGTAACTCAATCGCTATTAATAGATAATTAATATTCCAGTGTTAAATGAAGAAAAAAAACAAAGAATTTTGTTTTATTTGACTTGTAGGTACATATATTAGCTATCTGGCCGCCATAGTACAAGCTTTGCTTAGTTTGGGGTCAGATGGTGTTGTATGTGATGTCCGCCAATATTTATTTATTTATTTGTATAAATACATGTATATATGTTGTAATAAACAAGTAGATCAAAATATTGGTAATTAAATTTATTTATTTCAGAGTGTAACGGTATATGCGAGTAGACACATATTCACATACAACAACGTAAATCGCAAGGTGCTTCAAATTTCACACACAGTAAATACATTCCGTAGTGGCGCCAGATGTTCGATCTCAGTTAGAAAAAGGAGTAACTTATTTGGCAAACATACCCCGAGCTCTCATCTTGAGTACAACCTTGATCTCAATGTTATTCAAATGAAATTCTATGATAATGCCTGAGTCTACGAAACTAGACAGACTTTTAGTGCTAATAAATGCAAACCGATTTACTATACCTATTGATGTGTTCAAATATTTTATCTTTTCTTTTGCACATTATCAAAACATGGACCCTTCATCACCATCTCACCTGGTGCGCTGATGGTAAGCGAAGATTCGTATAAACTCGTGACATAATGCATAAAATATATTTAAATACATTCTATTCGTTTATTTCACTAGTTTAAAGGTTTTTTTCTGATTTTGTATGATTTTTTTGTCAAAACTGACCTCATTTTGAGGTTACTTTTGAGGGTGATTCAATTTTTTTTGTTAAGCCCATTTGGTTTCCGCGCCGCTTTACTTTACTATTTTTTAAAGTAAAATTACGAAATATTTATATTCTAATAAGTCGTGTTAGTAAACAAATCTGTCCTAGCGCCTAAAGCTTCATACATTTCGTTCACCATATTCAGTTATTCATACACCATGTTTGTGTTTTATTGTTGTGGCCAATTTGTTTGTTGTTTTCATTGATTTCATTAAACAAATCAAGTCATATATTATAAAATTTCACTTTGTCAGCCTGAAAACTCGAACATCGATCGTAACTTATCTTATCAATATCCTCTTGATGCCCAATATTTGTATCTATTGGTATTACCATGACGAAAGTTCGCAAACAATACACAATTTGTACTCAAAGTACTATTATTACACAACGAAGTAACGAAAATAATAAAAAATGTTTGAAAACTTCAGAAGCGTATATGTTTAAAAATCGTTTGGTATTGACCTTGGATGCCATCTCATTTTTAAAAAGTTTGTCGACGCAACGCGTGCCTAAAATACCTATTGGTGTTTATTTGGGTCCACGTACTGCCATTAAGCGTAATAATTCCGCTAGCACGCTTCAAACTGGTAGCATGGCCCCAACTGGTGGTTTGATTATCTAGATTAGCTCTTCATCGGTTTATGGATAACTAGAAGCGCCTCACAATTTCTCACTTTTAAAACATTTCTTGGTTTTCTACAAATATATCCAGATCAAAATTATCCAAATCGGTACAGCTGTTTTCAAGTTATTACTTATTTACACAGCTATAAGTGTGTATTATGACTTATTTCGTTAATAAGTTTCCGCTTGACCGCTGTCTCGCCTTGTTTGAAGCCGATACGTATTGCGATGACATCTAATAATGAACAAGTTTTCTATAAGTTTAATATTGAAATTGTGAAAAACATTGTATTTTCCTTTATACAAATAATGAATTCAACAAACTGTAAAAACAGATGATTTTTTCTCACGATTCTAAGTTGGTTTCAAAATAAAATGTGTCAGTTAAGACAAGTAAAAGACTTAGACTTAGTAGTTGTTCTGCACACATTTTAACTAAAAAATTAGCGTTTAATAAAATAAAATTTGTATAAAATACTTATTAGTAGAGTATTTCTGGAATGAATAAAACATTTCTTACCCCAACGCAAATAAAATCCGGGTTTATCTGCCTTCCCGATCAGCTTTTCTTCTTATCTGCTCTTAAGCCGCTATTCACATTACACTTAGTTTAATGATATTTGATGATTAATTCTACGTACAAACTATATTTACGACATTTACACGTTTTAGAATAATTGTAGTATTCAATTGTTTTAAATTCGATCACGCGTTCTTAATTTAAAGTTTTGAAAACACTATTCTAACACAGATTAATAATATATGTTTAATGCTAGAAAAGAGGTTGTTGCTATTGAACCGTAGGTTTTAACTTTAGAAGTCTACCTTGTTTTTTTTATTGACTTGCTTGTTTGTTTTAGGAATTCGCGGCTAGTTGGGGGAAGAATCCGCGTGAAACGGGGCGTGTTGTCGGCTCCGGGATCGCGCCTCGACTGAAGCTGGAACTACGGGACTTGAGCTAGCTTTCAGGAAATATTGCTACACATTATTTGGAAAATGTATCTTAGCGATATTTTATTTCGGAAATGTTTGGTTATCTATTCAGGTGTATTCGTAGATTCGATTTCTTTCAGACATTCCCGTGGATAGATTGATTTGCATCGATTTGAAGTACGGTGGATTTATTTCTTGTTGTTTCCGGGATTGCATTTTTTTAGCTGACTACACGTAATTTATTTGTATTTGTACAAAAAAAATTTGTATTTGTAAGTTTTTTTTTGAGATGAGCACTGAGCAGTCTATCTGTCTGGTGCTAAGCTACACGCCTGCTCATAACAGCACAGTGACACGCAACTTTTGGAACATTAAGAGTCCAAATCATTACCTAGCACCGCACTGCGCTCGAGACCCAGAGATATAAGGTGTTCTATCTCTTAGCCCAGTAATTTCTCTAGATACATAACATAACAACGTTTTCTCTTTCAAACCGGAACACAGTAATTTTGTACATTACTGCTTGGCGGCAGAATAACTGGCAAATGTGTGGTAGGTACTTCCCCAGGCGGAATCTGCAAAAAGTCCTACTACTTCTAAATAAGATACTACAGAGATCTACAGAGTAAAACCCCCCCCCCCCCCCCCCCTCTTCGACTGTACTCGGTTGGACAGCTTACAAGCGACGGCATAGTGCTGAATCTTATGACTTTATACCCTTCTATCATCCTACATAGGTCTCCTGGTGGTTCATTTACTATGTAAATTTAGTTCACGGGCCTGTAGTCTATTATACTCATAGGTACACAATTACAAATTAAATAATTAAATCTTACTATCGTCACGTAAACGCTAACAAATGTATGGAAATATTTATTTTGTATCCGCTAGTGACGCTATTTTGATTATGCCATACATTTGGTACCATTTCCGTCTCGATACACCTATATCGTCACACGTGGACAAAAGTATGTGTGCACCGATTCAAAGTCAAGGTAAATTCATTTAGTACAATGTATTCAGTTATTTTGTACAAAGAGACGTGAAATTTGGAGAATTTACGGTTTCATGTTAAATTTCAAGGAAGATATCGCTGGCGCCAGCGACGCTTGAAAAATAGAGAAAAGGTGAACATTTCAGTGCAATAAGACAAGACCACTCGGCGAGTTCTTGATGTCAAACACTCGAATAATGGAGTTACAACCTTAAGAGTGGATGTGTAAGGCTTATTTTCCATCCACTTTTATTTTTTCAGTATTTCGCCACGTATTTTCAGGTGTAAAGTCAAGTTGCTATAAACTTTTCTTGAGACCTTTGAAGGAGTGATGATGGTACGTAATAGTTAACTAGTTTACGTTTGAAGGAGAGTCGTAATAGCAAACAAAATGTAGATCCGTATAGTGGTTTTAACCCCTGACGCAAAAAGATGGGGTGTAATAACGTTATATAAGTTAACTAGCGGCCCATTCCGGCTGCGCTCGGATATTGTCATTTAAAGACTATTAATCGAAATAAAAACTATCCTATCTCTCAAGTTGGGCCAGACTGCTCACGGTGTGCCAATTTAATTTAAAATCGGTTAAGTAGTTTAGGAATCCATCGCGGACAAACATCGTGACAGGAGATTTATATATATTAAGAAAGATAAGATAACGGGTTTATACATTAAGCGAAATAAACATATTTTTTTGTTAAAAGATCTGCTTTTATTGAAATATTATCTTTTTACGATACTACCTTATTTATGAACTGTTGTGAAACATGTTACTTTTAAGTTCAGGGTAGCGATTCTGAAACCATTCGGTTGCATCCGACACGGAATCTCATCTCTCGGTCTTTGTCTTATCTGTTTAGCATGACAAAGACCGAGAGATGAGATTCCGTGTCGGATGCAACCGAATGGTTTCAGAATCGCTACCCAGAGCTATAATGTTACCTCAATTTTCTTTGTGTATTATCTCAAATCACTGTATTTGATCATCAATTGTTCGTAGGCATACATTGTTTGTTTACAGTGATCTATACAGCATATACTGAGTTATACATTCTGTTTTGTGTATACATTGCATAAATAAATAAATTTCCAGTCGCATACCCAAACGACAGGTTCAAAGCCTGGTATGATTTAATAACCAAATATGAGGCATGGGGCAATATATCGTGTTCTCACACGGGCCATCAGTGGGGTCAGGGGAGCGACGACGCGGAAGATTGCGACCACCGTCGGCGGCAGGCGGGCGGCAATGCCCCGTCAGCCGACAAATTGTTCCTTCATGACGCGCCATTCCACGTACCTGCCCTCTATCATTCCACGTATGAAGATCTGAGATATTGTTAAAATTCAAGACAAATAAAAGGCTTATTACAATTGCCTTCACTGGCGACTGAATTCAGAAGCAAGTTAAAAGCAAGCAATCCGCACTTCTGATTCAATTTAGTATGGTAATAACTTACTGAATGCTATTACATACACTTCACTGGATTCAGTAGTGACTACATTCAGTCGACTAAATTTAAGTAAGGTTTGAGCTTCAAAGGATATAAAACAGTATTTAAAACTTCGCGATTTAAACTACTTGTGTAAACATAACACAGGACTTAATCATAATATAAATTATATATTTATTTTTAACACATTTGCTCGTAAAGGGTCTCTTATTTCACCAAATTCAAAATCATAATGTAGCTTATTACGTACTTGTGTGGTAATATAATGTAAAACACACGGTTTATCAAAACGCTCCGTCTAAACGGTACTTTTTAAAATCTTAGCAAAGAGTTTTAATGTCAGAAAAGTGGTCAACATTCAAATACAAATACAAATACAAAAATCTTTATTGCTGTTTGTAGGTAAGATAAGATAATACAAAATATTTTAAAAGTTGCCCCATACAAACTGGCCTCTGCGAGAGGCATGCAATATGTCTGGCAAGACAATTTGTTAGTCTTAATTTTTAAATAAAAACAAAAAAAAAATGTTTAAATAATAGTCAGCTGATTAAAGTCTTCTTCTTCCTCATCTTCTATTAATTTCTGGTTTTTATTTATGTCATCTGATTCTTCATCTTCGATTCATTTCTGGCTTCTATTTGGTTGTGATATATATTTGTGTGAGATAAATGTTTGGTGAGCACAATTTCGCCAACGTCTTGTGTTTCATCAGGATATTGTCTTGTGTTTTTGAGTTTGATCAATATGTCCATCCAGGGTCTAAGGTCTTGCATTAGTAGATCTTGCAGTTCATCCATGTCAGGAATGTCAAAGAATCTATAAAGTGCAATAAATGTATTTAATCAAAAAAACAAAAATGTCGTTAATCACAATATTCATGTAAATACTCAAAGAATGTCAAAATGTAATACAGTACAAACTAGTTCATCATGATACAATATATAATTATTTGGTCTTATGTCAGTTGAATGTCAAATTTCATAATGGAATAAATAATGACATTACATGAATAAAATTAACTTTGGGAGATAAAATAAAATAATTAAACATTTAATTCTTTAATGCATTTAATTTTAACTATAAACTACAACAATTTATCTGTAACAAAAGACAACAATATTAATTTACTTTATTAGTAATAGAGGCTGGATTTGTGCCTTTGCTTTAAAAAAAGCGCTGATGTGCGCTTCGTCAATTTGTGAACAAGTAAAAATTATTCCGCGCAATTTCTCTTATCGCTGTATTGTTTAAATTTGAAAATGTCGTCAGAGTTTTATTTATAACTAGCTGTTACCCGCGACTTCGTCCGCGCGAAATAAATACTGAGGAACTCAGGCAATAACTAATTTTACACCCAGACACATTTACTAAAACCAGCTCATAATAAAACAATTTCATCAAAATAGGTTTAGTTGTTTAGGTGTGAAAGCGTAAGAGACATTCGTCCCCCATTTCAACTTCAATTTGATCCCCATACAGTTCGAAATTACAAAATTGCTAGAACAAACATTTATTGGCTTCGTGCCAAGTGCCTATATAAAGAATTTCATAGTTTTATCTTCAACGAATGGAAGCTTCCATGTATACTTTCATCCCCCATTTCAATCCCAATTTCATCCCTATATAGTTCGAAATCACAAAATTTCTAGAAAAAATATTCGTTTGCTTTGTGTCTATTATATTCAGAGTTTCATGGTTTTATCTCCAACAGTTGGGATCTTCCATGTTGACATTCATCCCCCATTTCAACCCCAATTTCATCCCCGTACTGTTCGAAATAACAAAATTGCTAGAACAAACATTTGTTTGCTTCGTGTCAAGTGTCTATTTACAGAGTTTCATGGTTTTATCTTCAACGGTTGGGAATGTCCATATTGACATTCATCTCTCATTTCAACCCCAATTTCACCCCCGTACAGTTCAAAATTACAAAATTGATGGAACAAACATTATTTTGCTTCGTGTCTAGTGTCTATATACAGAGTTTCATGGTTTTATCTTCAACGGTTGGGAATTTCCATATTGACATTCATCCCTCATTTCAACCCCAATTTCACCCCCGTACAGTTCAAAATTACAAAATTGATGGAACAAACATTCGTTTGCTTCGTGTCAAATGTCTATATACAGAGTTTCATGGTTTTATCTTCAACGGTTGGGAACTTCCATATTGACATTCATCCCTCATTTCAACCCCGATTTCACCCCCGTACAGTTCGAAATTACGAAATTGATGGAACAAACATTCGTTTGCTTCGTGTCAAGTGTCTATATACAGAGTTTCATGGTTTTATCTCCAACAGTTGCGAATTTCCATATTGACATTTATCCCTCATTTCAACCCCAATTTCACCCCCGTACAGTTCGAAATAACAAAATTGATAGAACATGCATTGAATTGCTTCGTGTCAAGTGTCTAGATACAAAATTTGATAACTTTGAAAATCACGTTTCATACAACATTTTCATACAACCGTTCATCCCTTGTTTCACCCTTATAGGGGTTGAATTTCGTAAAACCCCGTCTTAGCGAGCGCCTACGTGCTAAAAGGGACCTCCATGCAAAATTTCAGATTCCTAGCATTTGTAGTTTCTGAGATTCCTTGATGAGTGACCTTTCGCTTTTATATATATAGATTAATATGTTACAAAGCGTCGTATAGCATACGTGCGCTTTGATAATTACAGCCTCTGCTTTCATGTAGCTCTCGCCTAGCTAGCAATATTGCCGCTGCTGTAATTTTTAACTTACTGCAATTATATCATAATGTACTATTATAACATATTTGCTCGTAAAAATAAAGTAAATTAATATTTTTGTGTTTTGTTACAGATATATTGTTGTAATTTATGGTCAACATTAATTAAATTAACGAACTAAACAATTCTTTATTATATTATACCTCTCATAGTTAATTTTATTCATAAAATGTTGACCACTTTTCTTACATAAAAACTCTTTACTAAGTTTTGAAAAGGTACCGTTCGTTAGACGGAGCATTTTGAAACCGTTTTGCGTTTTACATTATACATTACCGCAGTAGTACGTAATAAGATATATTACGATACAGAAATTGGTGCAATAAGAGACCCTTCTTATTGCACCAATTTTTGTCAACATTTTATGAATAAAATTAACTTATTATACAGAATTGTTTAGTTCGTTAATTTAATTAATGTTGATCATAAATTACAACAATATATCTGTAACAAAACACAAAAATATTAATTTACTTTATTACTAATGGCATACTAGATGGTTCTGTGCCGTTCCTTAAAAATAGGCGCCGATGCGCGCGCATTACTAATCTGTGAACAAGTATAAATTATTCCGCGCTCTTTTTTTCGCTGTATTGTTGTTATTTGAAAATGTCGTCAGAGTTTTATTTATTTCCTCGCAAATATTTATGTTATAAAACGTCGTATGACATACGTGCACTTTGATAAATACAGCCTCTGCTAATTATAGCTCTCGCCTTCGGCTCGAGCTAGCAATATCGCCTCAGCTGTAATTATCAACTTAGCGCACTTATATCATAATGTACTATATTAATGTATTCTCGTGACCAGGCCGATTGTAACGCTGTCGAAGCGTCGAGGTATTTAAAGATTTTTTTTTTCTCTGGCACTTTTTGTATAATAAAATTTACAAAGAATAGGAATGGCGTGCACGAAAAGATACAACGAGAATACATGGGATGGATTTCCGCCCAGGATAAATATTTGGATGTTTGTTCTATGTTTGGGTGTATATTATGTGTGTCATAAGTTTAAGTATTTATAATTTAGTATTCTCCGGAAAAAACAAAAATCTACTTCGATTTTAAATAAAATTCAGACACTCGAACAAATTTCATAAGAAGCTATGACTACGTCGTCTACATAAAAGAAAGCAAATTTTAGTCGTTTATTTTTAGACGTTATCTCTTGATGTGTTGCCTGAGTCAGTTTTTTCCGATGGTTGCAATCTTGATGTTTACAAGTCGAGCGTGAATCTGTTTTTTATAGGTAAGCACGCGCCACACGCACCATTCTCTCCCAAGTTATGTTCGTAATGCCGCTAACTTAAAAGTGAAGGAAAACATCTTGAGTAAACCGGGACGTTCCTAGAATATTTCGAGTTCGTGCGTCTTTCACAAGCCCGCACTGGTCAGCGCGGTGGGTTATGGCCTTCGCTCTCTCCTTGCGAGAGAAGGCCTTAGTGGGATAACTATAATAGTTAAAAAACACTTATTTTAATTAAGAACCTGTTTGAATAAAACTTTACGATATAAAGACAGAAGCTTTACCCAACAATAATTGCGTCAACAATCTATGTTTATGATAAACAGCTCTTTGTTATTTTCTTGGCAAGTATTGTATTTTTGCGTTAGAGGTGGAGGATTTACCTAACTTCCACCTCTCTAGAGGTATATTCTTTTAGGAATAAAAAGATTCCGAATTCAAACTTATAAGTTTCAAAAGATTTAGCTTCAGTTTCTGTTCCTTGTGGTTTGGAAAAGAATATTTAGAAATACCTGTCCTGTGATTTCACTGGCTTAACTGGATGGAACTGACTTAAAGGATTGACCAATTTTTCGGAATGTAAATAGCCTATGTGTTACTGTAATAAGAAAGCTATTTTATTATAAATTTACATCCAGATATTTTTAGTACTTTTCGTATCAAACAGTGTCTTATATTTATCCACACAAAATTACAATCTATCAAAGAAATCGATCACGTTAATAAAATTTTAAACAGCTATCTCTCAAACTATAATCGATAGATTAATCGATCATCGATAGATTATAGTTTGGATAACACAGTCTACGAACGAGAACTATGTGGATGAAACTGCGGGATGCTCTTAGTGCAAACATATATAAACGCTACCCTGCAGAATTTACTACTAAATTCGAAATATTTTAGTGGTAGAAATAGTCACGGTATCTTCAAGTCGAGAGGGGATCGGTTTCTTCCAAGTAAACATGCTCCGTCGTAGACCGCATTGTCACCAGGTGAGCTGGTGTTAGATCTTATCATATCTGTGATGAAATGGTAGATTTTAGAGCTAGCTACACCTCGTGGTGTAATACATTTTACGGAAATTGATCATTTTATTAAGAATTCCACGGGATTCACCAACTTAATCGGAATAAAAATCTCAAGGGTTCATCTGTTTAAATATAATCTAGGAACTACTGAACCACATTATAAACACTTAGGTATTTTTGTTATACATAATATTTATATGTAATACTGAATACTATTTCATGATACATGATATCTGTGAAAATATCAGTTTCAATGCTTTCAGTAGTTCAAATACATTCTGAACAAAATTATACTAACTAACTAGCGGCCCGCTCCGGCTTCGCTCGAATAATACCCTAGATATCAACAGCAGCGCCATCTGCCGGGCTGATTTGTGAATCTAAACCTTCCAGGGCCCTACCCAAACGTATACAAAAAAAATCATTCAAATCGGTCCAGCCGTTTAGGAGGAGTTCAATAACAACGAAAAGTGGCATTGATTTTTATATTTATAGATAACATATAGTTTTGTTTACACAGATAAACTTAGTTTAATTTCTGATGCGAATAGAAATACATTTCCTTGAATAAAGAATGATCGACTATATCGAATAACAACATTAATTTCCGCTTGTAATGTTTGTCCTTATATTTCGATGAAGAAATAGTTTTTCCTAAATAAAATAAATTTTACTATTTGTTAGACAACAAGCCCGCGGCAAAATGGCTTTGTCTTCAATATTACAAAATTGTACAAAAAAAAAATATTTTTGACACAACAATGAAAAAATGTAAAACTCAGCCTCCAGCTTATTGAGACTACACAAAGACCCGACCTTTTGTAAGTCTAGACGAATCCGAGGTATCTATTTGTAAAAATATTCAAATAAAGAACCTACATATTTTTTCAGTACATTAAGGCAGGGAACTCACGGAGCGAATTTCAGCCGCACTCGCCGCGGTTGCGGGCCCGCAACATCTGTGGAATGCAGATATGTATGTGAAAATTTGAAAAAATATTAAATATAGAACCTACATATATTTTTTTCATTACATTAAGGCATTACTCATGGAGCGAATTTCAGCCGCGCTCGCCGCGGTTGCGGACCCGCAACATCTGTGGAATGTAGATAAATATGTACATAATTATGTGAAAATTTAAAAGCACAACTCACGACTCGTTTTACGCGGCGCGCTTCTGCCACGCAGCTGGTGGCGCCCGCGAGCTCTGCGGTTGGTTGGCATTAGTTGGACCTCAAGTAGGTAATCGTTTACTACCTGCCGCCCGCCACGTTTGCGGGCGATAATCTCACCCGCGGCTGCTACGAAATCGCGATAATCAGCGGTCTCGTGAATTTTGAAATCGTAGTTCCGAAACCGCCACGGGCGCGGTTGAAAATCGCTCCATGAGTTTTTAGCCTAAGTAGTTTTCGCTACACATCGTAAAACTTTGGCAGCACACAGGGAATATTTACATTTCTATTGAGTTAAGTCTGTTAGAATACTTCATGATTGATCGGGGTCTATGTACTGAATGGTACTTGTGGAAACGAAGAAATGATATGTTCAACGGGAAGCGCTATTAGATTTTGATGAAGGAAGAGTAACTAAGATTTACTGCGAAAAAAGTACACTTCGTTGGAAAAGTGGGTCAGACAAAACATATCCGTAGCCTAGTAAGCCATTATGACCTAGTGGTAAGAACGTTTGTTTTCAGAACCATCAGGCTCAAACTCCGTCTGCTATTTATTACCGAGAAATACCGAGTATTTCTCCAGGTATAGGTACCTATATATGTTTGTCATCATAATCATCATCTGCACCCTGCAGACGTCCACTGCTGGACATAGGCCTCCCCCAATGATTTCCACAATGACCGGTCTTGTGCCGCCTCCATCCACCGACTTCCCGCGACCGAGACAATATCATCGGTCCATCGTGTGGGGGGCCATCCTACACTGCGTCTGCCGTTTCGTGGTCGCCATTCGAGAACCTTTACTCCCCAGCGGTTATCGGTTCTGCGAGCTATATGGCCTGCCCATTGCCACTTCAACTTGCTAACTTTAAGAGCTATGTCGGTGACCTTCTTTCTTCTGCGGACTTCCTCGTTTCGGATTTTGTCACGCAGAGAAACTCCGAGCATAGCTCTCTCCATTGCCCGTTGCACAACTTTGAGCTTGTACATCATGCCAATAGTTAGCGACCACGTCTCAGTGTCATATGTCATCACTGGCAACACACACTGATTGTAGACTTTGGTCTTGAGGCTTTGTGGTATTTTTGACGATCACCACTGCCTTTATGAGAAAACAGTCTAACTTGATCCTAGTAACACATATTTCGAGGATCTACGTCATCTACGAACTTTTACTAGCCATCGTGGTGGAGCAAAGACCAGATTCCCACCAGTGAAAATATAAAGTGGGAGTTTACATATTTTTGTTGTCAGAGAAAATTGTGAAACGGCAGTTTTTATTATTATTTTCTAGCTCCAACATTGAAATTTTAAACACGGTGGGAACTGAGAATACTATGATAGGACGTTAAATATACTTTACTTGGCTACAATCTGGGATGGTGTAATATTTGCACAATCATACTACTCGGTAGTAAACTACTTGACGAAACATTTTATGATGGCGATATTAATTTCAAAAATAATACTTATTATAAAAGTATGTTTTTGAAAGCCGATAAGATTTTATTTCCTTACTAGCTGACCCAGCAAACGTTGTTTTGCCATATACATTATTAAATTACTAAAATGGCTATTAAAAAATAGGAGTTGGTGATAAAAGGGTAAAAATTTAGGGTTGTATGTATTTTTAACGCCACATTATAAAAAAAATAAAAACAACAATTTTTGTCAGAAAATTAAAAAAAATTTTTTTGGGGTGAACAACCCTTGTCACTTAGGTGTATGAAAAATAGCTAGTAGCCGATTCTCAGATCTACTGAATATGCATATAAAATTTGGTTAGAGTCAGTTAAGCCGTTTCGGAGGAGTAAAGGTACAAGTTCGCGCGGAGACCGCGACACGAGACCGCGACCGGAGACCGAGACCGGAGACCGCGACAGGCACTTGACACTATGGAATTGTATGGACGCCAGTTCGCGCTGAGACCGCGACAGGAGACCGAGACAGGTCGCGGTCGCGGTCGCGGCGCGAACTGGCGCCCATACAATTCCATAGTGTCAAGTGCCTGTCTTGGTCTCCGGTCGCGGTCTCCGGTCTCGGTCTCGCGTCGCGGTCGCGGCGCGAACTTGTACCTTAAGGAAACAAACACTGTGACACGAGAATTTTATATATAAGATTATACGGAACCGGGAGGAAAGCGGAGGGACAGGATTGATGTACGCTATAAATAAGTTAGGAAGGTATGTTGATCGGTAAAGAAGATAAGTGAATCTGTTACGTTACTGATTTTATCAGAATTTTTACATACTATGTTTATTTTCACTGGGCTAG
The DNA here is from genome assembly GCA_963693475.1 of Ectropis crepuscularia. NCBI lineage: Eukaryota > Metazoa > Arthropoda > Insecta > Lepidoptera > Geometridae > Ectropis > Ectropis crepuscularia. The sequence goes on from OY856341.1 coordinate 3,495,303, forward strand.
GGGCTGAAAACTCATCGTTATCGTCAACCCTATATGTATGTTATTCCCATGTGTTCTTTTGGTAAATAAAAAAGATCTGTATAATTTCTACTAACGGTCCGACCGACAACGGTGAAATATTTTTTGAGTAGTTCCTGAGATTAGCGTGTTCAAACAAAAACCCTCTACATTTTAATAATATTGCACTATTAGTATATATTACTATCATCATTCGCAGTCTTTTTGATCCCATTGTTGGAATCAAGAAGGTATCTTCTCTATTCTTGTCCTATCGATATAAACCATTGGACGTGCCCTCCCAAACTTCAGGCGCTTGGAATTATGTCATCGTTGGAAAGAGTGAGCTCAGTCTTTCTTTTCTAGTCAGTTTCAGGAAACGGTGAACGCCGGACTTTTTATCTATCACTAGCCGTAGTTAACAGCCAACACAAGTAGAACCACAGCATACTTCGCCGCTAGTGGTTTTAGGGGTCAAGTAGACTGGTGATTTGTCAACCACTTACGCAACACAGAAACACAGATGCAGTTCATTATCAATTTCAAGATACGTCCCCTGAGCACTTTGCGAGCAATCTAATGGTTTAGATCGATGCATTTTCCTAGATTCTGTGCCAATGGAATCCAGGTTTGACCTACGATAGTAATTATGTCGTCGGCCCATGTAGGCGATCGTCACCCGACTTATTTATTTACCATTCCTCAGCCACAATTCCATCATATTCTACTCCAACTGTCATCTCATTGGCTAGCAACATATCCTGATCAACTCTACTTTATGTTTCTTAATATATTCAATCCAACGTCCCACAGTTTGATTCTTTCGGTTTACGGTATTGGTTGAGAACTAAATACATTTACTATTTACCTGCATCATTTAAAAATATATTTTCTTCTTCTTCATTTTTCTTCTTAGAGTGATAATGATCATCAATCCAGATGGTGGCTTGATGCACTATCTGGCGCCATACGTCGCGTTGACACTTTCCACGCCTAATGCCCGACCTATACGAGACTAGTTATTCAAGCTAGGATAGTTAGCTAGCAAGCTAGTACTTCTAGCTTCGTGTAGACAAAACTGGCGTTGCGAAGCGTTAATCAAATTTCGGTTTATGACATTTCGGTCATAAACGATCAAACAATCCCCAAGTACAGTTCTCAAGTTCTCATCTCATCAGTACAACGTAAAGGTGATCTGGGTGCTGTTGTTTGTATAAACCTAATGTTAACAGACAGTTATTTTAAAAGAGTATGTATATCTGCATATCTCCGTATTCCGCCTCCATGCAGTCGATACAACCCGGCAGATTCGCCGTGCGCCGAGGACATTCAATTACGATCAAAATTGGAGATTGAGAGCTCTTATAAGGCAAATGTTTACTCTGCGAGGAAGGCTCTCGTAGCCAGCGGTGACGTCACCACGTACCCGTGACGTACGAGGGGAGGGCCGTTTGCTTTGTTCGCGGGGTTTTAACAAACTACTTGCAAAGAAAAGCTATCCATTCAACTTAAGCGTTATTTGTGGTTAGCATTATTTTCTATAAAAAAAATTAATTGAATAAAATACAGAAGTAGTTATCTCTAATAGATTTTTTAAAGTAGTTTTTTAATTCAACTAGTATTTTACACTAATTCTCGAACAGATATTACAAAAACATTCTGATCGTAATGCGATTTTTTTTTAGCATAGGGTGTCGAGACGAGCAGGACATGGACATGACAAGCAACACACCTGCCCGAAATAAAAGAGTGTCATGCAGCTATTTGGAACTTAAAGAGTATAAATCACTCAATGGTACTGCACTGAGCTCGTCACCGCCACGTCACGTCAATCACACAAATACTTAGAGATGCCACTTTTACCAGATTACACCAAAAAACTAGGGCTCATCGCCGTTACTTGAGCACACCACAAATATCTGAACAGATTACATTATATCTGAACGCATTAAATATACCTTACTAAATCAAACGCACTTGAACACATCAGAAATACCTGAACACATCACTACTCGAGCACGTCAAAAATACCTGAACAACTAAACACTTGAAAAATATTTGAACACACCACAAAAACCTTTTTTATTTTAAACAAAGAGCAACAAGACGAGCAGGACATGTGCCTGATGGTAAGCAACACGCCTGCCACATAACAGCACAGTGACACGCAGCTATTGGAACATGAAGAGTCCAAATCATTACCTAGCACTGCACTGCGCTCGTCACCCAGAGATCTAAGTTGTTATATCTTTAAGCCCTGTAATTTTTCTGGAAGCATTGCCCTTCAAACCGAGACACAGTAATGTTTGCACATTACTGCTTGGTGGTAGAATAACTGCCAAAGGTGTGGTACTTCCCCAGGCCGACTCTGCTAAGAGTCCTACCACTACATTTACCTAAACACATCACACTTACCTGAGCAGATCATAATTAAGTAATAACATCATTATTACGCAATAAACATTTACAACAATAACATCGATCATAATTATATTATACGAGTACGTCGCAATGAGCTAAGTTCACCTTAACAAGCAGAGTACATCGCATTCGGATCACAGAAGAGAGTACTTGATATTTTCAATTCACCAACCCGGAATGATCCTATTGGATCGAGCGAGGGAATATAGAAAATACAGCGCTTTTGTGCTGTAAAACTATGCAAGTCCAATTACGCCGAGTCTATTGGAAAACGAGAAAACGTTTTTGCTTTTTTTTCTGCGAGAGCTACGTAAAAAATGATCGCTTAGTTTACTTTTTATGTATGTAATGAAATAGGATTTGAGTTTTTGGATTTATGTAAATTTCTGGCTACCTTCGAAATCTGCGTGTTACTTCTTCGGCTTCTTTATGTAGTGTAGGAGGCTCTTTGCAGAGTCCGCCTGGAGAAGTACCACACCTCTATCAGTTATTTTACCGCCAATTTTCAATGTCGCTAATGTCTTAAAGATGAATCATCTAATATTTGTAGTTGTAGTAGGACTCTTGGCAGAGTCCGCCTGGGGAAGGACCACACATTTGCCAGTTATTCTACCGCCAAGTAGTAATGTGCAAACATTACTGTGTTCTGGTTCGAAGGGCAATGTTTCCAGAGAAATTACAGGGCTTGGAGAAATAACATCTTCGATCTCTGGGTGACGAGCGCAGTACAGTGCTAGGTAATGATTTAGACTCTTCATGTTCCAATAGCTGCGTGTCACTGTGCTGTTATGTGGCAGGCATGTTGCTTACCATCAGGCACATGTCTTACTCGTCTCGTCACTCGTTATTTAAAAAAAAAACACTGAGTGACGAGCGCAGGGCAGTGGAAAGTAATGATTTTGACTGTACATGTTCTACTCGTAATAGTTGCCTAGCACTGTGATGTTATGGACAGGCGTATTGCTTGCTATTAGGAATATGTTCCGCTTATCCCGTCACTCTGTACACTCTATACTAGAGAAAAAATAGTAGCTTATCAATTAATAGGCGAGTTAGGCGTTAACCATATTCTTATTTGCGTTAAAAAAGATACGTTAATAAGTTCAAATAATATGTTTTATGTTGTGTTTTTCAAATAGATAGTTTCAAAGCATACCCTGTTTTTGGTCAGTGTGGTTCTCGATACACGCTGATGTTAATAAGTTTTTTTGTTGTTTAATTTTGTCACCATACATACGAGGGTTCGTGTTTTTTGTTATAGTATTATTTTATCAAAATTAGCAAGTTTTTGGAGGTCAATTTAGATTGGACACGAGACGATTCACACGGCGCGGCTGCCAACCGCGCCCGCGCGCGGGCGCGGCAGATTTCCATATAAAATTGAATTCAATTCACACGACGCGGTTTACGGCCGCGGCGGCTACGGCAGCCGCGCGGCGGCCGCGTGGCTGCGCGCGATTCTTGCGCGGTAGTTTTACGGAGCAGAAACCGCGAAAACCTGCGGTCTCGTGAGTATTGAAACAAAACCGTCGCGCGGCGCGGCGCCGCGCCCGCACGCGGGCGCGGTTGGCAGCCGCGTCGTGTGAACCGTGCCTAAGTCCTATATCTATGCAGCATAAATATGTAAGTGTCACGAATAGTTCACTTCTAACGATCAGAAAACATTCAAGAGTACATATGGCATATGTGACAATTCATCACTCTCCTCGACATAATTGAGTGAAGAGTGTCACACCGCCGCACCCACCACAAAAACCCGCCGCAAAAGGAGGTTAATAAGCAAACTTGGGTATTCGAGGCATCTACATACTCCCTACACATTTACATAAAAAACACACTTATGTTGATTATTGTGACTACGAGCTTAGAGAATCCGTGCCCGTAAACATCTTCCGTTTATTTTTACGTGTTCCAATACAAGTGCAGTTAGAGTAAACATATCACTGTTAAAAAAACATAAACGGGTCGAATGAATAAACCTTCTTTTTTGAAGTCGTTTAGAAATATTCGAAATATTGAAAATCCTTTTTTTTTAACTTTTATAGGTTTACACTTGACCGGCGTCTCGCCTGATGTTAAGTGACGATGCGGTATTCGATGGAGCGTGTATCTAGAAGAAACCGATTCACTCTCGATTTGATGACACAAAGATTGTAACTATCGGGAAAAACCCACTCAGGCAACGTATTCCATAGGCTTGACGTTCTTATCACAAAAGTAGAGTCAAATCTCTTCGTTAGTGTCTTTGGAGCATTCCGATAGAAAAAAGGGCAAGATGGTATTAGATCGTGCAAATAAGTCGCACACTCTCCGAAGTGTATTCGATAAAAACCCGATAAGCACGGTCAATTCCCTCTACGAGTATTGTTAAAAATTTAAAAAGAATTGTAAACTACGAGCATCAAAAATACGTCAGCACTTAACACTGTTATCGAGTCTTACACTGTTATCAAACCGTGGCGAAATTATTAGTGAAAGTAATTCAGTTTGTTGCTTGAGATTTAAGAATTCGGTGATACAGTCACCAGCTCCGATAGCCGTGATCGTCTAGTGGTTAGGACCCTACGTTGTGGCCGTAGTAACCCAGGTTCGAATCCTGGTCACGGCAGTGTCATACACTGTCACGGGGAGCTATTTTTTTAGGTATAATACGCTTGGTTCACGTCTACTTAAACATTTAACAAATCGGAAGAAATTGACGATGCAGAAATTTATTTGTTTCAAGTAACATCGACCAAGGTTTCACCGTTTTTAGGGTTCCGTATCCAAAAGGTTAAAACGGAACCCTATTACTGAGACTTGGTTCTCCGTCCATCCAGCCGTCCGTCTGTCACCAGGCTGTATCACAAAAACGGTTGAAATTTTCACAGATGATGTATTTCTGTTGCCGCTATAACAACAAACTTGATTTATTGCCGTTTCTTGCTCGATTAGTCCGTCCCAAGAAAACTTGATGGCGCCACTAGTAAGTATAAAACGCGATATTGAATTCGTCGTCAGAATCATTAGCCAAAAATCAAAATTTGAAGAATACTTTTTGCTTGTCTGCGGAGGAAATTACGATGTACAAGGATTTCCGAATAAAGCCAAAGAGGTTTCCCTTCAAAGAGAAACCGTTCGTGCGGGAATCCCACTCGCACTTGGCCTGTTTTACTAGACCGGACCGGACGAAAAGTTTATAATTTACATAAAACATAGATACAAATTCATGAAAACGATAGGAACCATGGTGGTTTATTTATTTATTTATTTTATTTATTTATGGTACACAAAACAGGACATTTACAAAATAATACAAAGAAAGAAAACATAATTGTTCTGAGCAGGTAAATATCCCTAAGTATGTGAACACAGAAAGATTTTACAGTTGATTATAAATAATTAAAAAGAAAATTAATAATCGAAATACAAATACAAATGAAGTTAAGCATTTTTATAAGCTATCTAATATACAAAATACAAAATACACGAATGAAATATTATGTTTCGTTCTTCAAACGAAGTGTGTAAGTTGGAGGAAATAACATAAATGAAGAAAATTTTGAATGAATGAATTACACAAATAGGTATATACCAGATGTAAAGCTACAGTTATTATTGCAAACAAAAAAAAAAATACCTGATTGATAAACAGAAAACATCAATTACCGCAGTTAAATTATCATAGGATAGCCAAAATATTTCTTCGAAACTTAAATAGGTTACTATTGAAAATATCAATATTACTATGGTGACTGGACGAAGCCTCATTGTATTGACGACACATACGGACAATAGGATTATAGAATGATGTGTTATTCCTGTAGACCTGCAGAGTGAATATTATGGAGTGAGGATTGCGTGACCTTGGTTTCGCATTTAAGTTAAGGAATGAGAGAAGAGATGGAGAATTTATGTGACCATGAATTATCTTAAACAAAGTTATGAAGTCATAATATTTACGTCTATTTTCTAAAGATAACAAGTTAAATTTAGATAACCTATCGCCATAAGATGCAAGTTTACGCTTCAGCCCATGTCTGCAGCACAACATTTTAAGACACTTTCTTTGAACCTTCTCGATGCGGTCTGTGTGAACTTTGTAAAATGGAGACCAAACACATGAATTATATTCTAGTATACTTCGAACAAGTGTATAATTGAGATACAAAAAACTTTGTGGATTTTTGAAATTCCTTGTCGTTCTCAGCAAAAATCCCAACAATTGGTTACATCTCTTGGTTATGTAATCGTAGTGGTCTCTAAAAGTTAGTTTATCATCGAACAAAATACCAAGATTTTTTACTACATTCCGTCGAACTAAACCGTGACCTTTTAAATTATAGTCATATCGAATCTTGTTCAATTTGCTAGTAAATGATATCACAAAACATTTATTGACATTTAAAAACATAATGTTGTCATCAGACCAATCGTTTAAAGTATTCAGATCTTTTTGGAGTATCTCGCAATCAGAAGAAGTCTTGACTGTAACAAACATTTTCAAATCATCTGCATAAAGCAAGCAAGGGCAGGAAAGCTTATTAATCAGGTCATTTATAAACGCCACGAAAAAGAGGGGACCTAAATGCGAACCCTGCGGCACACCCGACGTTACGTCAGCCGGGGACGACACAAAACCCTTGAGAGCAACCAGCTGACTCCTATTAGATAGGTAAGATTTGACCCACCGTAAGAGACTGCCATGTACCCCATACGAAGACAACTTAGCACAAAGTAATCTGTGGTTTACTTTATCAAAAGCTTTTGAAAAATCGGTGTACACACTATCAACTTGAGCTGTCCCAGCAAAGGCTCCGCACAAATAGTACTTGTACTCCAGCAGATTAGAAACAGTAGATTTATTTTTAATAAACCCATGCTGCTTTGGAGACAGCAGTGGTTCGATGTGGTGATAAAGCGTATCGTAAACTAGGGACTCGAACAACTTACCCAAGCACGACAACATACTCACAGGTCGATAATTCTCAGAATTTGATCTATCTCCTGACTTGTAGATCGGAACTATGTGTGCAGTTTTCCAGTGGGACGGAAAATATCCAACCTGAAGAGACACACTGAAGACTAAACTTAGCGGTAAACTCAGTTCCTCGGCGCAACGTTTTATGAACAGTGGTGGTATCCCATCTGGACCAGCTCCCTTATTAGGATCTAGGCTATGAATTTTTTTGACAATATCTGACTGATTAATATTAATCGTACTGATAGTATTATTACTTTGATAATTCGAATTTGTATTTTTAAAAGGGAGACCGTTATCTTTTTAAAAAACTGATTTAAAGTAGGAGGAGAAAAGTTCGCAGATTTCATTACCATCCGAGGAAATTACGTCACCAAACTTCATAGTTTGAGGCAAGGATTGTGATGTCTTTCGAGCATTCACGAATCTCCAAAAATGTTTAAGATCACCACTCAGACCAGACTCCACACATGCAACGTAACTGGAATAGTCCCGATCAATCATGACTTTACATCTGCGTCTCAATAAAGAAAAGGAGTCATAATCTCGTGGATTTTTTAATTTTTTGTAACGGTGGTGATATTTCTGCTTCTCCTTAAGACAGCGTTTCAAGGCAGGTGTGAACCAAGTTGGATACTCGTAGATGTTATCTTTTTTTATTGGAGTGTGTTTTGATATTATACGTTGCAGCTCTGTATAGAATAAATAAATAAATAAATATTGGTGGACAGAATATGTCAGTCAATACATCCACATTGGTTCCACGTAGTATGTTAGGCCAGTCAATCAACCTGAGATCATTTTTAATCAATTCATAATTACATTTGTTGTAATTCAACCGTTGCTGCTTTCTAGGTTTAAATGACCTAACAGTAACGCCACACGTCGCTATATCAGCAGCAATAGCTGGATGGTGTCTATCCGGTTTACTAATAGGTTCTACTTCATTCACCTGAACTAATTTAACAGTGCAAAAAATAAGGTCTAAAAACACATCGTTTTGGTTAGGAATATTATTAAATTGATTCAAACTACATACATGAATAAAATCCAGCAACAACACCGCTCTCTCTCCTATAGGGTACGAAGGAATCATTGAGCCGTTTTCGTTTGACTTCACCCAAGTAATGTCACGCGTATTGAAGTCGCCAAGACAAAGAAACTCATCCGAGTCACCAGAATTTATAATAATATTCTGACAGTTGGTGTAAAAGTTCTCGAGTCGTTTAACTGGTAAATATGACGGTAAATAACATAAACACATATTCATCCTCAGACCATCACGAACAATAACAGTCATCCACAAATCCTCAATATCTGTATCCCATTGTGCCTGACGAATAAAGTCTATATGCTTTTTAATTGCAATAAGAATTCCACCACCTTCTTGTTTCTGCGCATTTGTCTGACACCTATCGCGTCGCACAACATTAAAGCGCGAATCAAACATTTCTGAATCAAAAACACTATTATTAAGATTAGTTTCCGTTAGACATATTATTATATCATAATCGTAATTTAATAGATTTAACAAAAAATCTGTGGTTTTGGATCTAAACCGATTTACATTTTGATAATATATTATCAATATAAAACTAAACTAAAAACCAAATAAAAACTACCGAAATCACACTAGATTTCTACAGTTATAATTAAAAAGTTAAATTTAACAACAAATTCTTATGCCAAATTTCCTAAAAAGTCAACATTTTTTATCAGTATGCAACTTGAAGTCTCATCTTTACGGACATAAATGCGACCATATTTCGCCCAGACGAATTTATAACCTTTATCTTTAGCAGTTTTCCTGGCAGATGCATAAAGCATTTTACATTCTGATGAGAGATGTTCCGTGACGTAAATTTTGTGTTTCTCAGTCTTCAATCCAAGGTCATTAGTATTCAGAGTATTATCCTTGTTAGTTCGATTATAACGCTGACATGCCGAAAGTATATTATCACGCGCTCGCGGATTTATAAGGGTAACCAGAATGTTACGAGGTCTACTGGAAGAAGTATCAACCTTGGCTACTCTGCGGCAGGAATGAACACTATCTGGTTTCACCTCCACATTAAGAGTACGACATAGATTATGAAATAATTCCAAGGGATTCTCATTGCGACTTTCAGGAACGGCCTGAATCTCTAGGTTCTGGCTTCTAGACATCCTATCCATTGACGATAAACGAGCAGTAAGAACATTCATATCTTGTCGTAGTTTTAGTCTATCTGCCTCCATAGACTTGATGACATCGCATTGTTGTTTGATTAGAATTTTCATAGACTCTTGTTCTTCACATAAAAAATCAGTAGTGTGGGTAAAATCGTTTTTAAGGTCCTGAACTGTGGATTGCATTTCAGCTTGTACAAGTTTCTTGACATCCTCCTTTAAAACAGACTTAAACCTGCCCAACATCAAATTCATAGAAGTATCCAATTTCTTATCCAAGAGGGCACTTATCTTTTCCATTGTTACATTATTACTTCCCGTCATTTGAGATATACTGGGCACACACGGTACAGTGCGGATTTCATCTATTTCCTTGTCACAACTACTATCGTAAGACACATCCATGGAATCCGCGAGTTTGTTTATTGACGGCAATTGGTTTAGACGTATCGGCGTGTCTACACCCAACTTAGGGCGCCTTTCTGGAGTAGCATAGCAATTAGGACAAGACCACGTCGATCGATATTCAGGTGTTAAAGCCAAGAATTGTTCTGCCTTAATATTCAAACATTCTATATGGAACCTCAGCTGGCAATAGGCTTGTGTACTCAATTTTAAAAACTGGTTAATAATATAGCTTAATGTTTATATTATTCCGAAACATCTATATTTTTTTAAAAACCTTACATTTACAATATGTATTTTGCATTTCAAAAAATCAAACAAATTTCTGCACAAAAACGCTCCAGACTGTCATGGCGTTTTGAATGACGTCACGTCGTGGCAAACATATGTGTTTGTGAGGACATTGTCAATGTTTTTATTTTAAAATGAATCCCTCGTATTACAAGGTGCAGTCCTAGTGCCTCAGTGTACAAGCACAAGTATAAACACGCCAAACAAATTATTCATCTATGTTCCAAACGATCCCCAATTGCGAAAAAAGTGGCAAACGCTTACGAGGAGGAATGATGGCCACTAAATCAAGAATATATTTTTGTGAAGATCATTTTGATGAAAGTATTTGACACAGTATAATCTTAGTAAAGTAAATGTAAAAAAAACTGATAATTTTCCCCAAAAATAGTGGTAAAACAATAAAATACTAGTTCAGTAAAGCGGCTGAAGAACTAGTATCCATGGCGAAGAATGAATAAAAATAAAAAAAAATTATATTTGATCTATGAAAATGTCAACAACATTAGTTTTTTTTTTGGGACTTTTATGACTAATCACATGACGGTCCCATTATTAATAACAATTGTGGCTAGGTATTAAGGTAGTTAGGCGTAAAGAGCTATTTCAGCACGTAGGATGGTCAGTTGAGGTGAGCCACATATCTGAACAGGTCTCTGGCCGCGTCTGACGCAGGCTCAGCCAGCACTTGGTGAAATCTTGCCACGTCGAGGCTACTCAGCTGGTAGTTCACCTCAAGTAACCCTCTCTCGCGTTGGAGGCGGACGCACTCCACCAATAAGTGATGTACATCCTCCTCCACTCCACATGTGTCACAGTTTGGTGAATCTGCCTTCCCCATTAAATAGGCAAATTTTTTTAATGGCATATGGCCTGTCCTTAATCTATGGGCTATTACTAAATGTTTACGTGACAATTTCAAATTCGCGAACCATGGTATATGTGGAGGTTCACACACAATAGTCTTGTACCATATTCCCTTTTCAATTGACCTCTCATTAAAATATTGCTTCCAAATATTGTAACATTCTTTTTTGTACTTAGGTAACAACTCTGAGTAATTTGGTAATATATTAAATTCCCTTCCTTCTAAAACTGCTCTTTTTGCTAGTGTGTCAGCCTCTTCATTACCTCTCAGTCCGATATGCGATGGAACCCATTGCAATTTAATCTGAAAGTTTTTATCATATAAATCCTGCAATTGCGATATGATTTTGTAAGCTGTTGATACTCCTCTCTTACCAAAGGTGCAACGTGTGATATGTTGGAGTGCACTTTTGCTGTCGGTACAAATAACAGTTTTACGCCGATCGTTATTTTGGGTATAAGAGAGTGCTTCCGATATTGCTATGAGTTCCACTGACATTATACAACTATAATTATTTACAATTCTGAAGCAATTATTGTTAACACTATTATCTGGGTTTATTGTAGGGTCATAAAAAGCCGCTCCTCGTCCATCTTTGCCCTTTGAACCGTCTGTATATAGAACATTCCAGTTGCAATATTTATCACTAAGCTCTTTAAGGATCTCAAATTTCATTATATTAGTGTTAAAAGTTTTTTTCGAACTTCTAACGCAATCTAAATTAGTAGAAATGATATCGTCACAATCAAAGTCATTTATCCATGAGTTCAAACAGAAGGTATTAAGTGGAGAAGATGAGTGTATATTTTCAGTTTTAACTGTATCAAAAATGCTAACAAGCAAAGGAATTCTTTTTCTAGACCAGTACCCGTATCTACTATTTGATAAAAAGCAATGGGAATGTAACTGGGATAACAATGCAATTGTTTCATTACCTGTTAATGCTCGTATCTTTAAACAATATTTTGTGCCTAAATATCTTCTTCTTAAATGCAGTGGCGGTACACAGAGTTCACTTTCCATCGTGTGTATTGGAGTAGTTCTAATAAATCCCCCTATTATTCTCAAGGCCTGACTTTGTATTTTTTGTAATTTATATGTATGAATTTTAGCACAATTGTCGAATAAATACGAACCATAATCTAATCTACTTCTAACTAATGAAATGTACAATTTACGCAAATGCAGTTGATGGATACCCCAATCAGGACCGGTCAATACTTTAAAAAGATTAAGATACCTTTGTGTTTTCTTCACCGTTTCATTAATATGAGTTCGCCAAAGTAGCGAACAATCTAACCACATTCCTAGGTATTTATATATCTCAACCCGTTCCATTTGTAAGTTATTATATTTAATCGTTATAGCTTGTTTTCGCCTTCCTCGGCTAAATACGCAAAATTTAGACTTCGTGACCGATAAGTTAAGGCCTAAGTCACTAATTATATTAACAAAAATATGCAATGCCCTCTGAGCCATAATTGCGTTTTGAAGTAAATCGATGCCACTGTGGTATAGAACAAAATCGTCAGCGTCTTGACATATGTAAACAAAATTAATTTCTTTGCAGATTTTAGCTGTTGTAATATTGAATAATATAGGGGAAGATGGACAGCCTTGCATTAATCCTTTACTAGTATATCTACACATATCGGCAGAAAGACCGGACTCGTCTTTGATTTGAAGGCATCTATGACTCAAAAAATTCCAAAAATATTGACAGTATAATTTGCCTATCCCTATCTCGTCTAGAGTTTCAGTTACTTTTTCTATTAAAATATCATTATATGCATTTTCAATATCGAGGAAACATGCGATTGTAGGAGTGTTGTTCGTGAATCCCAATTGAATCTGTGTCACTAAGCGCACTAGGCAGTCCAGACACGACTGTCCGCTGCGAAAACCTGTGGTAAATGGCGAAAGTAGTTCATTTTTTTCAACGAACCATTCTAATCGCTTGTTTATCATATTATGCAAAATCTTACAAAGACATGATATTAGTGAGATCGGTCGTAGTTTTAATGTCGTTGATGACTCATTGTGTTTAGGTATAGGGACTACAGTGATATTGCGCCATTGGGAGGGGATTTCTCCGGTAGCGACAACAAGATTATAGAAGGTTAGTAGGTATTGTTTTGCTTTTATGGGTAAATTGTAAATCATCGAATATGTGACCCCGTCACTACCTGGAGCCGTATCTTTTTTTTTAATGCATTTATTAAACTCATGAAACCTAAAACATCTCTCTAGCTTTTCATTTGATGATCTAAATATAGGTGAATTAGAAAGCACATAGTCAGGGGCCAAACTACACAGTAATCTTTGCTTATCTTCTTTAGATACATATACTTTAGAAGATCTATATCCTTTTATCCAACGTAACCGTCTCCACATATCGGAGACTGTCGTGGAGCCATCAATACTACTGCACATCTTTTTCCATCCCTCTGATTTTGCTTTTTTAATTTCTAATTTAGCATTCTTGATTTTTTCTTTCAATATATTTAGATTTAAAGGGGTCGGGTTCCGTCTGAAATTACGTAAGGCTAATCTACGTTGTGCTACCAATTTTGAAAGTTCTGCGTTCCAGTAAGGTTTTGGTGTGAACTTAGCTGTGGGATTTTGGCATAACTTAATCATAGGGATATGTTTTTTTGCTGCTTCATTTATGTAATATATTAATCTGTCATATAGTATTTGTACATTAGTTTCGTGACTCGGAATTGATAAATTATTTTGTATGTTTTCTTTGTATTTCTCCCAGTTAGCTAATTTAAAGTTTCTCTTACTGGTAGTTTGAATAGAATCGCAGTAATTTACTCTTAGTTTTAGAACTACATGGTCACTACCTAAGTTTTCATTCATGGCAAACCAATCGAAATCTACAGCTATGTCTGTCGAGGCAAATGATATGTCTGGGGAAGTTGTTTGCAAGCAGTTATTGACCATCAGAATTCTCGTAGGACTACCGTTATTTAGAGATACATAATTGTATTCTATAGCTGAGTCATGTATTTTCTTACCCCTAGCATCATTTTTGCACGACCAGTCCGTATGGTGGGCGTTAAAGTCACCAACAATTAGAGAGCTATTAGTAAAATTAGCAAAAACCAGGTCCCAATCAGACTGAGTAGTAGAAACCCACGATGGACAGTAAACTAGTGTGACGTTTTTTAAGCAGCCACAGTTTAACAATTTTAGAGACATAAACTGAATATTTATATTTGGGTGAGACAAATTACATACATGTACTTTGACAGACTTATGAACAAAAACAGCTATACCTGCACATCCATCTCCTCTGTCTTTACGGAAAAGATCATAATCTGTCAGGCGAACTTCAGAATTAGCCTGAAACCAAGTTTCTGAAACAAACGCTAAATGCACTTTCTCTTGTCGAAGTAGTAGATCAAATTCTGTTAATTTGTGACGTAAGCTCTGTGCATTCCACTGCAATAAGTTCAATGAGTAAATTTTATTATTTCTATCCATTGTGACTCAAGAGTGTAACAATATTACTCAACATACTGTCTTTGTTGACAAGTTTTAATACATTTTTGACCACTTCTTCAAGGACTATTTTTAGCCCACTTTTTATTTTTTCTTCAAAAGACTGGTCACTACGCAGGATATGTTGAATTTTTTTTAACTAGTCTCCAGAATACAGTAGTCCAGTAATTTTCCTTCTTATTTTCTTCTTCCGACGTTTCCATTTTATCATTTTCCACAGGTTTATCACGACATTGCGCTAGTTTCTTTTTTTTCTTGTGTTTCTTTTTAACTATTTCTTGCTGAAATTTCTCATTTTCGTTTTGTTCTTCTTCTACTGTAAACTTGTCTTCCGTAGCTGATATAGTCCCGTCATCCGAGGTATTTTCTGCGTGTATTATGGCCTTTGTTTTGATAACGTTATTGTACAATTTGTTATCAGTAGTCGGCAAAGTTTCATTGTTTGTTCGGCGCGCATATTGTTGAGGTTGGGTATAGGAACTTAATGCCTTTTTATAAGTACAGTTATCAGTGCGCATTATGATTCTGATTTGTTTTTCTTTGAGATACATTGGGCATTGTTTGTACATCGATATGTGTCCTCCTAAACAATTCACACAACGAAATTTGGTTGTTTCACAATTTTTGTGTTCGCCTCCGCATTTGGGACAGACTGGCTTGTTTGCAGGACAGGCACGGGATAAATGGCCGAAACGCCAACAAATTGCACATTGACTGACAGGGAATGTATAGGGCTCCACCTTAAACCTACATCCATATCCAAATACATATGGAGGTAAGGTAGGGCCTTTCACACTCAACCGAACTGTTTCACTATCTATCCATTTTCCATCGGCATCAAGTCGTTTTAGTCTCTTGATAGTAATAATTTCTTGGTCACATCTTAGGTTCTCAAGCGCTTCTTCTTCGTTAATATCTAAATCAACTTGACGCACAATACCATAGGATATATGGATTTCGTCCGCCATTTGACATCTATATTCTAATTTCGATATTTTTTCGCTCTTAATTAGACTATCACAATCAGATCTACTCTCAAATTCTATTAATATTTTGTACGGCGATTTGTATGTTATTTTTAAAATATTTTTAATATTTTCTGACTGGAGCAATTTGGCCATTCCAAATTGTTTCGGCAAGACTTCTTTGGCTGTCAGAGAAACAATAAAACGTTCTTTCTCGGGTGTTCTATTAATTTCGCTATGGCTCTTGGTTTTAGAACGTTTTGTCTGCCTCGTTACCCTTGTAAAACCGTCATCCATCTCATCGCTATCCGTGTTCTCTCTCATCCTCTTCTCTGACGCAGCTCGCGTTGTATCATTGTCGTTCAGAACTGATTTAATGTATTCGTCCACTTCGATCTCACTATCATCACCTGACACCTCCACTGGGAGGATGTCCTCCATCACTGCAGATCGTAAAACTCCGATAAGTATTAGGTTATTACTAATCAAATACAAAAGAGAAAGGTTAAGCGCGGTTGAAACGTGCGCCTGCACCGACGACTGCCGCGTCAATGAACAACATTAGTGATGTCAAGTAATGTGTAGCACGGCGTGACGTCATATTTTCTGATTGGCGTTCACTGTCACGTGACACAATGCCTATTTTTTAAGATTTTCTTTTCTAAAAATATTAATAATCTTTACGTATTTATAATAAACTGTTTTATTTTTGAAATCTCCATATCTTAATCAATAGTAAGAACCTCTAATCCATCCGATTCATTCTTAGTGGAAACAAGCCTATTACAACACTTCATGTAATTCCTGGTTCTTATTTTGTCATTGCAAGCGGAACAGGTCATTGTTAGGGTATGTATGCAGGTGTAAGTGCTATGGCTTAAAATCAAACCACCTCAGAAATAAATATAATGTGCAAAATTAAACGACTGTTGACGAGTTTCGAAGACGCGCTCGCTCGATAATTCAATCCCACACCGAAGCCACTGATCTAAATAGGATATGGCGACTTCGTTGAAAATAATGTTTAGTTGCCAGCCTCCTGTCTATGAATAATATTGAGTAAAGAACCGGTTTTCGCCCATATGACTGATGACACGTTAACTCCAGTTGTTGTCAGTGTTTCTGTTATTATACTCACGGTTTTGTTTATTACATTTAAAATATGGCTATTGTTGTGAACTTCTAACTTCAATGTATCGATTATTTTTGTAAATCCGCCCAATTATGATAATATAAGTTTTGTTTTCAATTTCCAAAGCAATGTTCGTGCTCAAGTTTTGTTTACTTATTGTGGCTACAGTCAATTGCAAATGGCAGTTTAATTGCATACGTAAGTCCTTTTGTGGTGACTTTGTGAGTTAACCATGTAAGTTTTGTTATGTTTCAACACTTTTTCTCACTATATAACTCACTATTTCTCACTCAAAACATATGTATATATTTTGTTTTCGATTTTAGTGCATCGGTCGTACTCACGGTTTTGTTTATACTTATTGTGGCACCAATGGCAGGTTTAATTGCAACAATAAAGAATGTTTATGGTGAATGGTAATTTTGTGAGTCCACTCGTGCAAGTTTTATGATGTTTCAACACTAATTATCACAGTTTTAGAATTAAAAACTCAAGACATTAACAACAACGCAACTGCTTTGATTAATCTTAGGGAGGGTATCTTATTGGCAACAACATAAAATATCATATTTCTGAGGTCATAAGTTCGAATCCTGGCTACGTCTATAAGTATATATTCCAAGCGCAGAATTATAACTTTGACATAATCACTTGCTTTAACACTACAGTACAACATCGTCAGAAAACCGGAATGTGCTAAGGGAAATATTTTTCGAGTACTTTTTTACCCACACTGGGTAAGCGTGAAGGTCCATCCACAGGCCACATCTTTGTAGTTTAGAATATGAAACAAAGAATATAAAATGGCGATTATTATTGATATGAATAGCTCCAATTTGAGGCCAACTTCTGTTACATTTGGTAAAAACAACTGAAAGTCACGTTCGTCCGGTCTTTTACGGTCCGACTGGCCTCGTGGCTTAGTCGGTAGTACCTCTGCCTGCGAAGCCGAGGGTCGTGGGTTCGATTCCCACCCAGTGCAAATATTTGTGTGATGAATTCAAATGTTTGCACTGTGTCTGGGTATTTCTATGTATAATAAGTATGTATTTAAAACTAAATAAGTATTATATCAGCTATCTGGCCGCCATCATACAAGCTTTGCTTAGTTTGGGGTTAGATGGTGTTGTATGTGAATTGTCCACCAATATTTATTTATTTATTTTGAACAAAAACACAATTGAAGATCATCATCGCTATGGAGCTTAGTTTATAAGACTACCTGTATTGGTTCTTGGCGTTCTTCTATCTATTGTTCTTAGTATCCGATGGATAGGATAAGAAAGCTTGGAATAAGAGTGTGCTTATTGAGAGGCAAGTACTCCATTTTTATTGGGGTTCGTTTTTACATAATTATGTCAATTAATTTCTCTAAATAGCTAAAAATTTCCGCAAACTCTTCTTCTGCGCAAAGGTCTCCCCCAACTCCCTTGACGTAACCTTAGTGTTTCCATGGTCCAGTCTTTTTAAAGCTCGTCTTTCCATCGCGTTGCAAGACGACCCTGGGGTCGACTGACTGATGGCGTTCGCTCTGTAAAACCGCTAGCTCACCGATCGGGGTTCATTTTGTTTACTTGACCCACCAACTGCCATTAATTAAGCTTAGCAGACCTAAATTCTACGCTTGTTACACCTGTAATAGAATTAAGTATGGTGTTACTTCACTTCTACGGCCTCTCTTATATTAAAACTGCATTACATTTCGATTACGTTATGGATTATAAATAAGAAAACTAAACTTGGTTGTCTCTAACGTTACGTATTAAATGCTAGTAAATGTTCGGTAAAATTGAACAGTGTCTTTACGTGGCGTCGAACAAACTCTACTTTTCATTAATTTTAGTTGTATTCTTTACATTTAATAGAAATTGTATTTTCCAATAAAGTTAAATCTATTTCACACATTACATCGCAGCTGTATTATTCAGACACTAGGTATATCTACTTCTCTTACGGAAAATTTGTTAATGTCCAAAATTGTCCAATATCCTGTTTATAGGTAAGGCTAACGGACAAAAGAACTTCCCTAATAGGGTACCCTTCAAGTACGGAACCGTTACAATATTCAAATCTGATGTATTTTAATTGAAAAAGTAAGTAAGCCTACTAACCGTTCCAAACATGTAATTCAAAGCTTATAGATAAGTAGGTACACATATTTTCGACGTTTGTGATATCGAAATAAAATAGACACAATTAATCAAAAGCAAAAGAAATACGATTTTTTTTTCGAATGAAATGAGTTCTGCAGATTATTTCACAGAAATAAAAATCTATATTTTGGCAGTCAATCTACTATTTAGCCAACATTTCAATAAAATAACATATTTTCACTAAAAAAAAACTAAAACCGACATCAATTTAAAATTTTATTCGGACATTCGACCAAATTTCATAAAAATCACGTTTAAAATTTGAAAAGAAAGCAAATTTTAATGTTTGTTCATATTTTAAAAAACTGCCATATCGATTTTGATAAAATTTATATGGGACCACTTCTGAACTATGATATACCAATAAAAAAATACATATCAAAATCTATTCACACCTGGTAGCGCTATAGCGTACACACGTACAAAACAAACATACAACCGAATTTAGAACCTCCTCCTCCTTTCTTGATGTCAGTTTAAAAGCTACAGCCGATTATTGTTATTGAACTAATCTCTTTTTCAAAGTCAATTAAAATATGTACGTTATTTTGATTGGTCAACAGTGAGTTGACACAACTCAAGCGCAATTCGGTTGTGAAAGTGATCTCGTTTCGGTCACAGTGTTGGAAGCAAGCGCGAATTTTGTCAAACCTCTCACCAGCTCCGATAGCCGTGATCGTCTAGTGGTTAGGACCCTACGTTGTGGCCGTAGTAACCCAGGTTCGAATCCTGGTCACGGCAGTGTCATACACTGTCACGGGGGATCTATTTTTTAATATTAATAACCAATCTTGAAGATTGAACCAGCTATGCCGCAAATATTTTGAAAAAAAACAATATTTAAAAAAATGAAAAAAAAACAATATTTAAAAAAAAATTACTTGTCTAAAAACGTACTTAACGTACGTTAAACGTACGTAAATACTTTGTGTCAAATGGTCCGTATGCAGAAAGTACAATAAAATGTGGTCAAATATTTTCCGATTCAAAATTATTTGTTTTTAAATCTCAAGCTGTTTTCTGCAGAGGACTAAACCTGAAAATGTATGAAGAAAAAGCAAAAAATGTACAGTGTATGCTACGAATACAATCTACAGCGATTTGCCTACGATCTACGACGTAGCACTACGATCGTCCTGCCTACGCTTCTCCTACGATCAGGGGAGCACAATAAGTGACGTCACAACTTGCGGGAACGAGACACTCTAATTACCTATTACTTGTGAAAGAGAGAGAAAGAGATACTGATTTTACGTCCTTGTCACCGTGGCCGGGTTTTTCTCTGGCTAAGCTTTCAAATCTGACACCGGGTTCCCCAACAAAAGTCTGTTCAAAGCTTGGATTCTGTTTTTTATTGATTTAATTAATATATGTTTATTATAATAATATTTGAAACGTGTTTGAGAAAGACTTGTAAGTCATTTATGTTTTAGTATATGAACAATGTGTGTTTGCTGTGTTTTAAGCTAAAATATCCGCAGTGAAATGTAAAAGTGAAGAAAAATCAATGGAATCTCATTTTACTCGTAAGTAGACAATATTTTCAAATGCCTACTTGATAAAAATTGATAATGATGCATTCTAGATATCAACATGAGTTAAATTTATACCATAACGGCTGCATCTAGTCTAAAATTTGCAAAATATGTATAATGTAAACATAACCTATATAACAAAACAAACAAAAAAGTGTGACCAGTTATTTCTTACAAATTTACCCATGAAAAAGTCGGTACATAATTGACAGTTTATTTACTGGCCGTTTACTATTAATAGGTACTAGATTTTGCCTGCGGATTCGCATTCGTTAGTTTTTGAAGTGAAAACTTCCTTTGGCTCATTACATACAGATTTTTCGTGGACCGTGAATTGAGCTCAAACATCATGATTCGGAATGAAATAAATTTTCGGGGGAACTCGGAGCTATGGCCACAAATGGGTAAACATTTTTAGATAGTCATGGCGTGTTACCATGGTTACCATTACACATCTTTAGTCTAGATAGCCAATGTCCATGACGTGTGAGAAGGCTTATTTAGATGACAATGCTTTAAAGATTTATTCCAAACCAGAAACGCCCTCCGGTTTCACCTGCGTAGTTTCCAAAGTGTGCTGTCAAGTACTGAGTTATAAATTTTCAGTTCTATCGTCAGTCTCTATGACTGCCAGTTTTTTTCCGTTACCAATCCCTACGCTTCAATTTTTGTTTCTTCTCCATGTTTGTCAAAATCTCAATGTCAGTGGACATTGCAACTCTTGTTTTCTGGAGTGGGAATTGCATCAAACTCCAATTAACTTATACTATCCTATACAGATCCCGTCCCATTCTAATGAGAATGAATGATGCTTTTAGTGAAAAGTAGGTACATTGTGTGAGTAGATTATGAAGTACTAAGCTCTGAAAGTTACGGCTGGTCTAGTCGGACAGCAACAGCGCCTGCCGATTCGGAGACCCCGGGTTCAAACCCCACACGCACCACTGTATTTTCAAAGTCATGTGCGTAATGGCGCTAACCTAAAACGGTGAAGGAAAACATCGTGAGGAAACCGATATGTACCTAGAATCTTTCGAAGTCGTGTATCATCCACCAACCCGCACTGGGCCATTGTGGTGAATTATAGCCTTAACTCTATCCTTGCGAGAGAAGGCCCCGAGTCCCAGCAGTGGGAACATTTAGTGGGCTGTTGATGATGAAGCTCTAAAAAAAGATTAATACAAATTTTCACCTCTGATTTAACCCTTTTGCAATTCCAATTATACAACTTGAATCTATCACTACATTTCTAGTAATAATTTTGATTGTTTTATTCATCCAAATTAATTATCATTTTGCAGATTGACACTCTGAAGAATAC
The DNA here is from genome assembly GCA_963693475.1 of Ectropis crepuscularia. Lineage (NCBI taxonomy): Eukaryota > Metazoa > Arthropoda > Insecta > Lepidoptera > Geometridae > Ectropis > Ectropis crepuscularia. The sequence goes on from OY856341.1 coordinate 3,517,030, forward strand.
GATAAAACATTGTGTGAATAATGCAATATTTTTCATGAAGTAACAAACAAATAAATAATAAACCAATTATCCTGAATTACCACAACATCTAATAGTAGTATGTAGTATCTCTACTAAAACAAGGGCTTCGAACATTGAAAAAGTTAAACGTTTGTTCTATACGTAAGTTCCGAGTTACCTGTGTGAAGTCTGGGCTAGCTGCTACTAAATGGTATATCTAAATTTGTTAATCAAACTATATTATTATATTATTGAATGTAAAGTACAATTTGAAATAAATGTTTTATTGTTCTGTTTTTTATTATTCTCCCTCATATTTTATTTATATCCTCCTATTCAAAAAGAGGTTTCATGTAATATATTACATGAAACCTTTTTTTTTGAAATGTAATTTTAGAATGGATATAACACGAGCTGAATTCATTCAACTATCGTAGCACTACCCTTATCCAGTGGAATATTTTCTTTATGGCAATACCTATTGAGTATTGAATTGAAATTGAAAGAACGAGAAGCACTATAGTAATCAGGAACTTTGTAATTCTATAGGTACTTCTTCTGAGCCTACGATAGATGTTGGAACGAACAAAAACAAATGTTAAGGTTCATATGAAATTGGTGTTTTGTAGTACTGGCCACTTTGATCTCAACTAAAAAAAAATACAATAGCGGAAAACAAATGAATGATGGGTTTCAAAACACAAAGCATAAGTTGTTATAAATAGCTGTATAAATTTGAAATTAGAAATCCTAACCAAGGAAGAGATATTTGAGATCAAAATGGTCAGTACGACAAAACACCAATTTCAAATGTAAGGACCTAATATAAAGAGTCTTACATTTAGTATCATATTTTGATCTCACGAATCAACGCGAACTTTCCTTGTGGTAACCAAGGTAACGATATTTAGAAACACGCAGTGAATGTGTGTGTGACCGCAGACGCTCTCAGTACTGCCCAAAAAATACCTATTTAGTCTCACGCATACATACTTAGCGTGTTGTTACACCTGGTCACTACAAGTAAGACGTCGCTTTGTGAGGTAAAACTACTATACAAACAATGACTGCCAGTTGTTTTAAAAGTAATGGTTACCGCAAAGCGAGTGTAAACGTAGCTACTATGCAACAAAGCCTAGGACTTCACTAGCAACAGTTGTATGTCGTATGAAAACAAAGACCCCCGCTAAGGCAACAACCTAAGGAACAACCGCCTCCGAGAGTCCAGGTCGGTCTGTTTTACCATTGCTCAAGTTTAGATTGGATCTTCCATGGTTATATTTAAATAAATAAATAAATATTGGTGGGCAATTCACACACAACACCAAATCCGACCAAGATCAATCTGACCCCAAACTAAGCAAAGCAATATCTGGCAAGACGACTAGTGCAAGACCACTAGTCGTCATGCCAGATTTATTACTATTTATACTAATACTAGCGGCCCGCTCCGGCTTCGCTCGAATAATAACCTAGATATCAATTGCAGCGCCATCTGCCTCGCTAATTTGTGAACCTTCCAGGGCCCTACCCAAACGTATACAAAAAAAATCATTCAAATCGGTCCAGCCGTTTAGGAGGAGTTAAATAACAACGAAAAGTGGCATTGATTTTAAATATATAGATTACAAACCTGAAGAGTTTGTTCGTTTGTTTGCTAGGATCTCGGGAACTACTGGTCCGAATTGAAAGATTATTTTTCTGTTGGATAGTTCATTTATCGAAAAAGACCATAGGTTATATAACATTGAGCTACTATCAATAGGAACGGAGCATGCATGAAGAATGTAACAAAAGTAGGAAAAATATTCCTCTTTGTTCTTTGAGAGCTTTCGTTGCGTACGTTGACGTGCGCTGAAGTCCGTGACAGCATGTGCCTATCTTTTAAGATTGCGTCAGCATAAACTTTTACTATCAAATTTGTTCTAAATCTCAGTTGGTACGACCAATTTTCGACAGGTAGCGTAACAACCCGCGCCCGCTCTTCTACCGCCTAACTAATTCGGCTATCGCTTTGCTAATGCTGTCTCTATCATTTCAAGAGAAAAGAAAAGAGAGAGAAACATCAAAGCTATGACATTTTTCGTTCGGCGGTAGACCCCCTGGTCAGCTATTGTTTTTATAACTTTAGAACACAGGTACTCATTGGGTCCGGTATGTACGAGTATATTAACGTGTATGGTTAGTATGGGGGCAGGCATAGTAATTTATCATATATGTGGTGATTTAACTCTTTGCAGAATTCGCCTGGGGAAGTACCACACCTTTGCCAGATATTTTACCTCCAAGCACTAATGTGAAAACATCACTGTGTTGTCAAAATTCCGGGTTGAAGGCCAACTTTTCCGGTGACATTACAGGGCATAGAGATAAAACATCTTATATCTCTGGGTGACGAGCGCAGTACAACGTTAGGCAATGATTTTGACTCTTCATGTTCCAACAGCTGCGTGTCACTGTGTTGTTATGGTCAGGCACGTTGTTTTCCATCAAGTGCATGTCTGTCCTGCTTGTCTCGTCAATCTATAGTATAAAAAAAATATGGTGTTAAAGTAAGTTTAAGTTGTTCATTGTCTTCTAGACAAAAGTTTGATAGGGTGTAGAAACAATAAAAAGACAGACTGATGAAGGCCTAACAAAAAAAACAATAACAAATATTACATAACTCGATCTCTGTCGCGCGGTCCGCACTCGCGCGCAGTAAAGTGAAAGTGCTCCAGTTTCTGTCGCGAATGTCCCAAGTGAAGCGAATTTTGTGTCTCCTCGTCACCAGCTCCGACAGCCGTGATCGTCTAGTGGTTAGGACCCTACGTTGTGGCCGTAGTAACCCAGGTTCGAATCCTGGTCACGGCAGTGTCATACACTGTCATGGGGAGCTATTTTTTTTAATAAACTTGATTCGCGTCATTATAATATTACTTTTTAAACATACCACCATTCCACGTATAAGTATTTATTGCCATAAATAGTAGAGATGTGGAAGATCAACTTTCACCGGTCTTATAACCAGATGAGACGTATATTTATCAAAATAGCTTTGCACACTTTTTGATAGGCAAGTTATCATAGGCATATTTGTTTAGATATACATTTTATTTGATAAATAATACGTTTCATCTGGTTATCAGATAGGTGAAGGTCGATATTCACCAGTTCTACGACCAAAATAAATTATGTTTTAAAAAACTACTAAAATGTTAAGAATATTTATGTAACTTTAATTTTTAAATATAGGAATGTAAAGTGTTGTTATCAATCTTTATAAAATGTTTAATTGATTCAAGACATCTTAATTCACCACAGCCTTAGGCCGTGGTATTCGCATTGGGATTATGATATTGAATGGGAATATGGGAAGTATTTCTTTTCAGTTATTGGATTTTATGAAAATGAATCACAATAAGTCCATACTCATTCACTGCTGGACAAAAACTTCTCCAGTAAAACGCTGCTCAGCTCTTTACTGAGTTGTAAGCTTCCAATCGAGAATTTAGCATCACATTTTTCAACTCAATCTACTCATAAAACATTTTCTTCAGAGACTTATACGACTTGGAAAAGTATGATGGATAAGGCAAAAAGTTTATAGTAAATCCTACGCATGCAATATCTGTCTACGATCTACGGCGTAGCTCTACGATCGTCCTGCCTACGCTTTTCCTACGATAGATCTTGAAACGAATAAAACTGAGTTATTTTGCAGAATCTGTCTGGTACTACCCTGTTATCTATTATTCTACCAACAATAACGAGAAAACATTACTGTATTTAGAAGGAAAATAATATTTCCCGGGAAATTGCAGGGAATACTACTTATGTATCTGGGTGACGAACGCAATGTAGCTCAAGTACCACCCAGTTGTTCTGATAGTTGGGTGGTACTGTATTTATGGGCAGGCGTGCTGTTTACCTTCACTGACATGTTTTGTGGCTGTTGTCATACTAAATAAAAAAACTGTATAATAATGACTATCAGTAATTTTCATGTTAATGTTATCCTAATCTAATAATAAATATCCTAAGGCTGACCTCTAAAGCGACTTTGAGTACACAGTGAAATAGCCTAGCAGTACTACACTATCAGTGGACTCCAGACAGATCCATAACCTACGCTACCGACGCCCAAGGTCGTTGTCTGAGCTGCTCTGATCCGATTCGTGGGACTACGGCGTCTTTACCTCAGAACAGAATCACTCACAGACTACATTGTACATAAATACGTGTATAGATAGTACCTATATGAGATGCACTTTCTGTGCTTCAACTAAGCGTTTGGGTATAAATTAGATTTGTGGGTACGTATGGGCTAGTTAAATAAATATCTATATATATAAAAATCAATGCCACTTTTCGTTGTTATCGAACTCCTCCTAAACGGCTGGACCGATTTGAATGATTTTTTTGTATACGTTTGAGTAGGGGTGAGCCTATTAGAATGCATAATTTTTTGTTCCTAATTTACTTTGTCATAATGAATGTAGCATAATGTATAGTGTCATAATGCAATGTGTTTGGCATAATGTGTTTTAAGCATAACAATCTATTGTACTACTTTTAATTCGACTATTGATGAGACGCATAATAATACTTTTAGGCATTTTTTTATTACTTCTAATCTTTTTAAGGTGCCATTTAAATCGCATAATTTTTTTCCCCTAATTTACTTTGTCATAATGAATGTAGCATAATATTTAGTGTCATAATATAACTTTTGCATAATCGATTTTTGGCGTAATGTGTTTGAATCATAAAAATCTATTGTACTACATTCGATTCGACTGTTGCTCAGACGCATTTAGGCATTTTTTAATTACTTGTTGTGCTACGTAAAATATAACCAGGTTACATGGGACCCAGATCCGACTCGGAGCACCCCGACTCCACCTAGTCTTGTCGCTACTACCCCTAGAGTGTATTTAAAAAATGCGGGAGCCAGAAGCTCAAGGGAGGTCTTGAGTGGAGCGATCCATGCGAGGCCAAAGCGTAGCGAAGGGGGGAGGTGGCGAGCGAAGCGAGCCGGCGACCTCCGTAGTGGAGCGCAGGCTGAGTATGGAGATGCGACACTCAGGGCTGACTGCAGAGCTTCTGGCGGGAGCCCACCCGGAGTCAAAAAGTGCACCATATGTCTTAGATGTATGTAGGTTTTAAGAGCCTAAAAACGTTATGTCTACATAAAATAGTACAAAAATTGTTATACTACTGCATAAAGACCTTTTATTGTATGTACCATAAAATGGTGTTTAAAATAAAAAAAGTACGCTGTTATTCTCAGATCAACGATTCTTAAACCTCAAAATATACTAAATAATTTCACAGCAACAGTATGATAACACGAATGCGACAATGACAGGTACTATTGGCAATGATATTCCATTAAATTAGTAGATACCTACATAACGAATAATAAATATTGTTGTCAAAGTACCCACCCGCATTTCACACACCCACGTATTTTATTTAAATAATGTTGCTACAGTCCGCTCTTTGCATTTGTTTTTTAGTTAGGCGTTTAAAGTTTATGATCAACGTCATTATGTTTAAGTATTGTTATGCTTTTCTCAATGTGTGCCTTTAAACATTATGCTATTTATAGTTATGCGTCGATACATTATACTAACTTATCTGTATGCTATATATGGCTATGCGTTTAAACATTATGCTAAGTTAGCGTTATGTCATATATGGTTATGCTAGTTAACATTATGCGAAGACAGTTATGCGTTTAGTTGTTATGGTAAATTATTATTAGTCCTAAAAACGTTATGCCTACCTAAAATAGGACAAAAAATGTTATGCCACCCCATATAGACCCTTTGGGTAGGGCCCTGGAAGGTTTAGATTCACAAATCAGCCCGGCAGATGGCGCTGCAGTTGATATATATATCTAGGTTATTATTCGAGAGAAGCCGGAGCGGGCCGCTAGTATTAAATAAATAAATATTGGTGGACAATTCACACACAACATCATCTGACCCCAAACTGAGCAAAGCATGTATGATGGCGGCCAGGTAGCTGATGTAATACTTATATAGTTTAAAATACATACTTATTATACATAGAAACACCCAGACACAGTGCAAACATTCGAATTCATCACACAAATATTTGCACTGGGAATCGAACCCACGACCCTCGGCTTCGCAGGCAGAGATACTACCAACTAAGCCACGAGGCCAGTTAGTAAGTTTATGTTTTTCGGTTCCTGCATTTTATGCGATTTCGTAGACCGTAGAGACATAAGAAAGTAATTAACTATTAACGGTCTCAAAACAATAATAACAATTATTTAATTACTCAATCCCCGTCGCACGGTCCGCACACGCGCGCAGTAAAGTGAAAGTGCTCCAGTTTCTGTCGCGAATATTCCAAGTAAAGCGAATTTCGGCAGACCCCGTCACCAGCTCCGACAGCCGTGATCGTCTAGTGGTTAGGACCCTACGTTGTGGCCGTAGTAACCCAGGTTCGAATCCTGGTCACGGCAGTGTCATACACTGTCACGGGGAGCACTTTTTTTAAGATACATGATTATTCATATTATAATATCACTTTTACGTTAATTAAGTCATTATTACCTATGTCGTAGTAAAAACGAATGACGAATGAAAACAAATTCATAACGTCGTTTTGTTCAGTTATATTTCTTTGATTCAACATTCAATTCTAATTGTCGTATAAAAATACAGAAGTTTTTCATGACCTACACTACCCTTTCAGAGGTTTAACTTAGCGCTAGATGAAAGTCCAAAAATAATCAATATGCTCAAGTGCACTTAATCATAACATGATGACTATTGGCGTGCCATGGAAGTTGAATCGGTCCCTAGTGTGTGACCCAACTTGCGAACTTGCATTGATACTCCGGCACCATCACATCTTCCAGAAATACATATTAATGCACCGGTGCATTAGCATCTCAAACGGCGCAAATATGCAAACCTCTGAGGTAATTTCATATGTAAAAATTTGGTGTTAAGACATTGGGCCCGTGGAGACCGGAAACTCATGTCATTTTCAAAAGCCTTTCCGAGCGCTTGGTCAACGCGATGCGTGACCACAATGCTGTCATTTATTCGGCCCAACGTATTAGCATTGCTATTCAGCATGGTAGTGCTACCAGTATGCTGTATACACTTCCGACTAGTAGTGAGCTTAATTATCTTTAGATCTCTTTCGGTCTATGGACATTACAGATGTACTTAGTGTGAGTCGTCAATTAAGTATACATATGCAGTATTTACTCTTGGTATAAAAGTGTACTTCCTATTATCATTTAGTATATTATCATTTAGTTTTATTCATAAAAAATTTACCCGTTGAAAAGACGAGGCCATTATCAGGCATATATACCCTATTTCTGTATAAATAAACAAAAATAAAACTTTCCTAACCCATGCAAAACTGCCCTACCTCTCACCCCATTACGCGACTTTTCAAAATAAACCAACGTAACGGTGTAAAGACGTCACCGCTTTAAAAGCTTTCACCATTTTTCGGGAATATCGGCTTAGAGATAAGCCGGAGTGATAAGGCGCGGTGCGGGGCACGGGAGGAGAGGGGATGTCACTTCAGTTTAGGATATAAGCTTTATGTGTCGTGTGACGCACCTGTCCGCTTTTCGTCACCACTGGGCTCTTATTTTTCCTGTTTGTGTTAAAAGGCTGACAGTTACAATTAGCGTGATTTTATTTACTGGCCTAGTGTCTTAGTAAGTCGTAAGTATGCCTGCGAAACCGTGGGTCGTGGATTCGATTCTCACCCAGGGCAAAAAAAACTGAAATAAAGATTATTACCGTCCAGAAATCACTTTATTAATTACTAGCAGCGCCCCGCGGTGTTACCCGCGTAGTTCCCGTTCCCGTTGTTCCCTTTGTTTTTCCGGGATAAAAAGTAGCATATGTGTTCTTCCAGACTATACTATCTATGTTCCAAATTTCAGCCCGATCGTTAGGACGTGATGGAGCAACAAACATCCAAACATCCATACATTGACCTAATTAATTATTAATTGTCATGGGCTAAATTTCCCTAATAGAATCTGATCTGTGTTTATTTTTTGGTTACAAGGATTTTCTCGTATGTGGATCCTCGATACACGTTTGTGTTTGAAGTTATTGTCCTATCTCACAACATCACGATTTTGATAGTTTTTTACCGACTTCCAAAAAGGATGAGGTTACCAATTTGACCACCAATTTTTTTTGTATATTACCTGATTTCTCGAAAACGCTCAAACCGATCTCGCCGTTTATTTTTTGTTCGTAAGGGTATGCTTTCCGAATGGCCACATATACATTTTATCGAAAACGACCGGCGCTTCTACCGCCTAACGAAAATGCTTTGACGCTTTGGCATTGCCGTCTCTTTCATTTCAAGCGAGAAGAAAAGAGACAGCAATGTCCAAAGCATCAAAGCGTCAAAGCGTTTTTCATTAGGCGGTAGAGGTGCGGGTTGTTTATGAAATGTGAACAAAAAACTAAAATTTGCTTACAATTTTGTCTGGATGACATGATTGTAAATTTCATTAAAGTTATGAAATTCGACCCTATCTATCAACACGAAATTGTGTAAATGCATTGATGTCAACTTGTTTTGCACTAAAAAAGGTAATCGCGTGTGTCCGTTATGATCTATTGAACCGGTTTTAATAGCTTGTAGATCGAAAAATAGACCCCGTTTCATGGTTGACGTTTGAAAGATTCGAACTAATAGGTTTAACTCTACTTTTGTGATAAGAACGTCTAGGCTACGGAATGCGTTGCCTGAATAAGTTTTCCCCGATGGTTACAATCTTGTGGATGTCGCGTCGCGGATGTCTTAAAATCGAGACTTAATCGATTTTTTTAGGTTAGCACTTCCATCATAGACCAGATCGTTGCTTAACATCAGGTGAGATGGTGGTCAATTGTAAACCCATTTCCATTCATTCATTCAATATTCAGTTCGTTCGTTTAGCCTTTCGAAAATTAACAACATTTTGATCACAATAAAAATGTCTACAAATTAATTTATTAATTTATTGTATAAAATAATTTATAATTAGAAACAATTTTGAACTTGGTAATGAATACGTCTCGGCAAGTAAAATATGCAGCGTCATCCTCTCGCAATCCATCACACCTCCGCCAGGATGAAATATTCCTCTTCAGGTGCCTGGGGAAAACTTTTCATGATACCGATATTATTACTAATCAAAACAAATGAAAATTTAATAAGGTTTGTGAGAACATTTTTATCTAATTAATTAAATAAAAGTTTTGTTCAAAAAATATAGCATTCTTATATATTCATATTAATTTATTCATAAATGTTATTTACATGTCAAGAATATATATTATATGTGTTTGAGGAAGCATACAGTCTGTCTAATGGCAAAAAGTAGTTGTCGTTTATGATCATCTTCAAGATCAGAGACGCTGATAAAGTGTTGCCAGCTCTGGAAGGTGTTTAAACAAACACTTTAACTTTTCGTAATATTTTTGTAGTAAAGAATGAATGAAGGAACGAGCAGGACGTGCGCCTCACGATATGCAACAAGCCGACCCATAACAGCATAGCGACACGCAACTATTGGAACACAAAGAGTTTAAATTATTACCTAACACTGCACTGCGATCGTCACTCAGAGATTTAAGATATTTTATCTATACCTTGTAATTTGTAGTGGTAGGACTCTTGGTAGCGTCCGACTGGGGAAGTACCACACCTTTGCCAGTTATTGTACTGCCAAATGGTAATGTGAAAATATCACTGTGTTTTTGATTGGTTTGATGGGCCATATTTTAATTCTTTTTTAGAGCCCAGTCTAAATTAATACTAAAAATTAATTACCTACTTAATTAACTACCAATATGGAGTTATTTACTACGTTTCAGTACTTCTTTGAGATTTTGAAATTGGTTAAACTTTCGAAGCCGTTTCATGATTGAAGTTCCAAAGACTCGAACGTAAACTCTACTTTCGTAATAAGAACATTAAAACTTTGGTATGCTTTGGCTGCATAGGTATCGTCTAATGGATTTACAGTATGAGCTATTTTCAAGTCTAGGATCGATCGCGCTGTATCATGGCGCGTCACTTAACATTTTTTAACTTGTATAGGTTTACACTTGGCCACCAACTCGCCTGATGTTAATCGATGATGCATGAGGTCAACAATGAAGCGTGCTTGCCTAGAAGAAACCGATCAGGCAAAATGACGGCCAAGTGCAAACATATCGTCACGAAAAAAAATACTAATTTTTGACGTGAAATCTTACAAACTCTATAAAAACAGGAATAGCAGATGAAACCGCCTCGCGCAGCTAGTGATTCCTCAAACAGAGTTTGAGTAATTTCTTTAAAGCAAACAATCCATCACGCCTTCTAATAAAACTTATCTTGTTATAAGTTGAGATAGGAACCTCTAAGAATGTTTTGAACTGATGCTTACTTAGGAACAGAGTCGCCGCAATGTTGAAGGTTTGGGTTTCATGAAACGACTAAATGGGAAACGCTAGCGGCTTACTGACTTCTATGAAATAAAGTGGCCAAGTGCGAGTTGGACTCGCCCATGAAGGGTTCGGTTGCAGCAAGTAACTTAATATACATATTACATATAGTTCTTGTAGTTCGTTGTAACTTTGATCGAAGTTTCAATAATAGTGTATTTATGACGTACTAAAAAAAACTACTCATCAGATCGAGTTCAAACTAATTTTCGTTGGTAGTTTATATGGTAATGTACATCATATATTTTTTTTAGATTTTTCATTCTCTTACTTTAGAAGTTAGAGGGGGGGGGACACACATTTTCCCACTTTGGAAGTATCTCTCGCGCAAATTATTCAGTGTAGACGAAAATGATTTTAGAAACCTCAACATCATTTTTGAAGACCTATCGATAGACACAGCACACGTGTAGGTTTGATGAAAAAAAAATTGTTGAGTTTCAGTTCTCAGTATGGGGAGCAACCCTAATTTTTGTTTTTTTTATTTTTTTTTTGTTCAAATCTTAATACGGTTCACAGAATACATCTACTTATCAAGTTTCAACAGTGTAGTTCTTATAGTTTCGGCAAAAAGTGGCTGTGACATACGGACGGACAGACAGACAGACAGACATGACGAATCTATAAGGGTTCCGTTTTTACATTTTACGGAACCCTAAAAAGGGTATAGTTATGTAGGTATCTTTATCTTGTGAAATGTATGGACTTTCAATACTTTCATCTTATGAGATGTTTCAGTTCAGTAGAAATCTCTCCACGTCCGCCTGGGTAGTGCAGCCCCTTTGTTATTTATTCTACTGCCATGCAGTAATATAAAAAATACTATGTTCCGGCTTAAAGGACAATGTTTGCCCAATGTATGTCCCTGAGTGACGAGCGCAGTACATACTAGGTAGTGTTTTGGAGTCTTAGGGCAGTGTGGCATCGTGCTTGTTTTGTATGTTCCGAGACTCTAAATTGGTATATTTAATTGGTATTAGAATTAAGGGATAAGGCCGCCTATTACTACGGAGTAATTAGCGGTGGAGTAATTCAAATCAAAAAATAAATTTACGGAAATTTATTTTTACTCTATGATATTTTTAATGTAAAGGACTTCAGTAATATTTTTAGTTAAAATAAAGGGTAATATCGTCAGTGTTTTGTTTTATTTTTATGTGCAGTGCAGTGCTAGGTAATGATTTGGACTATCATGTTCCAATAGCTGCGTGTTACTGTGCTGTTATGTGGCAGGCATGTTGCTTACCATCAGGCACATGATCTGCTCGTCTCGTCACTCTATGCTATAAAAAAAAACCTTTTGGAGAATGACAAATTCTATTAGGAAATTCCGCTCAATTTCATATTAGAATTTTTATATCACGGGGTGAACAGTGTTCCTATTTCAGTCAACTGAAGATTGAAAATGCCCAAGGGATAATCTTTTGCCTGGTTATTTGTCAAAAATGTCATTTACACATACATATGTCTATACAAACACTGGCTTCTACATTGAAAACAGTGTCGTTAAAACTTTTGTGAAACGTTAAGTTGGTAAGAAATGACTTACCAAAATCATCCCAAGTAACCTGATCGCTAGAAGACCAGCCAGAAAGAGCACAAGAATCCCTAAAATTACCCTTAAATTAAAATTAGCCCACAAAATGAGCAAACAATAAAGTATGAAATTCCACCCCGTTAAGCGCCTAATGAAAACAAACATAAATTGTTCACAAAAGAAATTAAGACGGCCCTAATCCCTCAATTTCGACGAGGTGATGGGAAATTACTTCATTACCGCGTAAATTATATTTTATTTGAGACAGCGCCCTAACCGGCGTTTGTCAGAGGATACCGCAGAGGGAATTGTTGAGAGTCATCTTCTTTAGACCGTCACGTGAAAATTTAGTTTCCTTCTTTCTTGCTTTATTTTCCAGAGAAATTAATAAATTTTGCATTTTTTTGGAGCAGCACCTCTAATATTATTTTTAACTAAGTAAAGTCTGTATTATGTAAGCGATTTCTGATTTAATATGATAATTTTAAATTGAAACTAATTATTTCAGTGCTCCATAAACTACTGCAATACTATTAATTAAATGTAAATTCAAAGTGTTTATTCTACGCAGAAGTGTATTGATATCCAAATTAGGGAAAACCTTGAATTGCATGATTACAAATTACTGGAACATTGAGTTAATTTGTCAGTGAATGTAGAGTTTATTAATGAAAATTAAATGAACGAGGCATTAACTGCCGTATTACAAATCTTGACTTAAGCTCAGCCATTAAAATATAAGTTTTCTATACTCATGTAACTGCTTTAACAAATAGTAAAATTAGGTGCCACGTCTTTGACTCGCTTATACTTTTAAACTGAATTTTATGAATCCCTATCCTAGTCCACTATTGGACATAGGCTTCTCCGATAATACATCGCTCAGCCATATCTCTCAGTTTTCCTTTTCCAGCCACTGTCATACGTATATCGTCACTCCATCGAGTTTTAAGGCGTGTTATTCTAAGTTTGCCGATTCGCGGTCTCCACTCTCGGACATGTCTACCCTAACGATTATCGGTCCTACGATAGATATGACCCGCCGTATAGGTATTCAGCTGGCTATTAGGTTGAGCTAAGTACTTCGAATACTTTGGTCGTCTTATGGATGATATTGTCACGTATAGGATCTCTCAGAGAAACTCTGAGCATAGTCATTTCAATATTCTATAGATAGCGTGCTTTGTAAATAAGGCTATAAATAATATGCATCGCATCAACCAAGAGCTAAGGCTTTCTAAAGTAAGAACTATTGTATTTATTAAGTTAAGCGTAGGCAGCCCTCTAAATGTTCTCACGGCTCTGCTGGGTGTCGGAGCCTTCTCTCGCAACGAGAGAGATAAGTCTAGTACACCACGCTGGCCCAGTGCGGGTTAGCGGATGACGTATGACCGAGAAAGATTCTTGGAAAATGCCGATTTTCTCACTGTGTTCACCGATAAAGCCAGTGGTGAAGCGATGATAAACTTAACTCTGCAAAATAATAATCTGCTTGGAAAAATACTCAGAAGTGCAAGTGGAATTTGAAACTAAGACCTTACGTTTGCGAATCGCACGCTCCAGCCACTAAGCCACTGTAACGACGAAATGAAATAAGCTTTCTTAAATTCAATTATATTACCTATAGTAGCAACATTGTTTTGTAGAACAATGTAAGCGCCCCAAGTCTTACAAAAAGTAACAAATAAATTACATTCTTCGAGGAAGCATGGCGCCTTTGTTTATAGCTCTGTGAAATATAGACGTGCTAAATTGCATTTCGTTTAACATCCAAAATGTTACAAAATAAACTTTAGACAAAATCTCAAACACATAAAACGGCTTACAATTTCTCAACAATAGTAACGTAAATACCTTTGAAGCGCCTTCTATAGAAATGTTTCTACACCTTGTGTACCTTCGGAGTCAGTTGCTGTTTGTTTCGCTTCAGGCGTCGTTTCAAACAACGCAACGTAAAGACTTGATAAAGACAAAGGAAATTAACGTTAGTCTTATAGAAGTAAGTAGTTCATTTTCTGCGAAACGTAAGCAGTCGCTTTTGTGTGGATCTTTGATCCCGCGAGCATTATTGTAACAGAAAACGTGTACCCGCAAGAAGATCGTTAATACCCATTGAAGTCTTAAAACACTTACTCAGTTTCATCAAAGTTAATACCTAACAGGAATCGTATTGGCAAAAGTAATTAGGTACAATAAAACAAGCGAAGCAACTTTAGGAGAAGGAAGTTGGTTTGATTTTGAATTAAATTGTTCTAAACTAACAAGTTGTTTCATTCGTGAAATTGGTGACTTAGAAAGTCTACAAAACCATTTTATAATGTAAAGTCAGTGATGGAATGAGTTAGAAATGTACCTGATGGTAAGTACGTAAGTAGTACGACTGCCTATAACAGCAGTAGGTACCACGCGGCATTAGCTTAGATACCTACACATCTCGCTTTGTGTTCCCACCAGGGATGTAACGGAGGTGATCTTATCGGAACCGAAGTCGGAGTTGGAGTTTTTAAATTTGATTTATCGGAGTCGGAGTCGGAGTCGGAACCGGAGTCGGAGGTAGGGTCAGAAGTAGTGGTAGGAGAGAGATTTTTATTTTAGGACAAATAAAACATTCATTCAAACTTTTCATTGTTTTGTTTCATGAAATATCACAAAAAATGAAAAAAGAAATGGAATATTCAAAAATAAACAAAAAATTCAATTAATTGAATCCCAAAGTGCCATATAAAGTATGTTAAATGAACAAAAGCTTTCAAACAAATTAAATTAAATACGTGGACACCAAAAGTGTGTATATGTACTTCATGAACATAAGCTTTGAAGCTGTCTCAGTCTAAGATTAAGAGTAAGAGAGATCATTAAGCTTAAGAGTGCGCGTAATGCCAGGAAAAAATCTGATTTCACCCGCGCGAGGGCCTTCTTAATATTATGATGTGCAAGTGTTGACCCTTGGAGTAGTGCTCTAGGTCTACCCGCCTCAAAGGCTGCATTAAACTCAATCGAATTTTGTGAGATTGTTTCGTAACTGTGATAAAGTCGAGAATAGCATGACACAGTTTGGACGGGAAATCAATATTAAATCAGGAGTAAATTTTTGACCAAGTTTTATTCAATTACTCAATAATCAATGATAAATTTAAAAAGTGTTCGGTCTAATATTTATTCTGTGGTTCGGTTATTTTAATAGAACGTAAAATTAGAAATTTTATTATCAAAAGGTCGGTTAAAAAATAATGTGGGGTCATCGCTGATAATTTCGAGTACATGAATTAAAATAGTTTTTTCAGGTCCCATTTTAATTTTTTTCTGTAAAAAAATCTGACCTATTTTTAAAATTCTATTCGGTTATTGTGCTTTTTCTTGATTGTACCCACACGTCAATGGGTTTTTTTTGTTATAGTTTTTAGTTTTTTAACATCAGTGAGCGGCGTCGAAAATGTCCTTTTTTCGTTTTCTGACACTTGGCGCCCCCTTGTAGATTAAATCGACGCCACCAAAAAGGTATTCGCTCGCTACCGAGCCTGGTGGACACAATAATATTGGCGGAAATTTAATATAAGGTGCTGGAATTTTGCGTTTTTCTATCTTGTGCTCATTTAGTATACTTTTCATTACACTCGTGCGCGAGAGAGATTCCCTGCGCGACATGTTCCTGCGAAACTGTTCGTTACTGTCGGCGCAGGGCGCCGCCGCTCGTAAGTCCTGTGTTTTATTAACGTCGGCAGTCATATCTGCCGGCTGTACTATACCAAGTACAAATTAAGAATAATGCTTCAGACCCAGACAAATATATATCGATTTTAGGCAATTTTTGAAGCAAGGAACCATTGTATGTATTTTTTTCGGTATGTATATGACGTGTAGCACATTTTAAAGAAGAAAATAGTTAAAAATATTTTGTACTTGTATGAGTACATTAGGTTTTAAACACAGTATATAATAAAACAACGTAATAGTCGAAAAGTTTTATTTGGTATCAAAATAAATCATATTTTTCTTCTAAACTTCACTTAGAAGTTACAACATAAACATTATTATTCTTCTAGAAACAATTTTAAATACTGCTTCATTGACAAAATTAGCTTAATTAACTTTTATAACTTAGTGGATAATATTCTCACTGTTCCTAATAATTGAAATAGAATAGAGGACATAAAAATCTTCCTTACATACTAGTTTAATTGACATTTTATAACAAATAAATCAGTCAAGCATAAGAGATCAATATTTTTATGAACTAAGTAAAGTCAACAGGACGTATTTTTTACTGATGATCATTAATTATCTTGTAGATGAAAGACCCTGAAACAATTTCTAGTTGGGTTTAGGCAAAGAGCTACATTACAATCAGAGCATTTAAATAAACTTCTTTTGTCACACCCAGAAAGGCGACACCGTTGTTGTTTGTCTATATGTTCCGGTAAGTGTATATTACCATGTAAGCGTCGCATTTTTGATGGTACCGGCACTATACCAGGTCTACCTACTAGGCGTTTAGCAGGTCGTTCTTCGTGAGCATTTTCCACCTCATTCAACTCCACCAACTGATTTTGTTCTAAGAGCAGTTCGCCCAGTTGCATTTTGTAATATCTCAATTGCTGTATCCTTTTTAATGGAACGCCTTTTCTTAATTCTGCTTCTTTGTGCATCAGCCAAGAATTCGAGATAGCTAAGTCTATTATTCCGATTGCCTCTCGATATTTTCCTTCAATACCAGTCAGTGGTGACAACAAACTTACGAATGAAAAGATTTATGAAATTCTACTGCACTTAAATCACTAAGTGCTCTTATAGGATTACCAACAATTTTAGTAGGCTGAAATACCTACTCACATTAAATGTTCGCATTGGCGTGAGCTCAGCAGTTGGTAATACTCCGGCCGACGCCAAGTCTCCATCAGATCAAAGTGTTATCTCTCTACAGCCGCATTATCTCCGCAACCTTCACTAACTGATCTACTCTCTAGTTGTCGAGGATGTTGGAAAAAAGGGATGTTTTCTCCCGTGCAAAGAGTATTCAGAAACAAAGTAGCACCGCCTCCGGTTACACCCGCGTAGTATCCGTGCCTGTAAATTTTATAGATTCATATTTTATTCGATTCCTATTTGTAATAGGAGGCTATAATTTATTTGAGTTTTGAATTTTAACGTGAGTATTTCAGTTCTCACGATGTGACCGAGCAACGAACATGTAACCGATCCAAACTTTTAAATTTATAATATTTAGCAGGATGTGTAAGTTTCGATGCTCATAACATGTTTGGACGATTGCACGACCGCGTCGTGAGAACTAAACAGATCTGGCTAAAATTTGTAACTGAGACTAAAGTCAGAAATAATATAGACATAGGCTACTTTTCATCCCGAAAAATGCCAAGTTCCTAATGGATGACTCTTTCAAAGTTTTACGTGGCCGGAGGCATGGACGGATACAAGTTTTTTAATAAAGACTAGTAGCGCCCCGCGGTTACCCACGTAGTGTACGTTCCCGTTGTTTTGTCAAGATAATAATAAGCCTATGTGTTTTCCATGCAGTCTATATTCTAACAATGTTCCAAATGTCGGCCTAGTCCGTGTATCTTACTAACATTATACGTAGTAAGTGTAGATGTTCAGGGTAGCGATTCTAAATGCAATCCGAATGGTTCGAAATCGAAATGACAATCCCTGTCTCTGTCATGCTAAACAGATATAAGACAATGACCGAGAGATGAGACTCCGTGTCGGATGCAACCGAATGGATTTAGAAACGCTACCCTGATGTCTGTTGCTCAATCGCGTTGGGACTCCGAAACGGATCGGGTTAACATTTTAAATACTAGATAGACTATAGTCCGGAATAACATACCTACAGGGTACCTACGTAACGCGAACTACGCGGGTGAAACCGTGGGCGCTGTTGAGTTTGTAATACATATTAGTAGGACCCTTAGTTATATTCTGTTAAAATTTGAGTAGGTATTTGAGGCAAGTTAATTTACAGGGCCAGAGAAATTACAGGGCTTAGAGATGTAATGTATCTTAGATCTCTGGGTGATGAGCGCAGTGCAGTGCTAGGTAATGATTTGTACTTTCATGGTCCAATAGCTGCGTGTCATTGTGCTGTTATGTGGCAGGCATGTTTCTTACCATCAGGCACATGATCTGCTCGTCTTGTTACTCTAAACCAGGAGTCGCCAAGTAGTTTTAGGTGCGGTCCGGATGCTGGGCGAAAATTTTAACGAGGTCGAGAAAAAAAACTGATTGTAGGTTGAAGTTAGATTCTACGTGGCAAAAAAATATTGTAACAATTAATAAAGGTACAGTGTACCTTATCTACATTTTAAAATGTATACTTGGTATACAATACAATATTTGGCGGTGCGAGGTTCAACCTTTCGCGGTCTGGATACGGACCGCGGTCCGCCTGTTGCTGACCCTTCTTCTAAACTATAAAAAAAAGCTGATAACATTGTTAGAGAAAATAGGAGAGGTATATGACAAGTTTTGAGCTCGCCTCAAAAGCCTTACCAAAATTTGGTACCAGCTCTCGGAATATTAGTTTTATTGGCACCATCTCCTTCATCTAACATCAGAGCACTTGAAGTACGTGATACGTATCCGATTGTCCCCAATTTCCCGGCTCGATGGGACAAAGGGTGCCGTTAGATCTACGCGCCCGCAAAACGGACAGTTTATCCAATAAATCCACGAACTTACAATTCGAGGCTTTCAGACGATTCTTTATTCTATTTGACGGCTACTTATTTACTTCTTTATAACGATAAGTGAGTATGGTAAGTATTTGGAATTATTATAGGCTTATTTTTTGGCAAACTTTTGTGCATGCATTCGTATTTATACTCGTACATGCTTTATTTGTAATGGGGATGTTTTCGCGAGTTTTCGTGTATTCTTTTGTATAGGTATGCTTTCGTGTATTCTTTAGTGTACGTTTTCAGGAATATTTTCGAGTACGCTTTCGTAAATGCTTTCACGTATGCTTTCATGTTTCCACTTTCGAAGTAACGACTTTTAAACCGTGAAAAGCCTTTTTCTTAGTGGGTATTTTTATTTTCTGATGGATAGGTAAGCGAGTCTACAGTCAATCGGTTACTTCTGGGAAGGCACACTATCCACGCCATTCTAACCCGAATTGTTGCGTTAAGTCAGGTGAGGTCTAGTGAAAACCTTTATTAGTTCAAATTAAACCTTGATAAATTTAATAATAATAAACAGGAAATAGATTTCCAAGACGGATCATTGTCATGGTTATGTAGAACATTCCTTCTTTCTATTAAAACTCCACTTATTCCAAACAAAAACTAACTCTACACTCTGTATACTGTATACTTATAGTTAGTACAGTGTTATTTTTTCATTTCAAGGTTAGCCCTAAGCCTCAAACAAAAAATTGTTCATAAAAAAAAAAGTGGCCAAGCGCGAGTTGGACTCGCCCATGAAGGGTTCCGTTGCAGCAAGTAACATAAATAAATAGTACACATAGTTCTTGTAGTTCGTTGTAACTTTGATCGAAGTTTCAATAATAGTGTATTTATGACGTACTAAAAAATCGGTTGTCTGTAAAGTTACTGACGATAGTTGAACATGACAATTTCAACTACGCTTTAGAGCGAGGTAACGCCGCATGACGTCATGCGGCGAGGTAACGGCAGTAACGGCGCATGACGTCATGTTTTTTCGTGCGTGCAGCCGGCTTCATCGAATTATAAGACGTTGTCACGTCAAAAAAAACTACTCATCAGATCGAGTTCAAACTAATTTTCGTTGGTAGTTTACATGGTCGTGTACATCATATATTTTTTTTAGATTTTTCATTTTCTTACTTTAGAAGTTAGAGGGGGGGGGGCACACATTTTACCACTTTGAAAGTGTCTCTCGCGCAAATTATTCAGTATAGACGAAAATGATTTTAGAAACCTCAACATCATTTTTGAAGACCTATCGATAGACACACTACACGTGTAGGTTTGATGAAAAAAACATTTTTTTGTTTCAGTTCTCAGTATGGGGGGCAAACCTAATTTTACTTTTTTTTTTTTAATTGTTCAAATCTTAAAGCGGTTCACAGAATACATCTACTTACCAAGTTTCAACAGTGTAGTTCTCATAGTTTCGGCAAAAAGTGGCTGTGACATACGGACAGACAGACAGACAGACAGAGATGACGAATCTATAAGGGTTCCGTTTTTACGTTTTACGGAACCCTAAAAATTCACAATTGTTTTTTTAAATAGCTAATATTTTTTTAAGTATAAATGAATATAATTAAATATTCTTTCTTAGGTTTTCAAAACAAATGCTTTTACAAGCTCATTTATTAATTACATAACATATTAACAGCACAGAACATAATATAATACTTTTATTAACATATTTAAACAATATATTAACATTATTTACTCGAAAATATTGTTAAACAAGGAGTCGTAGAGCTTAAAATATGTCTTGTCATAAAAACAATAAATTAAAATAATATAAATCGATATCACTAGTTTGCTGTAACTGGGCAGTACGATTAGCTCTTGAACATAAAAATAAATAAAATTGATGTAAGTGTAAATAAACAAGACTATTATAGGCATAGTCATTTCAAAAATATTCAGTTTGGATGTCATATATGTTGGATGGTAAATAAGACTCAAATACTCTGATCTACATATTGATAATAATTAAAATACAATCCATTATACTTTTTAAACAACTTTGACTTCTAGCTCAGCGAACTTCGAAATGTGTCGAATTCAATTCAAAAAAACAAATTGTAATCAGTTTTCAAATTCATAAGTTTGAACACGTGTTTCGCGCTCTTGAGTGGGTTAAGCAATTAGAGATTGCGTATTCAATCGCCACAGGCACACTGAATATGAATCGAAAGCTTAAATCTTGGCCTTATAACACATGGGACGTGAAAGATAATATAAATAAGATGTGTTTTTATGGTAATTAAGTTATGCTTACCATTATCATTAAATTCAAACATCTTAACTCCCCATAACTCAACACGGTTAGCCAAGCGCTAGTTGCCAAGTGCTAGTTGGCGGACGGCATATGTCCCCGAAACCCCGAAAAATGTTTTTCACTTGGAACATGCTGAATATTTCACGATGTTTTTCTTCATCGTTAAAGCTTCTAATGATGAACGAGTCTACATCAGTTTTTTGAAAAAGAGAGATTCAAGCGTGTTGCGAAACTACCTCACCATTGTGACATCGGATGTTCTCACCACTAGGCCAGCCCAGTAGTTTTGCTATTTATATACGAATAAATGCTTTTGGGTGACTGAATAATTACATCTATTTCATCTTGTTACATCTCTTTCCTACCTCTCATATACATGTTTAATTGTAGTAATTATTTTCAGCAATATACCTACTCAAATACTAAGTTTAAAAAAAACTTATTATTTTTAAATACTGACATTTGCGTACGTTTAGAGTTGTAAATTCCATCACCATCATCAGCAGCAGACTTTCAGCATCACTAGACTAGACTCCTGTAATATGAACCAAACTCTACAAAATCCTGTCATCCAGTGTTTCACCTCCGCGTTACGCAGGTCGTCTCTTCCTTCGATGCTTCGATCTGTATCCCATTGTTGTGTACAAAAATCTCGTTTGTCATATCATCTTCTTAAGTTTATATCAATCAAGTTTCACGTGTGCTGTTTCCAGGTTGGATCCTAAGATAAAGACAATTTCGTCAACCTTTCTCGCGGATGGGCATCTAACACTATTTATTTTCCGTCAGTCCAACATTCAAGTACAGCTCAGCTTCATTCGTTAAACCACACACAAAATAAATAGTCATCACAAGTTGTGCTTATGTGCATGTGAGCGTGAAACACACATGTTGCCGAGTGTAAGCTGACATGTTACTATGTGCGTATGGTCTGATTATGGATGTGTGTAGTTCGATTCTTATAAATAAATAAATATTGGTGGACAATTCACACACAACACCATCTTGTTCAGATATGTCCGATCCCGATGCTTGTATGTCAACGGTTGGAATAGAAGCCGTGTATGGAGTGGAGTGATCCGAAAACGTGATGTTTCACCGCAGGATTATTGTATGTAAATGAGGGATTTAGCCGAACGACCTCGCTCTCGTTAGCCGGTTCGATGTGAATTCATTTCGAAACATTTTATGATCGCAATAAATAGGAGAAATTATTATCCTATAATGATGTTTCAGCATGGTGGATTATGGCCTTAACTCTCTCCTTGCGAGAGAATGCCCCGAGTCCCAGCAGTGGGAACGTTTAGTGGGCTGTTGATGATGAATGATGTTTGTTGCCAGGGGGCTATAGCAGACGCACCGAGTTCCACTTTTTGATAGTAAACAAATTTTCGTAGCATACAATATGCAATGGTGATAATATCCAAAGAAGTCAAATGCGTAGCAAAAAAATTGAAATCTATGGAAAATATCTGATCAGCGTTTTACAAAAATAGACTTTTGTAGTCTTTTTGAGTTTGTTTGACGCTACAGACGTCAAAAATTTTAAGGCTTTTAACTTTGCTCAGAACTTTCGCAGGCTTGAACTTTGGTTTTAGGATTAGGCCCGCGTAAGTCGGATATAAGCCCAGAATACATATTCGGAATATAGCACTTCGTATAAGTGCGAGTTCAGTGGCTTATGGGTGGAATTACGTCATTTTAGCGTGAATCCATTATTGGATGACATCTCAGTTCCAAATGCAGTAGAATCTCATGCTGTGAATTATGAAGGTGTGTGGATTTGATTACTGCTGGTTTAGTTTCTTATGAGAAAACATCCCGAGAAAATGCGCCCAGTACTAATAAACAAGTTTCGAGCACATTTGACGTACCTACTGTACACGCCAGGACGTTTGGATTTTATGTAAGTATAGTTATGTTTTGGACCACCAATTGATGACCTGACAGCGTTATCCAAAAATACGAATGAAATCGATTAATAATGAATTAAAAATGATAGGTGTTGTGGGAGAAAGCCCCGAATCTCAACAGTGTTAGCTAGAAGTATTATGCTTAAGATGTTATATGGTTATCCTCTACAGAAAATGCAAAGCGTTAACTTATGGGATGTGCGGTTTGATAGAATTAATGTTACTTAATGTATTAAAAACTCTACCAACAAACTTCTTTCAAAATTTTGACGTCGAAATCTATTACAATAACTTATACATTTTAGAAAATAATTAAAATTTTATAATATCGTTAAGGGATGCTGTTATATGAAATATGTACGTAATATTACAGTAGTAATCAGGTAATTTCTAAAAAAAAACTTTTCATATAAACAAACTCCATAAGCTCCAAATAATACAACAATCTAATTAATCTGCTAGTTATAAATCTCTCTAAAACAAAAAGAAAGCACAGTAGGTACAATAAACTGTGTAATTTATCCCCAAAACTTTGGCCATATTTCAGTGTATCTTTGCATAAAAACTAATATCGGTATTTATAAGTGTAACTACAGACGAGCGGTTTTTTGATCGCATCAATTCATTAATCCAGGCTCGTATAGCTCGTTTATTTCGACGTTTTTTGAGATTTAATACTGTATCACTATATTTCAAATAAATACTTTTGAATAAACAGCCTATATGATAGGAGACGAAATGCCTTCTCTCGTGAGAGAAAGGCCATAATCCGTCACGATGGCAAATTGCGGGTCGACAGATCCTAAAAAAACCTTTTTTAAAACTTACACGATATTTATCTTCAAACAAACAAGTCCATTTGCTGTTATAATAATACTCATAGGTGCACGCGGGATTTGAACCTATGACCTTAAGCTTGTAAAATGGAGTGGTCTCAACTTGGAGAATTTTTTATTTCCCTCTAGAGCTGGCATTTAGGATGCACGAGTCCGTCGATTTCTGAAGCCTCCTTCACCGGTTGCAGCAACGCCTCGCATTAGGAGGAAGTCAGAAATATTTTGTCGGTGTCGGGGAAAATATTTTACCCGACACCTCTGTGGAAGAGTGAAACACTCGCCACGCATAGCTTTCCGTGTCAAGGTCGATTTGTAGTAAAAAATGAGGTTCCATACAATATGGACAATGGCTACCTCTTGCACTCGATGTCCATGCGCTTCAACACCCGTCTCTCCTGGGGGTGTTCTCCACCTCTCTTCCACCTTCGACAGGGAATGACAAAACACTCATCCCGATCCTGCGCAAATCTTATCCAAGTACGATCTGCGACCATTCAAATGTCGTTGACATATCCTGCTGGTGGATGATCGACGCTCTTATTTCGTGTTAATTAATGTCAAAATTTAAAAGTCTTTTTGGTATTGCTTATACGTAATTTACATCTTTAATTATTAACTTAGTATTGTTTTACTTCCTGTATATTCGCAGGAATTTGCTCGCTTACAGATCGTATTGTGATACAAAAATGGTCTGGTTGAATAAAACTCCCGTGTACCGCGCCCCTAGCCTTCCATTGGGCGAGTAATGAACCCAGCGCGTCGCTAATGAGAAAATACAGTTGTTCCTAATTAATTTTCTGTGAACGTCATTTGTGTTATTTCTCTCCAAAATGCTTGTTTTCCAGCATTAGGCAATTACGTTTATTGTAATTTAGGAAACAGATTAGAAATAAAGTTTTTTGGCGCCAAAATTACTCATCAAACCTGTATTATAAAGTTGTGGTAATATATATATAATGTAGGAATGTATAATAATGTATATGGGAAGAATATTTCTTGGTGTGTAAGTAGGGATTTCGTTCAATTCAAATTACAATTGTAGTTTAAGCATGATACATTCAGATCATTGAGATCTGAAATTTATTACATTTAAACATACTTTGTCAATAATTTAAATTTTAAACTGTTTAACTGAACTTCAGATAACTAAACAGTAACTTAAAAAACTCCCAACGCAATCGTTACTTAGGTCGCAAGTATGTTTGCAAGTTACATTTCCAGAGATGTCACGGGGCCAAATTGAAACACATCAAATATCTCAGCGTTAAAGTGAGCACGGCGCTAAGCAGCAATTTGGAATGATTGATTTACGTGATTTCAGGCGTGTACTTACTATCTGTGACATGTCTTGCTCGTCCTTGCCCGTTTAATGATGATAGGCCAATTACGAGAACACTTCTAGCTAGCCCTTAGTATAACCCTCTAGTTTTCCATACATTTTAGACGCAATCTTTCAAGATGTTAATTTTTGCCCGACTGAAAGAAGGGCTATGTTTATCGCGCGTATCTTGTATGTTTGCAAATTTCTTAATTCCCACGTACCTATCTTTCAAAGGGCTGGATGGAATTTGTCGATTTTGATGAATTAAGATATCGTTAGATTTGTCTCAATCACCCGAGTGTCCTTAGATAGTATAATTGTATTACATAATGGATTTTTTATCCGTAGATTTTTGCAGTCGGGTTTTTTAAATGATAACATTAAAGTTATCATCAAATATGCTAGAACTCCGTCCCGTATATAGCCTATAACTCTCAGGAATCACGTCCATATATCCAACGATGAAAGATTTTTTGGAATCTATTTAGTAATTTCTGAGATTAGCGGATTCAAACAAATACCTCTTCAGCTTTTATAATATCAATTCAATTCAATCATTTATTTATCAATTTGGTACATGGGTACACTTTTGAACGTCAAATTACAGATATATAAGGATACACAATGTCAGATAAAACAACAAAAATTAAATGCAAACAAAACAGTAACAAATTATGAATACGGTGAAAATAAAATAAAATCTGAGATTAAATCAAAACTGAATAAAATTGTTACAATTCATTCAAATTTTCCAATGTCAAGTGTTTCCACGCCTTATTGTCCCCTAAAAAATCTTGTACTTTATAGTATGCTTTTTTAGTCAAAACTTTTTTGACTGCCAACTTAAAAGATTTGTCACTAAGACTAGTTAGGCAATCAGGTAACATATTATAAAACTGAATACAATTGCATCTGAATGATTTCTGAATTTTTGAGAGGCGTGTTCTGGGAACAATATACTTTAATTTATCTCTCGTATTATAATTGTGCGTATCACATTTCCTAGTAAAGCTATTACAATGCTTTCTGGCATACATTATGTTGTGGTAAATATAAAGACTTGGCATTGTTAAGATATTGATTGTTTTAAACAATTCTCTCAGGGATTCCCTGGGCCTCAACTTGTAAATGTACCTGATGGCTCGTTTTTGCAATACAAAAATAGATTTAAGAGCATCTGCAGCATTTCCCCACAGTAAGATTCCGTATGCCATTATAGAATGGAAATAGCTGAAGTACACCGTTTTTGCTGTAGCAACATCAGTCAGTTCTCTTATTTTACGGACTGCATATGCCGCTGAGCTTAGTTTCCCCGCTAGCTCTTTAATATGCTCTCCCCATTGCAACTTGGCATCCAGTTTCAGGCCTAAAAATTTTGTTGCATTGGTGAAACGTAACTCCTCATTATCAATAATTACTGGATTTAAATAATTGTTTCTAGCTAGTGAAAACTTGACACAATTTGTCTTTTTCGAGTTTAATGCTAAACTATTTACACTAAACCAGGTCAGTGCCTTGTCCAGTGCAAAGCCTATGTCATCAGTATCAGTCGACTTCCTTTCAATATCAAACAGTAATGACGTGTCATCAGCGAACAACACAACTTTAGAAAAATTTTGCATAAGAAAAGGGAGGTCATTGATATAAACCAAAAACAAAAAAGGACCCAAAATTGAGCCCTGGGGAACTCCCACATCCACACGCAGGGAGTCAGATAATACACCCTCTATGTCTACACTCATCGTTCTTTCGGAGAGGTAAGATGTCAGAATTTTCAATGCTAGATTTCGGACTCCGTAATGAGATAATTTGGACAGCAAAATATCGTGATTGACACAGTCAAAAGCCTTTGACAAATCGCAAAAAATACCAATAGCGTCTTTAGAATTTTCCCAAGCGTCATAAATACTACCAACGAACTTTGCAATGGCATCCGTTGTGGAACAACCCTTCGAAAAGCCAAACTGACCGTGAAAAAATAACCCATTACGACAAAAATAAGCATTTAGCTGATCTAAAACAATTTTCTCAAAAATTTTACTAAGTGCAGGCAAGATAGATATCGGCCTATAATTACCAGGTAGTTTTGTGTTACCAGTTTTGTGAAGCGGAATGACCTTGCTATATTTCATAAGATTAGGAAATACACCACTCGTTATACACTCATTAAAGATTTGGGAGAGGTGAAGTGCCAAATCAGATACAATATTTTTCATAAATTTTACGGACATACCCCATACATCTTCCGCATTTTTTAATTTTAATGACTTGAATGTTTTTATAATAATATTTGGTGTCACTTCGTGAAAACTGAAGTCTACAGTGGAGGCAGGTACGTTTTCGGCTAGTAACCGATTTGCTTGTTTAGGACATGAAATCAGTTTCTTTGTAGTTTCTTTTGGGACCTCATTGAAATACTTAGCAAATGTATTTGCAACTTTCTGTTTATTGTCACTAAGTACATCGTTGCAATAAATTTCCATTTTTGGCTGCGCTTTTTCTGATTTATTAGTTTCAGATTTGATGATAGACCATGTAGTTTTAATTTTATTGTTAGATTTTATGAGCTTGTTTCTAATGTGTATTGATTTAGCATTCCGGCAAACAGATTTGAATATTTTACTGAATTGGCGAACGTGATTTTGAAAAGGCTCATCTTGTCTAAATGCCCTTTCACTATAAAGTTCAAACAGTTTTTCCCTAGATTTGTATATACCTGGGGTAGCCCATTCATTAAATTTTATTTTATTAGAATATAACCTCTCTTTTAAAGGAAAAACTTTATCAAAGTTATCTTTCAAAACGTTGAAAAAATTGTTGTAAGCTGTGTTTGGGTCATTAGGTCCCGAACTAATATTAGATACACACAAATCATTTACTATTTTCAATCTATATACATTTAGCGTCTTTTTGTTTATATTTCTAGTATTTATTAGTTTGTAATCCATTACTTTATTATGAATAAAAGGAATTCTAATTAACTGACCCGTGTGATCCGAAGTCAATTTGTTTATAACGGCTTTGTCAAGTAACTTACAACCACAGAACACATTGTCAATGCAAGTTCTTGAGGAGCCTTGTATGCGAGTTGGTTCATAAAAAACATTTTTTAGGTCAAAACTTTTAAATAAGTTGACCAATTCTCTTTCCTCTCTTGAACTTTTTAGTAAATTAATGTTAAAATCACCTACAACTATCAAATCCTTTGACTTCCTGCTCAATCGACTCATAGCATCTTCCAAAACAGAAAGAAACTGCTCAAATCTTGAACTAGAAGAGGGTCTGTATACATTCAGTATTGTATAGTTTATAATCTCAATGCAAGACAGTTCAATATGCCGCTCCACACTAAGCTTAACAATATCATCTCTACTCTTGAAATCCAAATTTTTCCTAACAATAATTAGGGATCCCCCTCCGGTGGTAGTCAGTCTGGAGAAGTAACTCCCAACCGTTTGATCTGTGAAACCAACTTTTAACTCAAAATCCTTGATCCAGCATTCCGTCAAACACAAAATGTCAACACTATCACTTTCCATAAAAAGGTTTATCTCTAACTCCTTTGTTCTACAACTTTGAATATTTTGGTGCACTAACGTAACGCTCGGTGCGGATGCGTTGGGAATAAAAAATTATCGATATTGTTCGATGATGACAGATCATGTGGTATGTGAATTGTACCATCAAAGGAGTCTGACACTATACTACAGTCAACACCATGAGTCGTTATAACATCTATAACAGTAGAAGTCGTTCCAATAGGTGAGTCAAAGTTATAAACTAGGATATCACACAATGTGACAATACATTTCTTATTCACTAATGAGTTAGATATATCAAAGTCTGTCAAGTTATTTGAATCAATGATTTGAATATTTTTGCTATGACAAGTGCCATTATAGATGTCAAGATTGATTCTATACAATATATTATTATATTTTAAATTATTGCCATATGGTATTGTAAACAATATGAATTTATGCGATTTGGCGATTTTGTTTACTAGTTCTAAAGATTCACTTGTTTCTTTACTGTTTCTCCTCTGTTTTTCAGTTGCAATTAATACGTACGTTGATGGTGTCGGGTTTTTGTTACTATCCCTAAACATGCATTTTAATAAGTTACAATATGATGAGCCAGGACTGCAATAGTTTGTGATTTGCTTAGGGATATGATGAGAGAGACGAATTCCCAGACCAACACCACATTTGTCCGAGTAGATGTAGAAGGGGTTGTTCTCCTGAGGTGAAGGTTGTTTAGGTAAGTCACAAAATGTCTGAGAATTCCTCTCATCCTCCAAATCACAAATGCTTGTGGTGATACCTGTTTCCAAAAAAGTGGAAGTATTACATTCTGTAATCTCTTCTTTCTTGTCCATAAAATTTTGAATTTGAGTGATTTGTTCTTCAATTAAATGTATTGTATTTATTGTCCTATTTTTCTGCTCCAAGCTAGTGCGATAGTTATTAATCAGTTCTATCAGTTTTCTGTTCTCTTCCATTTGTAGCTGAATAAATGTATTCCTCTTTTCAAGTTCTTCTGTAACTAAGGCATTTTCTTTTACTAACGTTTCATTTTCAAAACAAGCACATTCAATATTTATCTTTGGCATTTTTTCGGAGTTTTTTAGTTTCTTGCTTGCATTTCCGTTCACAATTTTAGTAAAATTTCTGTATGATACCATTTTTCTTTGATTAAAACTCTGCTGTACTCTTTTTGAATGTATCGCTTTATTTATTTTTAGATTCGGCTGGTTTCTATACATCAAATTATTAGCAGAACTGGCCAATAATTTGCTATACTTTGATTGTAGCTCATTAAAATTACTTGTCATTAATTTAAGTTGCTTATAAATAGGATCGATAGTCTCTGAAACTTCAGCCTCGTAATCTACTTTTTCTTTTTGTAGCGCAGATATTTTTTCCTCGAGCACGTTTTGGTCCTCAAGTAAAGCCGAAATGTTTTTTTCGCAATCCGTCAGTTTTTTCCTAAGATTATTATTTTCAACGCAAATAGCTTCGAATTCTGCCATATTATTCTCATGTTCAATCGAAAACTGCTTAATTAATCCATCTTTTTTCATTATATCTTTTTTCAATTCTTCGATTGTTTTTTCATATTGCTTTATAAGCTCCTTTGAATCCAAGTTCACAAATTTCATATCAAGGTTATCTCCGTGCAAAGCCTTTCTTCTTTGACGAGTAGTCATAATGCAGTTAGGTATATGATAAATTATTCAAAAATTAAATTTAGGTAATGTTGTTGGACAATTTTATAATTTAATCAGTAATTTATTGATGTCAAACTATTATACTGACAAAATGATCAGTCTGTCAAGCACGTATATTTTTAGTCTGTTTCCGCTCGCTTTGCACTTTCAGTTGTCAAAGTCATCTCTGTCAAAGTTACACTGACGTGAGACGTGACTCACATTTCACTTTCATGGTTTAGAAGTTTAGAATAAATGAAGGCAGTTAAAAAAACAAACAAAACGGATGTGCCAAGTTAATGTGGTGATTGGTGATTGTTTACAGTGTTTTAGCCAAAAATTGCAAAATTAAATCCGTTACAATGGATCAGCAAAACCGATTTTACGTTAAAAACAACGATACGTGTTTATGTAGTGTTAAAAATACCTCTGTGGTGTCTCTTCAAGATGGATAGTTCCTTCAATTGGGTTCTGGTACTGTGTTAATTCCTTTTAACACTTTTTTTCTGTTTATTTGCTACACTGAATCACACAACACACCACTCTCAGCTGTGTCCAACCGGAAGTCCGTGTAGTGTAATATTAGTATAGAAGTGAAGATGAGTTGCTCATATTTGCTAGCTTTCTTTATTTAACAAATCCTAATCACTTAGGTCACACAGCGAGCTATGCTCGGAGTCTCTTTGCGTCACAGAATCCGTAATGAGGATATTCGCAAAAGAACGAAAGTAGCCGACATAGCTCGAAAAGTAGCTAAGCTGAAGTGGCAATGGGCAGGCCACATTGCTCGCATAACTGACAACCGATGGGGAAGAAAGGTTCTCGAGTGGCGACCACGAACCGAAATACACAGTGTTGGACGGCCTCCCACTAGATGGACAAATGACCTCACAAAAGTCGCTGGAAACCGCTGGTTGCAGGTTGCAAGGGACCGTTCGTTGTGGAAATCTAGGGTGGAGGGCTATGTTCAATAGTGGACGTCTTGCGGCTGATGATGATGATGAATCACTAGGGTATTAGGATCTATCAGGCCACTGTTAGGCAATTACAGCGTTTATTTTGAAGGCTGGCGACCGACCAATGACGGTTCCATCTACCTTATTGGATTCTTTGTTTATAGCCAAAATTAGTCGACGTCTTCCCAAAGGAAAATCGTTAAGTGCTATACATTAAATGAAATAACCATTTACACTTTGGGCCATTGATGTATAGGCATTCAACG
The DNA here is from genome assembly GCA_963693475.1 of Ectropis crepuscularia. Lineage (NCBI taxonomy): Eukaryota > Metazoa > Arthropoda > Insecta > Lepidoptera > Geometridae > Ectropis > Ectropis crepuscularia. The sequence goes on from OY856341.1 coordinate 3,548,513, forward strand.
CTATTGGAGAAGGGGAAATTGAGTTTTGTTTCTACTCTAGTAATATGCTTTCCTCAATGCTTTTATGTTTAGCTTAATAACTTCTGATGTAAATGAATAAAGCTGTGTTATTGAAGAAAATACGTACAATATCATCTTTTCGAATCTTTGTATAGATAGTGCAATCCACGAAGACGCGCACCACCAATTTTCGTTTCCACCAATCGCGTTTGCTCCGAGCGTCAGTCGCGAACCATTCACCAGTCATTGTAGTGTGCGTGTGCATTCATAGGTAATTAGTGTATACCGATAACACTCAACATTGACGGAAGCTTGCACATCATCAACATCAACAGCCCATTAAACGTTCCCACTCCTGGGACTCGGGGCCTTCTCTCGCAAGGATAGAGTTTAGGCCATAATCCACCACGCTGGCCCAGTGCGGGTTGGCGGATGTACGGGTTGGCGGATGACTTGCTTGAAGCTTGCAAACATATACTATAAACGGTTAGGAGGAATAGTGGGGTGCGTCTTCGTGGATTGCACTGTCTGTATGAACATTGTGATATCGAGAAGTATAAGACATGATGATCCATGTTTTAAGAAATAAAACCTGACGAAATAAAATGGACAATTTTGTGCATAGGAACTCATCAATTTTTTTTCTGCACCTACTGACCTAACTGAAGTGAACTGAAACCGACTGAACTGTCGATTGTCAGAAACGTACACGACTCATAATGCAAACAACATTATGAGTCGTGTACGTATAAAATATGTTAAATTATATTATTACAATATTTTCTTTAACATATCACAAGACAACGTCTGTCGTTGAATGGTGAAACGAGTATTCGGTGTTTTGATACAGTTTCCTGCACTATTTTCTCAGGGAGCGTTTACACAAATAAATTTTGACTTTGTACTTATTTGGACAAATTATATTGTACATTTCAGATAAGTGACAGTCAAGTTTTCAAGTTACACAAGTAGAGCGTGGCTGTCATGAGGTATATAATTATCTAAAGGCTTAGGATAGTAGGTATATACGATGTAATTTATGTTGGAACTCCTGAATACATAAATATCTTTCAGGTCTTGAAACTGCCTAAAATATATTCGCATAAACTATAAATAATTTATTCTCCTTGTGCTTGTGGTTCAATTGAAAATTGTGGTTGAGATGGATTTACTAGCTATCGCTGTATTGCATACAAGGGCCTAAATTGGCAAGCACTGCATTAAAACTAATGAATGATTTAACAGTAATAACATTTCAAACAGAATAACTAAAGTACATACCTATCCTGTTATTTATAATAAAGTAGTGATGCCTCGCGGTTTTATCCGCGTAGTTCCCGTTCTCATTGTTTTCCGAGTTAAAAAAGCCTAAATTTAATTCCATACTGTAATCTATCTGTGTCCCAAATTTCAAAACCATCTAGACTTTGCGAAGTGAAGGAGCATTTGGGTTATTTTCATAGGATAAATAGACTACACGCCCGTGAACAAAATGGATGGGTCATATGAACTACTAGGAGACCTATCTAGGATGATAGAATGGTATACAGTAATAAGATTCAGCACTATGCCGTCACTTGTAAGCTACCCAACTGAGTGCAGTTGAACAGGGGGGCGGTTGCAACCCTGGATCATTTCTCCTTATCGCATGAGTTTTGCACGGCATTACGAAATAATAGATTAGAAGAGGTATTGAAACTGTATCGAACCAATGCCGTACATAATCAAATAACCAAATTTACTCTGTAAATCGTCGGGAAATCATGAATTTTTCCGACAAACTAATTTTTTTTTTTAATACCTCTTCTAATTTATTATTCCGCAACGCCGTACAAAAATCATGCGACAATTCGAAATGATCGAGGGTTGCAAGCCTCTTCTTCAACTGCACTCAGTTGGACAGCTTACAAGTGATGGCATAGTGCTGATTCTAATTACTTTATACCCTTCTATCATCCTCCATAGGTATCCTGGTAGTTTATTTGACCCACAGAACATATCTGTTCTGTGATTTGACCCATACATTTTGTTCACGGGCCTGTAGTCGAAAACAACTGTGAATGAGAAGTCAAGTGACGTCACGAAAACGTCAGATTTCACAACCGTTAGACTGTAGGTTCAAATCCGGACTGCCCCTCTGAATACTTCCCAAGTGCAGATGTACAGGTGTGTCGTCATCACTGGTATTAACGGTCAAGGAAAATATCTAAGAAAGTGATAGATAGATAGATTAACTCTTTATTGCACTTAATTTAAAAATAAACAAAAGTCACTTAAAACAAAACAAAATAAAGGAGCAATTGGCGACCTTATCACTAAAGTGTTTCAAGGAAGACACATTTCGAGAAAATGCGGCATCTGCGGACTCTTACTTGGCCAGCATGGTGGTGACTCCACTACTCCTCCTATTTTCATGTGAAATAAAACTCTTGAGTCCCAAATGTGGGAACATAGCGAGGGCTAATTATGCGGACAGCCCTGACAGCATAAAACAATATTTAGTCACAAGATTAAATTTAAACTTGGTTATATTTCAGACTCAAGTTTACTCGCTCAAGAATGGGCTTAAGGTTTCGTTCAACAGGTAACTTAATCTACTCCTTTGTGATTTAATTTAGAACCAAAATCTTTAAGCCCTTGTTCCGAGCCAGTTAACCAGATTTAAATTAAGCCGAAGACAAATGGAAATCCAATGATTATCTTTTCTTTTTAATCCAATTAAGCGGGTAATGACAGGGCAATCTCGCACACTTTCCCGACCTCCTTGAAAATTCTTTTTGGGCACGAAACTCGATCTCAGGCTCGTTACAACTTAGATAAAAACTCTTGCTTGGCGCAAATAATCGCTAATCGCCGGACAAAACCTGAATTATATACATAGGTTCAATTTTGTCTCTTTGTTGTCTAAGTTGTCTTTCTTTTTAAGTTTTTGATTTATCTAAGCCTTAAGAAAAAAAAATACTGTGAAAAGCTAGTGTAAGCTAGGAGTTAACTTAAGTACTTAAATATTACATCTATTCTCAAAAAAATGATTAATCTACTTGTATATAGCCCAAAGGGGCAATTCCAGCATTCTGGGTACCCACCCTGCCGCGCTGTGGCGATCTCAACGGCTTGTTTGATTTATAACAATAAATTTGTATATTTTTTGGTATTAATTTGCTTTTTATATATATTTTTAAATACTGTATACAGTTATGATTTAATTTCGTTAGTTTAGTAAACGTTATTTACGTTTTTTTTTTTTAAAAGCTTTCTTCGGCCCAGAACCGCCATATTACGGCCTTTTATGGCCATCTGGAAGTCGTAGTCTCCAGTGGAACTCGGTGGCGCGGTCAACGTTCTTAATTCAAGACGACATATCGCGTTATCCTCGATATCGTTGGCGTAAAGGATAAAGATCCCAGTGAGCCGAGACAAAGGCACGGCTACGTGCGGGACACTTTCGTATAGCTTCAGCTTGGGCAAGGTCTTAATTAATGGCGATTGCTGACTCGTATATTAGTCCTAAATCCTGATTTTTAGGGTGCAGGACCCTGTGCTTTCTTGTAGGCTGCTAAAATGTTCTTTGTCTTCATGAGTATGAGCTAAAATGTTCGGGAGAGTGCATGATAATTATGCTATCACCCATGTACCGTCTTCGTTTCAGGGACCATAAAGGTGAGGCTGAAGAATATATTCCGGAGTAGGTATATCTAAAACCCCAGATTTTAGAAGGTTGCACCCCGGTTGCACCTCTGAGTAATTTTCCCAAGTAAGAATATTCTTACGGGTACAAATTTGTCATCATCACGAGCTTTAAAGGGGAAAGAGAACAAAACTGGCATCTTCCAAGAAACGAATCTTTCGAGGGCATGCTTCTTCTGCCAACTCGTACTTAGCCAGCGTGGTGACTTGGATATTTCTAGACTAAGCCCGTAATCTTCCAAAGGCCTTCTGTCTGCTGATGAATTCTAAGCCACGAGGACATATTGGGAATTTGGTGGTTGTAAACAAACGCTACACGTGTTTGTGTTTCGTGGTGTAGAATGTAGAAAGTATGACTATTTTTGTAGGACTGTACTATAAATTTTTTTGTAAGCCAAAGCTTTCTAATTATTATAGCACTGTAAAACTAACTTTGAGGCTTTTTAGGTTGTAAAAATAATTATCAAACAAAGTTATATTTATTTCGCTAATGGTGTAGCAATGTTTCGTTTTGTTAGATTTTGATGAACATTTATTTGTGTCAATGTTAATAATTTGACATTTATTTTTACCTATCACTTGTATTTGAAATTCCTACAACGCAATATAAGCTGTCGCTTTACACAAATCCAGAGTTGAGTACAACATATTATACTAAAATAGTGATTGTATTTTATGTTATTTATTGAATAAAGCGATTTCATATCAATAAATAAAGTCACAATTTAAAATGTCAACAAAAATAGACGTCCACAAAGTCATATCAACTAGAATAACCCGCCTCGAACCGTTCCTGGTGCAAATGTGCATAAAAGCTGGCCGCATTGCCTCGCTGAATAGCGATGGCACTCCTCTGCCTCAGAAACGATCCGGAGCGGGAGTCACCTCACCTTGGTTACGTAGACGATGCCCAATTTCGCGAACTAAAGCCTTCGCATCGGCTCCTCAACTGCCCATAGTCTCCACGGCTACTGGAACAAAAAAGTACTGCGGTTCCATTGCCGCGTACTTCTGCCGTTTTTTACTAGCGCCGCTGCTGCCGGAGTATGAACGGTGCGGCCCAGGTGCGACAGTGCTGACACACGTAGCATCCCACACCAAGCACTTGCCCTGCCTCCATGGTATTTTATTTAAATGAGATGAATATATGAAAACGAGACTTGCTGACCCCGCAAGCATTGTTTTGCCATATATAAAACTAGAACTAGATTAAAAAATCGTTTGAAAAATGAAAGGGGCGGGAGGGACTTTAGAACAAATCCACCAAACTCAAATACGCAATACAATTTCATAAAAATGTCCAGAACGAACACAAAATTACAATACGAGTTTTTAAGTTAAATAATATAATATTAAACAAATGGCTAAACACGCAAAACTTTAATATACCAAAAGTAAATAGGTATCAATCTAGACAACTTGTTCCTCGGACCTTGTCTACTTAATATTATTACTTGGGAAAGCAAGGTCAAGCGTTAGCTAATTCGACATTAAAATATATAAGTTGTGAAATACATTTTTGGATATTTAGGTGCTACCTTTAATAAGTTAGACTGGCGAAATGTGCTTGGTGGTAAGAAATACAGTTTGTAACAATAGCACAATACCACGCAGTCATTTCAACTTGAAATTTTAAATTCACTACCTAACACTGGACAGTGTAAGCTGATTATTCGGAAAAATAAAATTATTATCTTTGTTTCTGTAATCTCTCTGAAAATATTTTCCTTCAAACCGCAATACAATAACGTTTGCATACTGATACTTAACGGTATTGTAATTGGCCTGGACTGGCAACGTAGTAGTATTGCTACTACGTCCCCACCTCTTTTTCTCACATCTCTCATTCCATCCTACGGTTGCCTGGAAGAGATCGCTTTTAGTGATATGGTTGCCAATTGGTACTTTATTCTGATTATTATATTTAAATTATAAGTAACTTTTGTTCATTTTTTTTATGAAGCGCAATAAAGAGTTAATCTATCTATCTATCTATGTTAGTTCAATATGTATCTCAATTAAATTTAAAATCGTTGTAATAGAACAACGCATTGGGTACTTTTTGGAGGATTAGGAACTTACGCAATAAGCTTATATATTTATATCCACGCTATAGCAACCTAATATCTGATACGGGTGATATAGGGAGGCAATGAAATTTAATTTCTGACCTATTTCATTGTAACGCTGAAATAAATGACGTCAAAAGACTTCTGACTGCTTTACAAAATTTTCTTCTGTCACTCGAGGGCAGAGGTTAGGAAATTCTGTTTAGTTGTCCAGTGTCCACTGTCATAATACATGGAATTTCAAACCTTTGACGTTAGTGTTTTTAAAGGGAAGTCATTACTTTCAAACATTTTAGCTACTATTAACGTGCTTAACTTATTTTCTTTATAAAATACAAGTGATTAAGATTATTTAATTCGTAAATACTACTTAATACAGTTTTACCTGCATAGATTTCCATGATTTTTTTCCTGATGAAAAGTTTCCTATGAATTATTTTATCTGCGTTGCAAATTTCAACCTGATCTCTTCCGCCGTTGAGACCAGATTGAGCAACAAACTTTTGCAGTTAAAATATTAGAAGGATAAAATCACACCACACTTTGCTAAAGTTTATAGTTTTTTAATAATAATGTCTTTACATTTGAACTAAAATATGTGCACAATATTGAAAAGTCTTCTTTCATGACTCAGCTTACAGAAAAGTGAAAGCAATCTAAGTTTAATCAAAAGTAATTTAAATGGAGATATTAGAAATAAAATACTTAAAACAGTTTCAGAACAGTAAATTGCGTACTATAAAAGATATTTAATGCTGTTCGCTTTACATTGTTATAGAAAACTATCACAATTTTGCTATTTCGTTAATATAGATAACAATTTATTTTAAGCTGTTTTTATTATTTTATGTATTGAAATAGTAGCATCCCGTGTTTTCAAATGCGTTCCGAATCCCATATTTTTCCCAAATTAAAGTAACGTATGTGCTATTTCTATCGATGTACCAAACAACATATAAATAACCCATCAATGTACCTCATCCAGATACCATTTAGGTATAAGTTTTTTTCTTTATTGAATGCTTCTCAGTACCTACAACTTGCTATATAATTCTTTAAAATTTAATTGATTAAATTGTAATGGTTATATACCTATATCTATTTAATTAACTTTAATTGTGTAATTGTTCTATTTAATAAACTAATATTGTTTTCATAAAAACAATATACCTAATAGAAACAAATGCGATTATTTTTATAGCCTTAATCATAACTTTCGGTTATACTCGCATTGTTTTTTTAACTGAGTATTCCCAGTTCATGGGAGTGGGAATTAACATAATTACATGCATAACACTAGCATATGACAAAGATAAGAGACGTACACAAAAATAGGTATTCTTAGACTTCTATGAAAAAATAATTCTGTATTATAATGACTTAATGAATGAATGGATGCTTATTAAACAGATCACAGATGCAAGCGAAAGAATAAAATAAAAACTTGAAATAATTTAACAGCAAAACTAAAAGATTTCATTAGCTAAAACAGTTAAGAATGTTAACACCACTGGTTGGCGTTTAAACATTTCTGTTTCGTGTGGAAATTTCACAAAATCAATTAAAAAAGTTTGCGTCTATAACTCGATTGTGAAAAATGTTTTTCCAGAACTTTCCGCTTTGTTCGAAACTCGGAATAAATGTTTATGAATCGGCAGGGAATGGCGGCAACTTCACTAATAAAGCTTTGAATACTAACATTGCTGGATGTTCATTTGTTTGTGTTCATTTGCCTGGAATTTTCGCACAAAAAATAAGAATAGATACAATTTCGAAAAAAGTGATAACCTTCCAATAGCGAAAAGAGTTAACCTTACAATTAAATGTCTTCACACAAAATCCATAGATACCAGATACTGGACACATATTTCTATTCTTCACATAAATATTTGTCCTAGGGAATCCAACCCATGGCCACTGGCTAATATATTTTTCACCGTGAATTAATGCTGAAGCGACACCATGAGGATTAGATATCCCTTCCCTTAATTAATACTAATACCTGTAGTGAAAAATCGTGTCAACTTTAAACATTTTTTTATTAGTAAAAGGGCCTATGTTGTTTGTTGGCTTGAGATGGCGTTCACATACTACTTCTTATCAAATTTTAGGCCAGTGCAGAAGATGCAAGGCTCTAAACTTAACACTTCTTCCTTAAGTCTGTGATACTAATTTTCCTTTGAACTGGTGGATCTTCTAAGCGTCGACCGTAGTCGTAGATGGCACTTAACTCCGGTAACCTAGCTTTATGATGTCTATATACTCATACAGCTAGATAACCAAAGATAACTAACCAATCTACTAATGTCTTCTTTTTTCTAAATAGGCCTTCTTCTTCCATCGCAGATTTTGTCCGGCCGATACATCTTCTTTTTTCGTATCCTAAAGTTTCTTCTATTTTCCAATTTTCTGTTTTTTCTTCTTATTCTTAATCAATTTCTTCTAAACGACACCGGTTTTTCGTATTTATCTCCTTTATCCTGGAATGTAATAAAACAATATCAGGAAATAATTCAGTCCATATTTTCAATAGTAATCTGTCTGTAGCGTTGATTCGCAATTCGCAACAGAATATCGTTATAAAAACACTGCGACAAAAACTGTACTTTTTGCGGCCATTGTCGAAAAAATTGAAAAAAGAATACGTCATTGCTACACAAAAAGGTTTACGAGACAAAAAGGTTTAACAGCGAGCCCACCGCGGTCGTCACCGCGCTGAGGCACAAATGACTTGAGCAAAGATATTTGATAGCAACAGCTTCTCGGAACTGTTTGTTTAGGTAAATACATCTACCATGCGAAATAACCAACACATTATGAACTCTCACGTCCTTCTCAAGTCAAACAGCTAATTTTAAATGCAAAGTCTCAGGTTAGATTGGTTGAGCATGTGACCATGGCAGCAAAGTAAAGGAAATAGCGGCCTAGAAACTGTTGTCTGTCATTGGAGAATTTTCCTTCCTTTGTACGCAATTTTCCGATTAACTGTTAAAATATAAACGACTGAGATTACCTTGGCGATGTTGCAAGCATTTGTGATGAGGTAAACGTCTTTTTTGCTTAATAACATCATTTTAGCATATTTTATTTAGAATTTCAATTATCATTGATTGTTTCAATGATATATACTTTGATAAACTTCTCTGGCACTTTACAAATTCAGAACAAAGTTAAAATAAAACTAAATACTATCTTTTATTCGTAGGTAAAACCGTCTTCCAGGCAACCGTGGGAAGAGTTATATTGTAAAAAGACTCGAGAGCCTAATTTAGGTAATTAAGCATTGAGCAATGTCACAAATATGTAACAATTGTGGCAATTTTCAAACAAATGTATTGAAAAGCTGTCGAAGTTTTATCACAAGTATAAATATAGTAGAAATATTGAAAACACGGCGTTAGGGAAAAAGAAGAAAACTGGCATTTACATGCCGTTAACAGGGACTTCGTATGCTCGTACTTCTCAAACAGTGTGCACGAAACACCTCTAGTACAGACATATTTAATTAAATTTCATTTAGACACACGGTAGTGCGGCAAGCCAAGTTTTAATCTGTCAATTGTTGACATTTTATAAAATAACAATTTTAAGCAATATGTTTTTAACAGATGTTTACGGAAGACCGCTACGCAGTTTGATGTCTCTTTACACAAAGCTTTAACTCTTCCAAGTCAGAGACCTCGTCCCACATAGCTTCCTCGGAAACGCCCCGATTTCAGGTAAAAAGCGTATCGTGGTCATGGTGACATAACGCCGTTGAAAAAGGTACAAGTCTTCGATCACGAGCGAGGGCTGTGACGAGGCATCGACCAGCGACGGCCTTGCAGCCTTACCCTCGTTACGCTGTTTGTAGAGACAATAATGGCGCCTCGTGCTATTTTTACGTTAGACAAAATGGCGAGGTAGCGAGGAACTGGCGGGTAAACAAATTGCGGAAATTTCGTGTTTCCGTAATTAACTTTACCTGTGATGTTAACTCCCTAATACAAGGTTGCACAGATTACATCTAAGGTACAGACTATCTAAACAATAACGTTGTTTTTCGGAGTAAAATAATACTATTTAATATCACCTTAATATCTAGTACCTATCATTGGTGACGGAATAATATATTATACCCGTATGCGACGGGTCACAATTTTGACTCAGTTTCAAACATCTTGTTCATGAATAAACAATGTACTCAACAACCACCCTAGTTTAAAACAACATAAAGCGTTATATTTAAAAAAAACTTCGTGACGCAAACTTACTGCAATACATTTTTGTTATGTATAACCGTAAGCCATTTTCACTATTTAGTTATTTACAAAATAATTTAACATATTTGAACAATGAGTTAATTGAAATCAGATTGCAATGAACGTAAAGATCACATTTGTAGAAATATATATTTAGCACATGCATAGAAAGGTCTCATATAGTCCAGGAATGAAGCTTTTGCTCTGTATCAGACGTCAGTAGATGTAAAGTACCTTAAAAAGTCTCGCCGAGATTTACTAATGGCGTTAATTCAATACTAGGACTACACATAATACATACTTAATTTTCTATTGTAATAATAATGTAATCTATAGCTGGATTCTACCTAAATATATTATACCAATAACAACAGAGATCCACAAGTATTATTAGCTACAAGATATTTACTGTGAGTGCAGCGGGTCTCCGATATTTCGGTCAGTTTCACGCACTATAAACTCTGCGTACAGTGAACAATAATTATGATAGCACAAACCAAAATCAGGCAGAGAAAAGCCATCATCGTCAGAATGTAATACTTGCAAATACTTATTGAGTGAATATATTTTAAGATACTAGATATTAGATGCGCGATACTAGATATAATGGATATTAAAAAAAAAATGAAAGATACGTTTTTATTGTATAGATACCTAAATAGCGTGTCTCGCCTCGGTCCCAATGAACCTGTTGATCTGTGAGGGACCGAGCCGCCAAGAGCCAGGACGTTACGCATTTCGTCCTTCGCCGCGCGTGGGGAGGATGCTAAACGCCATTATAACTCGTCACTGCAGTCGTGACACCAGTAAGGACTATTTAGTAAGAGTGAGTGTTATTTGGGGAACTCGTTGCTTTAAGGTTTGTTTAATTATGGTGTTGTGTGAAAACTATGGGAGCTGGCTAGCTGATATGAAACTTTTGTAGTTATTATGTGTAAATACATACTTATTATGCATAAAAACAGCCAAAATAAATGTTTGTATTCATCACACTTCACACATTTGCACTGGGTGGGAAGAAGTACACAAGTACTTAATATTAGAAAAACACAGAAACGACAGTTTAATTTTTTTTCAATTTAAATGTGATTAGTTTTCTACATTTTGATAGGTGCGGTTCTGGCGTTTAAAAAAAATGGTGTTGCCTATAGATAAAAATGTCCATAGGCATACTTACAATCAAGTATGAAGTTTATTCAAATATGAGTTTTGCAAATTCGCTTTAAAATATCTTTGTAAAAGATCACTTTTCAATTTAAAAAAAAAATGAGTTTTTTTATCTTTTTGGCGGTTATGAATCGCGATCAAGTATTACTTTAACATTACGACTACGAGTGCTGTAGTGTCCACGCCGTGCGTATGGCAGTATTGTGCTTGAATTCGATAGCGTGCAGAGCTACATTTGTATTCATACGCGTGTCGAGTAGTATGCGCGCGTTTTTTGTCGTCCCTCGCCGGAATCGCCTTGTAGGGACGTGATGTGAACTTTACAGAGTTTGACTCATGCCTTTCAACACATATCCCACGTTATACCTACTCGAGTTAAATATAAATCTGCATTTAACGCAAAATTACATTCTAGATGTTGTGTTGTGTTTGTTCAATTTAAAATTAATTGACTGAATTATAGCATTCACGTGATCAGTTGCCGAAAACAGGTTCTTCATCATCATCAACAGCCCACCAAACGTTCCCACTGCTAGGACTCGGGGCCTTCTCTCGCAAGGAGAGAGTTAAGACCATAATCCACCACGCTGGCCCAGTGCGGGTTGGCGGATGACACATGACTTCGAAAGATTCTAGGTACATGTCGGTTTCGTCACGATGTTTACCTTCACCGTTTTAAGTTAGCGGCATTACGCACATGACTTCGAAAAGAGCATGGTGCGTGTGGGGTTTGAACCCGGGGGCTCCGGATCGGCAGCCACCGTTCTCCCGACTAGACCAGCCGTAACTTTTAGCCGAAACCAGCTTGGGTGTTGTATAATAATTTGAGTAACATGATTTTGATATTAGTATAACAAATAATTGGACAGTCCGTAGATTTCGTACTAGTAACTATTATGGTGACTAGTACAAAATTTACAGACTAAATTAGATTGATTAGATTGTCCATAAGATCAAGTTGGTGATATGTCAGCCCACAGTATCGTAAGGAGGGGGTTCGATTTCCGTCCAGGTCAAATGTTTGTGTGATGGATCTTTAATCTGTGTTTTGCTGATTTTAGGTATTGACAGTACAATTTCCAATTAAATGCCTATTATATTTTATTCGTTCACAAAACATATTATAATTGTGTATTTAAAAAAAAACTTATTGGATTTGATACGTTTATAAAATTTAAACTGTCGAAACAAGAACCATGGAATGTGGATCTGAGAGCCAAGACGTAAAACTAAGATATTATCCGGTCATGCCACGGTCACCTGCGCTCGGGACAACATACATACGACTATATACTGGGTATACATACAAATATACCTAGACTCCGAAGCTAATGTTATTTAGAAAAGGTGAGACAATTTACTTCTTGATGAAGGACAAAATAAGTTTAAATAGAACAGGTGATATCTGAAGTTCGTTCGGTCTCAATTTAAGTAGAAAGCAAATTTTTAGACATTAAATGTTACAATGTAGTCGATACCATGAAAACCAGTGAAATGAAAAGATATTTAACTAATTTTCATACTCTTCAAATAATGTGTGTATTTTTTCAGTTGTAAAACGGTGTTCATTGCTAGAAAACTGAGCAATGGTTTTACTTACTAATTAAGCTTTGCAGATTACAAAATACTAATAAACTATATTCATTGAGTCATAATTGACTTTAACGATTAAAAAAACAATGTTTCTAAATTTAAAACTACGTTATATTAAGAGATTAACGACAGCCGCCCTCGAGCTCTACTGCCTACCGCTGCAAAATATGTCTTATCTTACTGAATTAAGTGAAATAGATATTTTGTTTAGAAACCACTGGTTGTGATATGAGCAAAACGCCAAAGCGTCGAAGCTATCAGAGAACAACGTCAATAAAGCCACGGATTTGGGGCGAGCATCTGTTCTGTATAATTTAACGCGAGCGAACCGGCCCCGCCATCTACGGCCACCAGTAATTGCTGTAGAAACTCTTGTAATGGCTTATTCAATCCTCGCCGACCGCCCCGACCAGTTTCAGCGACGCCTTTTGCGAAACCTAGCCCTCATTCACATCGCCCGGCTCACATTTAAGAGCTCTGTTCTAGCCGCCTAACTGTGCTATAGGATCTAAATCTAGCTCAAAGCTTTAGCCTGCGACAGATGCCAGCAGTATGAAACGACTCTGGTTATTTTATAGATTGAAAAACAGCTTCAATTTATAGCTGGCACATAGTAAATTACTGCAGCACGCTGTGTAATATTCGTTTCAGATACACAAATTCGAATTGCTGTTAAAATGTACGTTGTACGGGTGATTTAGTGGTTTGATATCGAAATTACTTCCCATTAGATATTTAGATGAGCGATATCTATGATTGTTGAAGAAATTAAGTAAAAATACACCGGTTAAGTAATTTATGATTAAGTTGCACTGTAATTCAATCATTGTTTGAATGTTTTTTTTATATAAACAGTTGTTGTACATATTTTCTTTAGTACAAAGCTACTGGATGAGCAAGATACGTTCCCATGCTTTTTTTAGGATGGATATTTAATTGAGTTAAAAAAGTTACATTTTTAAAATTCGCTGGTAATTCATTAAAATAACAGAGATCGGGACAAAGCAACAGTAGCTCTAGAGACCGTCCGATTAATAGGATAAAACGATTACCAGATTTTCCCGAAAGACACAAAGGGAGGCTTCGTTAGCTTTTCACTTGATTTTCCGTGACGCGGCCTCCGTTCGGAGGACCCGAGAGGTCTATCCTCGTGACTTCAAACGTCCCGCCGCGTAACCGGTGAAACCTCAAGTACTCTTTGATGTCCCCGATCCTGAAAGGAGAAATTTCAAATATGTACTTTGGAAAGCAAACAAATGAGAATAAATTGAGGAACAATTTGATTTCAAATATTATTTCAGATATCTAGTTAGACGAATCATTTGATACAAGATAAATGTAATATAAACTTTGGCATGGATTTACTCTCTCTCTCTCTCTCTTTTACTCTAACCTTTTCTGTAAAGTATTCTTAAAAATGTTACAATTTATTTTATGTAGTAAATGAGATTATTGAAAATAAATATATTATTTTTACTTCTGTTTATTAATTAAACACATAGAAATTATAATTATATTGCTAAACGCAGCTTTTTCTTGACTATTTACGTGGGATTTTTCACATTTTCTTAGGAAACTGATTCGTGGAAAAGTATTTGATAAAAGAACGTGAATATCGAAATCGCATTTATCACAAGAATCAAATTTTCTGTTTCAGCATCGAATTTATGTCCTGGATCGTGAAAATGCTTCGTAAAAACGATACAAAACATTCTACTAGTAGAGAGATTCAGGTTTTGTTTTTAGTTATGTGAATATTCTATTCTAGAGTGTTTTGATAAAAAGTCAGTATATATAAAATATATTTGTTTACATAAATAAACACCTACTTTTTATTTTATACTCCAAAATAGAAAATAATGCAGTTAAAAAACCCTAAATAAGCCTTATCACTAAAAACGATCTCTTCCACATTTGTAGTATAAAGTTTTAGTACCTGGGTGACCGAGCTTTGCTCGGTTTAAATACTAAATATACTTAGATACCTACAGATAAAAGACTCCAAGAGATAGATTTTCTTAAAAAAAACGAATTGGAAAAAAAAGAGAACCCGTCTGGATTCGAACCCGGAGCTACTAATTCGTGACCGCTATGAGCGCCCGACTTCCCGTCTGAGCTAATTATGCTGTCGCGTCATGCGGCGAAATTTACCTTCACATTCTAATGTCTAATGTGACAGTTTTTCATTGTCTAAAAACGCGCATAATATGCGTTTTTTTTAAATAAAACCTAGTTATATCGATTTATCGTCCCCGAAATCCCCTTCATACATAATTTCATGAAAATCCGTCGAGCCGTTTCCGAGATTCAGATTCTATATATATATACATATTTATATAGGTACAAGAATTGCTCGTTTAAAGGTATAAGATTCTATTTGACCATACTATTTATCTTTTGTGATGACACTGAACTTAGTAATGTGATCAATGACAGGTATAAAATACCCAATATGACAAATAACCTACACCGTTTACGTCATGAGCCAAATCTGTGCACGGATTTTGGTATGACGTCGGCGGCGCCCGCGCAGTGCGCAATGCAAAAGTAACAATGTGTTTTTTCCTTTTTACTTCGTTTCCAACTCTGACTCCAATAACACAGATTTTAACCGTTGCTTTTATTCACACTATATACACAAAAACATATTATACCCTGTTATTCCCATCTAGAAGTAAATAACATCGTTATTCACCATGTTGTAAGTGATAAAAAATCCGGCCCAAATAGCGATACCACAAATACATATCAGTAAGTAAAATGAGTTTTAATTGGAGAACACATTACCAAAGTGAACATTTCCAATGAAATTAAAAGGTCTTCTGATAACATATGATCGTAGATCGATCTAATTCTCGTATTTTTAATCGTATTCTAATTTTCTATCATTGTTTTTCAGAAAATTATTTGAAAATCAACATTTAAATCTACCTATCATCTTGCAAATCTCCCTTCGACCGTTACAAAGCTATAATCAGAAAAAATACCCGAGTTTATAAATGTACGTAACATAACTTTATCAAAACATTAACATTTCTGTTTCATAGTCTTATCACGGAATCGTTGAAAATGACGAAAACGCAATCACACTTTGTATGCTCCGGCGCGGTTTTCGTAGTAAACGAACCCAGGTGAATTATAATAATGTTTCGATTTATCTACACGTCTGTCTGAGTTCATTGCTCAAAATAGGCAAGTCAATTTATGTGGGAAAACTTTGTGACTGTTCACTGTAAGGTTTGTGAAGTCAAATATACACCACACTGATCGTTTAAGAGACAAACTGCGTTCTGCGACTCAAATAGCCGAAGTAACCCAAAAGGCAGCAAATTTAAAGTGAGATTAGGCTGAACAGATATGTCGCATATCATATGATCTTTGGGCCAAAACTACCACTGGAATTAATATCGGAACGATAGATCTAAATCGTGATTGGACGACCTAGAGACCTAGACCAATATAACAAGAACTGGCATGTTGTAACTCTAGATTGAAACAAATAGAAAAAGGTTTTTACTCAAAATTATCAGATACGTTATAAATAGTAAATTATTAGCCCTACAACGACCTAATCCGACCGAGTGTCCTTCATCGAAAACCGCGTGAATGACTAAATTTGAACAACTGCTGTTACTGTGGCAACCCTAAAGTCGTGAAAAAACAGCTGTTCCATACATAAACGTCCAATGAACTCGGCAAAATGGCGGATTTATTTTTGTGATTTCAGTTCTGGCCGAAAAGTTAACGTCGTTCGTATTGACGAGACCAACTCCTTTGACTTATTACGCGCGTTTTGTGTAATTAACATTGGATGGAATATCTGTGATTGGAATTAAATTGAGTTGACGTAATAATTACATTTGTATGAAAAACCTCAACTAACGTGTAGAGAGGATTTTGCTAAACGGTTGGTTTGAAGGCCAGATATAGAATATACAGCAGTTATCCTTGACATAACGCGCATCGTCAGGAGGTCCCTCACTCTACATCTAACCACCGGCAGCTTGAGCTTATTTCCTATAATCTTTGTATTTATTTAACATATTTGTTTAAAATGAAACTCCAAAAACAAAATTAAAAATAAATACACGTAGGTATAATAATTTTACAATGAAGTAAGTTATGATGATTGTGATGCAGATTAAGTAATAAAAAAAACTTTGCTTCGGCTATCTTTATATTCCGTGAATATGCTAGCGGAATAGATCTTATCTAAGTATTCTAAAAACACAAAAGTCTACACAAATAAAATGACGCAGAAATACACTATTTTGTTACAATACATTTTTTACGTTATTTATCGTTCTTAATTCATTAACTTGATCCATTCAATGCATCCGTTCCCGCGGTTGCATTCACGGTGAGGCTTGCTTGGCGCCGAGCAATTAGTGCAATTATTGGAATTTATGTTAATTCTACTTTTTTATTCTGTCTGCGTCTGGGATGGTTGAATTTTTATTTATTACGCTTATATAGAAACGGAAAGCTTTTGTATCTAACACGTTCGATCTTTTACAGAATAATTTTAAAATATATTTTCTTAATCTCCTGTTGTTTTAAAAAAATATATTTTGTTAGAATTTAAATTGATAGTGTAGTGAATGTCAGCAGAATACTTCCACGTTTCTTGGGATTAACAAGATACAATATTAAAAAATGATTTAACAGTCCATTCAGATCTAATTCTAGATTGCATCCGGGGGAAGGCCCTTAAATCAGGCCTTCATATTATTGAATCCTGACAATATGGTCTTTGTGCTGAATCTTATAAATTTGTATAAGTTAACAGAATATAATAGAAACCACAACGACGATAGTGTTTGTGGATTAAAATTGAAAAAAACTGAATTAATGGATGTTGTTCTCCTACTATCCAAAGAAGAAGTACAGACGAATCAACTTAAGCAAGAATCATTAAATAAAACATTTAAAATTATACCTATTTACGTACTCGTATTCATCGTTTTGTGATAATTAAGTGCAGCCATAATAGCCTTAGTTGCACAGGTGTTCTACGCACCGAGCACCACGCGAGTAGGTATCGGGGGATACATGAAACAGGTGAACGGTCTTCAACGAGGACGACTCATTAATAACTAGGCTTGAATGGACACAGACGGATGTCAGGAGCTGAATACATCTACACAATCTATAAACACGCATACGCTCACAGCCCTACACACGGGACGCATACGAACTCGGCTACACCATTCAGCATTCTAATATTTATGGACCGTTCTCGCGGCATTGAAATTTCAATTTAAAACCGTCACGTATTAGCGGAGACTAACGAACTCAAACAACAAACAAAACCGAAAAATTAACAGCAAATATTACACATTCGTTACCCACACGACCGCACGAACAAAGAGCCTCGAAATCGCACACACGGACGCGGCGTCCAACACTGATGTGTATAAATATCTCAGGTAAATACCTTCGGGACAGATGGTTCTTGCAATGCGGCACTTGATCGATAGTTGGGACTTGAGAGAGCCGTGTAGGTTCTCAGGTGGCTGCACAAGACTGGCCGGCGAGCGCGGAGCTGCCTCGCCCCGCGCGCGCGTCCGCCCGCAGGCGTCAGAGGGGAACGTGGACCCACATCGGGGGAGCAAGTGCGGAACAGGTGTAGGGTCGCAAGAGTACGCATCACTTACCTGCCCGTCGCTCCACGAAAAAGATACAGATATAAAGATACCTGCTCGCCGTCGCGTCACGAGAAATACATATATATATATATAAATAAAGATACCTGCGAGCCGGTCTACGCTCCGCTTTAATTGGCCGCGCCCGGGGTTCGCTCACTCTTCGTTATTTTGTTACTCGGTCTTCTCAAGACAGGTTTCAATCGGTGAAACAGCCAGATTATTTCAAGAGCCTCGCACTACCTCGAAACGGCTGATTGTTTTTGTTCGTCCGCGACTGAATTTTTTTGCGTTTAAATTGAATGCTAAATTATTCGTTGGAAAGATCATTCGCCACCGAAATGGATGATAGGTATGAGCAACACAATGAAGATTTTAATTTTAGGTAAAACGTCTAATTTTGTACTAACAATAGATTTCCATTCGAGGCGAGTGACCCGCCCACTCCTTCCGCATCTGAGCTCACTTTACCCCTACTTGGCAGCCACGTATCATTACACTTAGTAAATAGAGAAATTGCCCGTGGAAATGGACCTTGGAGCCAAAATAACGTGGTATTCAATAGTCCCACTTAGAACAAAGAGTTTCCGAGAACTTAGAGAACCTGTTTAAAAGTTGAATAGGAAGTGTATTGAATACACTACATTTAAGGGTCTAAAAAAGGGCATGGTAGAACACTCTAGAGAATAATAGAGATCGCTGAATGAGCCCTCGAGCCCCCGCTATCCGGAACAATGTGTTCATTAATCCTGCGACTCAACCTGTTGCGCCGCATTGTACCGAACCCTCCGAGCCTTTAATACTTTTATCTCCCAAACCTTGTTTCTTGTGCTCAGGTCTTCCTTCTCAGACTTCGCACCATCTCATCGTAATTCCGACTTTTGTCTCCATTTTTAAAAGCCACAACTGTACAGCCGTCAATGATAAACCGTATAAGTCTCGGACAAAGCAAAAAGGTTTAATGCCAGGTAGTTACTCTCGGGTTTCTCCGAAGCCAATGGACAGTAAATTTTTATAGCCACCTCTTGAGAGTTATTGGTTTCGAAAACGCCGTGCAATTATGTGTATTTTATACGGTTTTAAACTCTACTTCTTATAAATCTGACTTTCTAAAGACTTCTTGGAACGTCTTGTGTGTAAAATTTTCAATTTACTGGTGTATGTCACTGACTATTGTAATATAACGATGGAAAATTTAAGCGATGTTTAATGAGTTGTCAAGATATTTACTGTTAAATAATTAGTCGCCATCAATACAAGTCACAACTTTTACACTTATTGTTCAGGAAAACTAATTGTGCGGGATAACCGTACACAAAAGACCCAATGTTTACTACGCCCGTTATTTACTTTGCCAAGTAAAACAGGACGTGGTATTTTGTTCGAATAATCGTATTAAAAGTTAGGTGCCTTTATTTTCTTAGATTGGAAAGATTGACTTAACTAGAAACTTTGTTTGGAATAAGTTCCAACACAGGTTGATAACAAACAACACAAATCAGTAAGCCAAAAAGCTCATTCGAAAAGTTCACAAAGGAGTATTATATGTAATGTTTAACAATTATAAAGTGCTTGCTTTACTGAAAGTAGAAATCGTCATCGACTCCAAAAAGAAGTAGAAACTAAAAATATATATGTATGTATGTTATTTTTTTTATCCCTTAACTCGCTTTTGGTTAGCATAGATAATTAACAATCTGGATACGAGTACTCTCCTTGTAAGAAAGTATCTGGTGTCAACAGAAGGAGCGTTATGTGGGCAGTTTATGCTTATGCCTTTAATCCTCCGTTTTTTTATGTTCACATAGATATACGTTACTAAACCTACTGAAAAGAATTACCATATATTGAGGTACGTATTACGTATAAAAAGTTAATTGGCATGTATTCAAGATCCAAAGAATGGAGTATGATCGTGCAAGCAGCGCGATGGCCGCCAGATAGCACCGCAGTCAGCAGGCGGTGTCGTGACGGTACTTCTAATACGACCCATTATGGGAAGGATGCATACGCAGTTAGATGAGAAACGAGACAGTAGTTTATGAGGAAAACTTTTTTTTTTTTGGTAATAATTGACGTTAATTTAACAACTGTCGATGTGACACTTTAAGTGTACAGGCGAATACTCATAACTATAAGATCACATATTATTCCACTGAGACAAATTATACAAGACTAGCAGTCCGACTTCACCTAAATAACCTATAGCACCCAGGGGATCATGTACACATCCAACGGTGAAAGAGTTTTTGAAATCGGTTCAGTGGTTCCCGAAATTAGCGCGTTCCAACAAACAAACTCTCCACCTTTATTATATTAGTATAGATTGTCTTTACGTTATATTCCCACATGTTATACAGTAATTACAGTAGCAAGTAAGAGCCGTCAGAGGCAAACTAACATAGGTTATTTTATGAAAGTAGCATATTGAATGTGCTTTGTTAAGTTTAACTCTGGGTCAGAAACCAAAACTATAAACATTGTAGTCGAGACTTGACGAAGCAATCGAAACGAATAAACTTTTTCACACCGCAAAAACTCGGGTCGACACAAAACCGTACCGTTTCTAATTTAATTTGGGCGCTGGTAATAAAACAAAATGATCCAAGCGGAGGCGCTGAACGCTCCGTCGCTCGCAACGAAGTGTTCACACGAGAAGTCACGGTCGCTGGCTATGTAAATCGAGACTGTACTGACTAATTCTCGACAGCAGACGAAAATACAGTTACGCTGAGAACAAAGCTATTCCCGCGAAAACTGAAAACGGTTGAAGCATTGCGCCGGCGCTGCTCGGATGTTGCAAAACGCGGGTAACGACACTGCGCAGACGTCGCAACTTGCGCCACAGCCAGTGAATCATCGACGACTAGATCGCGGGCTTACGACGCATCATGTACTTTACTAATTATTTCCTTATATGTTTCTAATGCTAAGTACCCATATTAGCTTGGGCCTTCTTATCCTCCGCATGTTACATTCACAGCAGTTAAATTGTAACTTTTGTGCATAAACTTCGGAATAAAACTTTGTCAGATTTTTCTACTACGTTTCAAAATAGATTGTTTCGTCTAGCACATTTTGGAGAATTTCTTCACAAAACTTTCTCCCGAAAGTGTCTTATTACAACAAAACAAAAATTTACCGGTTTATGCAGACTTTTAGTTTTTAAAAGGTTGTTAATTAATAGGCGCGCAAAGTTTATGTCACTAAAGTTTCAGAATCAAATCAGTGATAACATATATTTTTTTACTAATTATGAGTAAATTTAACAACTCTCACTGATTTCCAAACTGATCTTATTGTAATAGTTTCAACTCTCAATAATAACATCTATTCAAAACTTTTAAACTCAAATGTCGGTTTGTCAATAATTCCGTAGACCGAGTCCCCAAACTTCATGGTCACCGCACAAAAACGTTAGATTTTTCCAGGCACATTCTTAGCGAGCGGATTCACACGGTGAGTTGTGAATGATACACACATACATTCACGGTCGGTGGCTATGTAAATAACACACAGTTGAAAGGAGCGACGACCGACGTCCACGGCAGACGAATATTATTAACTACTTATAATACTAAGAGAAATTCCACTAAGAAACTCATTGTAGTCACTAAACACTTGTATGAATTAACTAAAACAAACTATTTTGAAATTCAATGACGATCATAACAAAAAATGACATTCTATTTATTCTACGTAAATAATATAAAAAGTAAATAATATTACGGATAAACGTATATTACGTTTATCCGTTTTACGGATTATCCGTAAAATAACAAATTATATTTTTGCTTTATCTACATTACCGCAAGGAGTCAAAAATGCCTTGACTGGAATTTAAAACAAAGTGGGAAAACTTTGTGATTACTTTTGGAAGACTTCGTTCAGCTTACTTCACGCTCCCAGATACTGGTTACAGACTAAACATAAAATCAGCTCAAACGAGAAGCGGTATACTAGCAAGCAGTATTTCCGCGTTACAACTTGATTTAAATCAATCAAACGAGTTTTGAATGCGTAATCAACAGTTTAAGTCCATGGCAACACAAACCATAGTTAGATTACTTGTTTTAACTTCCAAAATTGGCTCATACAACAATCACGTTTGCCGAAATCAATATTGAGTTGCTCAACTGGCCCACGCATAATTACTGACAATTAAGGAGACTACAGACGGAGCGACCAGTTGCTGCAATCTGATTCATGTGCTCTTACATTGGGGTAATCACAGTTGCACCCATTCCAATTCGTCGCCGACCAGCCAATCGCAGGTAACAGGCTACTTGAGCGGTGCCTCTTAGCGACAAATCTGTCCCAGATTCGCTGCCTCTGCTGCACATAAGTGGAAACCAGTAGTTTAGTAAAGTAATCTTGCTCAACTTGGTCGTTGGTGGGATGAAATGGCGCCCGAATGTCGACATAAACAACTGCCTCATCAGTCTTACATTAACGCGAGACTATCCGGCTAAGATTTGGTTTCGAAATATGTAATACAATTGTTTTACAAAGTTTTTGTGTGGTTCCCATTATATTTACTGAACTTATTTATGATTTATTATTTACACTAGTCATTTGGAAACTAACCCATGCCTTAGATTTCACTCTCCAATGTTAATTTACTTATAGTTTTACCTTTGTGTAATATTTTCTCCACTACGTCTGGTAGTTTCCTATATTTAATATTTTTTAAGTATTTTTATTCCGAAAAGAAATCGTTAATATTTTGGTTGTTGAAGTTTTGGCATGTTCATTAGTTTTGAAACAGTTATGAAATAAATTATTTAAAATTTATTGGAATCTCAATTGGTCTATAATAGAACATTATTTTTTTTTTAAATTAGTGGAACAACAAAATGTAAACACATACATATATGTTGCAAGAAATAACAAATCGAATAATTACTTACTAAAAAACAAATGTATTTCTGCAAAGTCTACATGTCTAACGATAAAAATGATTCATGGCTGTGTGATTAGCTAGTTAGGTATGTATTAGAGTGTATTTTTTTTTGTCATAACCGTCATATTTTACAGATAACTAAGCAAACGAAACAACTATAACAAAAGAAAATCAAACATAGGTGAAATTATAAATTAAGTCAAAGTATGAAATATGCGTAAGTAATGAAAGTAATATACAAATGTTTACACTAACCCAAGTTGTGCAAACACTGAGTTCAATTGAGCACGAATTTAATATAAGAAAATATTAATTTATGCTATACCGTTGTGATGATATTTTGGGCTGTAGAAAATTATATTTCTCACACTGTTTCATCATCAAACATATTAAAAATTATTAATGTATTGTAGGTTTGTAACTACTGCGGTGCGTTTGTTCATTTTCCATGCATAAGACATCAACGCGCACCCTCCTACCATTTGCTTCACACAAAAAAAAACTATTCATAATTTCTTGATATCATCATAACCGGTAACGTCCTCGAATTTTAATTAATCAATTATGATAATGAACGTGTTGATAAGATTTCAAGGAAAAAATCTAGAATTTGTAATTCAAGTTTAAAACGCTATTATTTTGTGTCAGCATGTGGAAAAATACTACATCGAAGAATTAGATGAAACAGATTAATTTACATATTAAAGGCATAATGCAACAGTCACATATTTATATTCAAACTTCGTGCAAAACGTCTTGTAGACACAGGTGCGGCTTGGATCTTTTTGTTTTAATTTAGAGCAACCTAAAAGTCACAGAATTACAGAAACGGTTTTAGGAATGTGTATATTTTGTCATTTTTACATAGGTAAAATGTTTTTATAATCATAATTTTGCAACAATATGTAACAGTTTTTTAACATTTAATGTTTATATGTAAGATAATCAATCTCTCAATGCTCAATTTATGTAACAATAATTTACCTAAAGAAAAAGCTTTGATTCAAATTGTTTTCTCTGTTTACAACTAACATTAAATAAACTTCAAAATCGTAAATTTGATTATGATGAGACAGTTTCTTTGATTATTATTTTCTCGCGTAATGGACACAAAAATATCCTTCCAACACAGTTTTTTAAAAACCAAAGAGAATGAATAGTGTGGCGAGCTAGAAGGCTGCCTTAAATGACAAAAATCTTAGCTAAATGATTATCAAACACAAGCAAGATTATCAAATGTAAGCTACTTTCCTGACTACATCCTACTAATATTATAAATGTCAAAGTTTAAGTGTTTAGATATCTGTTGCTCAATCATGTCGCAACGGCTAAACGAATCGAGTTGATATTTAGAACACAGATATAGAATCTGGAATAGCACATAGGCTTCTTTTCATGGCGGAAAAGCTACGGGAATGATAACTCCGCGGGTAAAGCCGTGGGTTGCTGTTAGTGTAAAATATATTAATTTGGAAGGCTGTGCGCGTATTCGTAAGAAACGCGCGCGGAGAGACGCGGTCAAGGCCTGCCGTGGGCGCGCGAGGCAGCGAACCCGGATGCGGGTAACATGTGCCTAATACTTATCGTGAATTAGACTACTTTGCCGTCATTAACTCTAAAATTGTAGCTAGACCACTCTGTCAAACATTTACTGAAAGGTCAGTTCTACCCAAAAAGCTGTAATATTTTTGAGCAAAGTCAAATTGGTATAAAAATATTTGTAACGCCACAAAAGATGTGTTAAGGATATTGGGAAGTACTAAGATAAGTCTCCAACCGCTACCAGCTAGCTGCTTTTCGTATATCGTCACTTAGTGTTGTTGCTGGCGGTTGGAAATGTTAAACCGAGGATTGTGAGCTAAGTGGCAAATTATGGGAGAGGCCTATGTCCAGTAGTATACAGTCTAGTAGTAGTAATACAGGCTGATTATGATGATGTGATAAGTCTATTCAAAGTCTTCTCAAATTATAAAACTGAATTGTATTGTAAAAAAAAGTCGGCGCAAAACTTTGATTATTATTTTTCGGTTATGTCCCGTAAATAGACATGTATTGCACGATAAGTATCAATGAAATGTTAAAATCACTGTTAACTACAGATGATGATGACTATACCAGAGAAGGTGCAAGTGGAATCCTCTTTTACTAAAGTATGTTACACTATCAAACCGTTTATTCAAAATTTCAAGAAAATACCAACTTTTTTGTATCTTTTCCGATATTCGGCCAAATAATTAATACATTTACTACAATATCAAATAGTAGGTCAAAATTAAGAACCGAAAAAAAAAGACTTTACAGTTTAATACCAAAATGTTAGTGTTTTACGTAGGCATCCAGGACAAGTCATAGACGTGAGCGAGCTGTACTACTATTGTTTATAGAATATAAAAGTGTTTTGTGATTACCTTCGAAGTTTTCTGAAAATATAAAACTAAACTCAGAACTTGGTATGAGACGATGAACCAATTTTTTTTTTTCAATAAGTTGACGCGAGTTTATGTCCATGATTGTAATAAATGAAGTTATTAAGATTTTCGCTATTCGATAATTCCATTTAAAACGTAACTCAAACATCATAATCGTCATAAACTTTTATTATCTGAAGTTGTTCTGCTACATCGTCTTTCAACTTTAAATACCTATAAAGATCGTGTCAAAATACAGGAAAATCCCGCCATTAAGCCTTAAGTATCTAAATACGTTAAATGAGTAACGATTTATTCTCGGCATATACCTACAGTTTAAGGTTTAAATAATTTACCTTCAAAAAGTGCTTACGGAATCTTATCGCCGGTAGTGCGTTCAGATTTTGAATGTAAAATGGTTATGGTTTATGGTTCCAAATAAAATATACAAAACCAAGGAAGTTACGAAAATCTACATACCTTGTGTCAAGCACAAACTGTCAGTTTTGAAAGTTTCAATCAAATTTAAAATACCTGGCCAGCAATAAAAAAATTGGTGTCCATAAAATGTAAATAAATACAGCCTATTACACTAAAAACTTTACTATGGTACTTACGTTTTTTATTTCAATGAAAGATAACAAATATATTTCGTAAGGTACATAAGAAAAAAACTCACCCAGAACGAGACGAGGAGCGACGCATCCGGGAGCGAGGGCGGCGTGGCCCGCACGGCTGTTCCACCTTGGCGGCTCCTACGCAAGCTTTCAGACAACTGCTCGGGAAAGGAACGCATCGCGGGAGAGTGGGAACGATGGCGCGGGTCCGCCAAGTGGCTCGGAGGCGCGTGCGGCGCGCACTGGCCGGCTCGGCGCGACTGGCGGGGTGGCGGGCCGCGGCTGCGCGCGCGCCGCCCGCCTGACGTCACCCGCGACCGCCCGCCGACCGCCGACGCGGCCCAGCCCCGCGATCGAACCTTCGAATCGTGGCGGGAAGCGATACACTTCCATGCCACGATTCGTACTGTACAAACTGTTCAACGCTTTGCTGTTTGTCGCTAAACACACGTCATTGTTTGGTAAAGATTTTCAGCATCTGTATGCTTGTCAGAAATAGCACGAAGGTACTGTCAATAGATAGAACAAACATGATTTTTGGTAGGCAGACTCGCAAGACCGCCACGCTGCTACGAAATGTAACAGTTACTTGAACAAAGTAGATTGGATATTATTTTTAGTTTAACATGTTTACTGTCTAGGCTTGAACTAGCCGTTTAGATCAGTATCAAAGTCCGCCGCCGCTCCTAACATGACATCTCATGTTGTTATTCAAGGCAGAGCGGCTAGTAGACGCATTCATCCGAATCATGTGTTCAAATCTGAATTTAGAATATCAAACGTCGGTTCTAAGCCGGACTAGACACCGATCACTTTTGCCGCGTTTTTGCGCCGCGAAACAAACATGGCCGAATTTTCGTAATGGCGGACGTACAATGGCGGCTTTCTTCGAACGGGGGGACCGGTTTGGGCGCGCCGATGATTTTTCGCGATCGCGATTCGAACACAATTTTGTGCACTAATTTTTTAGCTAAATAACGTCCTGCCTCTTCAGGCGATCCCACGGTACTGAAATAACCGGTTTTATAAACAGCCAGTAATATTTCCTCCGGCACAAGTACAAGTTCACGCTAGTTGGCACCTCCGTTCAAGGTTATCGCTGAATTTTACGTTCGCGTTTACTATTTCTCCGTGGCTATGAAATTACTTACATACTCGCCATTCACTGCATACGTGTGCCGGTAATTCATTCCACACTCGAGGTTAAAAATACTAGTTTGGTTTCAAAATAAAACGGTCGTAACGCGAGTTTATCTCGAAATAACCGGCCGAGTTTGCTCGACAGCCCGTTTAATTGTTAGTCAATAAGAATAATTCTAGGACGGATGAAAAAAAAACTCGCTCGTCTTGTCGTAGCTATCAGCTTTTATGGGAATCAATAAATGGAATGACCGGCCCAGGGCACTAACGAGTTGAATGAGATAGAAATACGTTAGAACTAAAAAGCATCTTTTATGAGTCGGTTTCCGTAGAATAACGACTGCACTTTGCTTGAAAACGTTTGCGCGTCTAAGAAAACTCCTGCAAACTTCTTTATTGTTATTTCTTCCTTACTCGTAGTCTTACAAATTCCTGTATAAGAAAATGTTATATAAAGGCTTTAGTTTACAACGGTCGCGAAAACGTAAATTACATTTTAGAGGTTTGTTTACTACGTAAAAATAAGAGTTGTGATTTTTTTTTTATATGGGAAGAATTAAATCAATTCCATAATTAAATTTCACTTATCAATACTATCACTTGCACTGGCTAACTAGCATTACTTTTAGTTTATTTATTATATCAATAAAGATAATATTTTCAAAACGTTCCGAGATATACCTAGTATTAGACAGCAACGGTTCCAAATATCAATTTTGGGGTGCCAACAAAATCCTTGACAAAAATTGTTCCACAGAAACTTTTGAAATTCAAAAAAGTTTTTCTTATTGTAATCTTAGAAGTCTCCATTAAAACTTTACGGCAATCAAATTTTTAATTTAATACTACATAGTATAACGGTTTTATCCACTTAGTTCCAATTTTCAATTGCAATTTATCCTCAATAAAAATGGCGAATGTGCTATTCAAGTCTATGCCAAATGTATTATTTTGTACACATTTTGCATGCCAGTCGCTTAGCGATTTCAACCTAGCAACAAAGATCCAAACATTCACATTTGTTATATCAGTAGTTTAGTAGATATAATTAAAGGATGAGCGAGATATACGCCTAATGGTAAGCCACATGTATATCCAATACCGCATAGAGGCACACATATCCTATTTGAACACATCAATAGCCCAAATCACAGCCTAGCATTGCTCTGTGCTCGTCACCCAGATGTAAATGTATTTGATGATTTATCTCTCTATGTTTTTTTTCTCTAGAAACGTTGTTCTTCAAATCGGAACACACTCTGTTTTCAAATTTTAGTTGTAGCACAAAGGTGTAGCATTTCCATTCAGCGTGGTAATGCCGCCAGCATGCTGGGTACGCCTACGATTGGTAGTGGGCTTGAACGTCTTGATTATCTGTAGACCTTCAATGGTATATGGATAATTCAGGTGTGTTTAGTGTAAGTAGTTAGTTAGGTATGTAGCGTAGTGTACTTCTCATTGTATTTTAGTTTTAGGAATTTAAAATAAAAACACTTCATTAGCAGTAATATCAAATACCGTTTTTTTTTAGATTTTGTGTATCCAAGAACAGCGCTACAGTATAACCTGACTATCACATTTCGCCATCGACCGCCCTGAAATATACCGAGTACATCGAGAACGCTACATATCCGCGAACCGCAGGTAACCGGTTAGCTTTTGAAAATCGATGTAAATTCTTTCGCAGAAAGTACCACCGCCAATTAAGAACTTCAACCACTTTAGTACTCTGTCGTATTCAAAAAACGGAATAAGTTTGGCGTTTTTACAGCAAATCCTTCTTGCCTTTCGTCTGTAGTGTAGTGCGAAAAGGGTTGAATATTTATTGTAAAAGTATATAAAGATACTTCTTTCTTCCAACATTCGTTGGAATGCGGTTGCACTACCTTCGTGGATACAACATGGCCGTTGCTTTTATTCTTTGGAATAAAAGCTTAATTTGAGCTAAGTGAAATCGTCCTGTGCGATGATTCATCGAAGTAAAATTAAGGAAACTATTTATATATCACATATTTAATTATTTGTTTATCTTCTGTTTTATCTTAATCTATGATATAGTTACTAACGTGATTATAGTGTTATTTTATAATGTACAAATCACTGGCCAGTACTGCACTGCTGTCGGTACCCAAAGGTATCAAGGACAATCTCTCTCTTTCTTCCGTAATTTCCCCAGAATACTTACTCTTCAAACCAAAACACAAGAATGTCTTTTTTTAACTTTTATAGGTTCGCACTTGACCACCATCTCGCCTGATGCCAAAAGACGATGCGATCTTTTTACGATGGAGCGTGCTTACCTAGAAGAAAGCGATTCACTCTCGATTTGAAGACACCAAGATTGTAACTACCGGGGAAAACCCACTCAGGCAAAGCATTTCACTATCTAAACGTTCTTATCACAAACGTGGAGTCAAATCTCTTCGTTCGTGTTTTTGGAACGTCAACCTTGAAACGATGTCGCTTTTTTTAAATACGAGAAGTTCGAAAGAAGAAAGGGCAAGGTGATATTAGATCATGCAGATCAGTTGCACATTCTCCGAAGTGTTGTTGCATATCCTGTTTGTCGGTAGGATATTTGGCAAAGGTACAATAATAAGTTGTCTACAAAATTATGGAATTTGGTTGATGTACCAATAATTGATTCGTATATTTATTGTGGTATACAATATCAGGGAACTAATATACCGGTCGGTATACTAGGTAGACCGAAGCATGTGTGGCTGGCATAAGCCTTTAGTAGATGTTTTAAAAAGCGGTAAGTTAGGTTTATAAATTCAGTGCCACGTAATATTTTTTTTTTTTTTTTTTTTTTTACTTTTATAGGTTTACACTTGACCGCCATCTCGCCTGATGTTAAGCGACGATGCGGTCTACGATGGAGCGTGTTTACCTAGAAGAAACCGATTCACTCTCGATTTGAAGACACAAAGATTGTAACTATCGGGAAATACCCACTCAGGCAGCGTATTCCACAGTCTTGACGTTCTTATCACAAAAGCAGAGTCAAATCTCTTTGTTCGTGTCTTTGGAACATCAACCATGAAACGATGTCGCTTTTTCGAGCTGCGAGCATTCCGATAGAAAAAAGGGCAAGGTGGTATTAGATCGTGCAATTCAGCCGCACACTCTCCGAAGTGAATCCGATAGAAAACCGATAAGCTAGCAACTTTACGGCGATGTTCAAGACTTTGTAGTCTTTTACGCACGAGGGTGTCATTGCCTATGAGCCTTTTGGCACGTCTCTCAATCGATTCCAGAGCTTCCAGCTGATACTTAGCCGACCCATCCCAAAGGTGCGAACAGTACTCCATACAGGAGCGAATCTGTGCTTGGTATAACGTGAGCAACTGCTCAGACTTGAAGTACCTTCGCACCTTAGAGAGGACACCCAGTTTTTTGGCAGCTAATTTAGCCTTGGACTCGATACACGAGCCAAAGTTGAGCGTAGACGACAAAGTAACGCCCAAAAGCTCGAGATGGTCGGATACCGGCACGGACACACCACGAAAAGTAGGAGTCTGTTGGAATGGACTCTTTTTTGCGGAAAATAGACACGCCTGCGTCATTCCCTCATTAAACCTGACCAGATTGGCATCGCCCCATATAGAGACTGCCTCAAGGGTCAAGTCTAAACGCTCGATCAAACTCTCTCTCAGTGCCTGAGTTTGCTGTTTATTGGCTCTAGCGCTAGATATGTAGCTCTCCACAACAGTGCTATCATCTGCGTACCCAAAGATACCGGGATTCAAGAGATCGTTCATATGTAGCAGGAAGAGTGTTGCAGAGAGTACCGACCCCTGAGGGACTCCGGCATTGATAGCCATTTGATCTGATGAGCAGCCATCAATGACCACTCGTATGGATCGATCCCCCAAAAAGTCCGATATCCACGCTATAAAGCCTGGAGACAAACCATAAGCTGAAAGCTTGCATATAAGGTCATCATGCCAAACCCTGTCGAAAGCCTTCGAGATATCCAGGGAGACTGCAAGTGCTTCCCCGTGCTTCTCGATAGCTTCACTCCAGATATGAGTCACGTACGCTAGAATATCCCCGGTGGACCGGTTTCGGCGAAACCCGTATTGCCGGTCACTGAGGAGGTCGTTAGATTCTAGGTACGTCAGGAGCCTGTGGTTTAAGACACGTTCCATAGTCTTGCAGAGTATGGACGTGACCGAAATTGGCCTGTAGTTGGCAGGGTCGGCACGACTACCCTTCTTGGGAACTGGTTGCACGTTGGCAAGCTTCCATGACTTCGGTACTTGCCCAGTTTCGAGAGAGAGTCTATACAGGCGCGTCAGTATTGGAGACAACTCAGGCGCACAAGCCTTCAACACTACAGCAGGAATACCGTCTGGGCCACTAGCCTTATTAACGTCCAGATTGCGTAGCACTTTGCGAACCTCCATTTGGCGAATATGTATTTCTGACATAGAAGTCGGACAGCCACGTAAAGTAGGAGGTGTCGCGCTACCAGCATCTAGACGCGAAGATTCCGCAAACTGAGATGCAAACAAGTTTGCCTTCTCCATTGCGGTGTGAGCCAGTGTCCCATCAGGTTTCAGCATTGGAGGTAGTGAGGGGCGGCAGAAGTTCGATTCGACCGATTTAGCTAGGGACCAAAATGCTTTGCTACCCGCAGGGTATGAAGCTAGTTTGTTCCCTATTCGACTAATGTGGTCAAAACGAGCCCTCTGAAAAACCTTTTTGCATGCCTTAGCAGCCTTGTTGAACGCTTTCTTCTTCTGGTGTATGTCCCTTGCCTTACGCTGTCGAGCATCAACCCAGGCTAGGTAGGCCTCATGCTTAAATGCTTCAGCACTTTTACATTGAGGACCAAACCAAGGGCGAGCTTTGCTGGATAATGGGATGTCGGAGTATGGAATAAAATATTCCATAGCCGTTCGTATTACATTAGTCACAGCATCCGCGCAGGTTGAAGGATCACCAGAAGTGAAGCACAATGACTGCCATGGGTAAGATGCAAAAAATGAGCGCATTTCGTCCCAATCTGCTGACTTGTATCGCCACATCCGCCGGTTGCCTCTAGGGCTGGGATCAGGCGGATGGTAGACGGATACAGATTTCACCAGACAGTGGTCAGAACTGCCTAACGGCGAAGATACCACCACGGAATAACGGTCTGGATCTGTTGTCAGCAGAAGGTCTAAACAATAAGGTGTATGTGACTCAACGTCGGGTACCCTAGTGGCCTCTTGGACCAGCTGGGTTAGGTCTAACGATAAAGCTAGCTTTTTCGTTTCCTGCCCAGCGTGGTCAGTGTCCCGGTATGGGTACAGCCATTCCTTATGATGGCCGTTAAAATCCCCCAGTAACACTAATTGGGCTGAAGGGTACTTCTGTTGTGCCGCGTCCGCCGCCTCACTTAAATATTCTGTAAGCCTAGTTGTCTCTTGGTCACCGCTGTGCGATCGATATGCACAGGCGTAGAGAATTTTGTCAATACCTGTGTCAATTAAAACCCAAAGAACGGAGAATCTTGTGTCCTCAAGGTTACGGAGACGCCGACAGCAGATGTCGTCACGGGCATACAGGCACACACCAGCACGGGGCCTAAAATCTATCATATAATCTATCATCTAAATATATCTTAAATCTCCATTTATTTTACGAGTACAATCAAGAGCTCAACTGAGATCAATATCCTCAGACCACAATAGAGGCTTCTGTACCTCAGCTAGGCTTAGAGAGATAAGACACAAGCAGGCGGGTAACTGATGGGGAGTTATCGGAGCCCGCATGATCTTTGTGCTGATTTAGCTAAAGATTAATCTGAAACCCATCACAAAGGAAACAACTAAAAGCCGGTAACAGTTGAAAATCGATTAGAATTAACTCTCTCAGGTCCAATACGCCGTTTGTTGTAGGCGTCAGGTACCAAACCGAAGTCGCCGTCAACTTCGCAGGTGACGTAGACGGTACCCTGAGGTTCTACTGATAGATCTTATGGATATATAGACTGATTATGATATAATCACACAATGTTAGATCTGCTAGCTTTTCAACGGTGCAAACTACCGTGGACACGAGCACCACTCTATCAAATAAACTTCTTTTTAAAAACATTCAGAAGACAGATTTAACTTCAATTAGTCGGCAACACGTACTACGTACACGCAATACAGCAAACAGTCAGTCGAAGATGCACATATAGATGCATGAAGTACATTAGATAACAAAAAAAACGAATATTATTATGTCGGCAGGTACCAGATTCTCCCCACTGAGACCGTTAAATGCTGTCAGGTACACCATTCGGGGTACCAGGATAATGCTTGACTTTTCCCTACCGGTGGCAGCCCGAGCTGAGCTGAGCCCATACGCGAGCATCATATGAAATGTAGGTAGTACTATTTGAACATCTCGTATGCATCAAGTATGCCTTGAGTATGCCTCGAGTATGCTTTGAGCATACTTAGACTTTACCTTGTAAATAAACTGATTAGAACTGCATCCACAAAAGCTTACAAGAGTATATGCAAATCGATTAAGTAAAATGGCTTGTTCTTTCTAAAATTCCAATATTTATAAGGTAGGTATAAACTCATTAATTTACTTTTTGTATTATTTAAGTTTAACACCACTTACTTAGCATAAAAACTACGTTTAAGAAACCGACTTTAAAGCCACAAATCACTCAAAAGCTAAAAATAAATTAATATTATTGTTGTAAGTGCTACTTACTCTATTTGAAGTCGGTGCCAACCAGTATTTTCTCAAGCAAAGCAATGAGCATTGCTTTTTATTGAAAACAGACTCGTACGTATTACCTATATTTTTTCAACCTAAAGCCTAGATAATAATTGCTTTGGGGGATTTTTATTTTTAATTGAATGAATACTTTTTTTAGCTTTTTTTGGTTTATTTTGTAAGGAACAATTAGTTGAAAACCTGAATGCAGTCTTTCCGAAATCTTATACCTTTAAACGAGCAATTCTTGTATATAAATATGTATATATATATAGAATCTAAATCTCGGAAACGACTCCAACGATTTTCATGAAATTATGTATGCAGGGGGTTTCGGGGACGATAAGTCGATCTAGCTAGGTTTCATTTTTAAGAAACGTATATTATGCGCGTTTTTAGACAATTAAAAACTGTTACATTAGACATTAGAATGCGACGGTAAATTTCGCCGCCATGCGCGTCAGTATAAATAGCTCAGGTGGGAAGACGGGTGGTCACGAAACGGTAAATCCGGGTTCGAATCCAGACGGCTGCTTGGTTTTTTTTCAAGTTCATTCTTTTTTTTATTTTATATATTTCTGATATTATATTTAAGTTTTTATGAGAATCTTTTATGAGAAATTTTCTCTGTAGGTAACTAAGTATAAGCAGTGTTTAAACCGAGCAAAGCTCGGTCACCCAGGTACTGAACTTTAACTGCATTTGCTCATACAATCATTTCCAAAGTACAAAATGTCAGTTGTTTCTCACCTCATTATCTCACCAACTAATTACGAGAATGGCATGATCTTACTCGGAACTATAATAAAATTATCAAATATGATAAGAAACATATATTCCAGACGTTTTACTAGCATTACGTCACAAATAATGTAATTTTTATATTAGGATCTAAACTAGTAGCATCACGTGGTTTTATTAATTCCCGTTATTTTAGAGATAAAAGTAACAAATGTGCTATTCCTAACTATATTTTAACTGTGTTCCAAACTTCAACTTTTTCTGTTGAGCCATTCCGACGGTATTGAGACAACAAACATCCAAACTATTTCATTTAACACATTGGTTTTCGTACTAAGATTTTTTTTTTCAAGTTGCTTTAGTATAGCCAGTGCACATAATAAATTTACCTTGAATCATCACCCAAAAAAGTATTGAATAAAAAAATTTAGTAATATTTCTGGCTTTTCACTACAATATAAACAATTCAAAGTTATAGTGTTTTCGAAATTATTCGTTATTTTATTTCGTTATTCGCTGCAACCAGACACAAAATCAATAATATGAATGCAAAAAACTGCGATCTACGATCCCAGATCAAATACAATCTTCTCAATGCGGGCTCGTTCTAAGCCCGTTGTAGCAACGAGCGTCTAAATACTAATACATCAAGTATTCGTGGAAATCGCACGAGTCGTTGTCCTCGCTTCGCAGGTGATTTGTGTGAAAATCATATTTATTTATAGCTCACGACGTCATGAGGAAAACTACATAGTGCCCGGTTTGAGTTTTCGCGGCGTCGCCTTACGCCACAAGAAACTACAGTGAAATATGTAGCCTACTTTATGTTCTGCTGGTGGAAGTTATTTTTCCAGGCTGCGAAAAAAGAGTAGTTTTTTAATGTTAAGTGCGCTCACCGACAGCTAAGAAACGGTGATGAAGTTGACTGATGAGACATGATGAAATTGGTTTGCAACTGTCTATTTAGAATGAATTTTTAAGAAGTGTTCACACACCGACGCTCAAATTTGACACACTGAAGTTAGTTGTGCATTTAAAAGTTAAGGCGATATATCGATTTTCGGTTATAACCTATAGAGTTTTTTTTTCTTTTGCAATATCTTTGTTCTTAGAAAATATTTCAAAAGTTAAGGAACAGATTTTTTTTGGATTTTATCATTATTGAGACGTTACGTAACATCTACGAGACTAATTATATAAAGCTGAGGAAGTTTTTATGTTTGAACGCGTTAAACTCAGGAACTAATGGACCAATTTCCGAAATTCTTTCACGGTAGGATATGTACGGGATGCCTGAGTGCTTATATGTAGGCTATATATTATGTACCACAGGCGAAGCTTGGCCATTCCGCTAGTTATAAATATGTCGAAAAAGATAGTTGTCAGGAAACTTCATCGCGTTGTTTTTTGCCAGTTGATGTACGCGTGCGAGGTTAAAAATAACCCACTGTATATTTTTTCTCTAACTCGCCAAAAAAAGAAAAAACTCATACCTAAGACTGTATTAGTTAAAGTTGCACCTCTTTTTCGGTCGAACATCGTTTTTGCGTAAGCTTTTATAAAGATCAGATCAAACGCGTAGGAAGTACATTTTAAATATTTACTCATACTTTTCCATGTACTAATTTATCTGCATTCCAGATTGAAGTAAGAAGATTAAAACAGCGATAAACATCTACAACGCCGAGTGGGCCACAAAGCGCTACAGGCCCGTACCCGAGTTATCACTGCGATCATTCTTCGATTCTACTCACGATCACTATTCATTCTCTGCAGATGCTAAACTAGTTGCAAGGAGACACGCTTCACACTTCAGTACATACAATTACGTTGTATCCAAAAAAAATATGCATCTGTTACTACGCACAGCCCATCAATCTATAGTAACATTATTCCGATGTAACTCTGCCAATAACCTCAAAAAGTACAGGACTGATTTCAAAATTTATTTCCTTATCGGAATTTTGAATTATCTGTGTTATTTATTAACTTTTATAATTATAATAGACATAGGCTTGCTATTAGCAAATGGCAAGTGCTGAGAATCGTTACTTTAATTTATAAAATTGCCGACTAGCGATGAAGTTAAGTCATAAAAGGATCATGATTGAAAATGTAGCTAATTTGTGACATTTTATTTAACTTGTTTCTGACAATTAATTCAGTTATGCCAAATTTAGAAAGGTTTAACTGGAATAAAGTATTTACATTCCATTTAAAACATTTAATAATAATGACAAAATTAATCCATACTCCATACTAATATTATAAATGCGAAAGTAACTCTGTCTGTCCGTCTTTACCGCCTAAACCACTGAACGGATTTTTATGAAATTTGGTACATAGGTAGAATAGACTCTGAGAAAAGACATAGGCTACTTTTTATATCAAAAAAGAGGGTTGAAAGGGTTGAAATTGGGAATGAAAGTTTATATGGAAATTCGTTATTGTTGAAAATAAAACTATGGAACTTTGTTTCTAGACTCTTGCTCTAACGAAGCCAATAAATATTTGTTCTAGCAATTTTGTAATTTTGAACTGTATGGGGATAAAATAGGGGTTGAAATGGGGGATGAAAGACTATTCGGCAGTTCGTTATTGTTGTAGATAAAACCATATTATTTTGTGTCTAGACCCTTGCAAAGGAGCCAATATATGTTTGATCTAGCAATTTTGTAATTTCAAACCGTACGAGGGTGTAAATTGGGGTTGAAATGGGGCGTAATGTATGTTTATATGGAAATTCGTCATTGTTGAAGATGACACCATGAAACTTTGTGTCTAGATACCTGCTTTGTTACTGAAATGGGGTTGAAATGGGGTTTGGGGTCAAAGTTTATATAGAAATTCGTCATTGTTGAAGATAAAACCATGAAACTTTGTGATTAGATACTTGACACGAAGCCAATAAATATTTTTTCAAGCAATTTTCTAATTTTAAACTGCACCGGGATAAAATAAGGGTTCAAAGTTGGGGATCAAAGACATTTTGGAAGTTCGTTATTGTTGAAGATAAAACCATGAAACTTTGTGTCTAGAGACTTGACACAAAGCCAATTAATGTTTGTTCTAGCAATTTTGTAATTTTGAACTGTACGGGGATGAAATAGGGGTTGAAAGTTTTTATGGAAGATCGCCATTGTTGAGCATAAAACCATAAAATTTTGTATCTTGACCCTTAAAACGGAGCCAATTAACAATGGGGTTGAAATGGGGCGTGAAAGTCTTTATGGAAATTCGTCACTGTGGAAGATAAAGACATGCAACTTTACAACTACTTAGATACTTGACACAAAGCCAATAAATGTTTATTCTAGCAGTTATGTAATGTAGAACAGTACGAGGTGAAATAGGGGTGAAATAGGGATGAAAGCTTATATGGAAGTTCACCATGGTTGAAAATAAAACCATGAAATTTTGAAACTAGACACTTGATATCCATATATGCTATAAATTGATTCTGTAAGTATGAAAGTTACTCTGTTACAATTTAAAGCTTGAACCAATAAACTGATTTAGACCCCACGAAACGACATAGGCTACTTTTTATCTCACGAAAAGTGGTAAATGTGAGAAAATTAGGAAATCAAATATGGGCATTACTCATTTTTGAAGATTAAACCAAGTATCAAAATAGTTGAAATGTAAGAAATGAGTGTCATGTTCCGGCAAATTTGAAAATTCGAACTTTATGAGGATAATATGGGGGAAAGTTCGTACCTTTTGAGGCCCACATAGAGTCAAGCTTGCATGTTGAAATCTGAAACCGAATTTGATTATTCTATAAATAGAAAAACATAGCGGATGTAGGTTAATGACGTACATAAGCAGCCCACTAAATGTTCCCACTGCTGGGACTCGGGCCCTCTCTCGCAATAAATAATAATGCAAGGCCATAATCCACCACGCTGGCCAAGTGTGGTTTGGTGGATGACACACCGACCACCGACATTTACCTCGAAAGATTCTAAGGTACATGTCGGTTTCCTCACGATGTTTTCCTTCACCGTTTTTAAGTTAGCGGCATTACGCATTTGACTTAGAAAAGAGATGCGCGTGGAGGGATTTGAACCCGGAGACTCCGAATCTGCAGTCGCCGTTTTTCCCGACTAGACCAAGCGTAACTTAAACAATAAGCTACCCTTTATTCCTAAAAAAATGTTGAATGCAGTTATTGGGAATTGAAAGTGTATTGGGAAGTTCATTTGTGTTGAAGATAAAATCGTGAAACTGTATATCTAGAAGTTTGACATGAAGCTATCCATATAAGTATTAAAGTAACTGTATGTTACGCTTTCATACCTTTAGGTGTCTTTTTTTAGTAAATACATATAAATTTGTTCAAGTATTTTTTTGCAAAATAAGAATTAAATATACTTACCCCTCAAGTTACCTCAATATGTAAGTAACATTTGTTATGCGCAGACGAAGTCGTGGGTAAAAGCTAGTTAAATAATACATGAACTAACGAACGATCGACACGAAACACGATTTCTCGTTAAGACAGTCGTGAAATACGAGCCAATAGTACGGGTACAGGTCTTACTGTACATCCACAGAATAAGCTACAAGTACTTTGAAATAACATCTATTGGTGGAGCTATTCTGCTGAGAAACAAGTACAGAAAGTACATGGTTCATACTTTGTATACTTTATTGGTTCACTGACCCCTAAATAGAACCAGGCATATAACCAGTTTGCATCGGACTTGTAAATCAATCAGTACTTCCTCTCGAGCCGTCAAGCGGCTTGTCAAGCTGCTTGACGTCTGGCTTGATGGATTAAAACGGCTGACAAAAAGTGGAGGCGTAATAGACGAAGGCGAGGGAAAATAACGTGAAAACGGGACTTTGAAACCACCGGCATGGTAACTTTGATAGCTTAGTCAACGTTCAAGTCGAGCAACAGAGGTCTAGATGTAAGCTTGAAAAGGAAGACTCAACACCCACTCGACCCGGTTGAAGCAGCTAAGCAGAATGGGGATAAGCAGCCTACTAAATGTTCCTATTGCTGGGACTCGGGGACTTCTCTCACAAGGAAATAGTCAGGCCATAATCCATCACGCTGTCCAAGTGCGGGTTGGCGGACGACATATGATCTCAAAATATTCGAGAAACATGTCGCTATCTTACATTAGTGGCATTACGCACATGACTTCGAAAAGGTATTGGTGCGCGTGTTATTAGAACAAGGAGCTCCGGATCGGCATCTGCTCTCCCGACTAGACCAGCCATAGCTTTCCAGGCAGCTAATCATGAGAAGATAACAACTACCAATAGCAAAACTTCAATCTTTAAGCCGTGTCATGCAATTGGTGGACGTTGTTCTTGCAACAATTAGCTGCTCCAGTGGACACTAACTTTCGAAGATTAGCTCATGACTTGCACGAGCCATAACAAATTATTAAACAAAGCTTATACCTTGTATTAAAAGGTGTATAACAGCCATAGAACGCAAAGAGAAAAAAAATAACATAAAATGTCATATCTTGAATTGCCTAAGCCGTAATAGGGCCGTGATAGCCTAGTGGAGACAACATCCAATTTCACAAACGTGAAATCATGGGATGGAATCCCGACTAAGTACACACACACAGTACACCTCTCCACTATTATTGGAACGAAATCTACGTAATGTTTGGAGAGCATCAGTTAGTTTTTCTGTGGGACATCCATTGAAAACAATGATATAAAACAAAAACGATTAGCAAAGGTGTATAGAGCACCGTAGTGTTTAATCTTTTTACTCTTCATAAAATTTGCCGATAATCCTGACGACATATGTACATGTAATCTTTCAGTTTACGGAAACATGATTAAGACGAGGTAAGACGCAGCCGCAGGTAAATTGTAGTTTTAAACTTGTATGAGACACAATATCGAGGAATTCCGAAAAAAAATCAGAAAACGGAGTTACTATCAATTTCATTCTTTTACGATTAGTGAATATTAAATATTGATTAGATACATATTTGCGTTATTTCAGTATATCACGCATGAATTGCAGATAACCTAATATTGTACTCTTAAAATATGATTTTATTGAACGGAACGTCACAATCTGGTTCTATTTTATTTTAGCCATCATTTATTTAAGAGCTACCTAATCAGCTTTAATTTCTGTCCAAAATCCTGTCTGTGCCTTGAATAGAAACTGGTCAGAAATAAAATCTATTCCAATATAAATAACTTGTTATTTAATACGTTATGTATCATCATACTAGCTCACATCAAGATACTATCGAACTGTCCAAAACGTAAATTTGAAATAAAACAATTAAATAATAGCCTAGTATATAGACAGTATAATAATTGAACTATACGCATACTAACACACCCTCGAATATACAGACACACATTTATACACATCCTGACTAACACACTCTCATACATAAGCAAATACTTATAATACGCTCATACGGTATGTATAGTTATGGTTGTAATTATAATTATATTATTGTTATTCCAAAAAGTCGAAAAACACTTCATTCTGCAACACAGGCTTCAGCCTAGTGCAGTTTCCAGGGTACAACACCACTAGAGACATAATATTCTTAAACTGTATTATTTATACATGTAACTTACTGTGCACACACTAATGTGAAAATAAATCAAACAATTATTGTTCACAAATTATTAATAAATTCAACTTACTTAAATCTGGCACAAAGTGCCAAAACAAGCAGGAAAAAAAACCTTAGAACATTGTGAACACAGTGACATTTTTTAGTTTAGTAGGAACACTAAAGCCAAAACCAGGATACAGATCTAAAGCCCAGATAACGTATGGTTTTTCATCTTTCTATGCAGCTACTCATAATATCATGTAACTATCAAAGAACCGCGCCGTGGTAGCTGCGTTATCTTGTACTCGTATTCAGGATAGTAGTAGTACCTACTGTCATTACCTTTTCTGTGCCACAGCAACACATTTACGGAAAAAGAGTAATCTTACTAGCATTGTTAGTTATATTGAGTGAGAAATGCTTACAACTTTTTTATTTCTATATTTTAAATAAATTATAATGTGAATGATTGGATTTTTGTTGCTCAATCACAACGGAATTGGCTGAACGGATTTGGTTGAAATACGAAGGTATAATTTAACTATTTTCCAAATTTCAACACAATAATACTTTGTATCATGGGAAAGAAACGGAAACAATAACTTGCTATCCTAGCTTAAAAAACTAGCCTCGTGTAGCTCGGGCAGTACGTGGGTGAAACCACGGAGCGCAGCTAGTTTATAATATTAGTAGGGTTTTTAATTATTTTTTTACGATATGTTGCTGTGCAATCATCGGATTGTCGTTTGCATCATTCATTGGCAATATATTATACAAGGTTGTTGAAATGTAACTCACTAGTACCTAATCTAATTTATTTTTAGATACAAAGTATTATTGTGTTGAAATTTGGAAAATAGTA
Organism: Ectropis crepuscularia; assembly: GCA_963693475.1. NCBI lineage: Eukaryota > Metazoa > Arthropoda > Insecta > Lepidoptera > Geometridae > Ectropis > Ectropis crepuscularia. The sequence continues at coordinate 3,590,866 of OY856341.1, forward strand.
AAATTATACATTGGTATTTCAATCCAATCCGTTCAGTCAATTCCGATGTGATTGAGCAACAAAAATCTATAACATTATCAATCATTCACATTATTGTTGATTTAAAATATAGAAATATGAATATTGTAAGCATTTCTCACACAATATAACTAACACTGCTAGTAGGATTACTCTTTTTCCGTAACTGTGTTGCTGTGACACATACACATACATGCTGGCGTTTATTTGGCCCAACGCATAAGCATTGCCTTTCAGCGTGGTAATGCCGCCAGCATGCTGGGTACCCTTCCGATTGGTAGTGGGCTTGAACATCTTGATTATCTTTAGACCTTCATTGGTCTATGTATAATTCAGGTGTGCTTAGTGTAAGTAGTTTGGTATGTAGCGTAGTGTACTTCTCATTGTATTTTAGTTTTGTTAATAAAGGCTCTGCCAGTTAAAAAAAAAATCTGTGTGATTAATAACATAATATGTGTCATAATGTTTGCTTTTAAATAATTTAGGATTGAATCAAAAACGTATTATTAAATTAGTGAAATATGAATATAAATAACTTAAAGAATTTCTTCTCCAAACGACGGTTTTATTATTTTCATATTATTCATCCAAAAGTAATAAAATTGCGATCAAAAACAAAGTAGAGGCCGGGAGATGAAAAATAGTTCACAATCTATTCTCGAACCTACTAAATATCCAAGAAATACGTTAAAATTTATAAAACCGTTTCGTAGGCGCGGACACAAAAAGGTTCGGAAAAAACTTTGGAATCTTGAACATTCCTTCGACTTTCAACAAGGGAGGAGGTTCTCAGTTCAGCTGTACGTTTTTTTTATAAATTAATATGTATGTAACGCGATTGTTCTGGCAATTCTGAATCATAGTTCAAAGGTATGTAAGTTTTATTGAAATCGGTGCGGTAGTTATTGAAATGTGAATAAAAAACTAAAACTTACTTTCATTTGTTTAGACTACTTATAGCTATCCTAGTTTCTTATGAAATTCGGTCGATTGTCTAAATTTAAATTTAAATTAAAGTCGGCTTTTGTCTTTTCGGAGTAAATTTTAATTATTATCTTCTTCGATTACTTATTTCTGAATCGGTTTATTTTAAGTAAACACGCTTCATAGTCGCTTAACATAAGGCAACATGGCGGACGAAGTGCAAACCAATCATTGACTTAAAAAAAAGTAAAATTTAGATTACTACCACAAGCATCATCCGATTTTTTGGAAATAACATTGTAATCTTACGTAGAGTCCTTTAATATCTTGAATCTTACATCAATATTATGTTAGACCACTGTACCAATTCCACCCCCATTTTGCGGCTTTATCATTAAAAGCACCAACTAAAATATGAACGTATAAAGTTGTATAAATCGAACGCACTATGTACCCCATTATAACAGTGTGTCCGAGGCTGAACCCGTAGCTCTCGTACGGGTATAACCAGTTCTCGGTGAGATTAATCTGGCGCCCGTGGCAACAGTTCAGATCAGGCCCTGTATTCTGTAATTTACTAAGTCAAAACGCAAACATGTTCAAGGACTACAGCGACAAATGGCACACGTTTAGTTTACAACACGTTTAGTAAACATTTAGTTTTCGAAAAACACTTTTTTAACAATGATTGGATTGACTACCGTCTCTGCTTGTGGTAAGCGACGGTGTGGTCGACGATGGTGCGATTATCTATAAACAACTCACTCTCGACTTGAAGACACCAAGATTGTAACCATTGGGAAAACTCTCTCAGGCAACGCATCTCATTACTTAGACGTTTTTATCACGAAAGAAGAGTCAAAAACCTCCTCGTTCGAATCTTTGAAACGTCTACCATAAAACAATGTCGTTTACAAGTTACGTACAACATGCATTGTAAGTTTAAAATCAAAACCATACATTTGTTTTAAATAATTGGAGTAGGAACCATAGAGTAGGTAGAGTATCATCAAGCTATAGCTTGATTTTAGCCATACAATAGATAATTTTAGACTCCAAGCTTAAGTAATCGTAATCTTAGGTTAATATCTTTTAGACAGTTATAATGTTAACCCAAATATGATGAACCGACGATTACACATAATCACGATTCTTGGACCCCTACAGTAAGATCTTTTCTCCGATTGTTTTGCAATGTTCAAACGTTCAATATTTCGTGCAGCGCGACCGCCAACATTCTTGTTTAGTTATAAGACTTATAATCGCAATCTAAAAAAGTAGCTCCTACTTACATCGAACAATTATAGAAAAAAAATGCGCACGATTTCATATTGTTAGTTTAGAAATTTCGGTATTACAGAATTATGCAGCAAGAGGTATCTACACGGTCTCTCTAGTGCTGTATTCATAGACTAGACTTTCCTCAATACCTTAGAGCTTTTGTGTTTATTGTTGCCTTATTCCGAACATTTGCCCAAGATCTTTCCGAGCCAAAAACCAGGCAGTTTTCTAGTAAAATCATATTGAGGTAGGAATTTCCAACGGTAATGACGTCAATCAAATTCAAAGATAGGAAATTGAGCCCAATGTTAGGTATTTTAACAATAAATTTGAAAGGTTAAATATTTAATACGATATTAAATTGTTACTACATTTTCTGACATATTTATAATGCCCGATAGACACTTTGTTTAAAGAAATTAAATCAGACCTAATCTACCTAATGTTTAAAGAAAATTTTGTCATGAATATATTTCAAAATCGATTATGAGCTTGTTTACATGGTAAACAGACAAATTCTAAACAAAAATTGACATAAATATTATGATTTTACAAGTAAGGTGTCGTAGAAGTAAATTCATTGCAAAACGTAGGACGTCACATTATTACTTAAAATAGATAAGAACTAAATTTGTGAACAAATCTACAAAAAGCTAAAATTTTGTAGGTATGTATGTCATCGAAACCAAAGCTATTGTTTTAATGCCATTGCCTGAAACACAGGTTCTACCTAGTTCAGGCTTACAAAGTAATCTACCTGTTTATAGAAGTAAGAAAATATTGTATAGTTAAGATCTATTTTATTGAAATAAATTTATTTTATTATTTTTTAATTCAATCGGTGAGCAGGATTTTAATTGTGCAATTTAACCTAATAAACAAAGTAGATTTTTAAGAAAACCGTTTAAAAGCTTGTTTTTGCTTCATACCATTATACCCCGTTTACATTATTCCAGTCGAGCGATCGAATCCAGCACTGGATTGTTTACTGGAATAATGTAAACTGGCACTGGAATACATTGGCACTGGATTGATGCTTTTCAGTGCCGGTTTCCATTATTCCAGTAAGCAATCCAGCGCTGGATTCGGTCGCTGGACTGGAATAATGTAAACGGGGTAATATTGTCGAACGGTAAGGCGTTGTGTGTTACAGTATCAACAATAGTATGACAATGACGTCATAATCATGATACTTTTAAAGATACTTCTTCATTTGTTAAATAAATGATGGCAGTTTACAAATTATGAGAGGATTTAATGTACAACTGGTCTGATAGTCTGATAGCCTTTTATTTTTCTTTTAAGTAATCGAGTAAAAATTGATTAATTCATTCGTTGACTAGTTAATTAAAGTCCACGAAACAAAGATAGCCAAAATTTAAACCAGAACTTAATCATTAGTTGAATCTAGATAATTGATCCCATTACGTAATGAATAATTAGAAATATTACTCGTACTACTATTACCTCCATATTATCAAGTTTTGGTAAGAAACTACTTGACCTAAACTGCGAATAAAGTCTTTGAAATTATTATTATAAGCCGTATACTCAAGGGTAGTAGTAAATATAGATTTAGTCTAGACTTTTAGAGCGGAAACCTTGAGACACAGAACAGGAATTGTAAAGTGGTGTAAATCCATTAAGGACTAATGCATGTTTCTCGTAGGCAATGATACAGACGCGAGTGTATTTTAAGCACGTAATCTATGAATATAAGCTTATTTTAACTTCATAAAATTGATAGCATATTAAGTATAACGAAACTGTGTTAAAATTCACAAGTTTAAGTATAATTCTGGTTGTTTCTAAATCTATAAATATAAAAATCAATGCCACTTTTCGTTGTTAATGAACTCCTCCTAAACGGCTGGACCGATTTGAATGATTTTTTTTTGTACACGTTTAGGTAGGGCCCTGGATGGTTTAGATTCACAAATCAGCCTGGCAGATGGCGCTTTAGTTGGTATCTAGGTTATTATCCGAGCGAAGCCGGCACGGGCCGCTAGTAAATTATAAAAGCCAAATGATAAACAATCACACATCAGCAATAAAGCTCTTCGTGTTCAAATGGGTACTTGACACTGATGGTGCTACAAACTATTCACCATCAGGCCCACGTCTTGTTTGCTCCGTTATTACCTTACCTAAAAAAAAATACAGGCTAAATAATTTTTCTGAGATTAATTAATTGGTAAAATGTTTATTAATTTAATAATGATATCACGTGTTGAAAGTTCAACGTTACATTTCATCTAGCATGTGGTATATTTGACAAAACACCAAGCTTATTATAAAATATTGAAAAAATAAATTTAAATTATTAAAATTGAATTATCGCTTTTTATTTACTAATCAACATTTATTGTTTACAACATTACATGTCCTGATATTTGTTTTAGTAAAAAAGTTTGCATGTTTATTGCTCAATTACGTCAAAGCGCTTCAACGGATCGTGTTTAAATTTGGAATAGTTAGACTTCAGTCTGAAACAGCACATGTAGTAGATTTTTTATCTCGGCAAAGTAAAGAGAACAGAAACTGCGCGGGCAAAACAGTGGAGCCCTGCTAGTTTTAAGCTTTATTACTTTGTTCTATAGTAATATTGTATATTGGTAAATATATGGCCAATTTAAAGAACACAAACGTTTAAGAGCTAGTATAACACATTCCTAGAACGAATAATAACGTTTATTGGTAAAAAAAGGTTTTATACCACGGTCGGATCCAATCTTGCGGACCATTCCCACCGGACGAGTTCCTGCCAACTTCTATCGCAGATTGTTTGAGCCAATTTAGCAACACTATTTGTACGGAACCCTTTGAAAGGTTGTATACTAGACCTAAGTAAGAACATACCTATGTTACTTTCCCAATGCGTAAATAGAGAAAATTGTACAAATAGGGGTGACATTTACGGGCCGGGTCCGAAGTGGGAAGTATATTATCGGTCGTATTCTTTTCCCAATTTTCAATAGTTTCGGAGCAAAGGCTACACACGCGAGAAGTAATCCAGAAAGGATTTGTTTTCGTTCAATTAGAAACAAGTTACGGCTGGTCTAGTCGGGAGAACGGCACCTGCCGATCCGGAGACCCCGGGGTTCAAACCCCACCCGCACCACTGTCTTTTCGAAGTCATGTGCGTAACGCCGCTAACTTAAAACGGTGAAGGATAACATCGTGAAGAAACCGACATGTGCCTAGAATCTTTCGAAGTCATGTGTCATCCACCAACCCGCACTGGGCCAGCATGGTGGATTATGGCCTTAACTCTCTCCTTGCGAGAGAAGACCCCGAGTCCCAGCAGTGGGAACATTTAGTGGGCTGTTGATGATGATGAATTAGAAACACCAACCTACAAAGTCACAACGTTTTTTTCGGTTTTTAGTTTTACTATACGTCTGCTAGATATTATTTAGTTCGTATAGCAGTTTTATTAGAAATAATCTAGCTCCTCAAACAAACATACGTCAAAATGTCGTCAATATTAGTACTAAGAGTTCTCGTATAACGTAATGGCTGCCTCGGTACTGCGCCACTACTGTTATAGTGCATAGATATTAATGAAGTTCACTTTATCGCATAGCACGAAGCTGTAAAGACCTTTCTCGAGTTTATGACCGAACTATTTCCATTTGGAAATGAGAAACGTTTCCTTGGGGCATTTGTATCCTTTTCTGTTTACCTTCACCTACCACTGTTCACTTAATATTATGTTTTAAATTCGGTTTCGCTTTAAACCTCATTTAATAAGCTCGTGCAATACCTCGAACTCATTCGACATTTGAAAAACGAGTTCTAATCTCAAATGTAAAAAAAGCAAATGTAACGTCTGTGTGCATTCTAAATTCAAAAATGAAACGGTCAAGAATATTGGCAGTTGCCGAATCTCATGACCTTCTCACGTTGTTCGTTAAACAAGCGTGCAGGGTTCGTTGACCCCCGAGCGATGCAGATGCGTTCACATGTAGCGTTACAACCTCCCACGTGACCGAGGCGCAAGGCAGACGCTGGAGCGGACACAGCACTCATAAATATATACCTACTAGCATCGATATAAAAACCAGATGTGCCCTCCCAAACTTCAGCCGCACGGAATTATGTCATCGTTTGAAAGAGTGAGCCCACTCTTTCCGTTCTAGTCGGTTGCAGATAGCGGTGAACGCCGTTTTTACCTACGTTTACGTTTTTACCTATCGTTATTCGTTGTTATAACAAAATAAGTAGAACCACAGCATACCTCGCCGCTAGCGATTCTAGGGGTCAAGTTGATTGATGGTGTGTAAACCACGTACGCTACACATAAGCCGCAGTTTATTACCAATTTCAAGGTGCTCAGGGCACATCCAATGGTTTATATCGAAGCCTACTAGTGATCCGTACCGGTGGTACAATATATAACTTTTAGCAATGAGGGTTTACGTACATATCCAACGGTAAAAGAATTTTTGAAACCGGTCCAGTAGTTTCTAAGATTAGCACGTTCAAACAAAGAACCTCTTTAGCTTTATAATATTAGTTGTAGATATCCAAGGTTTTACTGTGTGGTTGCAATAATTGCGAGTAAATCATTAATTCTGTGTTCTAATGATGTGTGTACCTAAATATAGTATTGCTACGTTCCTAGGACCTTAGGTTTTGGAAATGGGTCTTCATAATTAATTAATTCCGATAAAAGTACAGCGATGTACTTTTATCGGAATCGGTGTATTTTGACAAGAATCTATTACATCGTAGTTAACCCAAAACAGACCGAATATCTCGTCACCTTCTTTCAACTAATTAAAAAAAAATGTTATCTAGTACCCTTTTATCCATACCAGTTTTTCACCTCCTCTTTGAAGATAGTAAATTGTCCTTAAAAATAAGGTGACAATTTTAAAACATTCAAATTCCGACTGGTGCCAGATCCTTCCGCCTAGAGTCGGTGCCATTCGACTTTCCATTCGCTATTCCCTTTCGAAAGTAGCTAGCCGGAATTTATTTTCTCTATCAGCGCCAGTCCAAACTAATCCCATCTGAGATGCCCATGCACAAGTTGTCACACGAGTGGTTAGATCCTTCCCACCTGAGCCCTTTGGAAAGGCCATTTTGGCAGGCCATTATTGATCTTCCCTATCAGCCTGAGACCCTTCCGAGACGCCTAAATGGTCGTTCACCAGTCGTCATACGACTAGTTTCGTCGATTATGATATCTCGCTCGTATCTCATGCCTTGTCCCCCACAGGCTCAAGAAGTCCGCCTACACGAGAACTGGTCGAGGTAGATCCGTGGTGATTTGAGAACTTTTTGTTGGTATTTAAATTGGGTGCTCGTTACGAGGCGCGGGCGCAGCAATGGCGTCCGCTCGCCCTAACGACTCGCTCTTACTCCACTTATTTTTCGAACTGGCAACGCTGGCGAATATTATGGAACGGATTACAACACGGATGGTGGCTAAAAAAACTAGTTATTCTGTCAGTTAGATTATTAAAACAGTTAAAACATATTGTACGCGTATTTTTTATTTTGTTTCACAAACAAATTATAGTGCTTAGAAGTTTCGAGTAACGCCACGTCTATACGATTTTTTATGAAGGCGTGACGTGACAATAGCCATTCTTGAAGTTTGATAATCTATATCTTTATCGATTTTTAATAATGTCATAAAACAAAATACCTATACGTGTCTCATATTTTTCTATACTTTTTTTTTGTTATTACGTTAATTATTAAGACTATTAAGATTGTTTTTCTGTTCCAAACCTCCATCAATAAGTTAAAATGTTATTGTAACGAAAATTCTATCCATGATCACGGGCTCTGTAACCCTGGAGAAACTAGATATCTAATTTAGGTCGGTATTAAGTCCAATAGCAGTTTCATTGTGAAAACTGAAATGGTGCTTCTGTGTCCGGTGGTTTTTTCGTATCATAAATATTTAATTGATGAGATAAACTCAACACGAATAACAGTCCAACTTTCATTGCGGCTAATTTAACCCACTACCTAGCTAATTATTGAAAACTTACTGTTTCTTTTTTTTGTACCGCCTAGGACCGCCTTTGACCACCAAATCCCTGATGTATCTACTCGTTGTTGACCCACACCGTTACTTTTGATCGTGTGAGCGAAGATGACGTACGATGACCTAGAAGATTCTATTCAACCTGACATTGAAATGTTGCAGATTGCATCGCTGAGGGAACAATGAAACCGGCAACTTATTCCACTGTAAGGCTGCACGGATGCGGAAAGTGGACCCTAAACGTTTGGTATAAATTTCGGTAATATCTACAACGTATAAGTCGTAGTATTTTGGCTTTCGACTTGTCATATGGTGGAAAAAGGAAGGCAATATAAGGCCAAGTAACTAGCACACTCTCTGAAATGTAACCTACAGAAAACTGGGTTCGAAAATAAATCAAATGGTCTCAAGCTCAAGGTCAGAATCAAAGTTCTCTGTTCACAAATATGTAGATAATTTACACGTCAATTGTGCAATCATTATTGTGTAATGGTTTGAAGGTCAATGTTTGCAAAGAAATTGCGGGATAATGAGAAAGTTGATATTAGCCTGATGAAGCTGTCTTCGGATCACAAGTGCAGTGCAGTACCAAGATGTCTGGTAGTCATTTGAACTCTTCATATTCAATCTGCGTGGCACTGTGACGTTGTCAGGAGACAGTAAGACGTGCTTTTAAATGATGAACGCGGGATGTTCATCATTTGGTACGAATTTCCTATTAAATAAAATAAAATTCAGACAATATCTGTTGCGAATATAGATCCTTTGAAGAGAGCGTCTGACCTGCACTTAACTAATGTATTTACAGTTGCCAAGAAGAAATCGCAGTGAGCTATAAGGCAGCTATTTATAATTATTACCTTTTTTTGGTGTCCATAATAAAGAGTGTATGTATGTCTATTGTC